>CM038671.1:657182162-657782162 GCA_021605145.1 Aegilops bicornis | reverse complement strand
GGTATCCAATACCTAGTTAAATCTCGTTACCGGTAAGTCTCTTTACTCGTTCTGTAATACATCATCTCACAACTAACTCAAGGCTTAAGTGATGTGTATTACCGAGAAGGCCTAGAGATACCTCTCCGACAATCGGAGTGACAAAACCTAATCTCGAAATACGCCAACCCAACAAGTACCTTTGGAGACACCTGTAGTACTCCTTTATAATCACCCAGCTACGTTGTGACGTTTGGTAGTACCCAAAGTGTTCCTCCGGTAAACGGAGTTGCATAATCTCATAGTTATAGGAACATGTATGGGTCATGAAGAAAGCATTAACATACTAAACGATCAAGTGTTAAGCTAACGGAATGGGTCATGTCAATCAGATCATTCAACTAATGATGTGACCTTGTTAATCAAATAACAACTCCTTGTTCATGGTTAGGAAACATAACCATCTTTGATTAACAAGCTAGTCAAGTAGAGGCATACTAGTGACATACTGTTTATCTATATATTCACACGTGTATTATGTTTCCGGTTAATACAATTCTAGCATGAATAATAAACCTTTATCATGATATAAGGAAATAAATAATAACTTTATTATTGCCTCTAGGGCATATTTCCTAAAGACTCCCACTTGCACTAGAGTCAATAATCTAGATTACAATGTAATGATCCTAACACCCATGGAGTCTTGGTGCTGATCATGTTTTGCTCGTGGAAGAGGCTTAGTCAACGGGTCTGCAACATTCAGATCCGTATGTATTTTGCAAATCTCTATGTCTCCCACTTGGACTTGGTCCCGAATGGAATTGAAGCGTCTCTTGATATGCTTGGTCCTCTTGTGAAATCTGGATTCCTTTGCCAAGGCAATTGCACCAAGTATTGTCACGTAAGATCTTCATCGGTCCCGATGCACTAGGTATGACACCTAGATCGGAAATGAACTCTTTCATCCGCATTCTTCATTTGCTGCTTCAAGCAGCTATGTACTCCGCTTCACATGTAGATCCTGCCACGACGCTTTGTTTAGAACTGCACCAACCGACAGCTCCACCGTTTAATAAAAACACGTATCCGGTTTGCGATTTAGAATCGTCCGGATCGATTGTCAAAGCTTGCATCGACGTAACCATTTACGACTAGCTCTTTGTCACCTCCATATATGAGAAACATATCCTTAGTCCTTTTCGTATTTCAGGATGTTCTTGACCGCTGTCCGATTGATCCATTCTGGATTACATTGGTACCTTTCCCGCCAAGCTTACAGCTAAGCATACGTCAGTCTGGTACACAAGATTGCATACATGATAGAGCCTATGGCTGAAGCATAGGGAACATCTTTCATTTTCTCTCTATCTTCTCATTGTGGTCGGGCATTGAGTCCGACTCAATCTTACACCTTGCAACACAGGTAAAAACCTTTCTTTGCTCGATCCATTTTGAACCTTTTCAAAACTTTATCAAGGTATGTGCTTTGTGAAAGTCCAATTAAGCGTCTTGATCTATCTCTATAGATCTTGATGCCCAATATGTAAGCAGCTTCACCGAGGTCTTTCATTGAAAAACTTTTATTCAAGTATCCTTTTATGCTATCCAGAAATTCTATATCATTTCCAATCAATAATATGTCGTCCACATATAATATCGTAAATGCTACAGAGCTCCCACTCACTTTCTTGTAAATACAAAGCTTCTCCAAAAGTCTCAGACAAACCCATATGCTTTGATCACACTATCAAAGCGTTTATTCCAACTCCGAGAGGCTTGCACTGCACCATAAATTGATCGCTGGAGCTTGCACACTTTGTTAGCACCTTTTGGATCGACAAAACCTTCTGGTTGCATCATATACAACTCTTCTTCTAGAAATTCATTCAAGAATGCAGTTTTTACATCCATTTGCCAAATTTCATAATCATAAAATGCGGCAATTGCTAACATGATTCGGACAGACTTAAGCATCGCTATCAGCGTCAGTCTTCTTCTTAAAGATCCATTTATTTTCAATGGCTTGCCGATCATCGGGCAAGTCAACCAAAGTCCATACTTTGTTCTCATACATGGATCCCATCTCAGATTTCATGGCTTCCAGCCATTTTATGCGAATCTGGGCTCACCATCGCTTCTTCATAGTTTGTAGGTTCGCCATGGTCAAGTAACATGACTTCCGTAATAGGATTACCGTACCACTCACAGTGCGTATTTTACTCTGGTTGACCTCACGAGGTTCAAGAGTAACTTGATCTCAAGCTTCATGATCATCATCATTAGTTTCCTCACTAATTTGTGTAGTTGTCACAGAACCATTTCTTGTGATGAACTACTTTCCAATAAGGGAGCAGATATGCTTATCTCATCAAGTTCTACTTTCCTCCCACTCACTTCTTTCGAGAGAAACTCTTTCTCTAGAAAGGATCCGAATTTAGCAACGAAAATCTTGCCTTCAGATCTGTGATAGAAGGTGTACCCAACAGTCTCCTTTGGGTATCCTATGAAGACACATTTTTCCGATTTGGGTTCGAGCTTATCTGGTTGAAGTTTCTTTACATAAGCATCGCAGCCCCAAACTTTAAGAAACGACAACTTTGGTTTCTTGCCAAACCACAGTTCATAAGGCGTCGTCTCAACGGATTTTGACGGTGTCCTATTCAACGTGAATGCGGCCATCTCTAAAGCATAACCCCAAAACGATAGCGGTAAATCGGAAATAGACATCATAGATCGCACCATATCTAGTAAAGTACGATTCTGACGTTCGGACACACCATTTCTCCGTGGTGTTTGGTGGCGTGAGTTCTTGAAAACTATTCCACATTGTTTCAAATGTAAACCAAACTCGTAACTCAAATATTCTCCTCCACGATCAGATCGTAGAAATTTTATTTTCTTGTTACGATGATTTTCCACTTCACTCTGAAATTCTTTGAACTTTTCAAATGTTTCAGATTTGTGTTTCATTAAGTAGATATACCCATATCTGCTCAAATCATCTGTGAAGGTGAGAAAATAACGATACCGCCACAAGGCCTCAACATTCATTGGACCACAAACATTAGTATGTATGATTTCCAACAAATCAGTTGCTCGCTCCATAGTTCCGGAGAACGGTGTTTTGGTCATCTTGCCCATGAGGCACGGTTACATAAGTACCAAGTGATTCATAATCAAGTGATTCCGAAGCCCATCAAGATGGACTTTCTTCATGCGTTTTACACCGATATGACCTAAACGGCAGTGCCACAAATAAGTTGCACTATCATTATCAACTCTGCATCTTTTGGCTTCAACATTATGAATATGTGTATCACTACTGTCGAGATTCAACAAGAATAGACCATTCTTCAAGGGTGCATGACCATAAAAGATATTACTCATATAAATAGAACAACCATTATTCTCTGATTTAAATGAATAACCGTCTCGCATTAAACAAGATCCAGATATAATGTTCATGCTCAACGCGGCACCAAATAACAATTATTTAGGTCTAAAACTAATCCCGAAGGTAGATGTAGAGGTAGCGTGCCGATTGCGATCACATCGACTTTGGAACCATTTCCAACGCATCGTCACCTCGCCCCTTAGCCAATCTTCGCTAATCCGTAGTTCCTGCTTCGAGTTGCAAATATTAGCAATGTAACCGATTATCAAATACCTGTGTACTCATGCGAGTATTAGTAAGGTACACATCAATAACATGTATATCACATATACCTTTGTTCACCTTGCCATCCTTTTATCCATAAAATACTTGGGGCAGTTCCGCTTCAAAGGTCCGTCCGCTTGCAAGAAAAACACTCGGGCCAGGCTTAGGTCCAGACTTGGGTTTCTTCTCTTGATCGGCAACTTTCTTGCTGTTCTTTTTGAAGTTTCCTTCTTCTTCCCTTTGCCTTTTTCTTGAAACTAGTGGTCTTGTTGATCATCAACACTTGATGCTCTTTCTTGATTTCTACCTCCGCAGCTTTTAGCATCGCTAAGAGCTCAGGAATTGTCTTAGTCATCCCTTGCATATTATAGTTCATCACGAAGCTATTGTAGCTTGGTGGCGTTGATTGGAGAATTACATCAATGACACTATCATCCGGAAGATTAACTCCCAGCTGAATTAAGTGATTGTTATACCCAGACATTTTGAGTATGTGCTCACTGACAGAACTATTCTCCTCCATCTTGCAGCTATAGAACTTATTGGAGACTTCATATCTCTCAATCCGGGCATTTGCTTGAAATATTAACTTCAACTCCTGGAACATCTCATATGCTCCATGACGTTCAAAACGTCGTTGAAGACCCGGTTCTAAGCCGTAAAGCATGGCACACTGAACTATAGAGTAGTCATCACTTGCTTTGCCGTGACGTTCACAACTTCGCTCAAGATCTCGCAGCAGGCTCGCTACCCAAATGGTGCTTCCAGATTTAATTTTTTCAGGCAGCAATGAGGATAATCCTCAAATTACGGACCCAGTCAGTAATTGCTACCATCATCTTTCAACTTTGCTTTCTCAAGGAACGCATTAAAATTCAACGGAACAACAAAGACGAGCCATCTATCTACAAAGTAAACATAGACAAGCAAAATACTATCAGTACTAAGTTCATGATAAATTTAAGTTCAATTAATCATATTAAAAAACTCCCACTTAGACAGACATCTCTCTAGTCATCTAAGTGATCACGTGATCCATATCAACTAAACCATGTCCGATCATCACGTGAGATGGAGTAGTTTCAATGGTGAACATCACTATGTTGATCATATCTACTATATGATTCACGCCGACCTTTCGGTCTCCGTGTTCCGAGGCCATATCTGTTATATGCTAGGCTCGTCAAGTTTAACTCGAGTATTCCGCGTCCGCAACTGTTTTGCACCCGCTGTATTTGAACGTAGAGCCTATCACACCCGATCATCACGTGGTGTCTCAAAGACGAAGAACTTTCGCATAGCGGTGCATACTGTGGAGAACACTTCTTGATAATTTTTAGTGAGAGATCATCTTATAATGCTACCGTCAATCAAAGCAAGATAAGATGCATAAAGGATAAACATCACATGCAATCAATATAAGTGATATGATATGGTCATCATCATCTTGTGCTTGTGATCTCCATCGCCAAGCACCGCCATGATCACCATCGCCACCGCGCCGACACCTTGATCTCCATCGTAGCATCGTTGTCGCCTCGCCAACTATTGCTTCTACGACTATCGCTACTCCTTAGTGATAAAGTAAAGCAATTACATGGCGCTTGCATTTCATACAATAAAGCGACAACCATATGGCTCTGCGGTTTGTCGATAACTCGGTTACAAAACATGATCATCTCATACAATAAAATATAGCATCACGTCTTGACCACATCACATCACAACATGCCCTGCAAAAACAAGTTAGACGTCCTCTACTTTGTTGTTGCAAGTTTTACGTGGCTGCTACGGGCTGAGCAAGAACCGTTCTTACGTACGCATCAAAACCACAATGATACTTCGTCAAATAGACTCCGTTTTAACCTTCTCAAGGACCGGGCGTAGCCACACTCGGTTCAACTAAAGTGAGAGACAGACACCCGCCGGTCACCTTTAAGCAACGAGTGCTGAGCGGTGAAACCAGTCTCAGCGTAAGCGTATGCGTAATGTCGGTCCGCCGCTTCATCTCACAATACCGCTGAACCAAAGTATGACATGTCGGTAGGCGTATGACTTGTATCGTCCACAACTCACTTGTGTTCTACTCGTGCATATGACATCAAAGCATAAAACCAGGCTCGGATGCCACTATTGGGGAACGTAGTAATTTTCAAAATTTTTCCTACGATCACGCAAGACCATGGTGATGGCATAGCAACGAGAGGGAAGAGTGTCCGTCCCACGCACTCGTGAGACCGAAAGCGGAAGCGTTATAACAATCGCGGTTGATGTAGTCAGACGTCTTCACGATCCGACCGATCCAAGCACCGAACGCACGGCACCTCCGAGTTCTGCACACGCTTAGCTCGATGACGATCCCGGACTCGATCCAGCAAAGTGTCGGGGATGAGTTCCACAAGACGACGGGCGTGGTGACGGTGTTGATGCTCCACCGAAGCAGGGATTCGACTAAGCTCCGCGACGATATGACTTCTCCGGCGCAGGGCTTCGCCTAAGCTCCTCGACGATATGACCGAAGTGGAAGATGGTGGAAGGGGGCACCGCACACGTCTAAGGAAAGATACGTAGATCAACTTGTGGGTGATGGGGTGCCCCCGCCTGTGATATAAAGGAGCCAAGGGGAGGTGGCCGCCCAAGGGAGGAGGCGCGCAAGGGAGTCCTACTCCTCCGGGAGTAGGACTCCCCTCCAATCCTAGTTGGATTAGGATTCGGAGGGGAAAGAGAGAGAGGGGGGCCCACCTTTCCTAGTCCTAATAGGACTAGGGAAGGGGGCGCGCCACCTAGGGCTGCCCCTTCTCCTTTCCTCCAAGGCCCACTATGGGCCCATGTAGTTCCCGGGGGTTCCGTAACCTCCGGGTACTCCTAAGAATTCGATTTCACTCGGAACCTTTCCGATGTCCAAATGTAGGCTTCCAATATATCAATCTTTATGTCTCGACCATTTCGAGACTCCTCGTCATGTCCGTGATCACATCTGGGACTCCGAACAAACTTCGGTGCATCAATACTTATAAACTCATAATGAACTGTCATCGCCGAAAGCGTTAGCGTGCGGACCCTACGGGTTCGAGAACTATGTAGACATGACCTAGAATCATTCTCGGTCAATAACCAATAGCGGAACCTGGATGCCCATATTGGTTCCTACATATTCTACGAAGATCTTTATCGGTCAAACCGCATAACGACATACGTTGTTCCCTTTGTCATCGGTATGTTACTTACCCGAGATTCGATCGTCGGTATCCAATACCTAGTTAAATCTAGATTACGGTAAGTCTCTTTACTCGTTCCGTAATACATCATCTCACAACTAACTCATTAGTTGAAATGCTTGCAAGGCTTAAGTGATGTGTATTACCGAGAAGGCCTAGAGATACCTCTCCAGACAATCGGAGTGACAAAACCTAATCTCGAAATACGCCAACCCAACAAGTACCTTTGGAGACACCTGTAGTACTCCTTTATAATCACCCGATTACGTTGTGGACGCTTGGTAGTACCCAAAGTGTTCCTCCGTAAACGGGAGTTGCATAATCTCATAGTTATAGGAACATGTATGGGTCATGAAGAAAGCATTAACATACTAAACGATCAAGTGTTAAGCTAACGGAATGGGTCATGTCAATCAGATCATTCAACTAATGATGTGACCTTGTTAATCAAATAACAACTCCTTGTTCATGGTTGGAAACATAACCATCTTTGATTAACAAGCTAGTCAAGTAGAGGCATACTAGTGACATACTGTTTGTCTATATATTCACACATGTATTATGTTTCCGGTTAATACAATTCTAGCATGAATAATAAACCTTTATCATGATATAAGGAAATAAATAATAACTTTATTATTGCCTCTAGGGCATATTTCCTTCACCTGCATCTACTACTATTACTCCACTCATCGACCGATATCCAACATGCATCCAGGGTATCAAGTTAATAAAATAGAGTAACACCTTAAGCAAGATGACATGATGTAAACAAAGTAAACTCAACTAATATGAATAAACCCCATCGTTTTATCCTTAATGTTAACAATACAAATATGTGTGTTGTTCCCTACTTTGTCACTGGGATAGAGCACCGCGAGATTGAACCCATTACAAAGCATCTCTCCCACTGAAGATAAATCAGTCTAGTTGGCCAAACAAAACGGATAGACCAAAGAGAAATACAAAGCTATAAAAGCATGCATAATAAAGTTCAGAAAAGACTCCATTAATATTCATAAATATTCAGATCATAAACCCACAATTCATCATATCCCAACAAAAACACCACAAAAGAAGATTACATCTGATAGAACTCCAAGAAGATCGAGGAGAACATGGTATTGAAGATCAAAGAGAGAGAAAAGGCCATCTATCTACTAGCTATGGACTCATAGGTCTATGGTAAACTACTCATGCATCATCAACAGGGCAATGAGGATGATGTAGAAGCCCTCCGTGATTGATTCCCTCTCTGACAGAGTACCGAAAAAGGCCTCTAGATGGGATCACAGAAGAACAGAAGCTTGCGGCGGCGGAAAAAGTGTTTCGGGTGGCTCTCTGCTATATTGGGAATATTTGGGAATTTATAGAGGCAGAATTATGTCAAGCCGTGCCACAAGGGGCCCACAAGCCTGGGGGCGTGCCCCCCTGGGGCGCGCCTAGCGAGCTTGTCTCTCCCTCGTGGCTCTTCTGGTTTTCTCTCAAACTTTGTGGGTCTCTTCTGCTGTAGAAAAATTAATCAAAAGATTTCTCTCTATTTAGATCCATTTGATATTGATTTCAGAAAGGCCAAAAAAACAAGCAAAAAATAGTAACTGGGACTGGGCAATAGGTTAATAGTTTTGTCCTAGAAAATGATACAAAGTTACATATAAAACATCCAAGATTGATACTGTAATAGGATGGAACAATCAAAAATTATAGATACATTGGAGACGTATCAGTGGGCGGTTCGCAGGATCATTCATCGACAGTTCAAGGGACTCCAAGTACGTCTACACCAGCACGATCTTCTTCCACTGCAACTCGGTGACGGTAACGATCGTGATCTCAACCCGTTATACATCTTCATATTGATCCTGGTTATGCGTAGGTGTGATTTTTCTGTTTTCTACTATGTTTCCCAATACCAAGCACCTTCAAATCCTCTGAGCATGAGCTCGTCTCTGGTGGATCCTTCAGGGGGCACCATCCTGCCAAACAATCAATGAGAGGCTAGTGGATCTCTCTTATAGCCCTGATGGCCGATCAGTGCTTTTAAGGCAGAACAGTGTGCCTATGATGGTCTATGCCCCGTCATTCCCCTCATGCTCATACAATACGCTCGTTTGATGAAGTCTGAGGTGATAGAGAGTGGCGCTTATCAAAGACATGACTGGTGCCCACTCCCCACTTTTGACTCCAGCCACGCGGAGTGCGTCATGTTGATAACCCGCAAGTATACAGGATCAATTGTAGCCTCTTTCGATAATTAAGAGTCTCGAACCCAACGAAGAGCTAACGGTAGAACAAATATTCCCTCAAGTTCTATAGACCACCGATGCAACTCTACGCACGCTTGACGTACGCTTTACCTAGAACAAGTATGAAACTAGAAGTACTTTGTAGGTGTTGTTGGATAGATTTGCAAGATAATAAAGAACACATAAATAAAAAGTAGGGGCTTTTTAGATAAAGAAGCAATAAATTTAGTATAGCGATTGTGGAAAAGTGGTGGTAGGAGTTGTGAAATTGTCCCTAAACAATTGACTACTTTACTAGACCGATAGCAAGTTTTATGTGGGAGAGGCCACTGCTAGCATGTCATCCCTGACTTGGAATTCTATGCACTTATGATTGGAACTATTAGCAAGCATCTGCAACTACTAACGTTCATTAAGGTAAAACCCAACCATAGCATTAAGATATATTGGTCCCCCTTCAATCTCGTATGCATCAATTTCTATGCTAGGTAGAAGCTTACATCACTCTTGCCCTCCAATACATAGTCCTATCAACATACAACTAACCCTATGGTGTGATCCACGCTACAGCTCATATGATGGGCACCAAAGGACAGGAACATAACCACAAGCAAATTAAATCAATCATAGCAATTCATCAACCACCAATAGGACAACGAAAATCTACTCGAGACATCATAGGATGGCAACACATCATTGGATAATAATATGAAGCATAAAGCACCATGTTCAAGTAGAGGGTACAACGGGTTGCGGGAGAGTGGACCGCTGTAGATAGAGGGGGGAAGGTAATGGAGATGTTGGTGAAGATGGCAGAGGTGTTGGTGTAGATCGCGGTGACGATGATGGCCCCCGGCGACGTTCCGGCGCCACCGGAAGCAAGGGGGAGAGGGCCCCCTTCTTCTTATTCTTCCTTGACCTTCTCCCTAGATGGGAGAAGGCTTTCCCCTCTGGTCCTTGGCTCCCATGGCGAGGGAGGGGCGAGAGCCCCTCCGAGATTGGATCTGTCTCTCTCTGTTTCTGCGTTCTCAGATTCTGCCCCTTCACCGTTTCTTTTATATCTGGAGATCCGTAACTCCGATTGGGGTGAATCTTTCGCCCAAATTTTTCTCATAAAATTATCTTCCTTGCGGCAAAATAAGAGCGTCAACTGCCATACGGGGTTCCCACGAGGATCCAGGGCGCGCCTGCCTCCGTGGGGCACGCTCCCCCTGCCTCGTGGCCTCCTCGGGCACCATCTCACGTTGATTTTACTTCCCAAAAATCACAAATATTACAAAATAATTCTCCGTCCGATTCTATCCCGTTTGGAATCCGTTTGATATTGGGTTTCTGCGAAACATAAAACATGCAACAAACAGGAACTGGCACTGGGAACTGGATCAATATGTTAGTCCCAAAAAATAGTATAAAAAGTTGCCAAAAGTATATGAAAGTTGAATAATATTGGCATGGAACAATCAAAAATTATAGATACGACGGAGACGTATCAGCATGCCAAGCTTAATTCCTGCTCGTCTTCGAGTAGGTAATTGATAAAAAATTATAATTTTTGATGTGGAATGCAACCTAGCATAATCTTGATCATGTATCTAGTCATGGCATGAATATTAAGACACGAGTGATTCAAAGCAATAGTCTATCATTTGACATAAAAACTATAATACTTCAAGCATACCAACCAAGCAATTATGTCTTATCGAAATAACATAGCCAAAGAAATCTCATCCCTACAAAATCATATAGTCTGGCTATGCTCCATCTTCACCACACAAAGCATTCAAATCATGCACAACCCCGATGACAAGCCGAGCAATTGGTTCATACTTTTTAACGCGCTTCAGCCTTTTCAACCCTCATGCAATACATGAGCGCAAGCCATGGACATAGCACTATAGGTGGAATAGCATATGATGATGGAGGTTGTGTGGAGAAGACAAAAAGGAGAAAGTCTCACATCGACGGGGCTAATCAACAGGCTGTGGAGATGCCCATCAATTGATGTCAATGCGAGGAGTAGGGATTGCCATGCAACGGATGCACTAAGAGCTATAAGTGTATGAAAGCTCAAACTAGAAACTAAGTGGGTGTGCATCCAACTTGCTTGCTCATGAAGACCTCGGGCATTTGAGGAAGCCCATCATTGGAATATACAAGCCAAGTTCAATAATGAAAATTCCCACTAGTATATGAAAGTGATAACTCAAGATACTCCCTATATGAAGAACATGGTGCTACTCTGAAGCACAAGTGTGGTAAAAGGATAGTAACATTGCCCCTTCTCTCTTTTTCTCTCATTTTATTTTTTTATTTTCTCCTTTTTTTGGTGGGCTTCTTTGGCCTCTCTTTTTTAATTTGGGCTTCTTTGGCCTCTTTTATTTTTCATAAATTCCGGAGTCTCATCCCGACTTCTGGGGGAATCATAGTCTCCATCATCCTTTCCTCACTGGGGCAATGCTCTAATAATGATGATCATCACACTTTTATTTACTTACAACTCGATATCTAGAACAAATATATGACTCTATATGAATGCCTCCGGCAGTGTACCGGGATGTGAAATGATCTAGCATACCAATGACATCAAAATGGACAAACCATGAAAACATCATGCTAGCTATCTTACGATCATGCAAAGCAATATGACAGTAAATGCTCAAATCATGTATATGATGATGATGGAAGTTGCATGGCAATATATCTCGGAATGGCTATGGAAATGCCATGATAGGTAGGTATGGTGGCTGTTTGAGGAAGATATAATGAGGCTTATGTGTGATAGAGCGTATCGTATCATGGGGTTTGGATGCACTGTCAAAGTTTGCACCAACTCTTGGGGTGAGAAAGGGCAATGCACGGTACCAAAGAGGCTAGCAATGATGGAAGGGTGAGAGTGCGTATAATCCATGGACTCACATTAGTCATAAAGAACTCATATACTTATTGCAAAAGTCTATTATCCCTCGAAGCAAAGTACTACTACGCATGCCCCTATGGGGATAGATTGGTAGGAAAAGACCATCGCTCGTCCCCGACCACCACTCATAAGGAAAGCAATCAAAGAACACCTCATGCTCCAACTTCGTTACATAACGGTTCACCATACGTGCATGCTACGGGACTTGCAAACCGCAACACAAGTATTTCTCAATTTCACAATTACTCAACTAGCACGACTCTAATATCACCACCTTTATATCGCAAAACTATTGCAAGGAATCAAACATATCATAATCAGCGATCTACAAGTTTATGTAGGATTTTATGACTAACCATGTGAATGACCAATTCATGTCATCTCTCTAAATAGATATAAGTGAATCAAGAGAGTTTAATTATTTCTACAAAAGATGTGCCCACACTCTAACAAATATAAGTGAAGCAAAATAGCATTCTACAAATGGCGGTTTTCTATGTGAAGAGAAACAGGCAATCCAAACTTCAAATGATATAAGTGAAGCACATGAAGCATTCTATAAAGCCATACTCAAAAGATATAAGTGAAGTGCAATGAGAATTCTATAAATCAACAAAGGACTATCTCATACCAGCATGGTGCATAAAAAAAATGAAAACTAAGTGCAAAAGACGCTCCAAGACTTGCACATATCGCATGAACGAAACGAATCCGAAAACATACCGATACTTGTTGAAGAAAGAAGGGATGCCTTCCGGGGCATCCGCAAGCTTAGACGCTTGAGTCTCCTTGAATATTTACTTGGGGTGCCTCGGGAATCCCCAAGCTTGAGCTCTTTCCTCTCTTCCTTTTCCTCATATCGAGACCTCCTCGATCATACACTTCATCCACACAAAACTTCAACAGAAAACTCGGTAAGATCCGTTAGTACAATAAAGCAAATCACTACTCTAAGTACTATTGCAAACCAATTCATATTTTGTTTCTTCATTGTGTCTACTGTAATATAGCTTTTCTATGGCTTAATCCACTGATAGAAATTGATAGTTTCATCAAAACAAGCAAATTATGCATCAAAAACAGAATCTGTCAAAAACAGAACAGTCTGTAGCAATCTGAACATTCACCATACTTCCGGTATCCCAAAACATCTACAAAAATTAGGAAAAATAAAAAATTTGTACATAAGTACAGTCCAAAAGGAATCAGAACCATTTGATGTTCCAGTTAAAAATCTAAAATTGCGCACTACAGACAAAGTTTCTGTCCTGCACCGTACAAACCAACAAACATTATAAACATCCTAAAGGCAAACCTTGGCACATTATTTTTATTTTTAAGCTTTATAAAAGCTCACAACAGAAATAAATGACTCTCTAAAACTTCTGGGTTGTCTCCCTGGTAGCGCTTTCTTTAAAGCCATTAAGCTAGGCATTTAGTGCTCAAGTAATGGATCCACCCGGATCCAAGGTATATCAAAGCCAATTTTAATTAACAATGATTTGTGATTTAGTAGTGAGCACAAAGTAACATATATCATGCAAAAACGAAGTCTAACTCTCTTCCTATGCATCGGCATGTCATAAAAGAACAATTCATGCAAACATAGTAAAGGCCAACGCATAGTATAAACAGTTTCTTGCAATTTCATAGTATGAGAAACATAGAGAGGTGGAGATATAGTTCCTCTCTCATAATAATTGCAAGTAGGAGCAGCAAGCACATGCATATTATGTCTATCAAAACCATCATGTGCAACGGTAAAAGGCAACCCATCAATATAATCCTTAATAAAGGCAAACTTCTCCGATATAGTGTAGTAGGGAGAATTCAAAAAGATAATAGGACTATCATGCGTGGGTGCAATAGCAACAATTTCATGTTTAACATAATGAACTATATCAAGTTCATCTCCATAAGAATCATTCATATTGGAATCTTGGCCACAAGCATAGCAAGCATCATCAAAAAGGGTTTTTTCAAGAGAATCAACGGGATCATAACAATCATCATAGAAATCATCCTTCGGTAAGCATGAAGGGAAATTAAACAATGTATGAGTTGAAGAGTTACTCTCATTACAAGGTGGGCACGGGTAGCTAATCCGCTCTTCCTCCTTTTGTTCTTCGCTCTCATCATCATATTTTTCATCCAATGAGCTCACAGTTTCATCAATTTCTTCTTCCATAGCTTCCTGCAAAATATTAGTCTCTTCTTGGACAGCGGAGAATTTCTCAATATATGGTTTAATATGGGCATTAGAAGCATAATTATCATAACAATATTCAAGTATGGCAAAATTTTCAGATTTGTAGAGAGTAGC
The DNA here is from genome assembly GCA_021605145.1 of Aegilops bicornis. NCBI lineage: Eukaryota > Viridiplantae > Streptophyta > Magnoliopsida > Poales > Poaceae > Aegilops > Aegilops bicornis. The sequence continues at coordinate 657,767,818 of CM038671.1, read as the reverse complement.
GTCATACTTTTCAATCAAAGAAGCAATTTCATAAGCACCCTTAAAAGCAACAAATTCTTCAATTTGTTGAACATCATAGTAATTATAAACACCCTTAGCATACGAAGATACAATTCCATTATCAATAAACTCACATTGGTAGGGAAGATGTTTCTTAGGGTTTTCAGAACAACAAGTAAAATCATAAATTTCACATAAATTGCAAGCATAGCATTGCAAACGATGAATTTGATCCAGTAAAAGTTTCCCTTTTTCAGATATACTGATTATACTTTATAACAAGCATGCTCATCTAAAGATTTGCCCTCAACTATGCTAGTTGGGGTTTCAGCACGAGCACAATGTGATAGAAGATGATCCAAGTAAAAAGATTCAGGAGTGTGATAGATTTTGAGTGGTTCTTCAACCATTGGTGTAGTAGGTACAACTAATTTTTTTTGTATTTTGCATTTCCTACCCATAACTAAAGATACAGAACAACTAAGAACAGCAAATAAAAATTACTTAGTGATAAAGCAAACAAGCACACACGAGAATATTCACCCCACGCTATGACTCCCCGCCAACGACGCCAGAAAAAGGTCTTGATAACCTGCAAGTATATGGGATCAATTGTAGCCTCTTTCGATAAGTAAGAGTGTCGAACCCAACGAGGAGCTAAAGGTAGAAAAAATATTCCCTCAAGTTCTATCGACCACCGATACAACTCTACGCACGCTTGCCGTTCGCTTTACCTAGAACAAGTATGAAACTAGAAGTACTTTGTAAGTGTTGTTGGATAGGTTTGCAAGATAATAAAGAACACGTAAATAAAAAGTAGGGGCTGTTTAGATAAAGAAGCCATAAATTTAGTATAGCGAGTGCTGAAAAGTGGTGGTAGGAGTTGTAAAATTGTCCCTAAGCAATTGACTACTTTACTAGACCGATAGCAAGTTTTATGTGGGAAAGGCCACTGCTAGCATGTCATCCCTGATTTGGAATTCTATGCACTTATGATTGGAACTATTAGCAACCAAACCAACTACTAACGTTCATTAAGGTAAAACCCAACCATAGCATTATGATATATTGGTCCCCCTTCAATCACGTATGCATCAATTTCTATGCTAGGTAGAAGCTTCTGTCACTCTTTCCCTCCAGTACATAGTCCTGTCAACATACAACTAACCCTATGGTGTGATCCATGCGCGCGCTCATATGATGGGCACCAAAGGACAGCAACATAACCACAAGCAAATTAAATCAATCATAGCAATTCATCAACCACCAATAGGACAACAAAAATCTACTCAGACATCATAGGATGGCAACACATCATTGGATAATAATATGAAGCATAAAGCACCATGTTCAAGTAGAGGGTATAGCGGGTTGCGGGAGAGTGGACCGTTGTAGATAGAGGGGGGAAGGTAATGGAGATGTTGGTGAAGTTGGCGGAGGTGTTGGTGTAGATCGCGGTGACGATGATGGCCCCCGGCGGCGTTTCGGCGCCACTGGAAGCAAGGGGGAGAGGGGCCCCTTCTTATTATTCTTCCTTGACCTTCTCCCTAGATGGGAGAAGGGTTTCCCCTCTGGTCCTTGGCTCCCATGGCGTAAGAGGGGCGAGAGCCCCTCCGAGATTCGATCTCTCTCTCTCTCTCTCTCTCTCTCTCTCTCTCTCTCTCTGTTTCTGCGTTCTCAGATTCTACCCCTTCACCGCTTCTTTTATATCCGCAGATCCTTAACTCCGATTGGGGTGAATCTTTCGCCCAGATTTTTCTCATAAAATTAGCTTTCTTGCAGCAAAAGAAGAGCGTCAACCGCCTTATGGGGTGCCCACAAGGGTCCAGGGCACGCCTGCCTCCCTGGGGCGCGCCCCCTGCCTCGTGGCCCCCTCGGGCACCATCTCACGTTGATTTTACTTCCCAAAATCACAAATATTCCAAAATAATTGTCCATCCGTTTTTACCCCGTTTGGACTCCGTTTGATATTGGGTTTCTACGAAACATAAAACATGCAACAAACAGGAACTCGCACTGGGCACTGGATCAATATGTTAGTCCTAAAAAATAGTATAAAAATTACCAAAAGTATATGAAAGTTGAATAATATTGGCATGGAACAATCAAAAATTATAGATATGACGGAGACGCATCACATGTCTACATCAACTCTCTGTCGTTGACCGGTGGGACCTGATGAGCTGGTGGCAGCAAGGTGGAACACGTCCCCAGGAACCGCATTTGGCTGCCACGCACTACGGCTAAAACGCCCTAAGGGATCCACGTGGGTCGAGCAAGTTGTGTCGCCCATGTGCAACGTATCATGCACGCTATTGGTGGCCACTGTGGTGCTCCCGGTACAATATAAGGGGAGAATGCTACTTGCGAACTTATTAATCTAGTAGGAGAACCAAGCAACACCTCATTAGCGGCACTTGTACACAAACAACAAATCCTTGCAACCCAACGCGAACAAGAGGTTGTCAATCCCTCAACGATTACGAGCAAGATTAAATTGTATGGTGTTTGATAGATAGATCGGACAAAAATACAAAATAAAATAAATAAAGTAAAAACGCAGCAAGGTGTTTTTTGTTTCAATAAAATAAATAAAAGATAGACCCGGGGCCATAGTTTTCACTAGAGGTTTCTCTCTTGAAAATAACATACGGTGGGTAAACAAATTACTGTTGGGCAATTGATATAAAAGGAAATAATTATGACGATACCCAAGGTAATGATCATATATAGGCATCACGTCTGAGACAAGTAGACCGACTCCTGCCTGCATCTACTACTATTACTCCACACATCGACCGCTATCCAGCATGCATCTAGAGTATTATGTTCATAAAGAATGGAGTACCACCTTCAGCAAGATGACATGATGTAGACAAGATAAACTCACGTATGAATAAACCTCATCTTCTTACCCTTAATAGCAATGATACATACGTGTCATGTCCCCTTCTGTCACTGGGATTGAGCACTGCAAGATTGAACTCATTACAAAACACCTCTCCCATTGCAAGATAAATCAGTCTAGTTGGCCAAACAAAATAGAGAGAAGAAGCTATAGTAATCATGCATAAAAAGAGTTCAGAGGAAACTCAAGTAATATGCATGGATAGATCTGATCATAAACTCACTATTTATCAGATCCCAACAAACACACCGCAAAAAGTGATCACATCGGATAGAACTCCAAGAACATCGAGGAGAATGTATTGAAGATCAAACAGAGAGAAGAAGTCATCTAGCTACTAACTATGGACCCGTACACTACAAAAAAAGACACATCCATGACATTTTGGGCTGGGCGAATTTTTTTTGTCATGCTTATGACACTTCTATGACGATAATTGTGACAAAACCCGGTATCATAATAGATGTGGTGGGCCCCTACTTCTATGACAAAAAATCATAACAGAAAATGGGCTTTTCGGCCTGGGCGGGTCCGAGACGCAGCTGCATGACATTCTTTGGGCCGTCCATGACAGAAAAAACCATGATAGAAGCGAGGGCGAGGAAAATATCGGGGAGTTCCCGGTTACGGTGGGTGGTCGGGGGCCGAGCGATGCGCGTTTCTCTCGTACATGTACGCTCGTGGGTTGGAGGCGTTGGGTGATGACCCGCAAGTATACAGGATAATTGTAGCCTCTTTCGATAAGTAAGAGTGTAGAACCCAACGAGGAGCTAAAGGTAGAATAAATATTCTCTCAAGTCCTATCTGCCACTGATACGACTCTATGCACGCTTAGTGTTCGCTTTACCTAGAACAAGTATGAAACTAGAAGTACTTTGTAGGTGTTGTTGGATAGGTTTGCAAGATAATAAAGAACGCGTAAATATAAACTAGGGGCTGTTTAGATAAAGAAGCAATAAACTAAATATAGCGAGTGTGGAAAAGTGGTGGTAGGAGTTGTGAAATTGTCCCTAAGTTGACTACTTTACTAGACCGATAATCACCATTGCAATTCTATTTGAGGGAGAGGCATAAGCTAACATATTTTCTCTTCTTGGATCATATGCACTCATGATTGGAACTCTAGCAAGCATCCGCAACTACTAAAGATCATTAAGGTAAAACCCAACCATAGCATTAAAGTATCAACTCCCCTTTATCCCATACGCAAACAACCTACTTACTCGGGTCTGTGCTTCTGTCACTCACGCCACCCACCATAAGCAAATCATGAACACATTGCAAACCCTACAGCAGGAATCCCTCACGCTTGCGCGACACAGAGGGCACAATAGGACAGCACCAATAAAAAAACATGCAATTCAAACCAATCATAGCAATTCATCAATCACCGGTAGGACAACGAAAATCTACTCAGACATCATAGGATGGCAACACATCATTGGATAATAATATGAAGCATAAAGCACCATGTTCAAGTAGAGGGTATAGCGGGTTGCGAGAGAGTGGACCGCTGAATTTAGATGGGGGAAGGTGATGGAGATGTTGGTGAAGATGATGGAGGTGTTGGTGTAGATCGCGGTGACGATGAAGGCCCCCGGCAGCGCTCCGGCGCCACCGGAAGCAAGGAGGAGAGAGCCCCCCTTCTGCTTCTTCTTCTTCTTCCTTGACCTCCTCCCTAGATGGGAGAAGGGTTTCCCCTCTGGTCCTTGGCTCCCATGGCATGGGAGGGGCGAGAGCCCCTCCGAGATTGGATTTGTCTCTGTGTCTCTCTCTGTTTCTACGTTCCCTGATTGTGCCCCTTCACCGTTTCTTTTATATTCAGAGATCCGTAACTCCGATTGGGGTGAATCTTTCGCCCAGATTTTTCTCATAAAATTAGCTTTCTTGCGGAAAAAGAAGAGCGTCAACCGCCTTACGGGGTGCCCATGAGGGTCCAGGGCACGCCTGCCTCCCTGGGGCGCGCCCCCTGCCTCATGGCCCCCTCGGGCACCGTCTCGCGTTGATTTTACTTCCCAAAAATCACAAATATTCCAAAATAATTCTCCGTCTGTTTTTATCCCGTTTGGACTCCGTTTGATATTGGGTTTCTGCAAAAAACATAAAACATGCAACAAGCGAGAATCGCACCGCAATCGGATCAATATGTTAGTCCCAAAAATAATATAAAAAGTTGCCAAAAGTATATGAAAGTTGTAGAATATTGGCATGGAACAATCAAAAATTATAGATACGACGGAGACGTATCAGGATCCCCAAGCTTAATTCCTGCACGTCCTCGAGTAGGTAAATGATAAAAAAGATAATTTTTGATGTGGAATGCTACCTAGCATAATCTTGATCAAATATCTAATCATGGCATGAATATTAAGACATGAGTGATTCAAGGCAATAGTCTATCATTTGACATAAAAAAGTAATACTTCAAGCACACTAATAAAGCAATCATGTCTTTTCAAAATAACATGTCCAAATAAAGTTATCCCTACAAAATCATATGGTCTGGCTATGCTCCATCTTCACCACACAAAATATTCACATCATGCACAAACCCCGATGACAAGCCAAGCAATTGGTTCATACTTTTTAACGCGCTTCAGCTTTTTCAACCCTCATGCAATACATGAGCGCAAGCCATGGACATAGCACTTTAGGTGGAATAGAATATGATGATGGGGGTTATGTGGAGAAGACAAAAAACGAGAAAGTCTCACATCGACGCGGCTAATCAACGGGCTATGGAGATGCCCATCAATTGATGTCAATGCGAGGAGTAGGGATTGCCATGCAACGGATGCACTAGAGCTATAAGTGTATGAAAGCTCAACAAAAGAAACTAAGTGGGTGTGCATCCAACTTGCTTGCTCATGAAGACCTAGGGCATTTGAGGAAGCCCATCGTTGGAATATACAAGCCAAGTTCTATAATGAAAAATTCCCACTAGTATATGAAAGTGACAACATAAGAGACTCTCTATATGAAGAACATGGTGCTACTTTGAAGCACAAGTGTGGAAAAAGAGGATAGTAGCATTGTCCCTTATATTTATTTATTTATTTATTTATTTGCGGGCTTCTTTGGCCCCTTTTTATTATTTAGGCTTCATTGGCCTCCCTTTTTAGGGACAATGCTCTATCAAGGATGATCATCACACTTCTGTTTACTTACAACTCAATATTACAACTCGATACTAGAACAAAGATATGACTCTATATGAATGCCTCTGGCGGTGTACCGGGATGTGCAATGATCTAGCGTAGCAATGCCATCAAAAAAGGGACAAGCCATGAAAACATCATGCTAGCTCTCTTACGATCAAGCAAAGCAATATTTACAATAAATGCTCAAGTCATCTACATGATGATGATGAAAGTTGCATGGAAATATATCTTGGAATGGCTATGGAAATGCCATAATAGGTAGGTATGGTGGCTGTTTTGAGGAAGATATAAGGAGGCTTATGTGTGATAGAGCGTATCATATCACGGGGTTTGGATGCACCGGTGAAGTTTGCACCAACTCTCAAGGTGAGAAAGGGCAATGCACGGTACCGAAGAGGCTAGAAATGATGGAAGGGTGAGAGTGCGTATAATCCATGGACTCACATTAGTCATAAAGAACTCATATACTTATTGCAAAAGTTTATTAGCCCTCAAAGAAAAGTACTAATATGCAAGCTCCTAGGGGGATAGATTGGTAGGAAAAGACCATCGCTCGTCCCCGACCGCCACTCATAAGGAAGACAATCAATGAATACCTCATGCTCTGACTTCGTTACATAACGGTTCACCATACGTGCATGCTACGGGAATCACAAACTCCAACACAAGTATTTCTACAATCCACAACTACCCAGTAGCATGACTCTAATATCACCATCTTTATATTGCAAAACTATTGCAAGGAATCAAACATATCATATTCAGCGATCTACAAGTTTATGTAGGATTTTATGACTAACCATGTGAATGACCAATTCCTGCCATCTCTCTAAATTGATATAAGTGAAGCAATAAAGTTTAATTCTTTCTAAAAAAGATATGCCCACGCTCTAACAAATATAAGTGAAGCAAAAGAGCATTCTACAAATGGCCGTTTTCTATGTGAAGAGAAACAGGCATCCAAACTTCAAATGATATAAGTGAAGCACATGAAGCATTCTATAAAGCCATACTCAAAAAAATTTAAGTGAAGTGCAATGAGCATTCTAGAAATCAACCAAGGACTATCTCATACCAGCATGGTGCATAAAATAACAATGAAATGTAAGTGCAAAAGACGCTCCAAGACTTGCACATATCGCATGAACGAAACGAATACGAAAACATACCGATACTTGTTGAAGAAAGAGGGGATGCCTTCCGGGGCATCCCCAAGCTTAGACGCTTGAGTCTCCTTGAATATTTACTTGGGGTGCCTTGGGCATCCCCAAGCTTGAGCTCTTGCCTCTCTTCCTTTTCCTCATATCGAGACCTCCTCGATCAAACACTTCATCCATACAAAACTTCAACAGAAAACTCGGTAAGATCCGTTAGAATAATAAAGCAAATCACTACTCTAAGTACTGTAGCAAACCAATTCATATTTTGTTTTTGCATTGTGTCTACTGTAATATATATTTTCCATGGCTTAATCCACTGATATAAATTGATAGTTTCATCAAAACAAGTAAACTATGCATCAAAAACAGAATCTGTCAAAAAACAGAACAGTCTGTAGTAATCTGAACATTCACCATACTTATGGTACACCAAAAATTCTACCAAAATTAGGAAAAACAAAAAATTTGTGTATCAAGACAGTGAGAAAATAATCAGAACCGTTTGACGTTCCAGTAAAAAATGTAAAATCGCGCACTACAGCCAAAGTTTCTGTCCTGCACCGTACAAACCAACAAGCATTGTAAACATCCTAAAGGCAAACCTTGGCACATTATTTTTATAATACAATGGAATTGTACAAGGGGATAATTATTTTTGATTAAAAGTTTCTGTAATTAAGATTCACAAAGTTTCCGTGAGCATGAACAAAGTTCAAGGAGCTCTCCCACTTCAACAATGCTTGTCTTTCTCACTTTCACTTTCCTTTTGAAAAGTTTTAGGTTCCCCTCTTTATTTTTTTTGTTTTTAAACTATATGAAAGCACACAACAGAAATAAATGACTCTCTAAAACTTCCGGGTTGTCTCCCTGGCAGTGCTTTCTTTAAGGCCATTAAGCTAGGCATATAGTGCTCAAGTAATGGATCCACCCGGATCCCAAGGTATATCGAAGCCAATTTTAATTAACAATGATTTGTAATTTAGTAGTGATCTCAAGGTAACATATATCATGCAACAACGAAGTCTAACTCTCTTCCTATGCATCGGCATGTCATAAAAGAACAATTCACGCACACATAGTAAAGGCCAATGCATAGTATAAGCAGGTTCTTGCAATTTTATCATATTGGAAATATAGAGAGGTGGAGATATAGTTCCTCTCTCATAATAATTGCAAGTAGGAGCAGCAAGCACATGCATATTATATCTATCAAAATCATCATGTGTTCTAGTAAAACACAACCCATCAATATAATCCTTAATAAGCACAAACTTCTCCGATATAGTGTAGTTTGGAGAATTCAAAAAGATAATAGGACTATCATGTGTGGGTGCAATAGCAACAATTTCATGTTTAACATAAGGAACTATAGCAAGTTCATCTCCATAAGCATAATTCATATTGGCATCTTGGCCACAAGCATAGCAAGCATCATAAAAAAAGGGATATTTCAAGAGAATCAACGGGATCATAACAATCATCATAGCAATCATCCTTCGGTAAGCATGAAGGGGAATTAAACAATGTATGATTTGAAGAGTTACTCTCATTATAAGGTGGGCACGGGTAGCTAATCCGCTCTTCCTCCTTTTGTTCTTCGCTCTCCTCATCATATTTTTCATCCAATGAGCTCACAGTTTCATCAATTTCTTATTCCATAGACTCCTGCAAAATATTAGTCTCTTCTTGGACAGCGGAGAATTCCTCAATATATGGTTTAACATAGGCATTAGAAGCATAATCATCATAACAATATTCAAGTATGGCAAAATTTTCAGATTTGTAAAGAGTGGCATCATACTTTTCAGTCAAAGAAGCAATTTCATAAGCACCCTTAAAAGCAACAAATTCTTCAATTTGTTGAACATCATAGTAATTATAAACACCCTTAGCATACAAAGATACGATTCCATTACAATAAACTCACATTGGTAGGGAAGGTGTTTCTTAGGGTTTTAAGAACAACAAGTAACATCATATATTTCACATAATTCCAAGCATAGCATTGCAAACGATGAATTTGATCTAGTAAAAGTTTCCCTTTTCAGATATATATGGTGTCGCACATAACAAGCATGCTCATCTAAAGATTTGCCCTCAACTGGGTTTCAGCACGAGCACAAAGGGATCGAAGATGATCCAAGTAAAAAGCTTCAGGAGTGTGATAGATTTTGAGTGGTTCTTCAACCATTGGTTCAGTTGGTACAACTAATTTTTTTGGTATTTTGTGTTTCCTACCCATAACTAAAGATAGAAAACAACTAAGAACAGCAAATAAAAATTACTTAGTGATAAAGCAAACAAGCACACACGAGAATATTCGCCCGATGCTATGACTCCCCGGCAACGGCGCCAGAAAAAGGTCTTGATGACCCGCAAGTATATGGGATAATTGTAGCCTCTTTCGATAAGTAAGAGTGTCGAACCCAACGAGGAGCTAAAGGTAGAACAAATATTCTCTCAAGTCCTATCTGCCACTGATACGACTCTACACACGCTTAGTGTTCGCTTTACCTAGAACAAGTATGAAACTAGAGGTACTTTGTAGGTGTAGTTGGATAGGTTTGCAAGATAATAAAGAACGCCTAAATATAAACTAGGGGCTGTTTAGATAAAGAAGCAATAAAGTAAATATAGCGAGTGTGGAAAAGTGGTGGTAGGAGTTGTGCAATTGTCCCTAAGCAATTGACTACTTTACTAGACCGATAATCACCATTGCAATTCTATTTGAGGGAGAGGCATAAGCTAACATACTTTCTCTTCTTGGATCATTTGCACTTATGATTGGAACTCTAGCAAGCATCCGCAACTACTAAATATCATTAAGGTAAAACCCAACCATAGCATTAAAGTATCAAGTCCCCATTATCGCATACGCAAACAACCTACTTACTCGGGTCTGTGCTTCTGTCACTCACGCCACCCACCATAAGAAAATCATGAACATATTACAAACCCTATAGCGGGAATCCCTCACGCTTGCGCGACACGGAGGGAACAATAGGACAGCACCAATAATAAAACATGCAATTCAAACCAATCATAGCAATTCATCAATCACCAGTAGGACAACGAAAATCTGCTCAGACATCATAGGATGGCAACACATCATTGGATAATAATATGAAGCATAAAGCACCATGTTCAAGTAGAGGGTACAGCGGGTTGCGAGAGAGTGGACCGCTGAATATAGATGGGGGAAGGTGATGGAGATGTTGGTGAAGATGATGGAGGTGTTGGTGTAGATCGTGGTGATGATGATGGCCCCCGGCAGCGCTCCGGCGCCACCGGAAGCAAGGGGGAGAGAGCCCCCCTTCTTCTTCTTCTTCCTTGACCTCCTCCCTAGATGGGAGAAGGGTTTCCCCTCTGGTCCTTGGCTTCCATGGCATGGGAGAGGCGAGAGCCCCTCTGAGATTGGATCTGTCCCTCTGTCTCTCTCTGTTTCTGTGTTCCCTAATTCTGCCCCTTCACTGTTTCTTTTATATCCGGAGATCCGTAACTCCGATTGGGGTGAATCTTTCGCCCAGATTTTTCTCATAAAATTAGCTTTCTTGCGGCAAAAGAAGAGCGTCAATTGCCTCACGGGGTTCCCACGAGGGTCCAGGGCGCGCCTACCTCCCTGGGGCGCGCCCTGCCTCGTGGCCCCCTCGGGCACCGTCTCGTGTTGATTTTACTTCCCAAAAATCACAAATATTCCAAAATAATTGTCTTTCCGTTTTATCCCGTTTGGACTCCGTTTGATATTGGGTTTCTGCAAAACATAAAACATGCAACAAACAGGAACTGGCACTGGATCAATATGTTAGTCCCAAAAATAATATAAAAAGTTGCCAAAAGTATATGAAAGTTGTAGACTATTGGCATGGAACAATAAAAAATTATAGATACGACGGAGGCCTATCATTGGGCATTAACTGAACCCGAGCGAGGCATTCGCCTACTGAACCCGCACGATTGCGCTGTAGGCTACGCGTTACTAAACCCGAGCGATCGATCGATCTGGCTGTTAACTGAACCCGATCGAGTGATTCGCCGCTCTTGCTGCTAATCAAGCCGATCGAACCCTGCTGCCTCCTTCCCTTGATGAACAGTGAGTGTTGTTGGGGGGTTGGATGAACAGTTCCCGGTGGGGGTTGGATGAACAGGACCCCGTGGTAGTAGAGGCCATTGCCGCTGGATGAACAGGACCCCGATCGATCGAGCCGGTTGGGGGTGGATGAACAGGACCCCGTGGTAGTAGAGGCCATTGCCGCTAGATGAACAGGACCCCGATCGATCGAGCCGGTTGGGGGTGGATGAACAGGACCCCGTGGAGGGCTGGATGAACATGACCCCGTGGATAGGGATGGCAATGGGGACAATCCCCTATGGGGATACCTACAACATCCCCATCCCCATCTATTCCCTATCATCCCATCCCAATCCCCGTTTACATGACTGGGGATGAAATTTTCCCATACCCATGCCCCATTTGGGAACAGGGCCCCATTAGGGTCCCCATCCCCATAAACAAATACTCATATAGATAATATGACACCTTATAATCAACATACATATACGGTGTTGTCCTTGTCCTGCTAATTCCTATCTAGGTCGTATTGACTTCTTGGTCATGGTGGCAGCTGAGGTGAGGATGTGAGATAGGTTTAAGGTTTTTCCAGAGCTTTTTTTGTTTTCACAAGTTTTTTTGTGAATATTTTAAGGTTGACCGCAGTATCACAGTTACTAACCGGGTCCATGATGGGTATTGGGTATGTGGAATAGGATATCGTCCCCATCCCCGTTGTACCCTATGGGGAATAAAATAGATTGGTAAATATCCCCATGGGGATGTTTTTCGCCCATCGCCACCCCCTAATAGATGAAATCCCCATGGGTTTGGCGGGTATGGGGCCTCATTGTCATCCCTACCCATGGAGGGCTGGTTGAACAGTAGTCAGCGGAGGGCTGGATGAATAGTAGCCCGTGGAGGGGTGGTTGAACAGGACCCCGTGGAGAGGGCTGGTTGAACAGTAGCCGGTGGAGGAGCGGTGGAGGCTGGATGAATAGGAGCCCGTGGATGAACAGTGGCTGGTGGAGGCATGAGGGGAGACGCCGTGGATGAACAATAGTACGTGGAGGCTGGAGGAGGTCGACGGTGGATGAACAGTAGCCCGTGGAGGCAGTTGACGGTGGAGATGAACAGTATCCCATGGAGTCCTGTTTTGCGGTACGCCACACCCCTCCCGATGAACAGGACCCCTGTTTCGACCGTAACACTCCAACCAAGGTAGTCAGAATCCGAACTCGACTCCTAGAATCCTACAACTTTACGACCCTATAGAAACATGTCGATCCAAGTCCCACTATGAATCCGGATCAGGTGGAATCCATGTTGAGTCGCTATCCAAATCATAGAATCCTGTATAAAACTGCAGAATCCCGACTATGCTACGGACTATGTCCGATTCTACTAATTTATCTAAGCCATTTGTTTAGTTGTAGCAGAACAGTATGCAATTTTCCAAACCCTTTTTCACATGTCTCATGGCCCTTTATTCCCCTCCCAAGCCAAAACACTCAGCCGCCGACATCTTTGTTCTGGCTCTCAGAAACCCTACATCAAAATTGAGGATCAGGCTTGTCGACGGATTGAATTGGCTGTGAGAAGGAGGAAGCGTCAAGATTGATCAGAGAAGGACAAATAGAGTCTTCAAGGTTCAGCACAACAGGTTAGGTATACACGTAATAAGCTATTTACGAACTCTAAAAAAACCTCTAAGAAAATTTTGTGCATTGAAGATTGAAATCTTCTATATATTTCCCTCTCATATGTGTTCCATACACACAAGCTAGATAGTAGGTTAGCCATGAAAAGAAGTGGAATACAACTAGCATTGATGTGTATAGTTTTTGCTCTATATTTACTGTTAAAAAACTATAGAAGCCATATAAATTTCTGTTGTGGATACAAAATATCTTACTTGAGTAAATCTAGCAGAATCCTTTATTCCACGACTCGATACTATGACTCGATTCTATCTAGGGAAAATCGATCCGACTCCGAATCCCGGCTGTGACTACCTTGGCTCCAACACAAGTTCGTTTCCTCCTTTTTGCGGTACGCCACACCCCTCCCGATCAATAGGACCCTGTTTTGACCATAGGAGGTCCAAGAGAAGTCCATTTCCTCTGTTTTGTAGTACGCCAGACCCCTCCCGATGAACAGGATCACGTTTCGACCGTGGTCGGTCGAACAGAAGCCCGTTTCCTCCGTTCTGTGGTACGCCATGCCTCGTTTCGATCGGCTGTTCCGTCCAAGCCGGTTGGCTCCTGATGAACACGATGATGCAGTTTCTCCGTTCCGACCCAGCCATGTATACGAGCCCTGGTCGTACGTACGCGCGAGTAGGTGTTCGAGACCCCGCCCATATGTACATACATGGCCATATTTACTTTCTTGCACCCTGGTTGTACGTACGTGGCCGTATTTACTTTCTCGCACCCTGGTTGTACGTGCGTGTATGTACTGCTGCCACTCCTTACTCAGCCACGGTTCATCGTGGCAGACAGACCGATCGACCGGTATGTACACAGACAAGCTACGTATGCTTCGACCGGGTGGGTCCCAGCTGTCAGGGAGGATAAGGACGCGCTTCCTTGCATGCGAAGATGTAGCTGGTGGGTCCTAGCAGTCAGGGGGGACGTTTTTTTCGTGAAATACGGTGGCCCGTCCGGTAGGTCCCTGTTGTCAGGTGGAGGAATCATTATTTTGTGCATAATAAGGAGGCATTTCCTTGTGTGCGTCCGTGGACCCAGCTGTCGGCCTCTCCATGTACAGTCCACTTCTGATGGATGTCATTCGTTGACCATGTTGACCACGCCTTGGCGAGAGCACCGAGGCGGTGGGCGATGTGAGGCCTAGGAAGGGACGACGCGAGACGGGAAGACGCAGCGATGGATGCCCACGAAGAGAATCTGAGGTTGGTGGTTCGGCTGTGGTGTGAGGCTTCCATCGCCGCAGAATAACACGGGGCGTGGGTGAGTAGAGGTATGGCCTGGCCAGTGGTGGGAGTAGTAGGGGGCGGTGAGGCCTCCGCGACAGCACAGCCGGCCACGAGAAGCAGGAGCAGGCGGCACGACCAGCACGGGTTTGGTAATTTGGAGCAAGAAGACCAGAGGTTGAAGAAGCACTACAGCCGTTGGATGGACATCGTACGGTCACTGGAGCTAGAATCGTTCATATTGACTAAGTTGACAAAGCCTCTGTCCGCGTCAACTTAGTAGGCCCACAAGTCATCCTCCCACTACGGTGGGTCCTAGCTAGCAGGGGGAATATTCATTTTTTGTGCGTAATAAGGAGGCACTTCCTTGCGTGCGAAGATATAGCTGGTGGGTCCGAGCTGTCAGCGGGAGGAACATTTTTTCATGAAATACAGAGGCCCTTCTAGTGGGTCCCAGCTATCAGGTGGAGGAATCATTATTTTGCGCGTAATAAGGAGGCATTTCCTCGTGTGGGTCCCTACTGTCAGCCTCTTCCGATGGCCGTTGTTTTGTTGACCATGTTGACCTTGCCGCGCCGAGAGCACAAATGCGGTAGACGAGGGCGAGGCCTAGGAAGGGAACGACCCGGAGCCTGCGAAGCCACTGCAGCGAATAGAGAGTAGAGAAATCCATAAAAACGATATTTTAATGTAATTGCCGGTTGGCTTTGGTTTAAAATTTTATAGCCCATTTCTTACAACTTATAGTCCATTTTTTGGGGAAGCCCATTTCTTACTACTTACATCCCTCCTCGTCTTGAAAGATTTGCAGCCAGAAGGTCTTTGAGAAAAGCAAGTAGGCCTCGGTTTTGGTATTCTCTAAAAAAAGAACTGGGCTAGCCATTTTCATAAAGAAAAAAGATGTCAACTGGACTCGTCATGTGCTTAAATAAAAGTGTAAGCGTGGGTTAGACAGGCCACAGCCCCCACTTAGCGCGTAGTTGAGCTCCGTCTCTGAAACTAAAAAACAACTGGGCGAGCTGCTGGGTCCCTGGTGTTATCCGCTCGTTGTGTAATTTTCTCGTTTATTGACTACATTGACAATGGCGTGGGACCTAGTTGTCAAACAATTAGGAGGAAGTATTTTTTTGGCTTGTAATAACGAGGCACCTACTTGCGTAATGCGGCTGGCACAGCAAGCGAACCAAGGCAGAGAATGATGACGAGGCCTTGGACGGGAACAAACAGCAGTCGTGGAAGATGTGCCAGTGTAGTGGCAGGTGGACGGGAGTACGAGGGCGACAACGTGCAACTCAAGCTTACAAACGGTACAAAAAGCCCAAGGATTAATTGTTCATCAAATTTAGACAAAGCCCAGATTGAACATGACAGTAACATCTAACCCAACCACTCTTTTTCGCAGTCACAAACAAATGAATCAGTCTGATCCATAAAATCAAAATCCTATGGAAAAAAATTATTTTAGGATGACTACAATTTGTTGTAAATAGAAGTCGAGCATGTTTAGAAGCCCGTTTGTCCACCTGAAACTTCTTGTTTTTGCTGTTCAATGTGTCCTTCCGTGACTCTTGCTGTAAAACTTAAGCCTCATGGACAATAGTAACCTGGCATTCAACAGGAAGAATGTGACAAAGCTTCTGTTTGCCTGGTTGGATGCATATCCTTCCATTGTTATTGTCCTCAAACGAATGTCATGAGAACTGAGAAAATCCTGGTGCTTATTACGCCACCGATTGGTTATACGTTTTTCTCCATGTGGTTGTAGTGCCTAAGTAGACATGAAGATTTGAAAACAGTTAAGGTCTGAAAAAAGAGTACGCCGAAAGAGCAACAACTGATAGGTTAATTCTAGTACAATATATACGGTCTTTCAATGTGCATGAAATCATCACCTTTATATATAAATTCCCCAGAGACCGAAAGCATCGCAGCAAGCCAATAATTATGTTCAGATCATTACTAAACATTCCGATATATAAGATCTTGACAGAATCCAGCAGCATTGATAGGCTATCTATGGACGAACTCTTCATTGAGCATATAACATAATATTAGTACCCAAAGTGTACTCCAAGATGATATAAAAATTATGCGCACAAATGAAAAATGCAGATTATGATTACAAATGTGTAGATGATAATATGCGGTACCTAAAAAAGTGAGGAGCCAAACACCAACTTATTGTGATCATTAAACGGGTCATGAATTACACCCAAGGTCTCCAGTTTGGGCGTAGAGACGACAGTTATTTGCCAAGGTTTATAACAATAATGAAGGAGCAACCTTTGAAGTGAAGGGGAATCTTCGATGATGAGCTGCTGTCCTTCAAAAGCAATTCCAATGCTTTTAAGGTGAGGTGACTTTATTTGGAGACAACTGATAGGGATTTCTACTCCCAAAACAATCAGCAAGCGCTCCAGGGCAGGGCAACTGGAGTGGATGATGTTGTGCAGTGAGGCCTCCAACAGATAAACCAACACAAGCGAAAGTATTTTTAGTAGTGGGAATCGAAGCATTTGTACCGGGTCGGCTAGTAGATGGCACTAGGCGAAGGTGGCGGTGTGGAGAGAGGAGGAAAAGCACGAGATGGACAACGGTTGTGTGGGCACAAAATCTTGGTGTTCTGTTTCGTGGTTGTAGCGACCTGACCCGAATGGATCAAGTCTCTGTGCTTAAGTGTCATCCCTGGATCGGTATGCTGACACACACAGTACTCGAGGATTTATAACAGAGGTAAATCACATGTATAAAGTAACGTAAATACTATTACCTCAATCCAAATAGCGGAAGTAACAAGGTTGTGGATTCCCATCAACACCAATGGCAAAGTTGAGTGTAGAAATCATAACCCTAACGTATCACTTACTCGTCGTAAGATCCTGCAACATGAGACGTTGCAGCCACAAATGGTCAGTACATTGAATGTACTGGCAAATTCACACCATAGGATAATGATGAATAAAGGTTATCACTACATGCATATTTGGCTGGTGGAAAAGCTCTATGGTTATAATGTTTTTGCGAAAAGCCAATTTTCCCTACTGCAAAGGAATAAATTTATTTAACTATTATGGTGGTTGTTAAACATTGAGAATGGTTGACAGCATTCTCAATCCCAATTAATCATCATCATTAAAACCCAACAATATTAATGTAAAGTAACATGATGAGATCAACATGATAATCCAAGTACTAGATACTCAAAATGTCCATAACCGGGGACATGGCTAATCATGATTAGTTTGTACACTCTGCAGAGGTTTGCGCACTTTTCCCCACAAGACTTGATCGCCTCCGTTGGATTTCTCGCACTACATGATGTTTGAGAAACGGATGACTGAGACATAGTCTTTCAGAAGCGCTAGCACCTTATGATGGGTAGACCGGTACACCTACTTTCCCCTACATCTGCTTGTCTACCCTGTAAGAGTTCACACGACTTAATCAACTATGCGAGAGCCCATAATGGCTTGTGGCTGCACACGGAAGTTTCTCGCATGAATAATCTTATGATCCCTTTGAGCCTGGGTGGAGGTCCATAAAAAAACAGGCAATCCTGGTCTACCCAGGTGCCTAGACAGGCAATCCTGGAATACCCAGGTGCCTCAATCCACCCAGATGTGTGTTTAAGTTGCCACCTTAAGTAAACCATTAATTAACAATCTCACAACTGTCATGAATAGTCTCAAAACCCAATCCACGTCTACGAGCATAGCATAGCAATATAAGCAACGTAATAGTAACTCCCAAGGTTTGAATGCAGGGCAATAGGTTCCTACCTCATCAACTACTTCCCGATACCCACATGTTATCAATCCTACTCATGCAATGTTTGAGGGTTGAAACTAATGCATAAAAACTGGGTATGAATAGGGATATGATCAAAGTGTGAACTTGCCTGCAATGTTGATGAAGACGATTCGCACTCAAAACTCTTGATAGTTCTACTCGTCACACTCCGGTCAATCTATCGTAAGCAAGCAATAGTAACCACACATAAGCAGTCACTCAAAAGATCGGAAAGAACAAAGAAAACAATTCGGAAAACATCAAAACTAAGCAAATAACTCTTGCAACCTATAACAAATTTCTAACAGTACCAAAATTATATGAATTTGGCCTTATCAGAAAGTTTAGGTCAAGAGCTTCGATTTGCAAAAAGAATCAACTAAATCGAGATTCTGAAACTCAAGTTATGATCAAACGAAGTTTGAATTCAAATCTAGTCTGATTCAAATTTTAAACTTTCAAAAACATGTTTGAGTTGGATTACTGGATAGAGGAGATCGTAACGAAGAAGTGGGCATTGGTTTCGTTGGATGTGGACAACGAGTAAAAAGTAACGAAGGTTTGAAAAACATGGACTAATCTGAAAAAAATTAATTCATGGATAGGTCCCTGATGAGAAAATAACAGAAAAAGAAAAGACTAAAAAGTGAACGTTCATTACTGAACTCTAAACAACGAACACATTCGCTCCAGAGGCTTAACTAGTGAACGTTCTCTAAATAACTAGGTTAAATAAGAAAAACCATTTTTTAAGAAAAAACCGAGAAAAACCAGGAATACGATCTAGGGTTTGGTTATACCGGTCCATGGAAAAGATCGGCGGGTCAGTGGAGCGGGTCCGGCAGACCGGGGCGATGGAGCTCTGGCGAGTCGCGTCTCCGGCGGCGGCGGGGCGAAGTGGCTCCGGTGGCGGCGAGGCACGGCGGTGGCGGCGGAGTAGCTGGGGAGGGGCGGCGCGGTGCGGCGGTGAGGTGAGTGGTGGCTGCAGGGGTCGGGGAGGTGCGGGGCGACGGCGAGGAAGTTCGGCGGCGGCGGCAACTTCGGCGAGGCGGCGACGAGATGCTGGCGCGACAACGAGGAGGAGAGGAGTCGAGGCTCGACTTTTATAGGGGAAGGAGGCGATGGGTGGCGTGGGAAGGGGCGGGGAGGCGGCTGGCGGACACGGCACGAGGTCGGTGGCGGCGCGGCCGTGCCGTGGCGGACTCCGAGCGGAGTCCCGCTCGGGACGGGAGGCGAGCGGCGTGGTGGGCTGGGCCATGGCACAGCCTCGAGCTGGGTCGGCCCAAGTCGTCAAGGGGAGATTTTTTTAAAACATTTTGTGGACAGCAAAATTTAAATAAACCATAAAAAATAAAAAACTATAGGCATATAATATATTAAATAATTCAGAAAAGGATTTCCTACAACCTAAATATTTTTATAGCGTCAAATAAAATCCAAAAAAATTAAATAAAGTAAAGAGTGCTACTGTTGCAATAAAACCTCATAAAAATCATTTTAAAAATACCAAAATGATTTCAAATTTATTTCTCTCCAATTTTCTACTGTAGGGAATCATGTTACCCTATTTTCCATATATTTTATTTTTGGAGAAAAATAATTTGAATAAAACTCCAATAACTCAAAATTGAAAATAAATTCAAAAGAACTTTGAATTTAATTCTTTTAAAACTCCCAACTCATATTTCATATAATTTGCGTAAGTCATTTTATCTTCTCTCATGAAAATCATTGAGTTGCATGAAGTTTATGAATCGAAATATTTCCAAATGAAATTCAAATATTTTCAAATACCCTTTCATTTAATTAAATGGAAGAAGTCATGTCATCTTCTCTCCAGGGTTTTGTGGCGAAAAGAATTTGAATTCACGGAGATCATAAAAGCAAAATGAAAGTTTGGGAAAGTCCTTTTATTCCCTCTCATTTAACTTTAAAAAATTTCGAATTCACTCACTTTCAGTCAATCAATCAAATCTATCTATTTATTATTACATTCCAAAATTTAGAATTTTGGGATGTTACAAACCTACCACCCTTAAAATGAATCTCGTCCTCGAGATTTGGAGAGGCTAGAAAGAAAATAGGTCAGGTTTGGGGGTCTCCTCAAAATCCATCGATCATCTCCAGATGTCTGGGGTGCTACGACACTTAGAAACATGGTTACGGTTCCATCAAAACTCATATACTCCATCCTTTTGTTGACAGGGTCGGTCTTCTCAGATCTTTCAGGCAAATTCCTTCTCTGGGCTCTTCCGGTGGTGGCATAACCTTGACCGCAATTCTTCTGTCCTTTCATCTTGGTAAGTTTATCCCGAAACTGGGTCCTCTTAGCTGACGGGTCTGGCGCCAATACTAAACAACTATCGATATCTCATGGTGGTCATCAATTTATGGTTTCTCCTGCAGGAAATGGGTCTGGGTCGAACCTCACCGTATATCCTACGATTGGCAACAGCTGCCGTGTACAAGGGACAATACTTATACCATTCGAAGGTTCAAAAAAGGTTTTGATAAATCGTCTCTCTACTATCGGTAAGTCACTCAGATTTACCATCCCATATAGCAAGGAAAATAATAAGAGTAAGTCGGTATGGTGATCAATCCATCCGCACCCAAATCATTACCTTGTACATGGTTTAGCGAATCTCGCATTCTAACACTCGGTCATCCTCACAAGCATTGCAGAATTTTTCTTGTCGACGAACCAAGTTCGGATAAATCCATTGATTCTGCATGCCAAACAAACATCTATCGTTCCTTAACAACTCTCAGGTTTTTGCGTAAACTCCTATAGAATCGTCGGTCGATACAATCGTAACTTCTGCCAGGGTTTTTCCTTCAGCAAGAGTGTGCTTGCTTCTTGGCAGGTCACAGGGCACATGGGTTATGGCCCATCTCATCACATGTAGTCCTTGAACTTATCCTCGGGCTTCTGATCATTATTCCAACTTCCAACTTCCTAGTATTCTTAAATCCATCTAATTGTACTGTCTTCCTTCCTTCTATTGGCACCAAACTAGGACATGATTACTCAGACTCATCATGGAATTTCCATTGATCCATATTTCCACAATCATACCGCCTTTATATCCAATAGTACTTCATCTCTTCATATACTTGGTGTATCTAACATATCGAGATAAAACTCGTACTTATGAAGTCCTGTCGGGGGTTGGGTGCGACATATGCCAAAGGATGGCTTATCATGGTGGGGGCGAAGAACGTCGCCGGTGCCTCGAAACGGGATGAGGCGAAGGCATGCTCGCCGGCGGATCTTACCCAGCTTCAGGGCTCTCCGTGGAGATAATACCCCTACCGCTGCTCTGCGGGGTCTCCGCATGATCACTATGGCAAAGTGGGTACAAGGTTGCTGCTTGAGCTGTTCGGGGTGAGGAAGGAGAAGGGCACGGCTAGCTCTTCTCTTCCCTCTATGTGTGTCTAAAACTATTAGGGTCCAACCTCTTGCATGGGTACCCCAGGGGGTTTATATAGGCCTACCCCCCGGGGGTACAATGGTAATCCGGCTGGGCACGGGTCCCAGCCGTCTCTCTCCTAGGTCGCCTTCTTCTCCGCCCATCTTTGGGGCCCTTGAACTAGTGGGCCCCACCGGCTTGACAAAGATGGGGCCGACAGGCCTTGTACGCCGCGGGCGGGTCTTGCCGGCTACGGATTACTGTAGTCGCGCCTCTAAGGATGCCAGCTTGGTCATGGGGTCATGGCAACAGCGCCGGCGCCTGACGGGCGATCACTGTTGCCATTCCCTGTCTCATCTGGTTAATGGCGTGCGGGCCCGTGGGAGGGGCCGGCCGACTCCTGGGGTCCGACTCCCAACGGGTCCATCTTCCGGCGCTCTCGCCGTCTCCTGCACCCCCGCCGACGGGCGGGTCCTGCCGTCTCTGGGTCGTATAGACAGGCCGTCGTGGGTACAGGGATCTGCCCACGGGGCTGATGTCGAGCAGCGTGGCAACAAGCATGCGGACGAAGATCTCCATCAGTACGGTGCACTGTGGCCATGCCTGCCCTTCGTGAACGGGGCAGGGATGGGCCACGCGGCGGCCACACCCTATCCCGCCCGTAATTGCGTAGGCAGGAGGTGGATGGAGTCACGGGCCGACTCCCCATAGCCGGCTTCTCTGGAAGCCGCCAGTTGGGAGTCGGCTCATCTCGAGGCCGTCTCTGGGACTCGGCTGGGAGGGGCAGTCAGCGGCTCTGGCGCCGACTCTCACAAGGCGGCTCTTCGTCTTGGGATCTTGAGGGGTGCAGCCTGCCCTGATGTCTTGAAAGGTCCAGGGGCTCGGGTTTGCCTACCCGTGGCCCATTACTCCGGCGGTAGTCCCCGAAGCTGGTGAGGCGCCGAGCGCAACATGTCGAGGAGCCTCAACAGTTTCATCCCTCTGATGGAAGAATCTGGGCTTGGCTCGCCGTCTTTCTCTAGGCCGACTAGCTGGAGTCGGACTCGCAGGAGGCAGTCTTGCTCCTCCAAGGGTTGAAGGTCGTGGCGGGATCCGAGCAGCGTGCACGATAAGCTTCCGAGCTGCTGCCCATTGCGGGCCCGTCGCGTGGCGCCATGCGGCGGTGGTCGATCTGCCCACCCAGCGTGTGAGGCGGGCCTGTCGGGCGGGGCCCGCCACTACCGGCGCCTCGGCACCGCAGCGTGGATCCGTTCTTGGCTGTCGCGGGCGGTTGGGGTTCCGGCGTCGTTCTTGCACGCCTTGATAACCGTGGGTTAAACCGTGGGGCGTGGGGTGCTGGCGCGATTAATCCCACGCCCGCCCCATCGGCTTCTCAGCCCATGAGCCTATAAGTAGGCGGGAGGAGGGGGGCGGCGAAGCACGCGCACCCATCTCCCCGCTTCCCCGCTTCCTCTTGCTCCTTCTTCTTCTTCTTCTTTGCCGCGCGCGAACCACGCCATGCCGCGGAGATGAGCTCTTCCTCTACCGCTGCGCCTCCCGCCGCGTGCTCCGGCGTGTGGGACGACTCCGAGGTGGACGAAGACCAAATCGAGTTCCTCCGCCAGACGCGCCGCATCCTCGGCAAGAGCCTAGTGCGGACCCGTGCCGCGCCGGCGGGTGAAATATCGCCGGCGCCGGAGGAGGGCGAGCGGTTCGTATTCCGCTCGCACCTCACGCGCGGTCTAGGGCTGCCGGCGAGCGGCTTCTTCCGCGCCTTCTTGGAGTTTCACGGGCTCCAGCCGCACCACCTCACTCCGAATACGGTGGTGCTGCTGGCTGCCTTCGCCGCCTTGTGCGAGGGCTTCCTCGGCGTTCTCCCCACCATCGAGCTGTGGGGGGAATTCTTCCAGTCCAAGCTCGGCACGCACGTCGCCGGCGTGCCGGCTCTGTGCGGCACCTTCATCGTGATGCGGAGGCCGGTGGGCAACAACCCTTTCCCCGCCATCCCGCTGATCAAGTCGGTGAAGATGTGGCAGCGATCCTACTTCTACGTGAAGAACGTCGCTCCGGAAGGCGACTAGGTCAATCTGCCGCTTTACGAAGCCGACGTATTGGCGGGGCGGCTCCCCAGCTGGTCCCATCGGGCCAGGACGCTGACTCCCGTCGCGCGACTCCGAGTGCTGACGCAGTCGGAGGGCCTGACCGAGGCCGACCTGCTGGCCACCTTCGTGGCGTGCCGAATCCTTCCGCTCCAAGGCCGACCTCATCTGATCTGTCAGATGAGCGGCCACCGGGACCCCAGTCGGCTGTGCTCCAAGGACATGCCCCACGCGGAGGTGGCGGACACGGTGAACTTCATGGCGAACTGCAATCTTACGGCGGATTGGTTGTTCGGCAAGGAGCCATACTCGCGCCCCAACCCCCCACATGTGGTAAGTTGTCTTTTTCCTCTTCTGTTTTCTTTTTCAGCCGAATCCGACTTCTTATCTTTTTTGGTTTTTTCGAGTTAGAACCCCCTCATGCAGCCCTCAGCCGGCACCACGGGGCCGGCCCGTGAGTTCGACTCCCGACCGGGCGGAGAGCGACGTCGACGACCCTGACTTAGGGGCGGCGGCGATGGAGGCCGACGCCGAAGGAGGGGGAGGAGGAGGGGATGACGACTTCAGGCCCTCGGCTACCTTCACCGACTGGCCTGAAGATGACGGCGAGGGGGAAGTCGTCCCCCGCCGCCAACCGAAGGTTGGCCAGCCAAGCGCGAGTTCCTCCGCCGGCTTGGGTGGTCGAGGCGGCGCGAAGAAGCGCCGGGCCGGCCCGAGCTCGCTAGGCGGCCGGCCGAAGAAGTTTAATGGGACGGCCACCGCGACCAAGCGGGAAGAGGCGGTCGCGAAGGCTAACCTCTTCCGCAAGGAAGTAAAAAAGCCGCCTCTGGTCTCCGCGTAAGTGCTTCTACTTTGTCTTGTTTTCTTCTGGTTCATCTTGTCCAAATCTTTACATGTCTTCTTTGCATTAGGGCTTCCCTTACTTTAGAGAGGGTCGCCGCCGCCTCCGTCATGGGGTCGGCAAAGACGTCCGCCAATACTCGGCGAATTGACCCCGCCGCCGACCTCCGGGAGGCGACGAAGCGGAACGCGCAGGAGAAGCGCGACGAGGAGGAGGCCGCCCGTCTGGAGAAGCGGAGGCCGAGAAGGCGGCGACTTCCGCCCAGAGGAAGATGGAGGAGGCCGAAGCCGTCGTCGCAGCTAAGCGGCGAGCCGAGGAGGCCACGCGCCTCCAATCGGCGCTGCTCGTCACCCTGCTGAGCTCCGCGCCGCCGCCGCCAGAGTTCACGGGGCAGACGAAGGGAGCCGGCAGCGAGTTCCCTGTCATGGAGAGGGAAGGCGGCGAGACCTCCCTGTCGGGCACGGCCGTGCCGCCCCCGCCGCCTCCGCCGCCGTCTGAAAGCGTGCGAGGTAAATAGCAGGCGGACCCGCCGGTGCTACCGACTGAAGACGAAGCTGTGGCGAAGCTGCTCCTTCAAGTCGCCTCGCCAGCGCACCGCCGTCTTGAGAAGGCGACTTCGGCGCCACGCCCCTTGGAGACCGGTGCCCCCAGCTCGGCCATTCCAGACGCCGAGGCGACAAGCGCCGCGCCCGTTGGGTGGGTGCAAGGAGGTGGCACGGGCCCGCTGAACTAGGCGCTTCTGGACATTCAGGCAAAGCTGCGAGCTAAAGGCGACGCCATCCAGAACTGCGCCACGGCGCACTTGGCGTCGCGAACCGCCGTTCGGGTATGTTTCTTCTTTGAATTTTTCCTTGTTCTTCTCTGTAGAGGCGGCGCCCACCCTGCTGGAGTGTAATCCCGAGTTTGGGCGGTACGCGGCGGTGACTCGGAACTCTATCTGTCGATTTCCAAATTTTTACCTTTGTCTGAAATGCTTATCGCAGGGGTATCACAACCTCCGCGCCACTGCCTTCAACTGCAATGTTGAGGAGCTGGGCAAGCGGACCGCCGACTTGTCGAGGAGCCAGGATGAGTCTTATTTCTTCTTCGCAGCGGCGCGCTTCCATGGCTGTAGTCCCCGAGATTCGGGCCGACTGGCGGCGATCGGGCCGGATCTTCCTGGCGACCTTCTTAGTTGACGACTTAACGTCCTTTTTCTTTTTATTCTTCAGAGGCCAACGCCACTCTTCGACGGCAGCTGGGCGCAACCGACACCGCCTTGTGCACCAAGGGGGAGGAGTGCAGCAAGCTCGCCGCACAGCGTGACCTCCTGGCTACGCAGGTGGCGGAGCAAAGGGAGTTGCTTAAGAAGGCGCAGGACGAGGCGGAGAAGAGAGAGGCTGCTCTCCTGGCCGAGTTCGAAAGCGGCGCTCCTCTGGACCGACAAGGAGGCCTGGTGACCTCCGGCTTCCATGAAATCGAGGACATCGTCGGCCGGTGAGTTTCTTTCCTTTCCTTCTTTGAGCAGCTGACTATTGGTCAGGTGACTCTGATTTTTGACTTGCTTCTTTTTCGTCTTGGCAGACTTCTTCCCGGCCACACGCAGCGGCCAATCAAGCCATCGAGGCTGATCGCGGCGCGGAGGGCAAGTGGTGCTGAGATCGCTGCCGCGCCCGGACCCTTGACGAGCAGCTTACGAGCATAGAGGCTGCGTCTGCGGCCCGGCCCATCGGATCTTTGCGCCCGGCTTCAGCGTGTCGGCGCCCAGCGATTGCTGCCCTATGGCCGAACATGCGGTTCTGCGTACTACCGGTCGGTTGCCGGTAGGCTGGAGGTCATGGTTGGCCGTCTTGAGGCACAGAAGGGTTCCGCGGCCCGGGCTGGAAGCGCGGGCCATGGAATTCGTCAAGCGTGGTATCGAGCTGGATCTGGACCGGCTGGCCGCGTTCCGGTCAGAGGCCCAGGCGGAGCTGCTGGCTGCGGAAGACGCCCTCGTCGAGCGTGCGGCGGCGATCGCCGACTACACGGACACCAGCGTCTTCGTCCCTGAACGGGCTGAGGACACCGGAGTGGTTCGGGATGAACCCGGATTACGACGAGGACTCGGCGGAGGTGATCGGCTCCAGCGCCAAGGAGGAAGGCGAGGCGAAGGACGGAGATGAGATGGAGGCGACCAACCTCAGCTCGACCGCGCCTCCAGCAACGAGCCGCGCCCGTCTGGGCCGTCTGCCGCCAGAGATGATCAAGCCGAGACTGCCCAGCCGGCCGCCCCGGCGCCTGACACCGCCGTCTCCTCTGGCCCTCCAAACCCGTCTGCCGCTTCCTAGGCTGCTGTCTTGCCTTTATTTTATCTGCTTTGATAGTCTTTAAAAAACTTGTTAATTCGCACAATTCCACCCACGGGGTGTATTTTGAACTTCTGCTTGAAGATTCGGCCAAGGGCCTATGCTGTGTAAATGTTATCCTAATTCTATCTTTCCTTGCTCATTGCTCTTATGGCTCTTTCCTTTGCCGCCTTTCCTTAGTCGCCGCCTTGCCCGTCGGACAACCGCTCTGCGGACTGCCGTTTGGATCAAGTGCTTGGCTACTCTTGGGAAAACAAGTATAACCATTTTTAGAGTCTTCTAAACAAGTTGGATAGAAAGCGACAAGCCGACTACTCAAGAGTCGGTTTTGCGAAGAAGAAATTTGGAAGCGGCTTAAGCTATGTTTATGCTTTGGGTCCTTAGCCATTTTTCGTGTGGGCGCCCATTCTTCCTTACTCCTGCCCACCAAACAGTCGCTCTGCGAGCTGCGGCTTTTGACAGGAGACGGCTTAGGCACCGCACACTACTTGTCCGACTGCAGGGAGCATTTCATAGCGCAAGACGGCGAGTCCCCGGGCCGACTAGTCGAACCCGGTGCTAAGCGGCATAACAAAGAGTAACATACTCGAAGGCATAATTCTTATCATACAAATAACAAAAAGAGGCGGGTCCCAGGCTGGTCTCGAAGGGCGAAAATCTTGGAATTTTAACACAAAAGGTAGCGTGGTACATACTGCATTTAACTGAAAAATCTTCGGAGAAGATTTGCGTTCCATGGCCGCTCCGTCTCTTTGCAGGAGTCATCCCTCTTGTGTGCTCGGGGCTTCTGAGCGTCGATTAGGTAGTAGGAGTCGTTGCTTAACTTTGTCGATAATGAAGGGCCTTCCCAAAGGCGCCGACAGCTTGTGTTGGCGGCTGTTCGCTGGATCAGCGAGCACTGGCGTCGCCCTCTTGGAAAGATCTCGGCTTGACCTTCCTGTTGTAATGGCGGCGCGAGCTCTGCTTTGGTAGGTCTTTGGACCAGTGAGTGCCAACAATGACCTTCTTCCAGCCAGATCGGCCTTACCGTCTTGTCGTGCTTCTTCTACTTCCTCCTCGGTGTACATGGTGACTCGCGGGGAGTTGAACTCTATGTCCGTTGGGATGACGGCTTCAGCACCGTAGATGAGGAAGAAAGGTGTGAAGCCGGTTGAGTTGTTTGGAGTCGTGTGCAAACTCCAGAGGACGGCTGGCAACTCCTCAAGCCAACAGCCGGCCGAACGCTCTAGTGATTCGACTAGTCGAGGCTTGATGCCAGACAAGATGAGGCCATTTGCTCGCTCCACCTGGCCATTTGACTACGGATGGGCAACGGACGCTAAGTCCAGTCGGATGCCTTGCGTCGCGCAGAAACGGGCCAGGGTGCCTTTGGCAAAATTTGTGCCATTGTCGGTGATGATCTTTGTGTGATGCGCCGTGCGAGTCATGATGTCGGCGATGAAAGTCACTGCAGTTGGACCATTCAACTTCTTGATGGGCTTTACTTCTATCCACTTGGTGAACTTGTCTACCGCGACAAGTAAGTGAGTTAGGCCGCCTCGTGCTGCTTTGAATGGTCCCACCATGTCCTGGCCCCAAACAACAAAGGGCAGGCGATGGGGATAGTCTTTGAGTCACGGAAGCCGGCTGAAAGCGGCTTGGAGCGGAACATCTGGCACCCTTGTATTTTGGACTAATTCCTTGGCCTCTTCTAGGGCAGTTGGCGGAAGAAACCGTGTCGGAAGGCTTTGGCGGCAGAGTGCTCTTGAGGCCGCATGGTGGCACTTTTCGCCTTGATGAATGTCTTGAGAATCGCTTGGCCTTGCTGCGGCTCGGCCTTAGCGCTGGTAGACACCGATGGCGTTGCGCTGACCAGCTCTCTGTTGACTATAGTGTAGGCTGCCGCTCGGCGTTGTACTTGCCGAGCCAAGATTTCATCGGTTGGTAGCTCTCTGCTTACTAGGAACTTCAGGATGGGCTGGGCCCATGATGGTGCTATTATTTCTTCAACCGCCAAGATCGCTACTTGGACGAGGCGGCTGGGAAATTTGGAGGCGGCGGGCTGGAGTCCGGCCGCTTGCTAGGTTGATGAAGTCCCGGGCGGCCGAGTGCAGTCCCGGGCGAGCTCTGGAGTCTTTGCAATGGTCGCCGCAGTCCTCGGGCCGGGTTCTGAAGTCCCCGGGCCGGCTTCGACTGCGGCATTCTTGGGGCCATCCGCAAGAATTCTCGTGCCGTCTGCTGAGGCTTTGGATTCGGATCCGACTTCTTGAGAGCCGGCACAAAAATGGAGTCGATTACGGTGAAGGCTTGATAGATGGCTTGAGGAGGCGCTGAAGGGCGGCCGGATGGTATTACTGGCCGGGTGGAGCCGATTCGTGCGAAGTATCTGCTTGGTCGTTGTCGTTTCTTGCACGTGGAGGAACTTCGCACCCTCAAATATCCACCGAGTTCTTTGTACCGAAGCGGTAGCTTCGCCATGTTTGCATCTTTGGCGTCGATTGCGGATGACTGTTGGACCACCAAGTCGGAGTCGCCATAACACAGATCCGGCGGATGCCAAGTTCTTTGGCAAGCGGAGCCCGTGAATGAGCGCCTCATATTCGGCGGCGTTGTTGGAGGCGGCGAAATGGATTTGCGATGCACACTTGAGCTTATGCGCCTTTGGGGAAGTGAGGACAACGCCCGGCTCCCAAGCGGTGCATCTTGGAGCCATCGAAATGCATCCGCCAATGGGTGGAGTCGGTATTTGGCCGGCTGATGCGGGTCTCGGCCCGGTCGGCGAGGAAGTCGGCCGGTGCTTGCGACTTGATGGCGGTCTGGGGCTGGTAATAGATGGTGTAGGGGGCCAGCTCTATGGCCCATTTGGCCACTCGGCCAGAAGCATCTCGGCTTCTGATGATCTCGGCTAGTGGGGCTGTGCAAACCACAGTGATTGGGTGCTCTTGAAAATAAGGCTTCAACTTCTTGGCGGCAAAGTGCACGCCATAACACATCTTCTGGTAGTGGGGGTAGTTCTGCTTGGAGGTCGGCGGTGCCGCTCGGGTAATATCTTTGGTCTCTGGACAGGTAGTGCCTTGCCTTCCTCCTTGTGCTCAACTACAATGACTGTGCTGACTACCCTGCTGGTGGCGGCAATGTACAGGAGCATGTGCTCCTTAGGAGTTGGGGCCGCCAACACGGGGGGTGTAGTCAGCATTTTCTTCAACTCGAGAAAAGCTTCGTCCGCCTTGTGGTTCCATTCGAAGAAGGTGGTCTTCTTCATGAGCTGGTATAAAGGAAGAGCTTTCTCGCCCAGCCGGCTGATGAATCGGCTGATGGACGCCAAGCAGCCGGTGAACTTTTGCACATCTAGCAGTCGGCGGGGTACTTCCATCCTCTCGATGGCCTTGATCTTCACGGAGTTGCACTCTATGCCGCGTTCAGAGACCAGGAAACCAAGGAGTTGGTCGGCTGGTACTCCGAACATGCACTTCTCAGGGTTGAGCTTGATCTGGAATCGGCGCAGGTTCTCAAAGGTCTCCTTAAGGTCTTCCAGCAGTGTTCCTCGTTTTTCCGTCTTCAAACCACATCGTCCACGTAGACGTGGGAGTTTCTGCCGAGCTGCTTGAGGAGGCACTTCTACATGCAATGCTGAAAGGTGGCGCCGGCATTCCTTAAGCCGAACGTCATGGTCAGGTAGCAGAAGGCTCCAAACGGCGTGATGAAGGCGGTCTTCAGTCTGTCGGCCGGGTTCAGTTTGATCTGGTGATATCCTGAATATGCATCTAAGAAGCTCAACAGCTCGCATCCGGTGTGGAGTCTATCACTGATCAATTCTCGGCGAGCGAAGCGGGTCCTTGGGGCAAGCTTTGTTGAGGCTTGTCTAGTCAATACACATCCGCCACTGCTTGTTCTTCTTGATTACCAAGACCGGGTTTGCTAACCATTACGGAAAGAACACTTCCATGATGAAACCGGCTGCTAGGGCGGGCTATTTCTTCTCCAACAACTCTTCTCTTCTGACAGGCGGTGCAAGGGCTGCCTGACGGGCTTCACATCAGATCGGACATGTAACTTGTGCTCGGCGAATTCCGTCGGTACACCTGGCATGTCTTTAGGGGACCATGCGAAAATTCCCCGATTATCACGGAGGAAATTGACGAGCTCGCCTTCCTATTTGCTGTTAAGGTTTGCACCTATGACAGCGTACCTCTCCGGGTGCTCCGGGTCCAAGGGTATCTTCTTTTGTTTCCTTGGCCGGCTTGAACGAGCCCTCAGCTTCCGACTCCTTGGGGTTGGGCGATATTTCGGGCTGCTTGCCGGCCATCGCCACAACCCGATCAAGAAGCCGCTTCTCAGCTGCGATCACCAGGGACTCGGCCAGCCGACTGCTTTCAGCTGCACAGGCGGACGACTTTCTGTAGTCGCCGGCTACAGTCAGAATCCCCTTGGTACTTGGCATCTTCATCTTGAGGTAGGCGTAGTGGGGGACCGCCATGAACTTGGCCAGAGCAGGTCGGCCAAGCGGAGGCGTGGTCTGGCTTTCGAGGTCCACCACTTTGAACCAAACTAGCTCTCGGCGGAAATGATCTTTGTCCCCAAAGAGGGCGTCTATCGAGGATCTTGCCGATCGGTGAGCGGGAAAGGCCAGTACAATGCCGTGGAACCACAGTCCGGCTGCTCTGAAGCTGTCTTTGCTTGATGCCTAACTTCTCCATCGTGTCCTTATGCAGGATGTTGATCTTTCTTGCCTCATCTATCGGCCTTTCGCAAGAAGCGAGCGACCCGCCTATCCGCGGCAAGGGTGGCTCCCAAGACCTGTAAGTGCATCTAGTGCCCCTTAGTGATTTTGGTGTATTGAAGACTTATAGGTTAAGGGACTAATGTGTTTATGAGTGTACACGGGTCTATAAGTCTATGAGGAGTTTGATATTTACAGAGAAAGTCGACCCCTAAAAATGAAGTTCCGACTTTCTGAAGACTTTGAAAGTGAAGAAATTGGTGTGACCTTGAAGACTTGGTATTCATTTGAGGAACATGAAGCGTGAAGACTTTTGTTTTCGTAGTTTCTTTTTCTCTTTCTTGAGTCATAGGAAACACCGTACTGTTAAAGGGGGTCGAGGAAATACTAAGGAAAAATTTCCATGTGATGCTCAACTCAAAATCCTACACCTACCAATCCCTTCGAGTGAAGCCTTTGGAAATCTCATACAGCTCAGTCAATTTCTTGATGTGAGGCGAAGTTCTTACAGTGTTGAGAATTTGTTCGACTGAGGAGTTAGGAATTCGCCAGTCTTGGATTGCCTACACAGTGAGGAACATGATAGCCACGAGGAATTTCAGAGTCAAATTTCCGACCGTTGATGTCTTCTTGGCCATTTGTCCCAAAATATCTTATCCACCTAAAGGTCATATCATTGAAGGGCATTTATGTCTTATCATGTCGGGCTGCTCCCTAGGCTATAAATAGCCACCCCCTACAACCACTAGCTGGTTGGCTGCTCGAAGAACTTGACACTTGTCATTTGAGAGCAACCCATCCTCCAGGGACTTTGAGCGAAAATCATCGAGTGAGGAAAAACCCAAAACCAAACCCCTACAAACCCAAAGTGATTGAGCATCATCAAGAGATTGATCCTGCATGGATCCGGCGCTTATTACCTTTGAAGACTGTGCTTCTTCCAAGCGGTTAGGCGTCATGGTCTAGAAGCATCCAAGAGGAATTGTGGATCGTCGAGTGACCAAGTCTGTGAAGGTTTGGAAGTCGCTGAAGACTTACCACGAGTGATTGGACGAGGTCTGTGTGACCTTAGTTCAAGGAGAATACGGTGAGGACTTGGTGTCCTGAGCTGCGTGCTTTCAAGAAGCTGGGTGTCGGGGACTGTGTGTCCTCGAGTTTAAATACTCGGCCGCTCCAACCGGACATACAAGCGAGACAGTTGGAACTGGTCTACCAAACCATTGTCTTCACCAACCTAACTGGTTCTATTTCCTCAACTCTTTCATTTCCTCATTACTGTGTTGAGTGTTCGTTCATATGTGTGTTTGAAGACTTTAACTGAAAACTTTCTCAATTTCCTCAGATCAATTTCTTCAGTCTGTTTGTCTTCATCTTGTGCTATCATGTGTTTACGCTTTATGTACTCTTTGATTGTCTTCATTTCATCATGATGACCATGCCCGCATTCTCTTATGCTTACTTCTGAGTACTTATTCCGCTGCAAGTAGTTCTTCACTTAGGAATTTCCTCAACGGATAATTCCTCATTGAAGAATTCATAAAAATCGCCTATTCACCCCCCCTCTAGTCGATATAACGCACTTTCAATTGGTATCAAAGCAAGGTACTCCCTTGTTCTATGTGATTTTGGTTTAACCACCTGGAGTTTTAGTTATGTCGACCGCAGGTATGAAGAAAGTGACATGCCCTATCTTTGACGGTCATGATTATCCCAAGTGGAAGGCTATGATGAGGAAGCGCCTCATGGCAATGGACAGCGAGCTGTGGACCGTCACTGAAATTGGTCTTACTGATCTATGCAAGACGGCAAACGCAGATGATATTCGCAAGTACACTCGTCTTGACATCATGGCGAAGGATATCATCTTTTCCTGCTTATCTAGAGATGAATTCAAGCGCATTATGCATCTTTGCAATGCGAAGCTTATCTCGGACCGAATCCCCGTCGTCTATGAAGGTCATCGAACCCATCATGATCCTTGGTTTGAGGACTTCAAGGAATC
Source organism: Aegilops bicornis (assembly GCA_021605145.1). Taxonomy (NCBI): domain Eukaryota; kingdom Viridiplantae; phylum Streptophyta; class Magnoliopsida; order Poales; family Poaceae; genus Aegilops; species Aegilops bicornis. Next base: position 657,734,460 of record CM038671.1, on the reverse strand, counting down.
TCTCAAAATGATGACTTTCGAACCAGAATCATCATCTTCTGCATCATGTCTCATGGCAAAGGGTGACAAGGTAACCGAATGTTCCTCATCCGAGTATAGTGACGATGAATCGATGATGATGGATCGATGATGACATTGAACCTAGCTATACCAAGCTTGTTTGTATTGCCGCAAACAACAACATGCCTTGGAAAAGGTTCAAAACATGTTAGGTAAAAGTGATGATATATTAGGTGAAGAAATGTATCGCACTAAAGCCCTGACTGAAAATCTTCAGAGACTTCAGTCTAGGTTTGACAGCCTTCAAGGTCATCATAACACTCTCTTATCTGATCATGAGAAACTTTCTTATGAATTTCTTCAAAGAAAGCAAGATCTTGAGAAGCTAAGAGTGAGTTATGAAGATCTTCAGAAGGAGCACGATTCATTGCTAGCTCAACAAATCAGCGCTTCTCAGGAAGAATTTGTTCCTCCATGCTTAAAGTGCATTGAACGTGAATCTGCTAATTCTTCACCTGAATGTTCAAATGCTTCAACTGTTACAAATTCTTCACCTGCTCCTGCTATCACTAATTCCTCATCTGAGGACATTGCTAGTATTACTGACGATGCAGGGCTGAAGGAATTGTACATGACAGGCATGTACAAAAGCCTCAAAGGGCATCAGTGTAACGCCCCGGATTCGATGCGCCAGGTGTCCTTCAGTTATTCGTCGGCGTTGCCATGTCATTTGCTTGCGTGTTGCATTTTTGCCATGTCATCATGTGCATCTCATTTTGCATACATGTTCTTCTCATGCATGCGAGCATTTTCCCCGTTGTCCGTTTTGCAATCCGGCACTTCTATGTCTCCCGGCGCCCCTTTTGCCTTTTTTTTGTGCGGGTGTTAAACGGTCTCGGAATGGACCGAGGTTTGTCAAGCGGCCTTGGTATAGCACTGGTAGACCGCCTGTCAAATTTCGTGCCATTTGGAGTCCATTTGATACTCCAACGGTTAACCGGGTAACCGTAAAAGCCTCCTTCTCTTTGCAGCCCAACACCCCTTCAAAGTGGCCCAAAACCCATCTAACTCCCCTCCATGCTCTCGGTCGTTCGATCACGATCGTGTGGGCGAAAACCGCTCCTCATTTGGACTCTCCTAGCTCTCTCTACCTATAAATATGCCCCTCCCCCCAAAATTCACGGATGATTCCTCCCGAAACCCTAGATCCATCCCTTCCGCGTCGCCGGACATGTCCGCCCGGCGACCGGACGTGTCCGCCCCGCTCCCTCGTCCAATCGTGGCCTGCCATGTGGCGCTCCGCCGCCGTCACCGCCCGCCAGCGAAACCCAGCCGGGCCCATGAGCCGACTCACGCCGCCCAGCATAGCGCCGCTCATGGCTCAGCAACCCTCGCCACGCCCGCCGCTGGCCCGCCGGGGCCGTGCCCCGCCGCCTCATGCTCGGTCGCCCGCCTCCGTGCCCGTCTCCCTCGCCCAGGCGCCTCCGCGCCTCCCCTCGACAAGCTCCGCCCCGCCCAGGCCGCTCAGAGCCATCGCCTCTCCCTCCGCTTGGTCACTGCCAAGCTCCCACCGTTGCCCTCATGGGCCAAGCCCACCGGAGGAAACCCGGCGCCGCCTCCTCCGTCGCCGAGGGTCAGCCCTCGTCGGCCGCGCCCGGATCCGCCCCTCTCCGTCTCCGGCGCCGCCTCCCCGTCCTCTGCTCCGGCGAACTCCGGCCAACCTCGAAGACCGAGCCGGAAACCCTAGATCTGTTTTCGGGAGGTGATATTTCGTCTAAGTCCCTGTTATTTTGCATATTCTGGTGCCATGTTTATATCATATCTCTGCACCCGTAGCTCCGTTTCGTGCATGTAATATGTCAAATTGTTCTTTGTGAGATGCTCTACATTTCATTTCATTGCACCATATTCATTTCAGCTCATCTTGATGCCTGAATCTCCATTGCAAGAGTGCTATATAATGTTAATATGCTGAAACTGTTATAACTTGATGATTTGTCATTTTTGTTGCATTTGATGTGTGCATACTATGAGCATGAGCTCTACATGTGTTTTGTGCTACATCATGCCATCCTTACAGGGGTGCTATACATGTATTTTTGTGAGTCTTGTACTGAGTGCATCAAGCTTGTTAAGTAGGGTACTTGCTGTTGCTGTTTTGCATGTCTGAATCTGCTATATCATGATCCTATGTTGACCTGCTGCTACAAGTCATTCTATGCATAATCTGGAGATGTTCACTAAGGATGTTTTGTTATACATGTCATGCTCTATCCATAAATTCCCCTTGTTGCATTTATAGATTGTTGTACCTTGTTGTAATCTTGCTCCAAATTGGCTAAATAATGTTGCTGTCAGCCTGTTAACTTTAAGTTCAGTTTTGCCATGTGTTTTTCTAGTGATCGATGCACTCTATGAACTTGATCTTGCCATGCTTAGCTTCATACACACGTCTTCTTACTTTGAGTTACCTTGTCATGCCATGTCTTGCTGTGTGGTGAGTGATTCAAGCTCAACAACATGCCTACTTATTGTTGTTCCTGCCATGTATGAATCTGTCATATTGCTTGCTATGTTTACATGGGTGCCATCATATTTTCTGTGCCCTTTTGGCTCATGGTCAGTAAAGGACATTTGTTATATGCATTTATTAGATTTATGTCATGCATTTCTTTGCATTGCTAAGTTCCTGTAACATGTTGTTTGATAGCTCTAAACATTGCAACCTGATGTTACTTCTGCTAAGCCTGAAACTGTTATTATTTGCAATCTTGCCATGTGTGTTTGAGCATGTTCTAGCGATTTCTGGAGATACCTCAGTGTTCATGTTTTGTAATGCTTTACCTGTAAATCATGCCTATGCCTTTTGTTTTTACGTTGAGGTGCTGTAGCATGTTATTTTGGTGCTTGCAATATGCCTAGTTGTTGTTTTGGACATATTGTTGTCATGCCTTGTATAGTGTATGTGTTGAACCGTTGCTCCGTTTTGAGTGTGCTCTATATGAAACTTGCTTAGAATTGCATGAAGTTTCATATTATCATGTTGCATCCTTGTTTTGAGGTGTTTGCTTGATGTTTGTATGCATTTGCATCAATGCCATGTTTTAACTTGTTTTGCTCATATCTTCTAGGCCGTAGCTCCGAACTAAATGAACTTTATATGTAACTTGACTAGAATCTCATGTAGATCGTCTTGGTGCATTTTAACTTGCTGTTTAAAAACTTGAACATAAGGTTTATTCAGATCTGGAACAATTTCGAAATATGCATATGAGGACTTACCGGATTTGTTATATGTTGTTCCCGACCTCATTTAAACTTGCTTTGATGTGGTGTTCTTGTTTGCATCATCTCTTTCCATGAGTAGCTTCATGTAGCTTTGTCATGCATCATGCTTGTTGTGCATCATGTCTTGTATATGTGTGGTGTGTTTACTATGTTGTGTGCTTCTTCTCGATAGTTCCTGTTTCGTTGCGATCGTGAGGATTCGTTCGTCTTCGTGGCTTCATCTTCTTCATGGGCTCGTTCTTCTTCCTTGCGGGATTTCAGGCAAGATGACCGTCACCTTGGATCTCATTACTATCATTGCTATGCTAGTTGCTTCGCTCTATCGCTATGCTGCGTTACCTATCACTTGCTTATCAAGCCTGCCAAATTGCCATGAACCTCTAACCTTTGTCACCCTTCCTAGCAAACCGTTGTGTGGCTATGTTACCACTTTTGCTCAGCCCCTCTTATAGCGTTGCTAGTTGCAGGTGAAGATGAAGATTGCTCCATGTTGGATTATGCTTATGTTGGGATATCACAATATCTCTTATATTATTAATGCATCTATATACTTGGTAAAGGGTGGAAGGCTCGGCCTTATGCACGGTGTTTTGTTCCACTCTTGCCGCCCTAGTTTCCGTCATATCGGTATTATGTTCCCGGATTTTGCGTCCCTAACGCGGTTGGGTGGTTTATCGGACCCCCTTGACAGTTCGCTTTGAATAAGACTTCTCCAGCAAGGCCCAACCTTGGTTTTACCTTTTGCCTCACCACCACCTACTTTTCCTTTGGGAGTCGCTCTCTCGAGGGTCATCTTTATTTAGCCCCCCCGGGCCAGTGCTTCTCTAAGTGTTGGTCTGAACCGAGCTACCTGCGGGGCCACCTTGAGGCAACCTGAGGGCCGGTTTTACTCGTAGCTAGTCTCATCCGGTGTTGCCCTGAGAACGAGATATGTGCAGCTCCTATCGGGATTGTCGGTGCATCGGGCGGTCTTGCTGGTCTTGTTTTATTGCTGTCGAAATGTCTTGTAGCCGGGATTCCGAGACTGATCGGGTCTTCCCGGGGAGAAGGAATATCCTTCGTTGATCGCGAGAGCTTATCATGGGCTAAGTTGGGACACCCCTGCAGGGTATAAACTTTCGAGAGCCATGCCCGCGGTTATGTGGCGGATGGGAATTTTTAATATCCGGTTGTAGTAAACTTGAAGTAAAACTCTTCTAAAATACACCAACCGTGTGTGTAACCGTGAGTGTCTCTTTTCGGGGTTGATCGAGAGGAGAACACGGTTTCTGGGTTATGTCTGACGTAAGTAGGAGTTCAGGATCACTTCTTGATCATTACTAGTTGACGACCGTTCCTTTGTTTCTCTTCTCGCTCTTATTTGCATTGGTTAGCCACCATATATGCTTAGCCGCTGCTGCAACCTCACCACTTTACCCCTTCCTTTCCCTTTAAGCTTTGCTAGTCTTGATACCCATGGTAATGGGATTGCTGAGTCCTCGTGGCTCACAGATTACTACACCACCAGTTGCAGGTACAGGTTTATGCGATGATCATGACGCGAGAGCGACGTTTACTTGTTTTGGAGTTCTTCTTACGCTTCTTCGATCGGGGATAGGTTCGGTCGGCACTGGGCTAGCGGTGGTGGATATTGTTTGAGTTTACATTTATGATTCATCCGTAGTCGATGTTGATCTTGTATGTTGTATTGTTGTATTCATGTGACATTGTATGTCTTGGTTGTATCCTATGTATTATGTAATGTTGATGTAATGATATCCACCTTGCAAAAGCGTCTTCAAGATGCGCTTCTATCCTTGGTGGGACCTTCGAGTTCCTTTTGGATAGGGTCGCATCTTGGGCGTGACAATCAGACTCTTTGTGATGTGCTTAAAAAGCAGATCCTCAACAGGAACCCTAGGAAAGAGGGTATTGCCTTTGAGAGGAAACTCAATACTGAAGGAACATATTGGAAGCCTGAGCAGTACCCCGAAACCTCATGGGTTGTTGCAAAGGGACCTCCAGTTGATCCATCTAACTTATCTGGCTTTACATGTGAATCTCCTCATTCTTCTGATGAGTCATTTGACTCCAACTATAAACTATTCAAAAATCAGAATGGTGAAGTATTTGCTAGATATGTTGGCACTAATCGCAGGAACAGTTCCCTATGAAGAAAATCTGGGTTCCCAAGAAGTTCCTTGAAAGTCTTCGTGAATGTCCTCATGACACCACACAGTGAAGAATAGGAACCCCAGATCAAACTCTTCATATGGACCAAATTCTTCATACGGATCCAAGTCCTCATACGGACCAAATTCCTCACGTGGATCAAATTCCTCAAAAGGATCAAAGTCCTCATATGATTATCATCGTGCTAACAACTCTGTTTCGCAGGGTAGAGCAAAGGGCTATGAATATGTGCATTTTTCTTCAAACCAATATGTTCATAAGTCCTCGAAGAATTTCTCTGCTTATTCATATGCTTACCCTAACCTCTCTTATGTGAAACAAAATGGATTGGCCTCTATGCCACCATTCTCATATGGAGCCTCGTAGAGTGATGAATTCTTTGCCACCCCTTGAGATGTGGGTGGTGAAGAAAAGGAACTAATCTCTTCTGAGGGTCAGGCCTCCGGGCGTGCTTTAACGTCAAGAATTTCTTTGGGGGCTTGACAAAAATGCCTGAAAGGACGCAGGCTAATCATGAAGAAATGAACTTTCATTTCACACGTCCTCATACTGCTTATCTGTTATACTGCCTAATGAAATTCATCTGATGAAATTGATGTCATATTCTTCACTGATGAAGTATATGAGATCGTAAGTTGCACTAATTCATCTGCAGGATGATCAACCCAAAGCCACTGAGTGGGTCCTCGATAGAGGATGTATAAATCACATGACTGGTGACAAGAATCTTTTGATGGACGCTCCCTTATCACCGTCACATCTGAAGCATATCATCTTTGCTGACAAAGGCAAAAGTTAGGTATTGGGTCTTGGTAAGGTTGCGATCTCTACGGTCATACACATGGACAAAGTCATGCTTGTTGAATCCTTAGGATACAACCTCATGTCAATCTCAATGCTTTGTGATCTTGATATGGTTGTTGTCTTTGGCAAGTATCGTTGTGTTGTGATCATGGAAGCTGACAATTCCAAAGTCTTTGAAGGCTTTAGGAGAGGAGACTTGTATATTGTTGATTTCTCTACGGGACCACAACCAGCCATGTGTCTACTTGCAAAAGCTTCAGAAGGCTGGTTATGGCATCGACGACTTAGTCACGCAGGCATGCGGAATTTGCACACGCTTGCGAAGAAGAAGCATGTCATTGGCATTGAGAATGTCAAATTCCTCAAGGATCACTTGTGTGGAGCTTGTGAAGCTAGAAAAATGACCAAGGCCAAGCATCCAGCGAAGACTATCATGACCACTACTCGTCCATTCGAATTGCTTCACATGGACCTCTTTGGTCCTAATCATTACTCAGCAGTCACTAATGATGCATCTCTATATGGCTTTGTTATTGTTGATGATTACTCTCGTTACACATGGGTACACATTTTTACTTACAAACATGAAGTGCAGGAAGTCTTCAAACGATTTTCCTCGAGGGCTTCAACCAACTTTGGTGTGAAGATCAGGCACATCAGGAGTGAGAATGGAACTGAGTTCAAGAATTCCGGTCTTGATGACTATCTTGATGAACTTTGTATTACTCATGAGTTATCTGCTCCCTATACTCCTCAGCAAAATGGGCGTCGTGGAGAGCAAGAATGAACTCTTGTTGAGATGGCTCGCACTATGCTTGATGAATACAAAACGCCTCGTCGTTTTTGGATTGATGCAATTGATACCGCGTGCCACATCATCAACAGAGTATATCTTCACAAATTCTTCAAGAAGACTGCCTATGAACTCCTCAATGACAAGAAACCCAATGTGAGTTATTTAAAAGTCTTGATTGCTAAATGCTGGATTAGAGATCCTCATCACAATGCTAAATTTGCACCGAAGCACATGAAGGTTTTATGCATGGTTATGGAAAGGACTCGCACACCTACAGAGTCTTCAACATCGCTCTTCACAAGATTGTTGAAACTGTAGATGTCTTGGTTCGATGAAACTAATGGCTCGCAAAGAGATCACCTACCTTCTGTAATAGATGAACCAGCACCTGAGGAATCTATCAAGTTCAAGGCGACTGAGGATGTCATTCCTACTGAAGAATCTGCTGAAGAATTCATTCCTGTACGCGAAGAACGTCGAGCTGATGCACCTGAAGATAATGCTGAAGAAAATGGTGCTGAAGAAAATGTTGATCAAATTCCTCGACGACAACCAGCTCATCCTCGCGTTGCAAAAGAAGTGCAAGTTGACAAGATCATCGATGACATTGAAGCACCAGGTCCTCTCACACGCTCAAAAGCTTCACATTTATCTAACTTTTGTGGGCACTGTGCTTTTGTCTCTATCACAGAGCCCACTAAGGTAGATGAAGCATTTCTGGAGCCTGAGTCGATTCAGGCAATGCAAGAAGAATTACATCAGTTCGAGCTCAACAACGTCTGGGAACAGGTCAAACGTCCAGATCCTCGCAAGCATAATATCATTGGCACAAAGTGGATCTACCGCAACAAGCAAGATGAAAATGGCCTTGTGGTGAGGAATAAGGCACGACTTGTAGCTCAAGGCTACACACAGGTTGAAGGAATTGATTTCGATGAAACTTTTGCACTGTTGCTAGACTTGAGGCTATTCAAGATATTACTTGCTTATGCTAACCATCATAATATCACTTTATATCAAATGGATGTGAAAAGTGCATTCCTCAATGGTAAGCTTGAGGAAGAAGTATATGTTGCTCAACCCCCAGGTTTTGAAGATCCAAAGAATCCCGACAAAGTCTTCAGACTCAACAAGGCCCTCTATGGCCTCAAACAGGCCCCACGGGCATGGTATGATACATTGAAGGAATTCTTCGTGAAGAATGGCTTCACACCCGGTTCACTCGACCCTACTCTCTTTACTAAATTATATGATGGTGAACTGTTTGTGTGCCAAATATACGTTGATGATATTATCTTTGGCTGTACTGACCAACGTTATAGTGATGAATTTGCCTATATGATGAGTGAAGAATATCAAATGTCTATGATGGGAGAGTTGAAATTCTTCTTGGGTCTTCAAATTCGTCAACAACACAATGGCATATTCATATCTTAGGAGAAATACCTCAGGGATGTTCTGAGGAAATTTGGCATGCAAGATTGCAAAGGCGTCAAAATTCCTATGCCCACAAATGTCCATCTATGCACTGATGAAAATGGTATTGACTTCGATCACAAGGTATACCGCTCCATGATTGGTTCTCTATTGTACTTGTGTGCATCTAGGCCAGATATAATGCTTAGTGTTTGCATGTGTGCCCGATTTCAAGCTACACCAAGGAATCACACCATAAGGTCAGTGAAGCATATTCTTCGATATCTAGCTCACACACCAACACTAGGATTATGGTACCCCAAGGGCTCTACGTTTGATCTCATTGGATATTCTGACTCTGACTATGCTGGTGATCGTGTGGACCGCAAGTCAACATCTGGTACTTGTCTTTTCCTCGGACGATCTTTGGTCTGTTGGTCCTTGAAGAAACAGAACTGCGTATCACTGTCTACTGCGGAAGCTGGGTACATTGCTGCTGGCTCTTGTTGTGCTCAATTGCTGTGGATGAAGCAAACTCTCAAGGACTACGGCATCAACGTGAAGAATGTGCCTCTCTACTATGACAATGAGAGTGCCATCAAGATTGCTCCCAACCCAGTTCAGCACTCGAAGACAAAGCACATTCAGATTCGTCATCATTTTCTTCGTGATCATGTGTTGAAGGGCGACATCTCCATCGAGCATGTGAAGACTGAAGAACAGCTAGCCGATATCTTCACAAAGCCCTTGGATGAGAAGAGATTTAGCAAGTTGCGGTGTGAGCTAAATATCTTAGAATCTTGAATGTTCTTTGAAAAGGACACACATCCTGACACTTATGCAAAATTGATGACTTAGATGTGCAACACATGAAGAAACGTTTTTCTTCAATCAATGAAGAATAACACTCTAAGTGTGAAGAAATTAATGAAGAATTTGATTCTCACAACCCTACGACAATTGTACACAGTGTCTGAAATCATCATTCTTATACGGTGGGTCACGCCACCACCAAAGTTGAAAATCTTCAATTTGTGTTTTTTTCAGTTTTGAAATTCTTCAGTTTTTCAAATTCTTCAACTTTGCAAAATCTTCACTGTTTCCGTTGTTTTTCTTCATTGGCTATATATATATTGTCGGATTACGGGTTCCGGCAGACCCTTAAGGTTCGAACTCTGGGGTGCGCACGGAGATCCAACCCCCCACCGTCTCATACCTCGCCGAATCGCAGGGATCTAAAACTACTAACAAGAACAGCACAAGAGACACAAGATTTATACTGGTTCAGGCCACCATCGTGGTGTAATACCCTACTCCAGTGTGTGGTGTGTGGATTGCCTCTTGGGCTGATGAGGAATAAGATAGGAAGAACAGCCTCGCGAGGGTCTGTTCTTGGTGGGTGTGATGAACTGCTGAGTGGTGCCCCGTCGCTCTGGCTTGAGGATCGGGTCTCTATCTCTCTCTCTCTCTGGATTCCGAATGGCGGATCCTTCGTCCCCCTCCTATGGTGGCTAGCTCTACTTATATAGACGAAGGCCCTGGGCCTCTTCCCAAATATTGAGCGGGAAGGGCGCCAACAATTGGCCATTTTGAAGGGGAACAGCGGGTACACTTATCCTAACTAAAGTTGGTCCTCGCCTGCCAAAGGCTCTGGTGATGACGCCTGCTTGGGCTCCACGATGACTGCATTCCAGCCGTTGGGGCTGGCCCTGGTCTTGTTGCACCGAAACGGATGCCTTTGCTTGATGCTCTTGCCTGCGCTTGCTCCCTTTGCATCAAAGAGGAAAGGAGGGCGCCACGGCAAGGCGCCATCGGGCGCCCTTGGTCGTCATGGCTTGCGTCACGGGCACCTCGCGAGGTACCCTGCCTTGAACTCTCCACCTCCTCATGAGCCAGCCTGACGAGGCCGTGCCTGAGGAAGCTCCCTCGTCGTCCGCCCCACGAGGCTTGGCCCCTCGCGAGGGTCTTGAGCTTGTGTAGATAAAGATGGCGTGTCCTGGGCCTCCCTTGAGCCACGCCGCAGGCCGCGGGCAGGCAAGTCCGGGACCCCTGCTCCTGAATGCCGACAAGAGCCCCAGGCCCATGGCGGCGCCCGAACTTGGCCGAGCAGAGAGGCGAAAGGGCAAGTCGCGAGCGTCCACGGGCCCTAACAGCTGACCTCGGGCGACGCGTGGCGGTTGATTGGACGTGGGCGGCACTGTTCCCCCACGCCTCCTTATTTCGTGCCTTGCTAGGCGGACACGCTGCTGTACACATCCGTTCTCCTCCCTGCTGCTTGTGCGCTCATGTCCTTCCCTCTCTTGAATTCCAGCTTCCATTTCCAATCCAATCTCAAATCCCCCCTTCCCCCTTTCGATCGCCATGGCTCCGACGAAGAAGGGGAAAGGGAAGAAACATGTGCCTTCGCCTTGCTCAGTCGCCACGCCCGGCTCCATTGTCGACCGTCGATCATACTCAATCTGGAGGGTTTGGGCAAGGTCAGTTCGGCTCTGGCCACCTCCTTCAACGAATGCGGGAGGACGACGGCCTGGCCCGTGTCCCACTTCGCCATCGACAGGATAGTCACCGAGGTCCGGTATTTCGCTGACGCCCTGTGGGCGGGACTGGTTCCCCCCTTCTCTGATTTCTTCAATGTCGTGCTTTCCCATTATCAGATCCACATGATGCATCTGGGTCCTGAGTCCATTACTCTCCTCTCTCGGTCTTCGCTTTCGCTTTGTGAGGCAATGATGGGCATCCTTCCTCGGTTGCCTTGCTGCGCCACTTCTTCTCTCTCGCCTCGTCGACCCCACTCAATGCTTGGCGTCGTGAGCTTCGTCAGCCTTTCGAGACAGAGGCCTCGGGGATTGACTTTAGCTCGCTTTGCCTCCGCTCATGGGCTGAGTTCCGCGAGAGGTGGTTGTACGTGGATGTGGGGGTGCCCAGCCCCCTGCTATCTGAGCCGACCTCGCCTGCTGTCCCCAATTCAGGCTGGGGCCAGGAGACGCTTTCGAGCCCTCGGCTCGTCTTTGTCTGGCGCCGCTTCGCGTTCCTGAGGTCGCTTGCTGTGACGGCGCCCAAGGTGGTGAAGGAGTTCCTGATGCACCGCATTGCTCCTCTTCAACGCCATTCCCACCGGATGTGGGCCTTCGGCGGGCCTGGTGATCGTATGAGGCTCCAGGAAGAAGACCTGACGCCTGAAGCGCTAAGGAAAGTGCTCCTGATCCTGATTGGCGATCTTAACCCCGGTGGCATCCGGCACGAAGGGGCCGTGTTGTACCTCTGCCGGAACAGGGGTGATCTGGTGAACCAGATGCCTATCTTCGATGAATGGGGGCTGCGCCCCGCTGGTCCCCATGGGCCTCGCGAGAATCCAGTGGTGGTGACAGCCCTTCCAGTCGGCCAAGGTGGCTCCTCCACAAGTGGCGGAGCAGGGAGGCACGAGCCGCCAGAGGCCGAAGGGACCCCCGCCGGGGTGACAGCGCTTGGCGATGCTCGTAAAGGGGCAGCTCCTGAGGCTCATGCCGCTGCGGCTGAGGGCGGCAGGCAGCCGCCTGCAGCGCCTGGCCAGAGCCCCCGAGGCCCCTCGCGCTTCTCTTGGTGAGGCGACTAGCAAGACGCAGCCAGCCGACGCCCCTGACACAAGCCGCCTTGATGCTTCTCCCTCGCCGCAGGCTGTTCCCTGCGCTCAAATATTGGGACGTTTCCGCGTGAACTTCGAGGCCCTCCGGAAGAGAAGGAGGCCCTGGGCAATGATTACCCTCGTCGCCTGCTGAAGCGTAGGAAGTACTTCGCCATTGATGAGTAAGCATTCTCCTTCTCCAGCTCCTGATTCTTCTGCTGCTCGTACTGATCTTTGCCCTGCAGGCCCCTTCCTGCCGAGCTCACGGAGGCGGCTGAGGAGCCGTCCTCCTCGGCTTTGTCCCATCCCCAGCCCTCGAGTGCTCCAAGCAGTGGAGCTCTTGTGGTGAGGGCGATTGGGGAGGTGAGCCGTCCCGAGGCGCGCCGTGGCCCCGCGCGCCTCGCGATCCTTCCTCGTGAGCCTTCCCGAGGCATAGCTAGCCTGCCGTGGGCTTCTCGCCTGGTCGTGGACGGCGATTGGCTGAGGCGCTTCCTGCGCCCCTCGTCTGGGGATGGGCTGGCTCCAGGCCGGGCTTCTGGCGCGGCGCGCCCGGCCGTCGCGAGGGTGCCAGCCCCCAGCCCCCTGCCCGGAGGGGGAGTGTTGATTCGCGGCTCCCTGCGCCCGTCCGGGGCGGTCGATGGTGTGGAGGACGGCGTCTGAAGGCCTTCCAGGAGCGTCGCGCCCTTCGCCAAGGATTTCTTCAAGGGCGGCCGACGCGGTGAGCCTTCTTGGTGAAGAGCTTGTCGACGAAGACGCACGCCTTGAGGCCGAGGGCCTGCGCTGCCGCAGAGAGGCGCGAGCTGGAGGGCGCCTGTCCAGACGTCGCCAGCGCGAGCTTGATGACGAAGAGGCCAAGGCGTCGCTGGCAGCCTCTCGGGAGGCCTGTTCTCGGGCCGTCGAGGAGGCCCGGGCAGCTGACAGGCGGCGAGAGGCGGCGGAGGAGCGGGCACGGGAAGCCCTGGCCTGGTGCCACTCGTTGGAGGAGCAAGCGGAGCTGCGCGAGGCAGCCCTTGCGTCGATGAAGGTGTGGCCTCTGGCGACTCGGCGTAGCTCCAGAAGCGTGAAGAGGCGCTGACGCTTGAAGCCGCCGAGCGCGCGCGCGAGTACGAGCGCTTGGAGACGAGGGAGCGCTTGGCGACACGGGCAGAGGGTGAGGTTGCAGCACGGGAAGCCCGCGTCATGGAGGAGGTCGGACGCCGAGTGGCGGCGGCGCGCTCGAACGTTGAGCGCGAGTTTGAGGAGCGGTTGGGGTTGATCAAGGCCGAGGCTGAGGGCAGGACTGCTGCCTTGAGGGCCAAACTGGAGGAGGCGACGCGGCGGGCCGATGCTCTTCGGGCCGCCCTCGAGGTGGCGCAGAGGGAGTCCACCACCTCTCGGGCCGAGGCGCTCCTTCTTCGCCCGGCGGATGGAGGAGGCCGAGGCTGTTGCGCGCCAGAATGCGGACGAGATGCGTCAGCGGCGAATCTTGGAGCACGAGCACCGTCCCATGCTCGCCACGCTCCGGGAAAGAGCTAACGTAGCATTGGATAATATCTGCGAGGCGACTGTAGGCCAGCCGCACGCGGTTAACTACGCCGGCAACCTTCAGTTCTTCACTGACGTGGTGGTGGCGCTGGCCGAGGCGCGGTCGGTCAGGGCCGACAGGTTGGTGGAGGAGAGGAGCCGCGCGCTGCTCGGGCGCGCCTTCTCTCGCGTCTTCAGCCATCTCCGGGACATGGACCCTCACTTCGATTTTGACGCAGCCATCGCCCCAGTTCCCCAGGCCGTCCGGGGCGACCTGGCGCACTGGGTGGAAGACAACGTGGATGCCCTCGTCCGGGCCTTCGCTTTGGACGACGATGGCGTGGTCGTGGCCGCCGATGAGAGCGGCGTGGTGAACAGCCCAGACGCCACCGACGATCACGCAGACAGCGACGGCGAGGCCAGCGACGCCAGCAACGGCTCGGGAGGTGCTCCTGAGGATGCATTGGGGGATTTGTCCGACTGATCATGTATTGTCCTTGTTCCATTACCCCGCATGAATAGAACTCAGGTTTTGGCCTGATGGAGGTGAGAGCATTTTGGGAGGGGATCCCTCATGTAAAACTTGTGTTCTTCAGACAGCAGTGTCACAACGCCCATACGCCCGCGCCAAGTGGTTGGCTAAGCGGTGCGCTAGTTGGATGGTTTACCTTTGTTTCGTACGAGCCCCGAGAGAACCTGTGGGAGGCTGAGGCGATCTGAGCGCCCACTGATCGAATCCGTAGGACCTGCAGTAAAAAACCCCCGGAGAGGACGCGGCGGCGACAGGCTGGGCTGCGCGCAAGCTTGGCCTGGCCCGGCTCGCGAGGGGCCCGTGAGGGGAGGCAGCTGAGGCGGATCGTAACCGAAAACGCGAGAGATTTGCTCAGACGAGACTAAACACCCCTTCCCCGGATACGCGCAAATCCTCGAGCTCAAATTCAACTTAATCCAACAGGGGAAAACGACTGCCAGAGGAAAAACCAATGAAAGCAGAAAAAGGCCGCGTCCGGCACCTAGTCTAGTCTTGGACGTCTTCTCACCAGCGCGGAGCTAAGTGCTCTACATGGGCGTGGGAGGGAGCCCCGTGGCTGAGGCCGGCACCCCTGAGACTCCGGGGCGTGTACAGCCCCACTCATTATTACGTGAGAGTGTCACGGGGCGGCGAGCTTCACAGGCACTGGGCCTTCTTCACAGGTACCGGCCTTGCTTCATATCGCCAGACGAGGGCCCCGCCTTGCGCCACACTCTAGTGCCACCAACGACGACCGGAAACCAGGATGCCGCTGGTGGGGTAGAGCGGTCGCCAGCGGTTCCCCCGACGACCACGGGTCCTCCGCCAGGGGCAGGCCCTGAGGCACCTCCCCAGCAGAGGGCCTACCTCCTGAGAACGCCTTGCTCCGAACGCCGCAGTGGTGATGTCGGATCTCTGTCCCTCTCGGCAGCCCCTGCACCCTCCCGAGGGGTAGGAGATCATGGAGCGGGCAGCCGCTCGTCGTGGTGACCTGTACCTCCTGCGACCTATGGTTAGCGTATGTTTGCTCTTGAGGAAGTAGCGGTACCCGATAATCGTCGCCCCCGGCGTAACCAGTGGGACCATCTCGAGACTCCTAGAAGAGCTGGCTTCGGGCGCCTCATCCCCCTGTGATTGGGCTGAGGAGCGAGTCTTGTTCTCCCTCATGCGGGTGCCCCTGGTACATCATGTTGGGCACGTATTCTTCCGGCGCCGTCATCCCGAAGGCCACGCCGTAGTGCTGAGCATGCCTTGCTGCTCTGCTCGATGCGCCCGCCGTGGGGTGGTGGCGCGGCGGTCCACCAGGGCCGTGAGTTGCGTCGAGTCCTTCTTCTCCATGGGCCGGGGACGGGGGCAATCTCGCCGCCGACCCGACGCTGACAGCTTCGCCGGTGTTGGAGTAGCTTTGGAGCCTGCGGGCGCGCGTGGAGCCCCCGTGCGGGCCGCCCTAGGCCTGAGGTGGGAGTTGGGTGCAAAAGGGGTGAGCCCCCGAGGCGGCGAAGCCCAGGAGCTCCGCCACTCGCTCCAGCAGCACGTCGCGGCCGCTCTCCAGCAGCCTGCACTGAAGCAGCTCTCGGGCCACTGTGACCACAGCCCTCGAGTTCGCCTGCTCCCGGCGGGTGTACGGTGATGTGGTCGCAGCATGGTTGGAGGCTCTTGCTGCCGACCGCGCTTGTCGCAGCATGAGAGCCATTGAGGCCTGTCAGCGTCAACCGCGGCCCGCAGCGCCCTGCGGACCGCGAGCTGCCTGGGGCACGGGGTCGCCCGAGGCGAGCGTCTCTGCGTGGGCGGGCCACGCCGCCCAAGGGTCGGGGTTGCCCGCTTGGTCGCCGGTCATGGCGATGACGATGCGACAGGACACGAGGTGGCAGAAGGCGGATTTTGGCGCACCCCTACCTGGCGCGCCAAATGTCGGCTTACGGGTTCCGGCAGACCCTTAAGGTTCGAACTCTGGGGTGCGCACGGAGATCCAACCCACCACCGTCTCGTACTTCGCCGAATCGCAGGGATCTAAAACTACTAACAAGAACAGCACAAGAGACGCAAGATTTATACTGGTTCAAGCCACCATCATGGTGTAATACCCTACTCAAGTGTGTGGTGTGTGGATTGCCTCTTGGGCTGATGAGGAATAAGATAGGAAGAACAGCCTCATGAGGGTCTGTTCTTGGTGCGTGTGATGAATCGCTGAGTGGTGCCCGTCGCTCACGGCTTGAGGATCGGGTCTCTATCTCTCTCTCTGGATTCCGAATGGCGGATCCTTCATCCCCCTCCTATGGTGGCTAGCTCTACTTATATAGACGAAGGCCCTGGGCCTCTTCCCAAATATTGAGCGGGAAGGGCGCCAACAATTGGCCATTTTGAAGGGGAATAGCGGGTACACTTATCCTGATTAAAGTTGGTCCTCGCCTGCCAAAGGCTTTGGTGATGACGCCTGCTTGGGCTCCACGATGACTGCATTCCAGCCGTTGGGGCTGGCCCTGGTCTTGTTGCACCTAAACGGATGCCTTTGCTTGATGCTCTTGCCTGCGCTTGCTCCCTTTGGATCAAAGAGGAAAGGAGGATGCTGCGCGGCTGGCGCCCGACTGGCGCCCTTGGTCGTCATGGCTTGCGTCATGGGCACCTCGCGAGGTACCCTGCCTTGAACTCTCCGCCTCCTCATGAGCCAGCCTGACGAGGCCGTGCCTGAGGAAGCTCCCTCGTCGTCCGCCCCGCGAGGCTTGGCCCCTCGCGAGGGTCTTGAGCTTGTGTTGATAAAGATGGGCCGTCCTGGGCCTCCCTTGAGCCACGCCAAGCAGCCGCATGAGCGAGCAAGTCTGGGACCCCGTTCCCGAGCGCCATATATATCTATATATATATATATATATATATATATATATATATATATATGTGTGTGTGTGTGTGTGTGTGTGTGTGTGTGTGTGTTTATGTCCTCTACAGCATTCACTTATGGCTATTTCTTCAAGTTGCTTTTTCTGCTAAGTGAATGTGATCGGACCCTTCCCCCTCTATGCTATACTCAACCCAAGCTATTCACAAATTCTTCATGTGCGTTCTATTTGAAACTCGTTCAAATCTTCACTGTGTCCTTGTCAGCTGAAGAAATTGCGAACAGAACTTTTAACTTATCTTATCCAAATTTTCGGCTTTGCTCTTCAAACCGTTCCGCATCCCATGATAAACTTATCTATTCACCCACGATCTAACACAATCTCCACTTTTCAGTACGTGGGTGACACATGTCAGGCGAATGAGAAGGGCCAGGGGCACGTTCGTCCAAAATCTTCGGGCGAACGGTTTTTTTCACCATGGCTATATATACCCCCTCTCCCCTTCCTCACTTCCTTTACTCCGCTCGACCGCTCTCTCTCTCGCTCAAGTTTCTCAAACCCTAGCGCCGCCGCTACTCCATCGTCGCCGGTGAGGAAGAGCTTAACTACCTCGACCTCGTCGCCGTCGTACTCAGCCGACCATGAAATCTTCACTCCGCCACCGCCAGAGCTGTCTTCCTCCGCCGAGTTAGGGCGTGGGAGATCTGAACCGATTTAACTCTAATCTACACTTCTCGCTCATCATGTTCTTCGATTCGGGTAATTAAAAGTTACTTTTATTACTCGCCTTGATTCTCAAACCTTCCTGAAAATCTTCAAAGGTGTTTATTCTTCAAATCTTCGCACATATGAACACCTCAAACGAAATATGCTCTTGATTCGTTTCTCTAAGCAATGATTTTTCTTCAAGATTCCTCAATTGTGTGGATCCTTGATCTATACAACTCTGGAACCTAAGACAAAGATCGCTTAGTGAAATTCTTCAAGGCTCATCTGGTCAAATTCCTCAGACTAGTTCTTTTTGAAAAACCTTCTGAGAACGCATGTGACCTCTCCAAATTCCTCGCAACTATACTCTGTTCGCAGGTACTCATGTCCGCTGCTGAATCACTATGTTCTCATCAACTTAACTCATTTGCAGCGTTTCTCGAAGAAAATTTGCATACTTCTTCAGAGAATTCGATTGTTCAAATTCCTCAGCTGAAGAATATGACAGAAGGAAAGAAGTCACAGAAAGGAGGAAACAGGCCTGAGGTCATGACTGCTTTCGAGATACCTGAGGACATATACGCTTACTATTGCACACCTGATGAAGCCAAGTTTGGCAAGGAAAACAAAAATCAGCGCAAGGTGCGCATTCAGAGGATTGAAAGGAGATGGGCAAGGGAATGGAGGGAGTACAGATATGTTACTCCAAAGTACATGAAGAAATTTGCACTAAATCCTCCATGCCCAAGAGCTCCATTGGCACCTGGCCAAGAAGCTGACCCCACCAGCATCAAGCGTGGTGAGGACTTTCCTGAAGAATGGGCCAAGCGCCAAGCCAAGTTGGCGAGACAAGCCAAGGAGGCAGTGAGGAAATTTAATGAGGACTCACTCTGCTGCTGCCATCGAGGCCGCTGTCAAGCCAAGAAAATCTATGGCAAAGAAGCCCGCACACAAGCCAAGTGCTTCACCACCGTGCCCTCACGGCCAATTTCTCAAAGAATGCCCTCACGGCCAATTCCTCATGCTGCTCCTGCTCCTCCCAAATCCTCAGCTCCTACAAAGTCCTCAGCAGTTCCGACAAAGTCCTCAGCACCTGTGCATCTAGCCTCGTGCCAAAGGACTGCAGGCATCTCAATTGCCTCCGTGTCTCAAAGCAAGTTCCTCGGCCATGCCTAAATTCTTCATCTGGCCCAACTCTGCTGAAGACTAAGGCAACAGCTGGACGAGGTCCTCGGCCAAGTCCCAAGAAGAAACAGGTCGCCTTCCAAGAGCCACCTGAAGATGATGAGGCTGATGATGATGAACTTGCGGAAATCATCAGAGATAGGCAAGTAAGGGCCGCTAGAGCCAAAGGCACACCTGTGCCGCTTCTGTTAGATCCAAGAGCGATCCTAGACTACATTGATCTCTGGCACAAGGACGCAAACACACCTATGCCTGACTTCAATTTGACACCTGGCCAAAGTCACATGCTGACTCATTTCATCCAAGAGGAGAAATGGAAATATGATAGGGCCAGAGAGATCAAGAAATCGCATGATGTAAAAGAGAAACTGCTGAAGAAAAATGTTGTCAAGATGACAACTGAAGAACTTGTCAAGATGCAGGCTGACATCAAAGCCCTCAGCGACAAATTTGACTCATACTATGCTGACTGGAAAGGAGCCAAAGTCAGGTTTGTGAAACTGACGGAGAAGTTCACAAATGTTGCAGCCCCAACGCAACAAGAAATTCCTCAGGCTGGAGCCTCTGCTCAGCCTGCCGAAGAACATGCTAGCACCGCTGATGAAGTTCAGGCTGCTGAAGACAATGCTAGTTCCAGGGCTGATGACTCCATTCCAGCCGCTGAAGAAATTGCCAGGGCATCCACTAGTGGTGCGCCTGAAGAAACTGAAGAGATCAGCAATCGCATCGCCAGCGCTGAGGAAATTCATACAGATTCCTCGGCTCCTCCCACGCCTACACCAACTCCAATCCTTCCATCTCGCATCCGATGTGAAGAAGACCAAGGCTGCGCAGAGCGAGCTGCAGTGAAGAAAAGGAAAGCATCACCGCTTCAAATCCTTCAAACAAGAAAATGAAGCCTATGACAAGCTCTTTTGAAAATCCAATCGATGATGTTCCAATTTCCTCCATTCCATCAAAGGACCTTGTTCCTTTTGGTGAAGAGTATGAGATCCCAAGCGGATCTCGATGAAGAAAATCATTCTGTTTGCTTCGTCACGGAGATTGATGAAGAAATTGAAGTGGATGCAATCCCTTCAACACCAATCATTCCTCGCCTATGCCTCGGTTAAGTCAAGAGGCTGGTATTGAGGAAATTGAAGGCGAAGATGTGGATATTGGAAGCACAAGACCAGTGATGAACGATGACTTTTGGGACGGTCGGCATCCCAATTCTCCACTCTTCACCCCAATCCAACTAATTACTCTGTCCCATGGACCAACGGTTCTAATGTGCTCTGAAGAAACTCATCCCAACTCATCCGTGCATGAAGAAATTCCAGCCACTAGTGCTGAAGAACCTGCTGCTGCTGATCCTATGAACACGCAGACTGCATATGAAGAGGAACCAGAAAATCCTCAGCCTGAAGAACCTGAGATTGCGATTCCTGAGGTCGTGATGCAACTCACTGACACTCCACTGCCAAAGCCAAAGAATCCATTCTCAACGAAGCAAAAGTTCAAGGCTGAAGATTTCTTCGGTGAGCATGTATTCTTCACTGACTACAACCCATATGACTCTGCTCGCATAAGAAAGAGGCGTTTCTGGACTGCTAGTCAAGCCAACTTCTATTCTTCTATGCTATTCAACAAAGACAAAGTCTTCGATCATGCACATATTCCTCATGTGGACATGGAATCTCTGCCAGGCTTCGAGCCAGTCCTCAGTGTTCTTCACAATGCAGGATTGCTGAATTTCTGCACTGACATCTGTGATTGGAATGAAGAACTCATTCTTCAATTCTATGCGACACTGCACATCATCGTAGATTCTGAAGATGTGAACTCATGGGTATTGGACTGGATGACGGAAAATACTCACTACAAGGCACCAGCAACTGAATTGCTTCATGCCCTCCCACTCAGTCCTCCCCTTGATGGTGCTCATTACATCTACAACGAACCTGAGCTTTCAAATCATTACATGCAAGTGCTGATGAAGCCTTTGAAGCCAGGGCAGGCCCTCAGAACCAAATTCATCGTATGTGCCTCGGATCATCTATCGTGATTCGACGAAGACAGTGAGTCCTATCAAAGGCCCACGACTCAAATGATGAAGAAGTCGTTGGCATCATGAAGAATATGCTTTTCAATATCATTCATGGCGTTCTCGCTAACTTCCATGATTTCTTCATGAGGACTCGCAAACATTGCTATGTCACCTTTTGAGTGAAGCCTTATGCACCATGGATTATGAGGTTCATCGGGACAAGGTCTTCACTCAATTACAAGGCTGACACTCAACCACTGCAGCTACTTGCCTCCAATTGAAGTCCTCAAACGGACATTTTCCTCAGCTGATGACAAGGGCAAGGCAACTGCTGTGATAGATGAAGGCATCCGTCCATTGGATGGTCAATTTCACAAAGCTGCATCCTACTCCACCAATGATGACTCTGCCACACATGACTCTGGCGCCAATACCTCAGCCAAGCAAAATCCTCAAGCCACAAAGCACCGGGGTGATGACCGATCGTGAGTTACTCCTTAGTCTTCATCGGAAGGTTGATCGCAATCATAAATGGGTCAAGCGTCAGTTTGGTTCAATTCTTCACAACATGACCTCAACACACAATGCAGTGAAGAAAAACCAATACTACCTCCATGAAACCTTCAACCGCACCTGGGCTGTTCTTTCTAATGTCTACAGCGCAGAAGAACTGAAGTCAATGGGTCTCAAGGAAGAATTTGACTGGTCTGTACCTCCACCGAAGAAATTCAAGAAGGTCAAGGTTCCTTCCTTGGTAGCCAGCTCCTATTCTTCATCACGCGACACTGATGAAAATGAAGACTTGGACGACACTGCGGCAGGCACTACTATGACAACCGACCCTGACAACGCTGGCGCTCCTCCATCAACTTGATATTCTTCAGGGGCGTTAGTCCTCAGTTTCGATCCTTTTGGTCACTTGATGACAAAGGGGGAGAAATGTGAGTTAGTCTTCAAGCGGGTCTATTTTTACGGCCATATACAACGTTTTTTGCTAAGTTACAACTCTCGTTCTTCTGAAACTTTATTGGATCGAGTTGTAATCTTAAACCCGATGGTGCTCTGATACTTTTGATGTGTTCCTCTGCATGCTTATTCCTCATTATATGTTAATACACGCATGCTGAACTACATCACCACCATATTTCATCATGCATTTCAAATTCTTCATATTATATGTCAAATGCGTGTATGAATTACAAGATATAGGGGGAGATATCCATGATTCAACTCTTCAAATGTGCAATGCCTCAAAAGCAAAATTCCTCACTATGCACATCTTCAGGTGGAGTTCTTCTATATCTTGCAATCAAATTCCTCAATATCAGCTTTTACACTTCATATGTTTATCCCCGTTGAAAACTTAACCTATATTGTCATCAATCACCAAAAAGGGGGAGATTGTAAGTGCATATAGTGCCCCTTAGTGATTTTGGTGTATTAAAGACTTATAGGTTAAGGGACTAATGTGTTTATGAGTGTACACAGGTCTATAAGTCTATGAGGAGTTTGATATTTACAGAGAAAGTCGACCCCTAAAAATGAAGTTCTTCAACTGAAGACTTTGATGGTGAAGACTTTCTGAAGACTTTGAAAGTGAAGAAATTGGTGTGACCTTGAAGACTTGGTATTCATTTGAGGAACATGAAGCGTGAAGACTTTTGTTTTCGTAGTTTCATTTTTCTCTTTCTTGAGTCATAGGAAACACCGTACTGTTAAAGGGGGTCGAGGAAATACTAAGGAAAAAATTCCATGTGATGCTCAACTCAAAATCCTACACCTACCAATCCCTTCGAGTGAAGCCTTTGGAAATCTCATATAGTTCAGTCAATTTCTTGATGTGAGAGACGAAGTTCTTCCAGTCAGCCGAGAATTTGTTCGACCGAGGAGTTAGGAATTCGCCAAAGGCGGATTGCCTACATAGTGAGGAACATGATAGCCCTGAGGAATTCGAGAGTCAAATTTCGCCGATTCTTTGTCTTCTTGCCAATTGTCCCAAAATATCTTATCCACCTAACGGTCATATCATTGAAGGGCTTATCATGTCGGGCTGCTCCCTAGGCTATAAATAGCCGCCCCCTACAACCACTAGCTGGTTGGCTGCTCCGAGAGAACTTGACACTTGTCATCTGAGAGCAACCCATCCTCCGAGGACTTTGAGCGAAAAATCATCGAGTGAGGAAAAACCCAAAACCAAACCCCTACAAACCCAAAGTGATTGAGCATCATCAAGAGATTGATCCTGCGTGGATCCGACGCTTGTTACCTTTGAAGATTGTGCTTCTTCCAGACGGTTAGGCGTCATGGTCTAGAGCATCCAAGAGGAATTATGGATCGCCGAGTGACCAAGTCTGTGAAGGTTTGGAAGTCGCCTGAAGACTTGCCACGAGTGATTGGACGAGGTCTGTGTGACCTTAGTTCAAGGAGAACACGGTGAGGACTTGGTGTCCTGAGCTGCGTGCTTTCAGCTGGGTGTCCGGACTGTCGTCCTCGAGTTTAAATACTCGGCCCGCTCAACCAGACGTACAACCGAGATGCAGCTTGGAACTGGTCTACCAAACCATTGTCTTCACCAACCTAACTGGTTCTATTTCCTCAACTCTTTCATTTCCTCATTCTTGTGTTGAGTGTTCGTTCATATGTGTGTTTGAAGACTTTAATCAAAACTTTCTCAATTTCCTCAGATCAATTTCTTCAGTCTGTTTGTCTTCATCTTGTGCTATCATGTGTTTACGCTTTATGTACTCTTTGATTGTCTTCATTTCATCATGATGACCATGCCCGCATTCTCTTATGTGTACTTCTGAGTACTTATTCCACTGCAATTAGTTCTTCACTTAGGAATTTCCTCACCGGATAATTCATCATTGAAGAATTCATAAAAATCGCCTATTCACCCCCCTCTAGTCGATATAACGCACTTTCAAGACCAAGGCGTAGGAGCCCGGATTCGGCATCACCTCTGGGTGATCAGCTCTGCTCCAACTGATAGGTTTCTCGGACCAGTGCATGAATTCTGGAGTATCCGATGCTACTGCATTCACTTCTTCTTCTTTGTAGCCGCTTTCTTTGCGTCGGTCGTCGCCCACCTTGGTGAACACCACATAAGCTCCATGCTCTTACGGGTACTGTTCTTGTCTGCGCCCGACGGCACGACAAATTGCTTTGAGGCGGCGGTGGAGGTGGCGGCCCAGCAGGCGGGGGAGGCAGGAGGCCGTCTCCCTTGGCGATCCTGGTGAGCCAGTGACACTTCCGGGTGGTGTGGTTTGACGGCTTCGCGCCGCTATGGAACTTGCAGGGACCATCTAGAGTCTGCTCGTAAGAGAAGGCCGGCAACCAGTTGGACTTGCCGCCTTTCTATTGCTTGGCCGAAGGCTGCCCCTCTGGCTGCTAGTCTTCGACTGTCGCCACCTGCCGGCTGCTGGAAGCCGGCTGTGGGGCCTTGCGCTTGTGATCGTTCTGTTGTTGTCGCCGACTGGTGTCTCCAGCCGGAGTTCTGGGAGCCTGAGGAGCCACCTTGCCAGTTGCACTCACTTCAATCTCCGTCTTCATGGAGGAGTCAGATGTGGCGTACTTGTCTGCTATGATCAGCAGCTCGTCGAGGGTCTCCGGCTCGTCGCAAAGGAGCTTGTGCTTGAGGAGGGTGCCTTCTCTGCACCCGGCGGTGAAGTACTCGATAGCCTGCACCTCGTGCACGCCCGCAGGAGTTCCGGAGCTCAGCCCAAGCGTGAGGTAGTCGCGAGTTGACTCGTTGGGGCCTTGCACGCACAAGGAAAGCTGGCGAGGCTTGGGAGGTCGCTTGTACGAGCTCGTGAAGTTGCGGACGAAGGCCTCGGTGAAGTCGACCCAGCTGTTGATGCTGCGGGGCTTCAGGCTGTTCAACCATGTCGGGGCATTGCCCTGGAGCATGAGGGGAACATACTTTACGGCAACGCGCTTGTTGCCGTTCGCTATGTTGACGGTCGTGGAGTAGTCAACTAGCTAGTCTTCCGGCTTTACGGAGCCGGTATACTTGGGTGTGTCTCGTGGGAGTGTGAACCCTCTGGGAAAGGGCTCGTCTCGGATGCGAGGTCCGAAACAGGGCGGACCCAACTCGTCTTCTTCTTCCATCGCCAAGGGTCGGTGGAGTCGGTCGATCCGGTGGCGGGCGTCGTTTTCTCCGACTCCCTCTCGGCGGCCAAGGCGGTCGCCGAGAGTCGGATGCTCGACGGGTGGCGGGGAGACTCGCCTTTCTCTGCGAGGAGGAGGAGGCAGATAGTCGTCCCGCCACTCCACTGCTCTTGGGCGGCCGTCTTGGTCGTGCTCGGTGGAGATGTGAGTCCGACTGTGGCTAACAGCCGGATCCTTGTTTTTTCTTCCACGAACACCGCCAGTCGGCGTCCGAGACGTCGCGCCTTGATCTCGGCAGGGAAGCAAGTCGTCATTTTGTCGTTGCGGCACCTCCGTGCGGCAGCCGCGTCAAGGAGCTGTTGGACTCGCTCCGTCATCAGGCGGCGCTCCTCACCCTCGAAGTTGTCCAGCTCGTCCACCGCCGCCTAGGCGGTGCGGATGTTCTCCGCGGGCGTGGCGTACACAGGGCGATTGGCCCCGAACAGGTTGGCGATGGCTACGCCAGCTGTTTGGACCGCGCCTAGGCGGCTAGGCCCAGTCGGGGCCGGCGAGCCGCCCACAGCGCGATCCATCTCACACTGGTAGGCTTCTGACAAGCATCTCATGCTTGCCAGCTTCCTCGCGCCTTCGAGGAGCTGAAGGCGGTGTGCCTCTAGCATCTCGGCATCACCGTCTTCCGGAATAGCCGCGGTCAGGTCTTGCAGAGCCGCGTCGAGAGGGTCATGAGCTCCCTCGCCGGAACGCTCACCGTGACCGATAACGAGAACTTCTGTGACGGTGCTTCCGCCGCTCTCCGCTCGAGGGAGCGGCTCGTCGTAGACCACCACGTTGGTGGGGAACGCGTCGGCGGCCAGTGTGTCGAGTCGACCAAGATCGGGTCGATGGAGCCTACGGACTCAAGTTCGTGGCAAGCTTCGCCCGGCGACGTGGAGTTGTTTGAGGAGGCCCACGAGGAGGTTTTGGGAAGGCCTCGTGTCGTGATCGGATGCAGGCTCGTCGGAGAGGCGAACCTCGCCGACAAGTTTGGCGAGGCAGCTGGCGCCTTGGCGATCTCAAAGACTGCAGTAGCGTCTGGGCGCAGAACTCCGTCTGGCGTGCGGGCTGGCTGCGCTTCGCCGAGGAAATGGGTTCCCGTCCCGAGCAGGTCTCCACACGACTGTGCACCTAGACCCACGGGGGGCGCCAACTGTAGGGGTTTGGGTGCGACATATGCCAGAGGATGGCTTTTCAGGGTGGGGGCGAGTAGAAACGTCACGGTTCCTGAAAGCAGGATGAGGCGAAGGCATGCTCACGGCGGATCTTACCAGCTTCAGGGCTCTCGTGGAGATAATACCCCTACTGCTGCTCTGCGGGGTCTCCGCATGATCACTATGGCAAAGTGGGTACAAGGTTGCTCCTTGAGCTGTTCGGGGCGAGGAAGGAGAAGGGTACGGCTAGCTCTTCTCTTCCCTCTATGTGTGTTTAAAACTACTAGGGTCCAACCTCTTGCATCGGTGCCCCGGGGGGTTTATATAGGCCTACCCCCCGGGTACAATGGTAATCCGGCTGGGCGCGGGTCCCAGCCGTCTGTCTCTCAGGTCGACGTCTTCTCCGCCGATTTGGGGCCCTTGAGACTAGTGGGCCCCGCCGACGGCCCAGCATGGGGCCGACAGGCCTTGTCCGCCGCGGGCGGGTCTTGCCGGCTGCGGATTACTGTAGTCGCGCCTCTAATGACGCCAGCTTGGTCATGGGGTCATGGCAACAGCGCCGCCGCCTGACGGGCGATCACTGTTGCCATTCCCTGTCTCGTCTGGTTAATGGCGTGCGGGCCCGTGGGAGGGGCCGGCCGACTCCTGGGGGCCGACTCCCAACGGGTCCGTCTTCCGGCGCTCTCGCCATCTCCTGCACCCCCGCCGACGGGCGGGTCCTGCCGTCTCTGGGTCGCATGCATGTGTCGTCAGGGCTGTGGATCTGCGCCACGAGGCTGATGTCGGGGCAGCGTGGCAGTCAGCGCCACGGACGGAGATCTCCGTTAGTACGGGCGATCAGGCTATGCTCGCCTTCGTGAACGGGCAGGAATGGGCATGGCGGCCACACCCCATCCCGCCTGTAATTGCGTGGCGGGAGGTGGTTGAGTCGTGAGCCGACTCCCCATAGCCGGCTTCTCTGGAAGCCGCCAGTTGGGAGTCGGCTCATCTCGAGGCCGTCTCTGGGACTCGGCTAGGAGGGGCAGTCAGCGGCTCTGTCGCCGACTCTCAGAAGGCGGCTCTTCGTCTTGGGATCTTGAGGGGCGCAGCCTGCCCCAATGTCTTGAAAGGTCCAGGGACTCGGGTTTGCCTACCCCTGGCCCATTACTCCGACAAGTCCACTCTGTGGAACATCATTATCCTTTCCAGGGGTCAAGTGTCCTTACAAAGGAATATTGGCCATCTCTGCATGGCACTTCTTCAACTAGGAAACGTGAAACACATCATGAACTCCTGACAGTCCTTCGGGTGACTCCAACTTGTTGGCCACTTCTCCCATACACTCCAAAACTCGGTATGGTCCTACAACTCTCAGGGCTAACTTTCCTTAATTCCCAATCGTTTAACTCCTCATAGAGGGGACACATGAAGACATGCTCTGTCTCCAATTTCATAGACTTCCTCCTTGCGTTTTTGAGTCTGCATAACTTTTCTGCCAGGACTGAGCTACCTTCAGTCTATCTCGAAGCAACTTAACATTCTCTTCTGACTCCTTGATCATATTTAGTCCAAACAACTGACGGTCTCGAACTTCATCCCACATCAACGGTGTCTGGCTCCTTCTCCCATACAAAGCTTTAAAAGGGGCCATCTTCAAACTGGCTGGGTAACTGTTGTTGTATGAGAACTCCACGTAAGGTAGATTATCATCCCTACTAGATCCATAAGCTAGCGCACACGTTCTCAACATGTCCTCCAGAATATGATTGACTCTCTCGTTCTATCCATATGTCTGCGGATGAAAGGCTGTACTTAACTCTAGCCTAGTACCCAAAGTCTGGTGCAGCTGATTCCAAAACTATGAGGTAAACTGTGTTCCTCTATCTGATACGATGGTCCTTGAAACTCCATGCAGACATACGATCCTGGTCAAATATATCTTGGCCAACTTCTCACTTGTATAGGTGGTTTTCACTGGGATAAAGTGAGCCACTTTGGTCAAGCGAATCAACTACTACCCAGATAGAATCATGTCCCGTTCGGGTTCTGCAAAATCCGGTAATGAAATCCATGCCAAGCTTATCCCACTTCCATTCGGGTATAGGCATAGGCTGTAGTAATCATGCTGGCTTCTGATGCTCTGCTTTTACTCTCTCTGGCATACATCACCTACGACTACATACTCCGCAATATCCTTCTTCATACCAGTCTGTCGGCGTTCTGGGAACGGGGGTCCCCAGACTTGCCTGCCTGCGGCCTGCGGCGTGGCTCAAAGGAGGCCCAGGACAGCCCATCTTCGTCAACTCAAGCTCAACACCCTCGCGAGGGGCCAAGCCTCGCGGGGCGGACGACAAGGAGCTTCCTCAGGCACGGCCTCGTCAGGCTGGCTCATGAGGAGGTGGAGAGTTCCAGGCAGGGTACCTCGCGAGGTGCCCGTGGACGCAGTTTTAAGCCATGGCGACCCAAGGCGCCAGGCCAGCGCCACTCTGCCAGAAGGTCCTCCTTTCCTCTTTGGTGCAAAGGAGCAAGCGCAGGTGAGAGCATCAAGAAAAGGCATCCGCTTCGGTGCAACAAGACCAAGACCAGCCCAACAAATTGGGAGGGAGTCATCGTGGAGCCCAAGCGGCTATCACCAGAGCCTTTGGCAAGCGAGGACCAACTTTACTCGGGATAAGCGTGCATCTACTGTTCCCCTTAAAAATGGCCAATTGTTGGCGCCCTTCCCACTCAATATTTGGGAAGAGGCCCAGGGCCTTCGCCTATAAATAGGAGTAGCTACCCACAGGGTAGAGGCATCTGGGGGATCCAGAGAAAGACAGAGACCCGATCCTCATCAAAAAACCAGTAGCTAGAGCAACTGAACACCACCTAGCAGTTCATCACACCCGCCAAGAACAGACCCTCGCGAGGCTGTTCTTCCTTGTATTGTTCCTCATCAGCCCAAGAGGCAATCCACCGAACCACACACTGGAGTAGGGTATTACACCACAATGGTGGCCCGAACCAGTATAAATCTCGTGTCTCTTGTGCTGTCTCGTTTAATAGTTTAGGTCCCAGCGATTCGGCGAGGTGCGAGACGGTGGAGGGTTGGATCTCCGCGCGCACCCCAGTGTTCGAACCTCAAGGGTCTGCCGGAACCCGAAATCTGACATTTGGCGCGCCAGGTAGGGGTGCGCCGGAATCTGCCTTTCGTCGCCTCGTTCTTCCCCGACCACCGCAACCATGTCTGACGCCCGTCGGGCCCGCGCCGAGCGCCGAGCCGCCCTCGCCTCCCATGTCACCCAGACAGCTCCCGTCGGCGGGCGCCCTCGTCGTTCCCTGTCACTGCCGTCAACGCCGCCATCGCCCGGCGGGGAACGAGCAGCAAGCATCGTCCCAGCACCCGTCCATGAGGCGGGACGGCCGCACCGCCACGCCTTTGCTCACCCCCACTGGTTCTTCGTCACGCGTGCCCCGCGCGGCCATGGAGGCCCGGGCTGCACTCATCGCGGCAAACGAGCTCATGCGCTACCGCCCCGTCGACAACGTCTACGAAGAATGGCTCGACCGAGTCGCCGAGCTCGTCCGTCTTTGAGGCGCCCGCACCGTCCGTCTCGCTACCGCACCCGCCCGCTTGTGGCGATGAAGCTCCCGGGGCGCCTCAGCTGCCTCCTCCTCAAGAAGGCACCCTGGCCCCAAGGCGCGCGGCCCCTGGGCGGAACCCGCTCCGCCAGGCGCCGGCGCGGCAAGAGCAGAGCTGTCAAGAAGTTCCTCACCCACAAGAAGCTGCTGGCGCTCCCGCTCCAAGACGTCAAGACCATGCGCTGCCCCCAGCCCTTGGCGCAGGAGGCCCGCAAGACCAAGCTCTCTGTCGTCCGAGGCCCCCAGCGGCCACCAGCAGGCTGCAGCGCCTTCACCTCCGAAGGCGCAGCGTCGCGTAGCCCGCCAAGTTCAAGCCGGACCGTGCATCCTCGCCACGACGCACAAATGACCCTTACGGAGTTCCTCCAGCTCACGAGCTGGGCATCGAGGCTGCCAATAGGGATGAAAAGGTCATGGCGAACTGGTTTCCCATGGCACTCAAGGACGGAGCCCGCACTGGCTCTGAATCGGCCCCGTGCACGATCTCTTCACTGGCCGAGATGCGACCCGCTTCATCGCCAACTTCCAAGGTACTCGCGACCGGCCACCCGCCAGAAGAGACATGCGCCAAATCAAGCAAAGAGCTGTGGGAAACCCTGCAAAAAGTACATCCAAGGCTTCAACAACGCGTGCCTCAAGATCCCGTGGTAACGGAGGAGGCCATCATCTCTGCTTCTCCGACGGCGTGAGCGGCGTCAAGATGAAGGAGGAGCTGGCGATGCATGAAGATCTGTGCACCTCCTTGGAGCTGTTCAACTTGGCGACCAAGTGTGCCAGGGCTGAGGAGGGGCGCCTCTCCCTCCTCGAGCTGCCTGTCGCGGATCCCGAAGAAAAGAAGTCCAAGGCCAAGGACGTGAAGCGCAAGGGGGCTGTCGTACTCGCGGCCGAACCAGACACCAAGCGAGGCAGAGATCAGCCCGAGTCCTCCAAGGGCAGTCGGTACTGCGTGTACCACGACCTCCACACCCACAACACCAATGAATGCCAAGAGCTCCAGGCCGTCCGTGAAAGAAGGGTCGGCAGACGCCCCGAGTGCAGCGACCGGGGCTACGGCCGAGGAGGAGGAAGGAATGAAGAACGCTGGGAAGACCACGGCCCGCGCCAAGGGTGGCGCGACCAACCTCGCGAGGACCGTTGGCAAGACCCGCCATCGAGGGAGGCCGGAGGATCAGCCTCGCGAGGATCGCCTGCAGGGGAACGCAGGCCTCCCTCCATGCCGCCGCCGCCAAGGAGAAATGAGGACCGTCATCGGGGCGAGGGGCTGGGAGCTTCCAGAAGCGTGCGATCGCCGCATCCCTGGGCGGAGCTCAAGCCCCAGCCTCTCAGCGCATCTTCAAGCAGTTCACCCGTGAAGTGAATGCAGTCCTCCCCAAGCTCGAGGCCACGCACCCTCTCAGGTGGTCGGCGTGCGCCATCACATTCAGCTCAGCGGACCAGCTCAAGTGCGCAGCCATAGCCGGAGTTCTCCCGATGCTTTGTTCGCCAATCATCAGCAATGTCCTGTCCGTGGAAACATTCAACAAACTTCAAGTGCCTTACAGTCAGCTTCAGCCAACCAAGCCTTTCTCCGGAGTCACCGACGGCTCCACGGTCCCGATCGGGCAGGTCCGCCTTCCTGTCACCTTCGGGGCTCGCGACAACTACCACACCGAGCTCATCGACTTCGACGTCGCCCACATTCGCTGTCAGACAACGCCATCCTTGGGTACCCAGCGTTGGCCAAATTCATGGTCAGAACCCACCACGGCTACAACGTCGTCAAGATGCCAGGAAGCGGCGGGGTCATCACGGTGCCCTGTGAAGAGAGAGACGCAGTGTGCTCCCTGGAGCGAGCCTTTCAGGCTGCATCGCTAGAAGACCTAGACCACAGCAGCAGGAGGCCTCCCGAGGCCGCACCCAAGAAGAAGAAGACATCGACCGGTCCGGCTCCTCAAGAGGCAGGACCCTCAGGGCCCGCGCCGGGCCAGGGGGAACCTCCTTCCATCGCGCGCATAGGAAAGCGCTGGCGCCTCCTCGAGCGGGGCTCGGGGCTCTCCCAGAGGGCCGCCGACCTCGCCAAGGTCTCGAGGGAGGCGCTTGGGCACCACGTGGAGGCGTGCCAAGCACGCTTCTGCAAGCAGGATCAAGGCAAGGAGGGCCGAACCCTCGGGAGTTCGTCTGCCAAGGCCATTCAGAGCTACAGGAGTCAAGGGTCATGAGGGGCAGCCGCCTTGCCATGTGGCCCCCCATCCAGGCGAGGATGGTGGGCTGCGCGTCTGCATCGACATACCAGGGCTCAACCGAGCCGCGTCTCAAGAGCACCTCTGGCCCTCGCGAGTGGGACGTTGCGAGGGTCCGCCCCACAGCTACATGCGCATGCCTTATGGCCTGCCAAATGCGGCAGCTGCGCACCAGCGTCTCATGAGGGCCATCCTGGAGGCTCAAGAGGTCAGGCACGCCGCAGCCCTGGCGGAGATGGAGATGGCCCGCGAGGAGCCGCCAGCGCCTTCGGACCCTCCCGAGGCCCCTGGGCCTGGGGGCTCGTGTGGTCGGCTCCCGCAGCCCACCGAGTCTGCTACACCAACACCACTTCGTCCCCAACCTCACCAGGTGACATCTTTAAGTTTTATTTCCTACTGAGCGCCTTGAGGTCAAGATTATTCCCGTGCAGCGTGGGTCCGTCCTGCGGCATGTATCCTTTTATTTCATGTCATTAGCTTATCCTGTTGGGGGCGCCTCGGCTGCATCATCCCCAAGCCGCTCGGGCCTGTCCCAGCGGCATGTATCCTTCTTACGTTTTCCTTAGGATTATGCTCTCACTCCACCATGCTTGTTATTTGGTGCCTTTTCCTGGGTGACGGAATCTTGCACGTTAAGGCCTCGTTTGTTTCGCGAGTATTGGAGGGGTTTTCAAGGGAATTTCCCCGCGAGGCCCAGATTCCTCCCTAATACCCATTGGCCCATTTGGTAGGCAGGGTTTTCTCGGCCCAACCCCCTCGATTCCCCCTCGACCCACCTGTTCCCACGCGGTTCAGAATCATCGAGCCCCCCCTCGAGGATTTGGCCACCCCCACTCGAGACGACGCCGCCGACGCCGCGCCGCCCGACTCGACGCCGGCGATCTCCTCCGGCCTACTGGACTTCTCACCGGTGGTTAGTCATCGCAGCCCCTCCCCTCCCCTCGCCCCTCCTCTCCATGGCTGCCACCGCCCGTACGCCCTCCGTCCGCCTCGTCCTCACCGGCGAGCACGCAAGAACGACCCTAACCCTAGGCCTAGCCCACTTGACTTCTGCTCATTTGTTTGTCTGCGATAATCTGCTAGCTCACTTGAAAGATTTGTTCATCTAAAAAATAACAGTTCTGTTTGGCGAGGAGACTTATAGGCGCCATTCATTCAATAACAGTTCCCTGTAGTTGTAGTACATCTGTGATAATCTGAATCAAAGGCTAGAATTTCCTGATTGATGCAATCGAAGCTAAAGCGTGAGCTTCAATGTTATAGACCTTGAGACATGGAAAACCTGAACTAAACTGAATGCGATCTGTGGTGGTACACAAGTCTGTCAATAGGCCTCTAGTTTCCTATCTGAATTACCTAGTCTGGATATATGGTTTGGTTGGTTCATATGGATTAGCTGAATGTTTTGTGAACTCATTCAGCTTCTTCCTAGTTTAATTGCTGAGGTTCATTCCTCCAATATGTGGCACTTATACTAAGTACTAGTAACTACTTATTTTTGACTCTGTTGATTGAGTAATGAGAGTAGCCTTTTTTGTTGGAGTATAGAATTTTCTGTCTAAGGAGGCGAGGACAGTATATGTCACACTGTTTCTGTTGTTTAGTACTTCTTTTTGCCTAACCAAGTGCATTGTTTAGTTATTTTTCATACACATGATTTTTTTTCTGAGTCATGAGAAATGGATGTGCTCCCCTATGGTTTTTCTTAATCCTCCTGGGGTCACTCTCTTTTTGTGTCAAGTTACTGAAAAGAGTGCAGAAGAAGAGCTCAATTTGCTTGTCAAAGAGCTCAATTGACTTGGAAATAATACAGTCTTATTTGATCTGTACTATATAATTTCCTAGCCCTGCTTTTGTGTTTCCATTACTGGTTGAGGAGTCTTGTTCCTTTCATGCAGCATTTGTGAATATCTCTTTTGTTGTATGCAGCTTAAATATGTCTACTGATAGGCAGCTTAAATATGTCTTCCATGCTGATATGTTCTTATTTTGACAGCCTGCCGCTCCGATTCTTGTTGGGGTGGACGAATTACCTCCGTCCTGGGATCCAGTTGTCACACCTAATTTCAGTAATTTACACAAGCCTTTTGGCCTCTTGTAGTCTTATTATTATTTGTTGCTTGTTTATTCTAGTTTGAGTCTCTTGTAGCTCTTGTAGTCTTAAATGTAGTTCTTATTTGTTGCTTCCTGATTCTAGTTTTAGTGCCGAGATGAACTCCGAGATTATCGATCGAATTAGGAAGAGGAGAAGCGAGGATGATGAAGATATGATGTCGTTTATTCTGCCCGTATTGCATCGAATGCGTAGTAGAGGGCCAATCGAGAGAACTCAAATACATAGCTCCATCTTATATGGCAAG
The DNA here is from genome assembly GCA_021605145.1 of Aegilops bicornis. Classification (NCBI taxonomy): domain Eukaryota; kingdom Viridiplantae; phylum Streptophyta; class Magnoliopsida; order Poales; family Poaceae; genus Aegilops; species Aegilops bicornis. The sequence goes on along the minus strand of CM038671.1, from coordinate 657,700,140 downwards.
AAGCGGGTTGATGATATCCTTACAGGCCATGTGAAGAATTGCCTAGTGGCTTATAGGATGGAGCCACGTATCTTTCGGGCTTTGGCATCTTACCTTAGAAGAGAAAATCTGATATCGGATAAAAGAATTAAGGTGGAGGAGAAGTTAGCCTTTTTCTTGTACATGGTGTCTCACAACGCATCTTATGAAGATCTTCAGCTAGAATTTCAGCATAGTGGACAAACATTTCATGAGTACATCAATGAGTTCTTCAACATCATCCCCATTTTAGCTAGTCGATTTTTGAAGCCCCCGAACATTGATGAGCCACATCCAGTAATCTCCACCAACACAAGATTTTATCCTTACTTCCAGGTTTCCATTTTTAACGCTTCCACAATTTATTTTCTTATCCAACTTATAGTTCTTTATTGACCTACAATCTTTGCTTCCAGAACTGTTTAGGAGCCATTGATGGGTCACATGTCCCTATAACGGCAACACCTGGAATTGCTGCTCCATTTCGGAATAGGAAGGGTACCTTGAGTCATAATATTATGGTTGCCTGTGACTTTGATTTGAGATTCACTTTCATATCATGTGGTTGGGAGGGTTCAGCTACGGATGCGAGGGTTCTTCATTCTGCAATTAGCAAAGGATTTAGAGTACCCGAGGGAAAGTTTTACCTAGTTGATGGGGGTTATGCAAACACTCAGTGATTGATCGCACCTTATCGGGGTGTCCGGTATCATTTGAAGGAATTTGGTCATGGACACCCTCGACCACAAAACCACAGGGAATTTTTCAATCATCGGCATGCTGTTCTATGGAACCATGTGGAAAGGTCTCTAGGAATTCTTAAGAAGCGCTTCCCAATTCTTCATGTTGGCACACTGCATTCAATCTAGAACCAAGTGAAACTTCCTGCAGCTACCGCAGTTCTTCACAATATCATCAAAATGGAGAATGGTGATGAGACTTGGCTTGACAACAAGCCCGATAACATACCGCCAAATGTTTTTGTTGATCTCCCGAATGGCGACGAGAATAACTATGGGAACAACGACTTAGGGAACACTCTAAGGGATGAAATAGCAATGCAAATGTGGGAAGCATACCATCCTGAATAGCCAACATGATGGTGTGTGTTTTAATCATATATATATATATATATATATATATATATATATATTAATTAACTTCATCATCTAATAATGTAGTGTGTGTTGAAATGCAGATATGTATCCAAAGGGGTCTCCAAAGTATAATGTGATGAAAGCAAGTGGGAGAAAAGCTTCACACGGTGCCAAGAAGCCATCACCCAAAATTAAGAAGACACCTACAAGAGGTATTTGGTCTACTTAATATCCATTTCTCAGATCTTGTGCTGGAGTTTTGATGTTTGTGATTGTTCTACTTAATATTTCTCATTTTGAATATTAGCTAGCTCATGATAGTTCATCACTATTTGTTTTCAAATTGAATGATAGTAACTCCTCTTATCATGTTGAGCATTAAGTTTGAACAATGTAAATTTGTGTTGGTGTAGTTAAAAGCCAAGAGCTCAATGGAACCCAGCTTTGGAGAAGGGTTTAGTGGAGATACTTCAGGAGCACAACACTCCGTATCATCGAGGACAAAATGGTTGGTCAACTGAAGCATGGAATAGGATGGCGGATTTGTTTCATGAAAGATATGGCCACACAAATTTTACAAAGTCACAGATTCAGGAAAACAGAAAGACTTGAAAGGTCAATATAGAATTCTTAAGGATGCCCATAAACAGAGTGGTGTCACCGAACTATCATACACACATGATAGATGCCGACGCTAATCTTTGGCAAAACTTGATGACTGTAAGTTCTAGTGTAGTGCATTTTGTCTTTGCAAAACTTGATGACTTGTATTCCATTCTTTTGTAATCAATCTTATTTTTGAGCAGTCTAAGTTTGATAAATCATTTCTTTTATATATACAAATGTGGCCAGAAATAGCCAAGTTCCGAATAAGCCCTTTCCCTCTACGATAAGCTTGGTGATCAGTATGATGGTGAGTTACTGAGTTGAATGGATTTTCATTTCCTCTCTTTTTGTTGTCCTTTATAATGTATTTTCATTTCATTGTTGTGTGGCCTTTAATGATAACTTGGGTGTTTGTGCAGGGCATATAGCAGAAGGTAACTTCAATTTCACATCAACTGAGGTTACAGAAGTGAGTGATGGTGATCTCGAAGTTGAAAGAGAGAAGACTGCCTTCTCTTTTGACCTGAATCAATATGGTGATGATTTACACATGTATGATGATCCAAGAGATGCCGACCCAAGTGATGGTCCAAGTGATGCTGCCCCAAATGATGGGCCCAGAGATGCTGCCCCAGGTGATGGTCCAAGAGGTGCTGCCCCAAGTGATGGTTCAAGAGATGCTACACAAAGAGGTAGTGTTGCTACTTCAAGCAACAAGCATGTGAAGGAATCAAAGAAGGGTAAGAAGCGTGATGATCCTATGGTGGAAGTGATGGCACAATATGTGGAGATCAAACGAAAGCAAGCGGAGGAGGAGTCTGCTCTATTGGTCGTGGCAAAAATGCCCAAGAATTCTCCATCAGCAAGTGCATTGTTGTTTTGCACAAGATGGAAAACATCCGCCCATGATGAACGAGCCACTGCCTACAAAGTGTTCAAAAGTGTTGAGAACCGTGAGATCTTTCTTAATTCTGCCGCCAAGATGAAGAGAGTCTTTGCAGTGTTTCTTCGGAGCGAAATGGCAGAGTTGACTCAACGTACTTAAGGTAAGCTACCTTACTCCATTTCTCTTGTGACATTTTGCCCCACTTCATGAAAACTAAGATTGTTGTTCTTGCTCACTGTGAACATCTATCTACTTGATAATATAATATGTCATGAACCTAGTGTCACTATCATTTAGCACTCCCTCATTTTGTTGTAGTACGGCTAACAAATCAAATCAAATCTGCCAAGGTTTTTGGTGGTGCCGAGTTATTACATATGACAGAATCTGTCTAGTCTACATGTTTGAATCTGTCTAGAAAAATCTGCAATTCTGTCTAAACTTATTTGTGCTCTGAAGCTCCCGGCAAAAACTCGCACTATAGTTCATCTCATGGTTGTGTGCCTTGAGGCGAACCTGCACATACATAGGCATCAAAGGCGGTTTGCTGTTGGCGAAGTGTGGCGATGTTTTCATGTATTTGTATGGGTGTTGTGGCTTACATAGTTGCTGTGGTATCAAGGAAATTATCAAGATCTCGGTAACTAAAATGACATTTTAATTAGAAGCGACTATTGAGATTTTCTTGGAATATTATTGTCCTTTGTCCTAACACCTGTCAAGTTAAACTTGAATAATCAAGAGAGCGTGGCCTTTGGTCTTGTCCCAAAGCTTCTAATGAGTAAAATGAATTTGTACATGGAAAATTTCTTTGCTACTCCGGAGTGTCTACACTGAAAATTTGATACCATTGTACAATTGAAAAACAGGAGTACAAATTTGCCTGCTTGATCTTGCTCCTTGCTTGCTTGCTGTTGGAACAAATCAGGAGTAGTATCGAACTTCAATAAAATTGTTGATCTTGTGTACAAATGCCATTAAACTATTGGAGTACTCATGTTTGCTTGTTGTGCACCTACAAAAAGAAAATGAAGAAAAAATTAAATTAATGTTGCTTGCTGGAAACTTGCTTTAATATATACAACTTGTTTCTTGCTAGTAGTACAATGCTCCTACTACAAGTACAATACTCCTTGCTTGTTCTATTCCCGAAACTTGCTATACTACAGGCCTACTTATGTTCCAGAAGGCACTCTAATGTTCATCTAGCAAAACTTATAGTTATAATTTATTCTGAAGGCACTCTAATATTCATCTCTTTTTGTTTCATCATGTTATAAAGCACCAAAAGAAGCAACAATAAACAAGCTGGAGGGATAACTTTCTCTCAGATTCTCAAAGATAGATGATCATGACACCAAAAGAAGGATATATCTGTATGCGAAATTATAACTGATCTTGAGCTATTCCGTATACTTGTGTTGTGTTATCTTTGCGCAAAATTATGTTGGGGCTGTGATGAACTGTTGTTGCGAAAGATCATGTTGTCATGATAAATTATGATTCCTGGGATTTGGGTTTCGAAGTCATGTTGTTATGATAAATTATGATGTTGTGATGATATATTGATTTCGAGTCATGCAAAATTATATTGCTGCTGGGAAAAACTACAGCTAAATTATTCCCTCAGATGCAACTTTTCTCATTTTATTAGTTGGACTTTACAATTCTGTAGCGAGGATATTAGGGAGTTAGTTACATTGTAAAGATTGAATTTTTAGATGTTCTATACCATATTATGTCAATTTGGCAAACCCTGCCTATCAAACAGAAATTTTAAACGAAGAGGATTGGGGATGGAGGGGTTTTGGGGATTCAAGGGGTTTTGAGGGGATTGGGTGGAAGGGAGGGATTCACCAAATCCTCCCAAATCCCCTCCTCCGAAATCCTCCCAAATCCCTTTGTGCCAAACGAGGCCTAAAGGGGGGGTGCCTGAGCATCATGACTCAGGGCTCCTACCGGCTCTCCGGCCCTCACCCTCTGGTCTTGTCCACGGCATCGCGACCTGGCTTGCCAGCGATGGCTGAGACCAGCCCGAGAGCCGGGACCCGAGGACGTAGAGTTTCGTCATCTAAACCAGCTTATGCGTTAAAGGAGGTGCCCGAGCATCGCAACTCGTGGCTCCTACCGGCTCTCCGCCCTCACCCTCCGGTCTTGTCCATGGCATCGCGACCTCGCTTGCCGGCTGACGAGACCAGCCCGAGAGCCGGGACCCGAGGACGTAGAGTTGCTACATCTAAACCAGCTTGCGCGTTAAAGGGGGGTGCCTGAGCATCGCGACTCAGGGCTCCTACCGGCTCTCCAGCCCTCACCCTCTTGTCTTGTCCATGGCATCGTGACCTGGCTTGCCAGCGACGGCTGAGACCAGCCCGAGAGCCGGGACCCGAAGACACAGAGCATTGGCATCTGGCCAAATTTGCAGGAACATACTCGAAGATAAGGCCCAGAGCCGGGCGCAACCCGCCTTGAATTAGGGCCCCGTGAGCCCTGCGCTGGCTCACGGGTGCCCCAACACACCTCGCGAGGCCTCTCGCGCCTCTCCAAAGCAACTAATGGCAGGACTAACGATCGCCACGGCGAGCTCTTGTTCCTTTTGTGGTGAACCTGCAGGGTCCCTCCAAGGAGCACGAAACGACCTCGCCACGCAATCTCTCGCCGGCCAAGGCACGGACCTAGCGCCGCACCAGGAGGCATTATCCTGACCCTCGAGATAAGTCACCCTCCGGGCACACTAGTTATCGCAACACCATCCCCACACTCAATGCAACCCCGTGTTACCAACTCGCTCTCCTTTCTCGCCGAATGATGGCTGCTTGAGTGCCAAGGGGGACCCCCTGAGCATCGCGACTCAGAGGCTCTTACCGGACCTCAGGCCGCTCACCTCCTGGCCTTGACCACGGCATCACGACCTGGCATACCAGCGACGGCTGAAGCCGCCTTGGGACTGGGACCTATCGGCGCAGAGCATCAGGCCCTCGTGAGGACTGAAAGGAGGAAACTGAGCTAGAACGGAATGAGCATCTCGCACTGCCTCACAATAAGGATCATATTGACAAACGAAGCTACAAACATCTTACAAGCCCCCGCGGGGTACATTCTTGGCTCCTCGCAGAACAAAAGACTCGAATCCTAAGGAGTCCTACCTCACGGGGACCACCACGGCAGACGCCATCATCAACAAGTGGGCCACCGGTCCGGCGCCAACCCCATCCAGATCAGGGGCGGCGACGACCTGACGAGCCCGCCCTGCTCCGGGAGCGGCGCAGGCTCGGAGGCTCGTAGCTGTAGTCGCTCGTCTCCGGCATCGTGAAGAGCTCGGCGGAGTCGCTGGATCCTCCGGCACCTTCGTCGCCTGAGGAGCTGCCAAGGGAGTGGTCGGTCGGCCTCTGCCTCACCGCAGCAAGACCCCGACCACCTCTCCCGGGGCAGCACTCCAGCCGGCGACCCTCCGCGTCGAAGACCTTGAAGGACACCACTGAAGCACCATCGTACTCTGTGGATCGTGAGGGCGCCTCATCCCGCAGACCCGGGCGACTCGCCGCCCAGCCTCGAGTCATGAAGACCTCGCCTGGGGCAATTACCGCGACCTCTGCCCCGGTCGCGAGGGTGCCGCAGCCGGCGTGCTGCAGCCAGAGTCCCAGGGGTTCCCCCTTCCGGACGACGGAGGCGAAGAAAGAAGAAAGACGAATCCAAGACTTAGGAGGCGTGGCGACGCAAAGCACGAACTCCCGGCAGGAGCCCTCGGCATGGACTCCAGGGGGGAAGACGCACACCTTCGTGACCCGCCGCCGCCGGCGGCGGCGCCGCTCGTGGCGCCCGGGTTCGCCTCCTTCAGAGCCGCCAACGTGCGCGTACAAGGGAAGAGGAAACCCTGGTGGCGGCCGCACGCACCAGGGCATGGGCGCCTCCTGTCACGCGCTCTTTCCCTGACACCAGAGGGCAAGCCGCTTCTTTGGGGGGAGCAGGTCAGGATCCTCTTGAGGAGCCTTTCCCTTCTCTTCCGTGGAGAACCGGCGGATCGGAGCCATGGCGACCAGACGAAACGAGGAGGAGGAGAAGCAGAAGGATAGACTAGAAGGGCGCGCGCCATTCCGTACTTATAGCCGGCGAAGGCCAACCATCAGCCTCCACGATCACCGGTAATCATGACCGACTATGCATGCAGGGACCTGTCGAATCCGGGTGGTTACCAAGGTATCGTGGGGATGCAGTGCGCACGCATCCAATCAACCGCCACGAGACGCCCAAGGCCGCAGGCTGTTAGGGTCCGCGACGCTTCACACTTGCCCTTTCGCCTCTCTGCTCGGCCAAGTTCGGGCGCGCCATGGGCCCGGGGGCTACTGTCGGTGTTCTGGGAACGGGGGTCCCCAGACTTGCCTGCCTGCGGCCTGCGGCGTGGCTCAAAGGAGGCCCAGGACAGCCCATCTTCATCAACGCAAGCTCAAGACCCTCGCGAGGGGCCAAGCCTCGCGGGGCGGACGACAAGGAGCTTCCTCAGGCACGGCCTCGTCGGTGGCTCATGAGGAGGCGGAGAGTTCAAGGCAGGGTACCTCGCGAGGTGCCCGTGACGCAAGCCATGATTTACCAAGGGCGCCACGGGCGCCAGCCCGCTGCAGTGTCCTCCTTTCCTCTTTGGTGCAAAGGGAGCAAGCGCAGCGAGAGCATCAAGCAAAGGCATCCGCTTTTGGTGCAACAAGACCAAGACCAGCCCAACGGCCGGAAGGGAGTCACCGTGGAGCCCAAGCAAAGGCGTCATCACCAGAGCCTTTGGCGGCGAGGACCAACTTTAGTCGATAAGCGTGCACCATTGTTCCGCTTCAAAATGGCCAATTGTTGGCGCCCTTCCCGCTCAATATTTGGGAAGAGGCCCAGGGCCTTCGCCTATAAATATGAGTAGCCACCCACAGGGTAGAGGCATCTGGGGGATCCAGAGAAAGACAGAAACCCGATCCTCATCAAGAAACCAGTAGCTAGAGCAACTGAACACCACCTAGCAGTTCATCACACCCGCCATGAACAGACCCTCGCGAGGCTGTTCTTCCTTGTATTGTTCCTCATCAGCCCAAGAGGCAATCCACCGCACCACACACTGGAGTAGGGTATTACACCATAATGGTGGCCCGAACCAGTATAAATCTCGCGTCTCTTGTGCTGTCTCGTTTAGTAGTTTAGGTCCCAGCGATTCGGCGAGGTGCAAGATGGCGGAGGGTTGGATCTCCGCGCGCACCCCAGTGTTCGAACCTCAAGGGTCTGCCGGAACCCGAAATCTGACACAGTCCACCAGAAACGCTCCTTCAAATCCAAATACATCTTGGTGTTTCCAGGGCGAATCGAGTATGGTGAGTAATGAGCCTCCTGTAGTATTAACTTCCTGATCTTTGCATTATTAGGCACATATACACGATCCTCGAACCATAAGGTGTCGTGCTCATCCTTATGAAAACCTTTGACCTTTCCTTTGCTCATCCCCTCTTTTACCTCAGCAATCTCTTTGTCATCCTTCTGAGCTTCACGGATCTTTCCCAACAATGTAGACTGAACTTCCATTGCTGCAACAAAACCTTTGGGAACAATCTCCAACCGAAGTTCCCTGAGATCCTCGGCTAACTCCTTTGGTAATCGTCTGCTTATGAGGGTATTTGTCCTTATTTTCTTTATGGTTGTGTCCTATTTCTCCACAAGGCTTGTATGCACAAGGTTTCTTCATATCCTTTCCATAAGGCCTCAACTTCTGGGACACAAGACGAGATCTTAACAAAGTCCACTTAAATTTCTTCTAGGTGGTTACTCCTTGCCATCCATTGATGGTTTGGTACATCCTCCACCAGGTAGCAGCACCTCTTTCAAAGCACTAAAGAGCATGCTGGGTCATATACTTTCCAGCTATAGGGTTATTCTCCATATGATCTTCCAAGTTCTGAATCCATCGGTCTGTCTCCAATTGACTCATTGGTCCAGAAAATACAAGCTCATCTCCATTCTTCCTCTAACGGGTCCATGGGTTTGGGGTGGGATAAGAGAGATCGAGAGGGATGTACACAGTACAAACAAAAGTTTTGAAAGACAGATTTTATTGTGGCTGTCGGAAAAACATCAAACAAATGACAGCTCACAATCGTCACATCTAACGTAGGTATGTAACAGGGGTTTGGTCTTCTAAAGGTCAATGTCGTCAAACTCTTCAAGTCTTGTTCATGTCTCCGATCGTGCTTGTCCTTCTCGAGTTCTTTTGCCAGATCATCTCCGTTGACGTGAAGTCTCTTGTGACGTCCTTGAATATTCTGGAATTGTATTCCAAACTTATGGGTTTCACATTACTGGCATGAACCATGGTCCTACTGTCCTTCAATTCCTGACGAATCTCCAGTATCTCCAAGTTTTGCTCCTCCGGCTTGGCTACTTTCAGCTTCTGGGTCCTGAGTTCTTCAGGAAACGCTTCCTTGTCAAATACTGCTTCTTGTAGGTCCATCTTAACTTCTTGATGTAACACTCCAGATCCTGGTGATGCACCAGCTAAGGTTAAAACTTCATCCTTTGCTGACGGATGCTCCATCAGCCTTCTACCATCCAATCCTTCCGAGGAAATGCATGCTTAACTCAGCACAGTGAAAATAGCATAAGCGAACAATAACATCATGGATATCCATGTTTCTGCTCTTATTATTTTCATGAGCTATCATTCCATAGTTGATATCTCCTGTCTTCGGGTTTTCTTGATAAAACTTTGAATTCTAATGCTCCATGTTCCAGACTTTCTCTGATACACCTTGATCTCGGGTATTGACAACTTCCATAGTCTGCCAAGTTCCATAAGGGTAGCCTTCCTAGGTCATAAAAATCTGAGAATTCTTCAGAGCCTTCAAATTCTCCTAGTCTTCGGAGTCTTCACCGTTGTAGTTTCCGTCATTGTAATGCACGGTAAAAGTCCTCTTTATTCCAAAGTAGTCTTAGTTGTCCGATATCTTGTATTTCTTGGAGTGGTCTCATCAGTCGAAATCTTCGAGTGGTCAAAAGGGGAAAGGGATATGGTCTCACTAAAAGGGAATATTTGAATAAACTCAGAAGAGAAGAGAGATAAAAGATCTTTTTGAAAAGAAGGTTGTAGAGAAAATTCTTTCCTATGGGCTTGCCATTTTGAGGGTCACGTCCTACAGTCAACATGTGCTCTGATACCATCTTGTAGCGACCTGACCCGAATGGATCAAGTCTCTGTGCTTAAGTGTCATCCCTGGATCGGTATGCTGACACACACAGTACTCGAGGATTTATAATAGAGGTAAATCACATGTATAAAGTAACGCAAATACTATTACCTCAATCCAAATAGCGAAAGTAACAAGGTTGTGGATTCCCATCAACACCAACGGCAAAGTTGAGTGTAGAAATCGTAACCCTAACGTATCACTTACTGTCAGAAGATCCTCGCAACATGAGACGTTGCAGCCACAAAGGGTCAGTACATTGAATGTACTGGAAAATTCACACCATAGGATAATGATGAATAAAGGCTATCACTACATGCATATTTGGCTGGTGGAAAAGCTCTATGGTTATAATGTTTTTGCGAAAAGCCAATTTTTCCCTACTGCAAAGGAATAAATTTATTGAACTATCATGGTCGTTGTTAAACATTGAGAATGGTTGACAGCATTCTCAATCCCAATTAATCATCATCATTAAAACCCAACAATATTAATTTAAAGTAACATGATGAGATCAACATAATAATCCAAGTACTAGATACTCAAAATGTCCATAACCGGGGACACGACTAATCATGATTAGTTTGTACACTCTGCAGAGGTTTGCGCACTTTTCCCCTCAAGACTCGATCGCCTCCGTTGGATTTCTCGCACTACATGATGTTTGAGAAACTGATGACCGAGACATAGTCTTTCAGAAGCGCTAGCACCTTATGATGGGTAGACCGGTACACCTACTTTCCCCTACATCTGCTAGTCTACCCTGTAAGAGTTTGCACGACTTAATCAACCATGCAAGAGCCCATAATGGCTTGTGGCTGCACACGGAATTTTCTAGCATGAATAATCTTATGATCCCTTTGAGCCTGGGTGGCGGTCCATAAAAAAAACAGGCAATCCTGGTCTACCCAGGTGCCTAGACAGGCAATCCTGGAATATCCAAGTGCCTCAATCCACCCAGATGTGTGTTTAAGTTGCCACCTTAAGTAAACCATTAATTAACAATCTCACAACTGTCATGAATACTCTCAAAACCCAATCCACGTCTACGAGCATAGCATAGCAGTATAAGCAACGTAATAGTAACTCCCAAGGTTTGAATGCAGGGCAATAGGTTCCTACCTCATCAACTACTTCCCGATACCCACATGTTATCAATCTACTCATGCAATGTTTGAGGGTTGAAACTAATGCATAAAAACTGGGTATGAATAGGGATATGATCAAAGTGTGAACTTCCCTGCAATGTTGATGAAGATGATTCGCACTCAAAACTCTTGATAGTTCTACTCACACACTCCGGTCAATCTATCGTAAGCAAGCAATAGTAACCACACATAAGCAGTCACTCAAAAGATCGGAAAGAACGAAGAAAACAATTCGGAAAACATCAAAACCAAGCAAATAACTCTTGCAACATATAACAAATTTCTAACAGTAGCAAAATTATATGAATTTGGCCTTATCAGAAAGTTCAGGTCAAGAGCTTCGATTTCAAAAAGAATCAACTAAATCGGAATTACGAAACTCAAGTTACGATCAAACGAAGTTTGAATTCAAATCTGGTCTAATTCAAACTTTAAACTTTCAAAAACATGTTTGAGTTGGATTACTGGATAGAGGAGATCGTAACGAAGAAGTGGGCGTTGGTTTTGTTGGGTTTGGACAAACGAGTAAAAAGTAACGAAGGTTTGAAAAACAGGGACTAATCTGGAAAAAAATTAATTCGTGGATAGGTCCCTGACGAGAAAATAACGGAAAAAGAAAAGACTAAAAAGTGAACGTTCATTACTGAACTCTAAACCACGAACACATTCGCTCCAGAGGCTTAACTAGTGAACGTTCTCTAAATAACTAGGTTAAATAAGAAAACCCGTTTTTTTAAGAAAAAACCGAGAAAAACCAGGAATACGATCTAGGGTTTGGTTATACCGGTCCACGGAAAAGATCGGCGGGTCGGCGGAGCGGGTCCGGCGGACCGGGGCGGTGGAGCTCCGGCGAGTCGCGTCTCCGGCGGCGGCGAGGCACGGCGGCGGCGGCGGAGTAGCTGGGGAGGGGCGGCGTGGTGCGGCGGTGAGGTGAGTGGTGGCTGCGGGGGGGTCGGGGAGGTGTGGGGCGACAGCGAGGAAGTTCGGTGGCGGCGGCAACTTCCGCGAGGCAGCGACGAGATGCATCGGCGGCGGCGCGACAACGAGGAGGAGAGGAGTCGAGGCCCGGCTTTTATAGGGGGAAGGGGGCGACTGGTGGCGTGGGGAAGGGGCAAGAGGCGGCCTGGGCGGACACGGCACGAGGTCGGCGGCGCTGCCGTCTTGGCGGCGGACTCTCGAGCGGAGTCCCGCCGGGACGGGAGGCGAGCGGCGTAATGGGCCGTGGCCTGGCTCAGCCGGGCCGCCCAACCATCGGCGGGAGAGATTTTTTTTAAAAACATTTTGCAGACAGCAAAATTTAAATAAACCATAAAAAATAAAAAAACTATAGGCATATAATATATCAAAAAATTCAGAAAAGGATTTCCTACAACCTGAACATATTTATAGCATCAAATAAAATCCAAAAAAAATTAAATAAAGTAAAGAGTGCTATTGTTGCAATAAAACCTCATAAAAATCGTTTTAAAAATACCAAAACGATTTCAAATTTATTTCTCTCCAATTTTCTACTGTAGGGAATCATGTTACCCTATTTTCCATATATTTTATTTTTGGAGAAAAATAATTTGAATAAAACTCCAATAACTCAAAATTGAAAATAAATTCAAAAGAACTTTGAATTTAATTCTTTTAAAACTCCCAACTCATATTTCATATAATTTGAAGAAGTCATTTTATCTTCTCTCATGAAAATCATTGAGTTGCATGAAGTTTATGAATCGAAATATTTCCAAATGAAATTCAAATATTTTCAAATACCCTTTCATTTAATTAAATGGAAGAAGTCATGCCATCTTCTCTCCAGGGTTTTGTGGTGAAAAGAATTTGAATTCACGGAGATCATAGAAGCAAAATGAAAGTTTGGTATAGTCCTTTTATTCCCTCTCATTTAACTTTAAAAAATTTCGAATTCACTCACTTTCAGTCAATCAATCAAACAATCAATCAAATCTATCTATTTATTATAACATTCCAAAATTTAGAATTTTGGGATGTTACAGTGGTAATCGTATAACTCAAACTGCTGGAGTTTTTCAAATTCAGGGATGTCAGCCAAGCATTCACCGTGCCGGGTATGGACAACAGGTAGCGTGTCGGGATTCAGATGCATTGAACGGGGCCCTGCTGGTGAGAGGACACGATGGCTCTGAGGAGATCAAATTCAGGAAGGATGAGATCTCGATGACAATCGAGATTGAGGGCGCATGCGCCATAGAGAGCACCACCGAGTTGAGAGGACTTGTGTGCGGCAGCAATCCTTGGTGGGGAGAAGCGAGATGATCTCCTCAAGGATGATTTCCGGGAGATCACTGATGCGGTCCACCGGAGATTCTATCGGTTCCTCAGATTTGGGTGGCGGGGGGGGGGGGGGGCTCGCCGCTTCTCACCACTGCCGGGTGTGGGATCTACAACCGGCGTCGCCGCTGGCAGGAGCCTCATCTTCTTGGCGTTGGGGCCAGCCGACTCCATTTTCCTTGCGGGCGTCGCGCCGAGCTCACGGGTTTGAGCAGAGTAGCCAGAGACGAGCCTAGTGCTAGTGCGAGTGGGGAAGAAGGAGGGCTGGGGTTTTCTGTAGGAGTGGAAGAAGAGGAGCAGGCGTTTTCTGTACGAGTGGGGAAGAAGGTGAGTGGGGGTTTTCTGTACCAGTGAGGAAGATGGTGAGCGGGGGGAATTGGGGGGCGACGGAAGCGGGAGATTCCAGTGAGTTTCAGTATAAGTGGAAGCGAGGAGGAAGGAGGGTTTTTCATGGATCGCCCCCTCTTCAATAAATATGGGCTTCTCCTTGCAAAAAACAAAAACAAATGGGCTTTAAGATGGATAGGATTTTGTATCGGCCCAGTCGGCTGCCCGTGTTTCATACTGGAGGGCCTTAACACTAGAGGCGGCCCATTAGAGGCACTCTCCATCTCTCCAGCTTATTGCCCATTCGAAAGAAAATAAGAGACGCCTCCAACTTAATTATGGCTCCTCATCAGTAACATTTTTCAACTTGAAAAAAAGTTATAGCTCATTTTCAGGCCGGCTTGGCATCGACCAAATTAGAGGATGGTGTACTGCATGCAGACACTCACACTGGTCGTAGCGCGGCAAAATGAGGGGTCAAATAACATGCCCACAATATACATAGATTAATAGGGATTGTGGGGGATTAAATCATGTACAAGCCAAATTCCCCTCCATTCCTCTCCAACCCCCTTGGGAGGAGGTTGAACCGAACAAGGCCTAAGACTAACCACAATGGGAGTAAGTTAATTCCATACAGTATCATAATATTATACTCAACCCTCTCTTTCTTCATTTAATTCTACGCCACCTCATCAAATTTGCCTACTAGTTGGCATGCATGATACTACTTATGATACTCCCATAACAACTAGCCTGGTAGAATTAAAATACCTAATCTAAATGGTCGCCGCCCGATCTCTTTGTCCTCCTCCAGCATCCGGCAGAAGAAGAATTGTGCAAGACACCAGTTGTATTCGCCGGCGTCGCCTCGGCGTTGGCCTTCATGGGATACAATCGGTAGCGGCCTCCCATGTTCTACTTCTCCTCGATGATGGCGGCAGGCAGGGACGTGCTGCCCGTCACCTCGTCGACATCTGCGTAGCCGCGTCACCTTGTCGACATCCACGGCGACTTCTTTCTCTACCTGTGATACGTCTCCAGCATATCTATAATTTTTGGTTGTTCCATGCTATTATATTATCTGTTTTGGATGTTTTATATGCATTTATATGCTATTCTATATGATTTTTGGGACTAACCTATTAACATAGAGCCTAGTGCCGGTTTCTGTTTTCCCTTGTTTTTGATTTTTACAGAAAAGGAATACCAAACGGAGTCCAATTGACGTGCCAATTTTTGATGATTTTTTATGGACCAAAAGAAGCCCCCAGAGTAAAATAGTTGGGCCAGAAGAGTCCCGGACCGTCCACAAGGGTGGAGGGGCGCCCTACCCCCTGGGTGCGCCCCCTGCCTCATGGATTACGCGGAGATCCCCCCTGACGTGAGACCGACACCAAAAATTCCTATAAATACCCAAACCTCCAGAAAATAACCTAGATCGGGAGTTTCGCTGTCGGAAGCCTCTGTAGCCACAAAAAACCAATCGGGACCCTGTTCCTGCACCCTGTGATCTCCGGTGGCCATCTTCATCATCGGTGGCCATCTTCATCATCCCGGTGATCTCCATGACGAGGAGGGAGTTGTTCACCCTCGGGGCTGAGGGTACGTACCAGTAGCTATGTGTTTGATCTCTCTCTCTCTCTCTCTCTCTCTCTCTCTCTCTCTCTCTCTCTCTCTCTCTCTCTCTCTTTCTCTCTATCTCGTGTTCTTGATTCGGCATGATCTTGATGTATCGTGAGCTTTGCTATTATATTTGGATCTCATGATGTTTATCCCCCTCTACTCTCTTGTAATGGATTGAGTTTTCCCTTTGAAGTTATCTTATCGGATTGAGTCTTTAAGGATTTGAGAACACTTGATGTATGTCTTTCATGTGCTTATCTATGGTGACAATGGGATATTCACGTGATCTACTTGGTGTATGTTTCGGTGATCAAATTGCAGGTTCAGTGAACTTGTGAACTTATGCATAGGGGTTGGCACACGTTTTCGTCTTCACTCTCCGGTAGAAACTTTGGGGCCCTCTTTGAAGTCCTTTGTGTTGGTTGAATAGATGAATCTGAGATTGTGTGATGCATATCGTATAATCATACCCGTGGATACTTGAGGTGACATTGGAGTATCTAGGTGACATTAATTAGGGTTTTGGTTGATTTGTATCTTAAGGTGTTATTCTAGTACAAACTCTAGGATAGATAAAACGGAAAGAATAGCTTCGCGTTATTTTACTACGGACTCTTGAATAGATCGATCAGAAAAAATAACTTTGAGGTAGTTTCGTACCCTACAATAATCTCTTCATTTATTCTCCGCTATTAGTGACTTTGGAGTGACTCTTTCTTGCATGTTGAGGGATTGTTATATGATCTAATTATGTTATCATTGTTGAGAGAACTTGCACTAGTGAAAGTATGAACCCTAGGCCTTGTTTCCTAGCATTGCAATACTGTTTATGCCCACTTTTACCACTTGCTACCTTGCTGTTTTTATATTTTCAGATTACAAAAACCTATATCTACCATCCATATTGCACTTGTATCACCATCTCTTCGCTGAACTAGTACACCTATACAATTTACCATTGTATTGGGTGTGTTGGGGACACAAGAGACTCTTTGTTATTTGGTTGCCGGGTTGCTTGAGAGAGACCATCTTCATCCCTCGCCTCCCACGGATTGATAAACCTTAGGTCATCCACTTGAGGGAAATTTGCTACTATCCTACAAACCTCTGCACTTGGAGGCCCAACAACGTCTACAAGAAGAAGGTTGTGTAGTAGACATTAACTTGCATGTCGCGGCTATGCACGTATTGACGGTGGATGCCGCAGTCGCGGACACTGGAGGCGTTGTACGACGCGGCGACATCAAGGGCAGCGACGATGCATGTGCCGTTGTGCTCCCCGACAAGCCGGCGTGGAGCAAGTCGGCACTCTTCCTAGAGCTGTATTGGAGAGGCCGGCTGTGGAACCACACAATGGATTAGTGCGGCAACTACCTCCGACGGGCTAGGCGAGGTAGGTGGAGAAGCGAGCTACCTCGCTCGTAACTGTCTGTCGGATTTCGGGTTCCGGCAGACCCTTAAGGTTCGAACTCTGGTGTGCGCGCGGAGATCCAACCCTCCACCGTCTCGTACCTCGCCGAATCGCAGGGACCTAGACTACTAACAAGAACAGCACAAGAGACGCAAGATTTATACTGGTTCAGGCCACCGCCAGGTGTAATACCCTACTCTAGTTTGTGGTGTGGTGGATTGCATCCGGGGCTGATGAAGAGCGATGCGAGGGAAGAACAGCCTCATGAGGGTCTGTTCTTGGTGGGTGTGATGAACTGCTAAATGGTATCCCGTCGCTCTAGCTTGAGGATCGGGTCTCTATCTCTCTGGATTCCCAAAATGCCCGCCTTTACGATGGTGGCTAGCTCGCTTATATAGACGAAGGCCACAGGCCTCTTCCCAAATATTGAGCGGGAAGGGCGCCAACAATTGGCCATTTGAAGGGGAACAGCGGTACACTTATCCTAACTAAAGTTGGTCCTCGCCGCCAAAGGCTCTGGTGATGACGCCTTTGCTTGGGCTCCACGATGACTCCTTCCAGCCGTTGGGGTTGGTCTTGGTCTTGTTGCAATCAAACGGATGCCTTTGTTTGATGCTCTCTCCTGCGCTTGCTCCCTTTGCACCAAAGAGGAAAGGAGGACGCCTTGGCCGGGCGCCTCGATGGCGCCCTAGGTCGTCATGGCTTGCGTCACGGGCACCTCGCGAGGTACCCTGCCTTGAACTCTCCGCCTCCTCATAAGCCAGCCTGACGAGGCCGTGCCTGAGGAAGCTCCTTGTCGTCCGCCCCGCGAGGCTTGGCCCCTCGCGAGGGTCTTGAGTTTGTGTAGATGAAGATGGGCTGTCCAGGGCGTCCTTTGAGCCACGCCGCAGGCCGCAGGCAGGCAAGTCTGGGGACCCCCGTTCCCAGAATGCCGACAGTAGCCCCCGGGGCCACGGCACGCCCGACCTTGGCCGTGCAGAGAGGCGAAAGGGCAAGTGTGAAGCGTCGTGGGCCCTAACAGCCTGTGGCCTTGGGCGCCGCATGGCGGTTGATTGGACGTGGGCGCCTCTGCAACCGCGCGGGTTGATAATAGAGCGGCATCTTCCTTGCCTCCTTTACTTTCTCCAGCTTGTCGCTCAGATCCCATTTCTTGCGCCTCTCCTCCTCGCTTCCAAGACCTTCAGATCCACTCCGCCTTCATGCCCTAGCCAGTCATGGCTCGCCAAACCCCGCCGGAGCCTGGTACTCTCCTGCCTTGGACCCGCTGAATGTGTCACGGGCGAGCCTTGCCTCGACAAGGCCGGGTTGGCGGAGGCGCAGGGCGTCAATGGAACGGCGGTGTTCAAGGCCGGCTCCTCCGCCCCTGAGGGTCGGGGGAGTACCTTCTACCCGTTCTTCGCGAGCGCCATCATTGCTGGTCTGGTGCCTCCCTTCTCTGAGTTCTTCTTTTCCGTCCTCCGTCACTACAACATCCACGCTCTGCACCTCCATCCCAACTCCGTCCTTCTTCTGGCAATCTTCGCTTACTATTGTGAGGCCCATGTTGGGGTGAAGCCCTCGGTGGCCTTGCTACGCCACTACTTCTTCCTCCGAGCCTCCCGTGGTTCCGCCTCCAGGCGCTGAAGCTTGTCAGATACGGCGGAGCCATCGCCATTTCAAACCCCGGGAAGCGGATTGAGGGCTACAGGAGCAAGTGGGTCTTGGTGGATGCCGGGCGAATCCACCCTCAGCTGATCCTGCCCACGGAGCCTACCGAGAGCACCGACGACTGGTCCCGAGCGAAGCTTCGGGACCCCCGCGCGAAGCTGGTGCTGGAGAAGATGGATGCAGATCTGAAGCTGGCCGACGCGGCGGCGGCGAGGCTGACCGGTCTTGTCGCCGAGGGAGTTCCTGAGCACCAACTGCTCCGCTTGCCAAGACTGCCTTCCGATGTGGAGGCCTCACCCGAGCCCCGTGGCCCTGGCCGGCGAGGATCTGGCGACGGTCCTCCAGTCCTTGGTTGGGGTGATGTGGCGAGACCGGAGGGCGCCCCCGCGCCCCTATTTCTTCGCGAGGATTGGGAGCAGGTTGTGGGGTCCATGCCCGCCTTCAATGGGGACGGGCTCGTGCCCGCGGAGGCTCCGGAGGACCTGGTGGACGTGTCCTCTTCCGACTCCGGCGAAGAGGTGGAGGAAAGGGAGCCAGGAGAGGGGGTTGATTCGGGGGCGGAGTCAAGGGCTCCCCCCTGTGGCGCAAGCCCCGCGTTCTCCGCCTCCCCGAGAGCGACGACGACGAGGATGAGGATGAGCGGGGAGGCAGAAGCCTGCCCCCGATCCCGAAGAAGGACCGGACTGGGCTGGTCCCAGTAGTCCGCCTGCCCCGGACGATCGGCCCGCGCGCCGCCTGCTCCTGGTTCCCTTGAAGCTGATCCCTGTAGCCGGCTCTGGGGATTCAAGTATGGCCGGAGGCTGCTCGAGTCCACCAGCGACGACCTGTAAGTGCCTGCTTTCCGTCTTGATCATTGCTCTGCTGACGAGATCTGATGTCCATGTTCTTCGGCCAGGCCGGCGCCCGCGGCGAAGAAGCTGAAGGGGGCTCCTGAGGCTCCATCCGTGACGGTGCCGCTGCCCGAAAAGGAAGATGATCCCGACGCCCAGGCCTCTCCTGCCCGGGCGTCCTCGCGAGGCCTGGCTGAGCCCGCTGGGGCGAGCTCAGCCCCCTTGACCCAGGCGACTCCCGAGGTGGCCTTGCTGGACGCTGCCTCCACCGTTGCCGTGGCGCCGCTGGTTCTGCCTCGAGGCGCAGTGGCTGCTCCGCCGCCATCTCCTCCTACTCCGCCAACTGCTGTCTCTCCAACTCCTCCCACGGTCCTGGATCGCGCTGCTGCTGAACTAGACCGGCTGCGGCAGGATCTTCTGGGCGCCGACCCTCGCCTGGTGGCCGGGCGCTTGGAGCTGGCCTTTGGCTGGATTCGCGCCGACACTTCGATTCGGGCGGCGCTGGTCCAGGCCTCGACGGCTTGCGATGAGGAGAAGCAGGCTATTCATGAGGCGAAGGTAGCCCGCGACGCTGCCCTGGGGGAGGCTGCCAGCGTCCAAGGTCGTTGTAAGACGCTGGAGGGCGAGCTGAGGGGCCTGCAGAACCAGCTCGCCGAGGAGGCTCGCCTCTGCCAGGAGCAGGAGGAAAGCATGAAGGCTCGCGAGGCGGCCGCCAAGGACCGGGAGGCCAAGCTGAAGAAGCGTCGTGACCGCCTTGACGCGCTGGAGCAGGAACTGGAGGCGAGGAAGGTCGAGCTGGACGCCAAGGCGCGGGTTCTTGCCGAAGATCGCGTGGCCTTCATGGATATGGAGGTGAAGGCTCGCGTCTTGCTGAGGGAGCTTTATGATAGCGGCCTGGAGAGCCCACTGGCCGGCGCAGAGGACGGCCCCGCCAAGCTGCTTCCCTTCCTGATTCGCGCTCTTGAAGATGTCTCCCTTGGTCTTGGCCCCACGGCTGAGGCCAAGGCGCGTGTCTTATCTTCTGCGGCACTAACGTGGATCCTCACCCACATCTATCTTCGCGATCCCAGCGTCGACATGGACAGCCTGCTGGAGCCGGCAAGCGGCGAGCATGCAGCTGCCGCTGCCGAGGCTGTGAAGGGTCGCGCAGAGGCTCTGTTGGGGAAGTTCTGGGCCTTCAGCACCAAGCCGAAGCTAGGCGCTGCCGGCCCTGCTGCTTCACGAGGCGAGCCCACTCCGTGTTGCTCCACCGCCGACAAGTGACTCCGTGGTGGCTCATGTCTTACTTTTAATTCCTGCGCGTGTATCATGCCTCGGGGAGGCGTTTAAACTTGCGTTTGGTATTGCGATAATAGTGTGGACTGTAAGATTTGCTTTTGAATTCTTTGAAATTTGTGCTTCCTACTTGCTTATGTTCTACGCCGGCAGAGCCCGCCC
Source organism: Aegilops bicornis (assembly GCA_021605145.1). Taxonomy (NCBI): domain Eukaryota; kingdom Viridiplantae; phylum Streptophyta; class Magnoliopsida; order Poales; family Poaceae; genus Aegilops; species Aegilops bicornis. The sequence goes on along the minus strand of CM038671.1, from coordinate 657,679,607 downwards.
CAGATACCTCAGCCGTTAGCCCCGACCGGAAACCAGGACGGGACCAAGGAGGGAGGGGCTACGTGACAAGTTAGGCTCCTGAGTCGCGATGCTCAGGAGTCCCCCTTGGCGCACGAACAGCAAGTAGGGAGGTGAGACACGGGCGGACCCACCATTCTACGTCTGCAGAGCCCGGCCCCGCGCATACCTCAACCGCCGTTAGCCTTTCGGAACTAAGTGGTGAGGGGCTACGTGACCAGTTAGGCTCCTGAGTCGCGATGCTCAGGAGTCCCCCTTGACGCTCAAACGGCATGCGTGCCTTGGCTCCGCCGGGAGTGACGTCTGACGAACCAGGCCCGAGGGGCTGGCTGGGTGGCGTCGTCTGGCGTGACTCAGGCGCAGCCCGTGCCCACCTCGCCTGGGCGCCTCGAGGAGAGGCGTTGCGATGAGGCCGGACACCGAGCTCTGGGCTCCCCGAGGTTGATGCGCCCTGGGCCACCCTCGATTGTTTATCACCAGCCGAGCATAAGCGCTTCAAGATGCGTCTGGGCATAGCCGCTCCTCGGCAGTGTCTTCAGCCAGCGGAGCATGGTGCTTCCACTGGAATGTGGGAGGGGGCTACCCTCCGGGAGGAGCCCCCGGGGCGTATACAGCCCACCGACACCGCGTGATCTGCACGGTAGGGTGGACGAGGTGTATCTGGGCACCCGTGAGCCATCATGGGACCCACGAGGCCCTACCTCAAAGGCGGGTTGTGCCTGGCTCTGGGCCTTATCTTGAGTGTGTTCCTGCAAATTTGGCGGATGCGGTGCTCTACGTCTTGGTCCCGGCTCTCGGGCTGTTCTCGGCCGTCATTGGCAAGCCGTGTCGCGATGCCATGGACAAGACCCAGAGGGTGAGGGCGGAGAGCCGGTAGGAGCCACTGAGTCGCGATGCTCGTGCACCCCCCTTTAACGCGCAAGCTAGGTTAGATGACGCAACTCTCGTCCTCGGGTCCCGGCTCTCGGGCTGGTCTCACTGTCGGCAAGCAAGCCGGTCGCGATGCCATGGACAAGACCAGAGGGTGAGGGCCGAAGAGCCGGTAGGAGCCCTGAGTCCCGATGCTCAGGCACCCCCCCTTTAACGCACAAGCTGGGTCAGACGCGGCAACTCTACGTCCTTGGGTCCCAGCTCTCGGGCTGGTCTCAGCCGTCGCTGGCAAGCCAGGTCACGATGCCATGGACAAGACCAGAGGGTGAGGGCCGGAGAGCCGGTAGGAGCCTGAGTCGCGACGCTCAGGCACCCCCCTTTAACGCGCAAGCTGGGTTGGATGGCGAAACTCTACGTCATCGGGTCCCGGCTCTAGGGCTGGTCTCTACCGTTGCTGGCAAGCCAGGTCGCGATGCCATGGACAAGACCAGGGTGAGGGGCCGGAGGGCCGGTAGGAGCCACAGTCGCGATGCTCGTGCACCCCCCTTTAACATGCAAGATTTCGCCACCCAGGAGAAGGCACCAAATAACAAGCATGGTGGAACGAGAGCATAATCCTAAGGAAAACGCATGAAGGATACGTCGTGCATTGGGCGCCCGAGCGGCTTGGGGATGATGCAGCCCGAGGCGCCCCAACAGGATAAGCTAAGGACATGAAATAAAGGGATACATGCCGCGAGGGACAGACCCACGCGGCTCGGGAATAATGACCTGAAGGCGCTCCCAACCGAAATAAAACTTAAAGATGTCACTGGTGATGTTGGGGATGAAGGGTTGTTGATGTAGCAGACTCGGTGGGCTGCGGAGCCGATCCTCACGAGCTCCTGTGCCGGGGGCATCGGGAGGCTCCGGAGGCGCTGGCGGCTCCTCATGGGCCATCTCCATCTCCGCCCGGGGCTGCGGCGTGCTCGACCTCTTGAGCCTCCAGATGGTCCTCATGAGGCAGCTGATGCAGCGGCCCGCGTTTGGCAGGCCATACGGCATGCGTACGTAGCTGTGGGGCGGACCCTCGCAACATCCCACTCGCGAGGGCCAGAGGCGCTCTTGAGATGTGGCTCGGCTGAGCCCTTGTATGTCGATGCAGACGCGCAGCATCCTCGCCTGGATGGGGGGCCACAGCGGGTAGGCGGCGGCTGCCCCTCATGACCCTTGACTCCTGTAACTCCTGAATGGCCTTGCTGACGAACTCTTGGGGGTTCTATCCTCCTGGTCTTGCTCCTGCTTGCGGGAGTTGTGCTTCGAAACACGCCTCCAAGTGGTGCCCAAGCGCCTCCCTCGAGACCTTGGCGAGGTCGGCGGCCCTCCAGGGGAAAGCCCCGAGCCACTGAGGAGGGCGCCGCGCCGCTTCCTATGCGATGGAAGGAGGCTCCCCTGGCCAGTGGGCCCCGAGGGGCCTGTCTCTTGAAGAGCCGGGCCGGTCGATGTCTTCTTCTTGGGTGCTGCCTCGGGAGGCATCCTGGCTGTGGTGCAGGTCTTCCAAATGATGCGGCCTGAAAAGCTCGCTCCAGGGAGCACACTTCATCTCTCTCTTCACAGGGCACCGTGATGACCCCGCCGCTTCCTGGCATCTTGAGGATGTTGTAGCCATGGTGGGTTACGGCCATGAACTTGGCCAACGCTAGGTACCCGACGATGGCGTTGTACGGCAGGCGAATGTGGGCGACGTCGAAGTCGATGAGCTCGGTGTGGTAGTTGTCGCGGGCCCCAAAGGTGACAGGAAGGCAGACCTGCCCAATCGGGACCGTGGAGCCGTCGGTGACTCCGGAGAAGGGCTTGGTTAGCTGAAGCTGACTGTAAGGCACTAGAAGATTGTTGAATGTCTCCACGGACAGGACGTTGAGCCCTGCTCCTCTGTCAATGAGGGTCTTGGTGACTAGCACATTGCTGATGATTGGGGAGCAAAGCATCGGGAGAACTCTGGTTGTGGCTGCGCACTTGAGCTGATCCGCTGAGCTGAACGTGATGGCGCACGCCGACCACCTGAGAGGGCGCGTGGACTCGAGCTTGGGGAGGATTGCATTCACTTCACGGGCGAACTGCTTGAAGATGCGGTGAGAGGTGGGGCTTGAGCTCCGCCGCAGATGCAAAGCGATCGCCTGGCGCTTCCTGGAAGCCCCCAGCCCCCTCGTCCTGATGACGGTCTTCGACTCTCCTTGGTGGCGGCGGCAGCGGAGGGAGGCCTGCATTCCCTTGCGGATGATCCTCACGAGACTGATCCCTCCAGCCCCCCTCGCGAGGTGGGTCTTGCCAGCGGTCCTCGCGAGGTTGGTCGCACCACCCTTGGCGCAGGCCGCGGTCTTCCCAGCGTCCTGCATTCCTTCCTCCTCCTCGGCCGTAGCCCTGGCTGCGCTCGGTGTCTGCCGACCCTTCCTTCAGCGCGGCCCGGAGCTCTTGACATTCATTGGTGTTGTGGGTGTGGAGGTCGTGGTACACACGCACCGGCTGCCCTTGAGGACTCGGGCTGATCTACGCCTCGCTTGGTGTCCGGTTCGGCCGCGAGCACGGCAGCCCCTTGCGCTTCACGTCGCCGCCTTGGACTTCTTCTCTTCGGGATCCGCGGCGAGGCAGCTCGAGGAGGAGAGGCGCCTCCTCAGCCCTGGCGCGCTTGGTCGCCAAGTTGAACAGCTCGAGGAGGTGCACAGATCTTCATGCATCGCCAGCTCCTCCTTCATCTTGACGTCGCGCCGCCGCCCGTCGGAGAAAGGCGAAGATGATGGCCTCCTTCGTTACCACAGGGATCTTGAGGCGCTGCGTTGTTGAAGTGCTGGATGTACTTTTGCGAGGTTTCCCGGCTGCTTGATCCGGCGCGCATGTCGCTCATGGCGGGTGGCCGATCGCGAGTACCTTGAAGTCGGCGATGAAGCGAGTGCGCATCTCGGCCAGAAGAGATCATGCATGGCGCCCGGTCGAGAGCCAGTGCGGGCTCCGTCCTTGAGCGCCATGGGAAACCAGTTCGCCATGACCTTTTCATCCCCATTGGCAGCCTCGATGCCCAGCTCGTGAAAGGAGGAACTCCGTGGGGTCACCCGTGCCGTCGTAGCGTGGAGGCAGGTCCGCTTGAACTTGGCGGGCTACGCGACGTGCGCCTTCGGTGGTGAAAGCGCGGCAGCCCGCCGTGGCCAGCGGGGCCTCGGGACGGCGAGAGAGCTTGGTCTTGCGAGCCTCCTGCGCTACTGGTGAAGCGTGCGCAGGTCTTGACGTCTTTGGAGCGGGGCGCTCGGGCAGCTTCTTGCGGGCGAGGAACTTCTTGGCAGCTCTGCTCTTGCAGCCCGGCACTGGCGGAACGGGTTCCGCCAGGCCGCGCGCTTGGGGCTGTGGCGCCATCTTGAGGAGGAGGCGGCCGAGGCGCCCGGAGCTTCATCGCCGCCTGGGCGGTGCGGTGCAGCGAGACGGACGGTGCGGGTCGCCTCCAGCGCGAACGAGCTTCGGCGGCAGCGGTCGAGCCATTCTTCGTAGACGTCATCGACGGGGCGGTAGCGCAGGAGCTCGTTGGCCGCGATGAGCGCAGCTCGGGCCTCCATGGCCGCGCGGGGCGCGTGTGATGAAGAACCAGCGGGGGTGAGTGAAGGCGTGGCGGTGCGGCCGTCCCGCCTCATGGGCCAGGTGCTGGGCGACGCTTGCTGCCGTTCCCCGCCGGGCGGTGGCGGCGTTGACGGCAAGCGACGGGAACGACGAGGCGACCGCCGACGGGATCCGTCTGGCGACATGGGGAGGCGGAGCGGCTCGGCTTCAGCCGGGCGGGCCCGATAAGCGTCGAACATGGTTGCGGTGGTCGGGAAGAACGAGGCGATGAAAGGCAAATTTCGGCACACCTACAGCGCGCCAAATGTCGGATTTCGGGTTCGGCAGACCCTTAAGGTTCGAACTACGGGGTGCGCAGCGGAGATCCAACCCTCCACCGCCTCGTACCTCGCCAATCGCAGGGACCTAAACTACTAGCAAGAACAACACAAGAGACGCAAGATTTATACTAGTTCGGGCCACCGTTGTGGTGTAATACCCTACTCTAGTTTGTGGTGTGGTGGATTGCCTCTGGGGCTGATGAAGAACAGTACAGGGAAGAACAGCCTCGCGAGGGTCTGTTCTTGGTGGGTGTGATGAACTGCTAAATGGTATCCCGTCGCTCTAGCTTGAGGATCGGGTCTCTATCTCTCTCTGGATTCCCAAAATGCCTGCCCTTTACGATGGTGGCTAGCTCTGCTTATATAGACGAAGGCCCTGGGCCTCTTCCCAAATATTGAGCGGGAAGGGCGCCAACAATTGGCCATTTTGAAGGGGAACAGCGGGTACACTTATCCTGACTAAAGTTGGTCCTCGCCTGCCAAAGGCTCTGGTGATGACGCTTGCTTGGGCTCCACGATGACTGTATTCCAGCCGTTGGGGCTGGTCTTGGTCTTGTTGCACCAAAGCGGATGCCTTTGCTTGATGCTCTCGCTGCGCTTTCTCCCTTTGCACCAAAGAGGAAAGGAGGACGCCTTCTGCTGGTCGGCGCCTCGATCGATGCCCTTGGTCGTCATGGCTTGCGTCACGGGCACCTCGCGAGGTACCCTGCCTTGAATTCTCCGCCTCCTCATGAGCCAGCCTGATGAGGCCGTGCCTGAGGAAGCTCCTTGTCGTCCGCACCGCGAGGCTTGGCCCCTTGCGAGGGTCTTGAGTTTGTGTAGATGAAGATGTGCTGTCCTGGGCCTCCTTTGAGACACGCCCGCGCAGGCAGGCGAGCAAGTCCTGGGACCCCGTTCCCGAGCGCCCGACCTTTGTCCGGGCTCAAGGGCCACCCAGACAACTTTTATGTCGGAGAACTTCTCTTCCTGCTCGTAGGATGCCGCCGAAAGAGTGGACAAAATGGTGGATGGAGGATCTTGGTCGGCGTCCTGCTCCTGAATGGACGTGTGTGGCCGGAGTTGGTTTCTCGCATTCCACGCGGGTTTAAATGTAGGTTTTTGAATGCGGCGAGGAGGCAGGTACAACTGGGAGTGCAGCGGGTGGCGCCCTGGGTCGGCATGCCGCTTCAAATGGTGGACGCAGTGAGAGGTTGTGCCGCCCTGACCCCCTTGATCATGGACCTTGACGGTGTACGTTGCCATGTGTCCAGATCTGAGATGCCATGTGTACCAGATGAATGACTCCAAGTTCGACCACTGTGATGCTAAGTGCAAGCCGAGGAACACTGTTGGAGACACCCCCTCATAGTTTTCCTAGAGACTAGCAAGATGCCCGTGCGTTGCATGGAACATCAAGATCTTGTGGGAGAAAAGGATGAACGAGGGAAGGCCTTATCTGCAGATGTGGAGAGGAGTGCGGGTAAATTGTCATAGTTTCCTTCCTATCCATTAGATATAGATCGGACGGCCTATATTGCAAGATGGCAGGCACACCATCATCACCAACTCTGCTTTTTATAAGAGTAGAGATAAATACGCTGATGGTCACTAAAGTTGAGGTCGAAGCATGATACGGTCATTGGACTTCAGAATACGCTCAATACAATCATTGAATACGAGTTACAGTAATTATACGGCCACTGGCTCGCCTTAGAGCTCTGTATTTTGTCCAGTTGACTGGTCAAATTTTTATATGTGGAACCTACTATTGCATTGTAATTACTACGTCCTTCATGTCTCATGGGTCCCACCTGTCAACTGATGAAATAAATAAACATGTAAAAAATAAGGACTATGCACGCAGAATCCGGAATCTCCGGCTTGCTGATTACGTAGTAGGCTAACTATTTGAATCGATACACTTGAATGCTAATGTACAGATCTTTTCTTTTTAAATAATGCCGATGCATGCACACACAGTGCACACCACGTCCGCACACAACACATGGATACCAGTGCTTGCCTTCTCGTGCGCCATCTTCGGCTAGGTGGAAGGGGACTGTGTATGCATGCCGGACGGCCGCACCACATAGCCGGCCGCGTGCTTTGCTCTGCTTGACATATCGTCCAGCACCACCATGGCCACCACAAATAGCAGAAGTAGCCAGCAAGCGAGGAGACCTCTCCGCGCGCCACTGCAGCAGCAGCTGATCGCACGAGAAGGCAGACACCCACCATCATGGCCTTCACTGTCCGTTCATCGTGCTACAGCCAACTTGTCCAAAACAGCACCCCGTTGTGCCATCTCTTGCAGCATCTCTTTGTCGTCGTTGCTCGACGACCTAGTGGAAATGAAGGCAAGGCGACGACGGCTTAGGCCTTAGAGCACTGGCGGAATGCACGCGCACACACAAGGACATACGGACATTGGAGCACCGGCCAACCCCTTCATCGCCCTTGACATGCTCATGTTTTTCTTGTGCTCGCTGTCTGCTGCAGCCGACGTGCTCCTGCATGACATGCTTGGCGTCAATGCGCTCCTGCATGGAGTCCTGCTCTCGTGTGAACCACTATTGATCAGTGTTGGGTATCATTGTTATATTATAAATATAGAATAGACTAGGAAATATTCTGACTTGCCGTATACTCCAAGATGACCATGTACTCCTATATATATGCCCACGAGGCTCAAGAAATACAATCAACTATTCCATCAAATCCCTCTCTACCTTCTAACAATCACCATGCCGGATCAGCCCCCCGGAGAACCACATCGCCTTGCCACCATGGGTCCACGGCCCTAGCTCCTGCTCTGCATCTTGTGCCTCCTGCCATCGGCCGTCTAGTCCGTATTGTCATCATCAGGGTCCTAGAAGATCTCACCCAAATCATCATTAGGCATGCAGCCGCCTTCATAGACAACGTGCGCAGAAGGAGTAGAGGCGACGGGGGACGCACCATGTCGTGGGCACTCTGTACGTGCTCGTGTGCGTGCAGCATGCCTACTTTTCCATCGGTGCTAGCTCAAAGGCCGAGGCTGCGGTTGCCTTCGTCTTCGGCTAGTCGTTGAGCAACAACGACAAAGAGGTGCTGCAAGAGATGCATAGGCGCCGTTGTGTGCGAGCTTTGTCGTAGCACGATGAACCAGATGCCGCCGCAGATGACGCACGCCTCCATGCAGCCGAGTGTGTGCGCATGCATGTGTTATTCACGTGCATTCTGCGGCCGAGTGTGTGTGCATGCATGTGTTGTGTACGTGTGTTGTGTGCTCTATGATGTGCGCGTATGTGCATGAGTTAGTGCGTTGGCGTGTGTACATGTGTGGCTGCATGCGTCATGTACATGCGTGGTTGCTTGCGTGGTTATCAATATAAAATATAAAATATCTTCAACTTAGCATCCTGACGTATCGTCTCTAGTGGTTAGCGAACAGTTCATGTTCTTTTATTTGTTTATAGGTGGGAAGGTGGCAAAAAATAGGGGAAATGCGCAAGGTTCCTTGCAGACACTCCACCGCGAGGTTCCTTGCTCCTTCTCTGTCGTCAAGAATCTATGTTCTTCCACTCTTTTTTTACGTGAGCTTTGTTCATCCTTTTGCCAACACGCAAGACATCTAGCATCAAGGTGCACGTGTCATGCAAGAAAATGGAGATAATCAGATAAGTAGTGCGTAAGTGAGTCGTGCACTTCGACGGCACCTACTACGCAATATTTGTTCTCCTCGATGGCACATGAATAGTGCACGTACTCAACGACGGAGCACGAGATGGTAGCCATGACATGGTCAGCCCTTTTTTGGAGAGAGCACGTACTAAATAACTTTGATGTGTCCCGTCAACTCGTAGAACGACGAGAAGCTTGCTTACTACACCTTCTCCCTCGCCAACGCGTGCGCGGTGGCTTGCAACACGAGGAGAAACTTTTGCTTACAAGCGGTGAACGTGCAGCAGTTCATTTGGTGTCAGATTTCCAGAAGTACTACTGTAATACCATAATTATTGTTCGACTTCCGAAAGAGGCGAAGAGCCAAGCGCAAGGTCACCTACTAACCTTAGGCTAGCCATAGTGGGAGTAACATAAGTAGGAGTACCTCCCTTTTTTATTCTAGAAACAAACACATGCGAATATTGGACGGTGGCAGCACAGCAACTTAATCAAAAATCAAAACCAACCAATGAACTACTACTACTGGTGAGCGTTTGCTAGTATCATGTACTCTACATGTCCATGTATATAGGGCTTAATGCATTTTTTGAGACTAACTATGGCCCTGTTTGGATCCATGGGTTAGAGTTAGTTTAAGCTAGTTGGGGCTCAAATATCCCTAAAGTATCCAAACATGAGGGTTAAATTGGAGCAAGTTGCCCCAAACCCACCAAAAAAAACTATCCCACCCAAGAGTCGCACGGAGGCCAAGAAATAAGGTGATAGCGTGGGTTAGGCATGTAGTATGATGTAACTACACTCGGCTGTCGTGTTTTGTACTCTGCCGGTCTACTGTGGAGATGATTGGTTGATTTTATATCGCTGAATAATATAAAATATTATGAGTGCAGACGCTCTAGCACGAGGTTCCTTGCTCCTTCTCGGTCGTCGGGAATCTATGTTCTTCCACTCTCTTTTTTTACGTGAGCTTTGTTCATCCTTTTGCCAACACGCGGCAACTCGTAGAACGACGAGAAGCTTGCTTACTACGCCTTCTCCCTTGCCAACGCGTGCGCATTGGCTCGCAGCACGAGGAGAAACTTTTGCTTACAAGCCGGAAACTTTTGTCGCGTGTTGGCAAAAGGATGAACAAAGCTCATGTCAAAAAAAGAGTGGAAGAACATAGATTCCCGACGACCGAGAAGGAGCAAGGAACCTCATGGTGGAGAGTCTGCACTCATAATATTTTATATTATTCAGCGATATAAAATCAACCAATCATCTCCACAGTAGACCGGAAGAGTATGAAACACGGCAACCCAGTGTAGTTACATCATACTACATGCCTAACCCATGCTATCACCTTATTTCTTGGCCTCCGTGCGACATCTAGCTCTAGTAATCCACCAGCCCGTATCGCTTCTCGCTCCTCGTCTCTCTCAAAGTACGGCGGGCTGGCGTTTTTGCTGTCTATTGAGGTCGGTTAACTCATCACATGTTAGCGACTCTTGGGTGGGATAGTTTTTTTGGGTGGGTTTGGGGCAACTTGCTCCAATTTAACCCTCATGTTTGGATACTTTAGGGCTGTTTGAGCCCCAACTAGCTCAAACTAAATCTAACCCATGGATCCAAATAGGGCGTAAAGTTAGTCTCGAACGCATTAAGCCCTCATATACATGGATGTATTTGAGTACATGATACTAGCAAACGCCACCATTAGTAGTAGTTCATTGGTTGGTTTCGATTTTGATTCATTGTTGTGCTGCTACCGTCAATATTCAGCGTGTGGTTGTTTCTAGAATAAAAAGGAGGTACTCCCTCCTTTTCGGGTTTATAGGGCTCATCTCAAAAGTTTGTTTTTTCGTTTTATAACTCTCAATTCTACTACTTACCATCACATGTTCAGATTTCAAGGTGTATTAAATCACTGCATGCAAGGATGAAGAAAAAACTCACCAATGCATGTAGAAGTTCTTGGTCATTAAGTGGTCATGCATGCATGTGGTGTAATTAATGCATTGGTTTACACAAACTTTTGAGAAAAACGAGAGTAGTACTTTTGCAAACTACGGAATTAATTCCACCATTCATCATCTACCTTGGTTGAAGAGATTTTCAAATTAAGCCCTATAAACGGGAAAGGAGGGAGTAGTACTTACTGTGGGAAAGGTGAAGTGATGGTTTCTTCGCCCGAGCAACTTATTACTCTGGGAATATGGGAGTACCAGCGGATTTAACAAACAGAGAAATGATGGTTGCTTCGTCCGAGCAACTTACCGTGGCGAAGGTGGGGCTCTGTGATTTGACAGCTCACTAGTCGTTACTACTGCGGCGCAACGACCGGGGTGAATCTTTCCCTGCAGATGTGCACTCAATATTGCTGCATGGCAAGTGGAGCCGGATGAAGGATGTCCCACATGTCGACGAAACGAAGTTGAATTATTTCTGGCATTGCTATCAATCCTTCAAGATTTCTTTATATGTACGCATAATTTTAATGAAATTGTACTGTGATGCTATGAAGGTTTCAACTTTGGTTCCCGCAGGAAAAAAAAGGTTTCAACTTAGGATCCACGTGTCCTCTTGCCTCAAGATTATCTCATTACAACATTCCATCAAATACAAATGAAACTACCATGGCAGCTAATGCATCTCAATGGTTCGCGGATCAGTGCCAATATTCACATCACAATTGAAGACAAATTTGTGAGAAGGCGTACAAATAAAGAAAAATATATAATTGATCGATGTTGTTCGTAGGCATGGCTCCATTTCCTGGGCACATTGTTCATTGGTTGGTAGCTAGTTTCACACAGCTCTGTAGCCAAAAAAGAGGTGTATGGAGGGCATCACAATCCGATCATTTTGTCCAGCTCCACTAAAATCGAGCTGACCATCCCTATTTGCAAAGATATCCAGTCGGTGTGATTACAATAATAGTGGAACTAGATGATGAGACATAACACACACAAATAGAAGCCGATCACCTCTGCGGTCTCTCTTTAGGACTAACTACTTGTTGGAGAATATTAGGCACGGAGTTGGATGAGGAGGATAGCAAAACCAATCTCCCTTTCTGCAGTCCCATAGAAATGTAAAAATGTTGCCCATGTGACATTTTGGTGGAAGTGCACAAAACACTCTTAAGAAAAAAGTGATTTGTGCAGTTCAACAAAAGGTCGCAATAGCAACGAGGTGAAATGGATAGCCCTGTTTGCAAAAGGAGGTAGAAAGGAAACAATTACTGCCCAATAACACGAGTTGAAGACACATACGCCGACAAAAAAGAAGCATATTCCATGTAATAAGGGAAAGATAGCAGCATGGTGGTTTATCAAAAATGGTTTGAGGACGAGATTGCAAGATGGAAAGTACGCCGGACGAGATACGTTTTAAGCAAACAACTAAAGAAGATCCACATGCAGGATTTTCCACATGCGACAACGTGGGAATATGGGCAGTGGAGCAAGGCCGGAGGAAGTTGTACCAGAGGGTCGTCGGGATGAAACTAGGAGGGCGCCGGCGGCTGGGATCTTCCCATACTGCGGCAGTGAGCAAGTGGCGAAGGCCCTGCCGCGCCGGAGCTTGGTCAGAGATTGGCGGGTACCGCAGATCGGGACATTCTGCCTCAACGCCGTCGAACGGAGAAACGATGCACATCCTCCCTTTCTACCCGCGGACGGGATGCGACCGGATCACTGACCAACCGTGAGAGAGAGGCCACCGCCGCCTTGTGTGAGATGGTGTGACGAGAGACAAACCCCGGCAGGCAGGCTCCATTGTATATAGTGGAGCGGATTTTTCTTTTTTCCCGACGACAATCGTTTTATATTCTGTACATGCCATTGAGGAATAAAACTTCATTTAATACTAATGCGTCAAGTCGAACTTCGTTCCGTCTACGCGTGGTACACGACCCTCCTTCGAGTAAACAACCGCTAGACGCGTCAAATTATCACGTGGGTTGCCTTTTCGTACAGAAATGAACTCCACTATACCCGCACGGGTGTGGCCGGGAATGAGACGTGAGTACGTGCGTCATGCGTGCACCTCTTCTTTAGGTGCAGGTACGTACATGGGTGGGAGTGAGAGACATGGTTTGTGCGAAACAGAGGCAATGTGTCGATGATATCTCAAACAAAAAAACACGTAACATATGTAATGTGTGTGAAACAGAGTCATGGATATATCCTATATAGAGGGAGCGATGCATGAGAAGAGAGTGGAGGGATCATCGGCAAGAGATATCGATAGAATCGAAAACAGGGATGAAGTGTGTGGTTGCACAATCAATAAAGAGTGCCCTCGAATTTGTGTTTGCCCATGTCAAATATACAGGGCGGCTGGCCTACTGGAATTTGAGAGGGCAGAGGTGCAGTTTTTGTCTGTGGCATGGATACCTACCTACAACGTTCGACTATCGGTGTGTGTGGGGGGAGGGAAGGGGCAGATACCTAACTATAGAGAGGTAGATTGACCAGTATATGTGTGGAGAAGGAGAGAGACCTAGCTATGTATTGAGGGAGATTGATCGGCATCCATGCATATGTGTAGCAGAGGAATAAGGTTGGGAGAAAGACAAAGGTAGAGTGTCGGAGGGTTGGTGGTGGAGTTGCTTCTCGCAAATGGTGGGAGAGGCCTGCTAGACAAACGGAGGGTACGAGTGCAATATCAATAAGAGAGGGCCGGAGATGTCTTCCTGTCTATGCACGTGTGTGTGAGAGACGGGTCCGGAGTATGCAAGGATGATGTGGGGGGCGATATGGTTGTGGTAAGCATACATAACTACATAGGAAGATCAACCGTCGTGTGTCCAAGAAAGGGAGAGACATAACTAGTGAGGTAAGTCTATCAGTGTGTGGGAAAAAGAATTATAGTCGACCTAGCTATATGTAGGGAGATCGGTACGTATACATGCATGCATGTGTTAGAAGCAAATAAGGTCCGGAGAGACGGACAGGGGGGGAGGGGTGCGGCTAGGAGGTGGTGCGAGAGGCCTACTATGTTGAGGGGGGAGGAGTGTGCGACTATGAGATCAATGAGAAGAGGGGCGGGAGTATGCACCTGCGTGGAACTGTATTGGACATAGGGGGGTATGGATGGTGAGAAGAGAAGAGGGGAAGTGTGTGTTTGTGGTAGGCACACTTGGCTAGAGAGGTATATTGACCGGTGTGTGCCGGAAAGAAGGAGCCAGGGGGCCTACACACACCATGGGTGGACGGCCTAAAGAGAAATAACGAATGTGCGCAATACACTGAGGGAGGGTGACAGGGGGTGGGCGTGTGCATGCACGATCGAAAGTTAGCGCTAGCTAGATACAAAGAGAAGAGGATCGGAAGGTGTAAAAGATGAACGGAGATCATAATTCATTATAGAAAAGTGGATACGGATACTTGAAGAAGATATCGTAATGTAGAACATTCATTATAATTTGGGATAATGTGTGGCTTTTGCAGCTCAGGGCTAAATACTTATCATAATGTAGGGGGCGGGGCAGTATACTTTGTGTGATAAACACGGTGTACGTATGGAACATGGTTTAGATTATGAATATCAAGTTAGTACATCAAATGTACTATTATCTGGAATCAACAGCAAGTGTATTCAAAAAATTGAATTCGAGTTCATACAGTACACATAATTCATATCAATCTCTGCAGTAATCATGTGGTGTGTTGTTAAGGTAATACGCAAATGATGGTTGAAGTTGGCAACAATCATGATTGTAGATTCTTATTCAAATAGAGAAACGAATTCAAATTTAGTTCAAATTGCAGCGGTAGTATAGACATTTAGAATGCACTAAAATGTTGGTATGAGTAGGTTACATGCATTATACAGCCAGCGAAAAAATTTAATTGGACATAACATGGATTCATAGCTTTGAATAGCATTTATATAGTGAAACGGGACAAGACTCTCTCTTTGTGTGGTGTGAATAGTTATATTTTTCGTTGAGGGAAGTGCAAATTGATTTGGTACGTACAAGTACAATATTACACGTTACGCATGTCCCTAAAATTCAACCCGCGCTTTGTTATATCCCAAATATTCAGGCCTCCTTTGGTTCATACTAGCACAAATGCCCGTGCGTTGTAACGGGAGAAACAAACTCTCGCACACCCCTAGCAAGCAATCTATGTTGTCACTTCTCCTCTTTGGCATCATTGTCGATGGTGGTCACTTGTGTAACTATTTACGAAAAAGGTTATCAATCCCTATGCGGTGAGCTAGGTCATTACACTCTACCATGCCGATTTCACGAGTCCCTCCCTACACCAACTTGCAATTCTTTGTGCGTAGCAACCGTCACATTCACTTCATGTGGTTCAACACCAATCATGTCTTTACATATCATGCAGTGCATTTCCTTATTTACCACACACAATAATAATTTTATTGACCACAGACAATAATAATTATTAGTGTAAATAATGTTAAGGTATGAGGTTATCAACTTGCCAACCGAACATAAGCTGCGTACACCTTTTCTTTCTGCTCATATTTGTGAGCAAACTGGACCAACTTCTTGAGGCGGCTTATAATTTCAGTTCATAGACATATATAAATTGGTCCGACGAGTTATAAGAAAGCGAGTTGGGATAATTCAATAACTGAACTAATTAATTTCTTTGTGTTAGTTAATTGCATGCCATGTCTGGGTAATTCCTTTGCGCAATATTTTTTAGGAAAATCTCCTTCCTTATCTGATCACGCCCCTGGTAGTATTTCGTCTTAGGATATTTTCTTTCCTCATCTGATCACGCCACCATGGTATTCCTTCCTTTTTCTGAAACTCTCCTTTTCTTCTTTGTACCCACTGGTATTATAATTCCTTAGGGTCATTATTATTCTCTCCTTCCTTATATAAGCCCGCTGATCACGTAACACATTTAAGAACAAAAAAAAGATCATGTCACACATCACATCCCATTAAATCTAAGCCACATATGTCAGCCCACCTTTGTTTCCTACTTCTCAAGGCTGCTTACTGATCTTGAATCACAAACATATATAAATTGGTAGAACACTATGTAAAGCAGCGAGGTGGTACTATTTAATAAGGGAACAATCCTTGTATTTCACACAATGATGTCCTAGCATGATTGGTCGCGTCCTTTGGTCTTGACATGCAACGTTTGGAGTTCGATTGCTCGTGAAGACGCTATTTTTTTGTCTGGGCTAGCTCCATGTAATATTTCTGCCTAGGCCGATTTTGTTGTTGTTATGTGCTAGTAGAGTAGGCCCAATAGCTAAAGCTCCGGCCAAGGCCCAGAGAGGCGATCCAGGTGCAAAGTTGGATCGAGACTTCTATAATTACCATGACGGATGACGGAACGTACGTGAACGTGAAAATCAACAAAGCGAGCGTACGTGGAAAAAACTTTTAAGCGGGACAAAACCAAGAATATCACCTTGCTTTAATATTAGGTATAGATATAGATAGATAGATATAGATATAGATTAGGTATAGATATAGATATAGATGGTAGGAAAATCGTAGGAATAGAAAAGTCATAGGAAATGAGATGACATGTATCTCAAATCCTATGAGTAGGAATAGGAAAGGAGATGCCCTTTGATTCACATCATAGGATTTTTTTTCATTGAGTCTAGGCTGATGTTTATTTTTCTATGAAATGTGAAGGATATGAAGAATTCCTCCATAGGAATAGGATTCCATTCCTACAAACCAAAGGGCTCTGAAGGAATTTTTCCTATAGAAATCCTATCCTATGAAATTCCTACAAGATTCCTCTAAACGAAAGGAGGCCTCAGGTATCGTGCTCCCAAAACTCGCGGCTTCACAACCCGCGCCTTGCTATCTCGAAATTACAACGCGCGCAAAAACTCCCTCCAGCTACCAAATCCCGACACGTGAAATCCCCCTTCTAACCCTGAGCCGAAAGGGCTGCTAGTTCAACTCGGTGGGTGTACTTTTGTAACACACCCTACATTTTGGACAAGCGCGTCCCTAAGTCATGGTTCCCCCTCCCATGGCCTCCTTTTTGCCATTCAAAATCCCAGGACGCCATAATCTCTCCGCTCCAGCCGCGAAACCCCACCCTCCTCCGTCTGCCAGCTCACCGTTGCCCAGCCGGAGCCTCTTCCCCGACGACGTGGTCCACCGCAACAGCTCGACGTCCCTCATCCACCTCCCTGGATGAGGATCCTTCGTCCATCTCGTTGTCCCGCCGGTTCAGCCGCCCCGTCCTCCACCTCCAAGGAGCTACTCCGACGATTGCCTCGTCTATCGCTACTGCTCCATCCCCATAGCGCCGCCTTAACCTGCTCCACCGGAACCGCATCATCCTCACCGACTCCTAGGACGAAGCCGAGGCCTACTCGGCGCCACCAAAGAGGTTGTACACTCATCGCATCGCACCTTCTCCTTAACTCGACCTCCCGGCACTGACGATGCTCCATCCCGCACCCCCATGGTGCGGCTACCTCGAAGCAGGCGTCATGGGCGACATCTCCACGGCGTCTCTCCCCTAGTGCGAGGCCCCTTCAGCAGCGGCGGCCATACCAGCCGGATCTACTGCTGCTGCTCCGGCTCTCGCTCGCTCGCGCTGCTGCTGCTGCTCCGGCTCTCGCTCGCTCGCTCGCGCTGCTGCTGCTCCGGCTCTCGCTCGCTCGCGCTGCTGCTGCTGCTCTCCCCCTCGCTCGTGCTGCTGCTCTGCTCCGATTTAGCTACACTTCAGTCGACTGAATCGACTTTTGGGTCAGTCGATTTTGGGGTGAGGGGCTCACGGAGTTAAGGAAGAACCACCCAAAGGAGGGGATCACCGGAGAGGTACCCCACTATCTATCTTAGGGTTCAGGGTGGGGCGGTGGTCGCCGGTGGGGACGCAGTGGTGGGCGATGGCGTGGGAATCACCGGAGAAAAACTTCATGCGGGGGTGGGCTAGAGGGCTGGTCGGGGCAGCGGCGACTAGCGGTGGGGAGTGGATTCGGGGCGGCGAGGCGGCACGGGAGCGCCACGGCCAGCTGGTGGCGGGGCATGTCGGCCGGTGGTGGCAGGCGGCTCGAGGGTGCAGGTTGAAGATGAACTGTAGGCCCTCCCTAAACTACATGTGAAGTGCCTCTCTGCTACCATTGCGTTCAGTTTAAGAATAACATTCAGATTCCACAGTAAATTTCAGTTTCGAAAATTAAGTTCAGAGTCAACAGTTTTTACCTCATCTGCTGTAGTCCGGTGGTTTTTGGTTATGTAAATTTTACATCTATCAATTTTTGGTAATGTATTTTACATCATCTATTGGAGATGCTATTAGAATCCCACTTGAGATTAACGATGTCTGTCTTGTGCTGCTTCAGCCTCGACGTCTTACGGCTCGCCGGAGCTGCTCCAACGACGGAACTATCCATCACAACAGAGCAGTGCCCTGGACGCCGTCTACAGATTTCTGGGATCTTCCTCCACACCTCCGACAGCCACCTCTGCCTCAACTTCTTCAGCGACCAACCCAATGATGTCGAGGTCAACACTGCTACGGTAAAGAGGTTGTACACTTGTCGCATCACTTATTACTCTCCATTCATGTCGATCCATTAGGGCTATTTTGGTTCAATGGAAAAACATAGCAATAGGAAATTTTCCTATGGCACTCTACTATTCAATTATTCATGCATTTTGTTGAAAGGAATGGAGCAAAACATCCACATGGACCTACTTTTCAAAATCCTATGCATGAAAACAAGACCAAGTGCATTAGTGGCAGAATAACATTCTAACTGTACACGCTTTCATATGGTTTCACTTTAATAGGGTCATGTTTCTTTGCATTCCTCTGCTCTTCCAACTCCTGTGAACCAAACACCCAAGTTGACAGAAATCTTGTGTTCACAAATGCTCTGTTTCCCATGTGCATTCCTATCCTATTCCAGTGTTTTTCCTATCCCTGCGTTTTTAGAATCATGCAAGCCAAATGAACCCTTACAGAATTACTTCAGTTACAGGTAGGTGTCGAAGAAAACTTTGTTTGGTTTGTCCTACTCCTGCCGCGACGTCGTCCACCTCACCTGGGTTGCTCCATCGACAGAAGCATCCACCAAACCAGACATCACGACTCCTGACCGTCTTTCGCCGCCTCAGATCTCCTTCCCTGCCGCCGGCACCCACCGCAACGACATCACCATCATCGACTCAGCAGATGAACCTGAGAAGTACACGGGTCCACAAGAGAGGTCGCACTCTTTTGTTTCTACTTATGTTATGCATTGCTTAATATTACCTGCTACTTTATCATCATGTTCACCTCTTAGACTCCAAGTTAGGTCCAAATTAATGTTCAAACTTGAGTTCTAAATTAGTTGTGGGGCACATATCGAGGCAGCAACGAATAGTATCTCTGTCTAATATCTGGTTCACCTAGGGTATGCCTATGTTGTTCATCTTGGGTGGGAAACAAATAGTAAAGCAATCATCATCTGCTTTTTTATTAAATTAAAGCAACCATCAGCCTGATATCATTATTTTTGGATCCATCCACTGGTTGTTACCATCACTCTAGATTTCTGCATGCTCTCCTTACATAATCTCACTATATTTTTTTGTATGCATGTCAGATATTGTACACGATCATGCGAACATGTAGAGAAAAGAGAAGAGTTTTGCTCAAGAATACAATGTCATGCGCACATCGCTCCATGGTGGTTTCAATGGCAAACCCTCCCCCTCTCCGCATTATAATCTAGAGGAAGATATCTATTCGAGGCGGATTCGCACGCGGTGACCACTCCTATTTACCCCCAAGGTGTTTGCTCTAACTTGGCATGATAATGTTAGTCATATCATGCATATGTTGCCTTGCAGTGCCTACTTTCGACATCATATATGTCATATGCTTAGTTTAGACATGTTCTATAATGCCACCTGTTTAGTTTCTATATCATATATGGGAATTATGTAGTCTCATGTCTTTTAGCCAGCCATAATATATGTGAAATGTGCAATGCCATCATGTTTAACCAGGCATCATATATTTGAATGACATCTTGCCCATCCTTTTCTTCATTACATTTCCATTTGTCGACAATGTTTGTACATTAAACTACTCTTCCTGTGAATCATCCATTAGAGTGGGTGATGGAAAAATCTGTAGTGAAAACAAGGCCTTAAGAGTAGACAGTGCTACATGTCAAAGCAGATCTCTTGCTGGGTCCCAATAGCTCCTCAGAGATGGATTCAGAGACAGAGATCAGTCCTATTCCTCCACCGAGGTGTATGATCTAACTTGACACGGTTATACTGCTCATATCATGCATATGGTGTCTTGCATTGCATAGTTTAGACATCATATACACAATATTCAACACCATTTCTTAGTTCAGACATCATATATGCGAATGCCCTCTGCTTAGCATATAAATCACATATGTGAATTAAATCATGCGATCCTGATTACTTTGATAACATGTATGTGAATTATGTCATGCAATCATGTTTAGTTAGTCATCATATCTTTGAATTATGTTATGTTATGCTATCCAGTTTAGATAGACATCATATATGTGAAATTATGTCATGCTATTGATACATCTCCAACGTATCTATAATTTTTGATTGCTCCATGCTACTTTATCTATTGTTTTGGACTATAATGGGCTTTATTTTCCACTTTTATATTACTTTTGGGACTAACCTATTAACCGGAGGCCCATCCTGTAATTGTTGTTTTTGCCTATTTCTGTTTCAAGAAAGCGGAATATCAAATGGAGTCCAAACGGAATGAAACCTTCGAACGTGATTTTCTCACCGAACGTGATACGTGAGACTTGGACCCTACTCCAAGAAGTGCGAGGCGGTCACGAGGGTGGGGCGCGCCCTCACGCCTCGTGGGCCCCCGACGCCCACCGACGTACTCCTTCCTCCTATATATACCTACGCACCCCAACAGATCAGGACAGAGCCAAAACCTAATTCCACCGCCAGCAACTTCCTCAGATCCACGAGATCCCATCTTGGGGCCTGTTAGGAGCTCACGGGGGGGCATCCACCACGGAGGGCTTCTACATCAACACCATAGCCCCTCCGATGAAGTGTGAGTAGTTTACTTCAGACCTTCGGGTCCATAGTTAGTAGCTAGATGGCTTCTTCTCTCTTTTTGGATCTCAATACAATGTTCTCCCCTCTCTCGTGGAGATCTATTCGATGTAATCTTCTTTTTTGCGGTGTGTTTGTTGAGAACATGAAATGTGGGTTTATGATCCAGCTTATCTATGGAAAATATTTGATTCTTCTCTGAATTCTTTTATGTATGATTGAGTTATCTTTGCAAGTCTCTTCAAATTATCCGTTTGGTTTGGCCAACTAGATTGGTAGTTCTTGCAATGGGAGAAGTGCTTAGCTTTGGGTTCAATCTTGCGGTGTCCTTACCTAGTGATGTAAGGGGTTGCAAGGCACGTATCGTATTGTTGCCATCGAGGATAACAAGATGGGGTATTTATCATATTGCATGAATTTATTCCTCTACATCATGTCATCTTGCTTAAGGTGTTACTCTGTTTTTAACTTAATACTCTAGATGCATCTTTGGATAGCGGTCGATGAGTGGAGTAATAGTAGTAGATGCGTAATCATTTCGGTATACTTGTCTCGGACGTGATGCCTATATACATGATCATTGCTGGATAACCTCATAACTATGCTCAATTCATCAATTTCTCAATAGTAATTTGTTCACCCACCGTAGAATACTTATGCTCTTGAGAGAAGCCACTAGTGAAACCTATGGCCCCGGGTCTATTCTCATCATATCAATCTCCATCACTTTATTTACTTGCTTTGCTTTTTACTTATCACACTCTTGGAATCGGCACTTTGCCATCTCGCCATGGCGTATGGCAAAGGCATGTTCGGGCGGATGGCAAAGGCTTTGCCATCCGCCAGTGAGATAACAAGCAGTTAAATGCGAAACCCTTCCGGTAAAGGCTTCTTTGCCATCTGGCCGGTCGATGGCAAAGAGTCGTGGCTTTGCCATCTGTTGGTGATGGCAAGAGTTTATGGCTTTGCCATCTGGCGACAGATGGCAAAGCCTCTTAACGGGTTAGCTCAGTTAGAGGTTAACGGCATACTTTGCCATCTCGCCGCCAGATGGCAAAGGTTGCAGTTTTTTGCCATCTGCCAGATGGCAAAGGTCAATGCTTTGTCGTCGGTGATGGTAAAGTCTTTGCCATCTGCCCGCCAGATGGCAAAGTGACTATATTGCCCCATTTAATTTTGTTTTTCTTATATCAATTCATTTTCACGTAAATCAAACACAAATATATTTATATGACCAATATAGCATATTCAACACATATTACCAATAGTCATGAACACATATGTATCCAAAACATGTTACCAATAGTAGCAAGTTTCATCCGTACATATACATAATTTCATCAATATTACACAGTTTCATCCATAGGTAGCAAGTTTCACAAGGTCAAAACAAAAACTAAATACAAGCACTCCATCAACCCAAGCTTCCGTGATCTTAAGCAAATCTGTAAAATGGGAAAGAAGAAAGTTAGAAGAAGAAGATTATTACGCTGCCTAGATGGTGTGGCACACCTTTCATTTTGAGACGCTTCTCCTTTGCAATATTTTTGTTTTTTTCTACCAGTGTAGTTTCCTCAGCTCCTTGGATCCGAAGTGGAATCCTGAAGACAAGACCTTCCTACGTGAAATGGCAGCAAATATTTAACATCATGAATGTAAGCTGGGAACACTGCTCATCATATATGTCAATTTTGTTGCAAAGCGGCAACAAAGCGTGCAGGCAGAGAATACCTCTTTTCAGTGCACAGGAGAGCATCGCACACTCTAGGTACCACCCAACCGCCTTGAGAAATAATATTATGACGAAGAAGATCGTTTGTTCTCTGAATTTATTTATTTTTTGACAATGCAGCAGACTTCCGGAGACTTGACGCAGTTAACCTAAAGATATGTCCTTAGGAGGAGTAAGGAATCTTGCCGCAAAAAGAAGAGAAGTAAGCAATCTGATTGACATGTTTACGCCATTTAAATAAAGCTCACCGGGAGTTTTATCATGTTCATTGTTACTTTGTTGTCTCTAGACGGTGTAGCCAAATTTTCCTCCTTTGTATTTGGAGATAGGCTTTTTAGCACCCGGGTTTCTAGGCACTCGGCTATCACCACCTGTACCACAAATTTGTTTAGCATGCACAGGAGTTCGCTAAGCAGCAGCACGGAAATATTTAAAACAAATCTGGGCCTATACTGCATCAGTAAATACCTATATTTCACAAGGGTGCACCGAGATATCTGCTGTCGAAGGCAACATGTTGATGACGAGCAGCTGCATGTGTCTTGGCGCCAAAGCTAACATCAACGAGGAGTTATTAGTCCTGCCAAGGTCGATGCCAAGGCCAATGGGTAGAGCGTCGAGATCTGAAGAAGAAAAACTGGGTCCATTACAAATTGATATTGCACTTTCTAGCTTACAAAAAATAGGGTGCATTACAACAACATATTGTGTAAAGAAACATGATTGCATCCTAAAGCAATAGGAGAAATTATTTTAAAAAGCCCAAGTGTCCAGATTTAATTGTTACTACTGTTCAGGGAAAAACAAGCAAAGGTCTCTGAATTTAGAGAAAACAAATTGTCCCTATGGGACCAAGCTTGCCAGTCGATCGGCTTCACTAGTAGAATACATTCAAGTTTTACTACTAGTGAACATAAACAATAGAATTCAGCTTCACTCTAGTGCACAAACTAGAATTTCTTGTAACTTAAAGGCATGTGTGAATAAATGAATAAGCTACAGCAATAAATAATCTATCAGAAACCATCAATCCTTCGGAATTGTCAAGTATGAAAGCAAAATTAGGGATGTAGTGTGCCCGTGATCCTTGCATGATCTTCCGTGATAGCACCGCTGGAAATGGCAAGGGCAAGGAGATGAACATATTTAATTTGGCGTACATTGAGCTCAAAAGGGGTTTGGATAATAACCCTAGAAAGCCTTCGATATGTGCAAGCTATCAAATCGAAACCATGCATAAACACACATCTTTGTCGACACCAAAACAGCTGGTTATATGGTTTTGCTAATACATTTTGTCGTAAATCAAAGGAGTAAGCTTTTTGGAAGAAATAAAATAGTCAAGACACGATAGGGATGACTTGTGTGAAACTAAATGTTACAAAACTTTGCACCGAAACTAACACCGACTACTACAGAAAAAATGAGATCAGGTGTGCCTTGGCAAGCAGTTTTTTATTCTCTGTTTTATACATAGTAATCAAGTACAAAAATACTTCCTCCGTCTCATAATATAAGAACGTTTTTGATACTAGTGTAGTGTTAAAAACGCTCTTATATTTTGGGACAGAGGGAGTACTATTCTTGAAACAAACTTGAAAACCTGGTTAATACTGGTAGCCTAAATCTAAACTTGTACACGTGTTCATTCGGCTCCTAGCTGAACATTGGTACGTCTGTACAACTTGGGTTGGGCTGGCAGAACATTAACCCTATATTTCTTTTAAAACAGCTTTCAGTTGGCTGCTATTAAGAAAATACAAACCCAGAATCTTATATTACGGAGACGGAGGGAGTAGGTGCTTTCGGCATGCAACTAAGCTGTGCATCCTTTGCAGACTTCCTTTGTAGATTACTCCTCGGTAAAGAAATATAAGACTGCTTAGATCACTATTTTAGTGATCTAAATGCTCTTATATTTCTTTACTGAGGAGTAATAAGCAAGACGACTAAAATTTCAGCAAATAAAATGCCAAAAGAAGGGATTCTAAAGCACTTCCATAGCAAGATCTCGAGTCGTTTTTTATCTACGGGAACACATTATAAGCTGCTCAGTCAGGCCACACAGATATAAGCTGCTCCATGAGCTATGTTTCAAAGGAGGAATCGAGGTAACTTAGGAAGCAGAATCGTAGTAATATAGTGAAATAGCGCACAAACAAATGCTAAAACAAGCGATGCACTCCCCATCATGAAAAACTAATTCTGAATTTGGGAACCTCTGCAGCAAGTACATATATCGGAGAATAATTTCCTGATTTTTTCACTGCATACTACAAGAAGCAAAGCTGCTACCAGTTCACTAGAGAACCCAGCATCAAAGGGATTTTTGAAAATTAGACAGATGTGTGGCCAGGATATCAAATTAGACAGTATGATTAAACCATCCCACCCTCGCGCAGATATGCCCCTCTCCAGCACCTAAACGGAAGCGAATCTGAGCAGCGAAGCCGCACGGCACCCAACATTTCAAAATCGGCCGTCCCTGTCTAAGAAACCCGAAGCACCACAGGCGAAACAGGGCACATCCTAGGGCCCGGCGGCGAAATCACGGCGTAATCGGGAGGGACAGGGGGAGTGGTCACTCACAGCTTCAAGCATCTGGACTTTTTGCAGGCGCAATGCTTGCACCCATCCGCGGCGTCCTCCACCTTCTGCCTGCTCAAACAACAAACGCCCGCCTCAGTCAGATCAGCCGGCGGGGAACCCCGAGAAGCCGCAGGGGAACGGGCGACGAACGGGCACGGGCGGGGGAGCTCACCTCTTGGGCGTGGAGGCGAAGCGCGAGCTGGTTCATGTTGCCGGGATCCGGCAGCGCCGGGGCCGCCGCCACCGCCGGCGGCGGCGAGGGCGGGGGTTCCACGGCCGAGAGGGGCACGGCCGCCGTGAGGTGAGGGTGCGGGGGCGGGGGCGGGGGCGGCGAGGGGGGCTTGACGGAGATCGGGGTGGCCTCCATGGGAGGAGCACGGGGCGAACGAGGGCACACGCGGGGGTGGGTGGGTGGGTGGGGTATGGCCTCTGTACGTCATTTTTTTTTACCTGGATGGGTGGGGAGAGAGGGAGGGGATAACCCCATAGTTTTTTTTACCTGGAAAAAAATAACCCCATCTCTTTGCCATCTGCCAGCAGATGGCAAAGAGGTGGGCCTGGTACGCCGTTACACTCTTGACGGCCCCAGGATTTGCCAACGTCTTTGCCATCTGCTGGCAGATGGCAAAATTATTTGCCATCCACTAGCGTATGGCAAAGAATTGGCTGATGGCAACCATGTTCTTTTGCCGTCTGTCGCTTCTTTGCCATCTATTTTTTATAAGCAGATGGCAAAGACGTTCTTTGCCATCAGCTGGCAGATGGCAAAGAGCTGGCTGATGGCAAATTCCCTGTTTCCAGTAGTGTCACTTTGCATCTTTATACCAAAAGTACCAAAAATATTATCTCTATCAGATCTCACTCTCGTAAGTGACCGTGAAGGGATTGACAACCCCTAATCGTGTTGGTTGCGAGTAGCTATCGTTTTGTGCAGGTACGAGGGACTTGCGCGTAGCCTCCTCTTGGATTTATACCTTGGTTCTAAAAACTGAGGGAAATACTTACGCTACTTTGCTGCATCATCCTCTCCTCTTCGGGGAAATCCAACGCAGTGCTCAAGAGGTAGCAAGAAGAATTTCTGGCGCTGTTGCCGGGGAGGCTTACGCAAAAGTCAAGATACCAAGTACCCATCACAATCTCTATCTCTCGCATTACATTATTTGCCATTTGCCTCTCGTTTTCCTCTCCGCCACTTCACCCTTGCCGTTTTATTCGCCCTCTCTTTTCCGTTCGTCTTGCCTTGATGTCTTTCTTGGCTCATTTGCTTGAAATAGTTGGGTATTTATTCCTAAACAGAGAAGCTAATATCTATGGATCCTGATCCGCTTGCCAATCTTTTTAAGAGATCCAGTTATGATGAACCAATTCCTAGTGATTTGGATGCACTAGATTATCTTTATAAGCTTTTGCCTGAAATCCGTAAATCTGAAAATTGTGATGAAGTGCTTCACGATAGAACTTTGAATAAAAATCATGATTGCAATGATTTTATTATAAATTCTTTTGATGTCAATTGTGCTAATAAGATGCAAAACCCTAAGCTTGGGGATGCTAGTTTTGCTATGTCTACTACTTGTTGCAATGATCGTTATTGGGGTGATTCTTATTATGATCTTGAAAATTTATTTAAGCCCCAGGATGAATATGAGATTGATAGTATTGTTTGCAATAATATTGAAAGTGGGTTCAGAAGAGTGTCAACTTTCGATCCCACATATTTGGAGAATGTTCAATCTTATTAAGTTTCTGATAAAAGTGGGTTTGGAAAGGTCATGACTTTAGTTAATGATAATCCCACTATTTTGGAAGAGTGTCAACTTTGCATGCATGTGGATCGTGTTGAGAATATACTTTGTGATAGCTATATTGTTGAATTTTCTTATGATCCTACATGTAATTATTATGAGAGAGGAAAATACGGTTATAGAAATTTTCATGTTACTAATTTACCTCTCGTTATGTTGAGATTGCTATTGTTTCTTCCCGCTTCCTTGCATATGCTAGTTTTTGCTTGCCTTGATAATTTGTTTGCCTATAAGATGCCTATGCATAGGAAGTATGTTAGACTTAGATGTGTTTGTCACGTGTTTTATGATGCTCTCTTTGTGATTCAATTCTTGTCTTTCTTGTAAGCGTCATTGAAATCTCAATGCCTAGCTGAAAAGGCTTTAAAGAAAAACGCTTGTTGGGAGACAACCCAATATTTTTCCTTGCTGATTAGTAATAAATAATCCATCTAGCCTCTGTTTAGATGTGGTTTTATGTTTTAATTAGTGTTTGTGCCAAGTTGGACCTATTGGATCTTCTTGGATGATAGTTATTTGATCTTGCTGTAATTTCCAGAATCTTTGTGCTCAGTGCCCGAATTGTTTAAAATCACCAGAACGTGATAAAATAGTGATTCCAATTGATGCTGATCAATAAACAAATTGTATAGGTCTTATAATTTTGGTAGAATTTTTTAGGTTCCATAAGTTTGCGTTAGTTACAGATTATTACAGACTGTTCTGTTTTTGACAGATTCTGTTTTTCGTGTGTTGTTTGCTTATTTTGATGAATCTATGGCTAGTAAAATAATTTATGAACCATAGAGAAGTTTGAATACAGTAGGTTTAACACCAATATAAATAACGAATGAGTTCATTACAGTACTTTAAAGTAGTCTTTTGTTTTCTTTCTCTAACGGAGCTCACGAGATTTCTATTGAGTTTTGTGTTGTGAAGTTTTCAAGTTTTGGGTGAATTGTTTTGATGGATTATGGAACAAGGAATGGAAAGAGCCTAAGCATGGGGATGCCCATGGCACCCCCAATATAATCCAAGGACACCAAAAGTTCAAAGCTTGGGGATGCCCCGGAAGGCATCCCCTCTTTCGTCCACTTCCATCGGTAATTTACTTGGAGCTATATTTTTATTCACCAACATGATATGTGTTTTGCTTGGAGCGTCTTGTATTATTTGAGTCTTTTCTTGTTAGTTTACCACAACCATCCTTTCTGTACACACCTTTTGAGATAGCCATATATGAATTGAAATTTGATAGAATACTCTATGTGCTTCACTTATATCTTTTGAGCTTGATAATTTGCTCATAGTGCTTCACTTATATCTTTTTGAGCGTGATAATTTTTGCTCTAGTGCTTCACTTAGATATTTTAGAGCACGGTGGTGAATTTGTTTTAAAGAAACTTGATCTCTCATGCTTCACTTAGATTATTTTGAGAATCGTTAATAGCATGGTAATTTGCTTAATGTTAATATACTTGGTGTTCAAGATATGTGAAACTTTCTTTTGAGTGTGCTGAATACTAAGATAAGTTTGATGCTTGATAATTGTTTTGAGATATGGAGGTAATAATATCAAAGTCATGCTAGTTGAGTAGTTGTGAATTTGAGAAATGCTTGTGTTGAAGTTAGTAAATCCCGTAAGATGCACGTATGGTTAAAGTTGTGTAACAAATTTGAAGCATGAAGTGTACCTGGCTTGTGCATCCTTATGAGTGGCGGTCGGGGACGAGCGATGGTCTTTTCCTACCAATCTATCCCCCTAGGAGAATGTGCATAGTACTTGATTTTTGATGACTTCTAAATTTTTGCAATAAGTATATGAGTTCTTTTGACTAATGTTGAGTCCATGGATTATACGCACTTTTACCTTTCTGCCATTGCTAGCCTCTTCGGTACCGTGCATTGCCCTTTCTCACATTGAGAGTTGGCGCAAACTTCGCCGGTGCATCCAAACCCCGTGATATGATACGCTCTATCACACATAAACCTCCTTACATCTTCCTCAAAATAGCCATCATACCTACCTATTATGGCATTTCCATAGCCATTCCGAGATATATTGCCATGCAACTTCCACCATCATCATCATGACATACATTACTTTTGTCATATTGCCATTGCATGATCATGTAGTTGACATCATATTTGTGGCAAAGCCACCATGCATTATTTTCATACATGTCACTCTTGATTCATTGCACCATCCCGGTACACCGTCGGAGGCATTCATATAGAGTCATACCTTGTTCTAGTTTTGAGTTGTAATCTTTATGTTGTAATCAATAGAAGTGTGATGATCATCATTATTAGAGAATTGCCCAAATAAAAAAAGAGAAAGGCCAAAAAAAAGTCCCAAAAAAAAGAGAAAAGAAAAGGGCAATGCTACTATCTCTTTTTCCACACTTGTGCTTCAAAGTAGCACCTCGTTCTTCATGTAGTGAGTCTCATATATTGTGCTTCAAAGTAGCACCATGTTTTTCATATAGTGAGTCTCATAAGTTCTCCTTTTTATACTAGTGGGAATTTTTCATTATAGAACTTGGCTTGTATATTCCTACGATGGGCTTCCTCAAATGCCCTAGGTCTTCATGAGCAAGCAAGTTGGATGCACACCCACTAGTTTTCTTTTGTTGAGCATTCATAGCTCTAGTGCATCCGTTGCATGGCAATCCCTACTCCTCATGTTGACATCAATTGATGGGCATCTCCATAGTCCGCTGATTAGCCTCGTCAATGTGAGACTTTCTCCTTTTGTCTTCTCCACACAATCCCCATCATCATATTCTATTCCATCCATAGTGCTATATCCATGGCTCACGCTCATGTATTGCGTGAAGGTTGAAAAAGTTTGAGATTATTTAAGTATGAAACAATTGCTTGGCTTGTCATCGGGGTATAGAAGTTGGGAACATCTTTGTGTGACAAAATGAAGCATAGCCTAACTATATGATTTTGTAGGGATGAACTTTCTTTGGCCATGTTATTTTGAGATGACATAATTATTTTGATTAGTATGCTTGAAGTATTATTATTTTTATGTCAATATGAACTTTTGTCTTGAATCTTTCGGATCTGAATATTCATATCACAATTAAGAAGATTTACATTGAAATTATGCCAAAGTATCACTCCGCATCAAAAATTCTCTTTTTATCATTTACCTACTCGAGGACGAGCAGGAATTAAGCTTAGATGCCCGATACGTCTCCAACGTATCTATAATTTTTGATTGCTCCATGCTACTTTATCTATTGTTTTGGACTATAATGGGCTTTATTTTCCACTTTTATATTACTTTTGGGACTAACCTATTAATCGGAGGCCCAGCCCAGAATTGCTGTTTTTTGACTATTTCAGTGTTTCGAAGAAACGGAATATCAAACGGAGTCCAAACGGAATGAAACCTTCGGGAGCGTGATTTTCTCACCGAACGTGATCCAGGAGACTTGGACCCTACTCCAAGAAGTGCCAGAGGCGGTCACGAGGGTGGAGGGCGCGCCCCCTGCCTCGTGGGCCCCCTGACGCTCCACCGATGTACTCCTTCCTCCTATATATACCTACGCACTTCAACAGATCGTGTGACAGAGCCAAAACCTAATTCCACCGCCGCAACTTCATGTATCCACGAGATCCCATCTTGGGGCCTGTTAGGAGTTCACTGGAGGGGCATCCACCACGGAGGGCTTCTACATCAACACCATAGCCCCTCCGATGAAGTGTGAGTAGTTTACTTCAGACCTTCGGGTCCATAGTTAGTAGCTAGATGGCTTCTTCTCTCTTTTTCTCAATACAATGTTCTCCCCCTCTCTCGTGGAGATCTATTCGATGTAATCTTCTTTTTGCGGTGTGTTTGTTGAGACCGGTGAATTGTGGGTTTATGATCCAGCTTATCTATGGAAAATATTTGATTCTTCTCTGAATTCTTTTATGTATGATTGAGTTATCTTTGCAAGTCTCTTCGAATTATCCGTTTGGTTTGGCCAACTAGATTGGTAGTTCTTGCAATGGGAGAAGTGCTTAGCTTTGGGTTCAATCTTGCGGTGTCCTTACCTAGTGATGTATAAGGGGTTGCAAGGCACGATTGTATTGTTGCCATCGAGGATAACAAGATGGGGTATTTATCATATTGCATGAATTTATTCCTCTACATCATGTCATCTTGCTTAAGGTGTTACTCTGTTTTTAACTTAATACTCTAGATGCATGCTTTGGATAGCGGTCGATGAGTGGAGTAATAGTAGTAGATGTAGAATCGTTTGGTCTACTTGTCTCGGACGTGATGCCTATATACATGATCATTGCTGGATAACCTCATAACAAGCTCAATTACATCAATTGCTCAACAGTAATTTGTTCACCCACCGTAGAATACTTATGCTCTTGAGAGAAGCCACTAGTGAAACCTATGGCCCCCGGGTCTATTCTCATCATATCAATCTCCATCACTTTATTTACTTGCTTTGCTTTTACTTATCACTTTGCATCTTTATACCAAAAATACCAAAAATATTATCTCTATCAGATCTCACTCTCGTAAGTGACCGTGAAGGGATTGACAACCCCTAATCGCGTTGGTTGCAAGTAGCTATCGTTTTGTGCAGGTACGAGGGACTTGCGCGTAGCCTCCTACTGGATTGATACCTTGGTTCTCAAAAACTGAGGGGAAATACTTACGCTACTTTGTTGCATCATCCTCTCCTCTTCGGGGAAATCCAACGCAGTGCTCAAGAGGTAGCAGCTATCTGTTTTAGTTAAACAATATACATGTCAACTATTCCATGCCCTCTTTTTTCCATACTATCTAGTGCATCTGTCTCCCATACAATGTCTGTACATTCAACTATGTTTCCTGTTTATCAGCCATTTGAATTGGAGCGGGTGATGGCAGTATCTATTGGAGTAGAAACACGGTCTTCAAATAAAACGGTGCTACCTCTTGGTGGAGATAGCATCCCGGTTGAACATGCACGAGAACCAGCCCTACCACACATAACCCAGACTCTCGCAGATTGTACCCCTACTGCGATGGACAAAGAACCCCCTTCACCCAATCTAACCCCAACCTCAGCAGATAGTAACCCAGTTCCTGTTGACACAACACCATCTCCACCACAAAGCTCCCAAACAAGAGCAGTTAGTAAGGCAGCTCCAGTGCCCAAAGCACCAGTACTACCACGGCGAACCCCAACTCCACCAGTTAGTACACCTATTCCTATGGAGGAAGCACAACTAGCCATTCATAGGTTAGCATCTATCGCATTTGATGTTGTTAAATCCTATGTGTGTATCTTCCCATCATGGAAATATTATACTGAAGATGAAGGAAAATGCCAGTTGCAGGTGTTTGTCCAGGAGTTATGTGTAAGTAATGTTATTCATGGCAATTACTTTGCTTTGTCCCATACATTCTACCTCCATGATGGTTATAATACAAGAATTTTCCCGCTTTCTCTATAGAGAAGGACCGATTTGGAAACTCAGGATGAGGTAACATGTGCTAATACCTCTGCTATATGCAAGAATGCTTGGTGGCAGTATCATAATTACCTAAAGAAAACGTACTTCACTGGCAAAGAAACTCATCAAATTCCCTTACGTTCTCCTGAGACATATTTATTGGACGATGACTGGGAATGCCTTGTTCTGTACTGGTTCCGAACCAAGAATGTGGTAAGGTCTATGAGCTCATTTTTTAAGTACTATATGCTTGCGTCTTACTATACTCTGTTCATGTAGAACAAGTGTTTAAACCTGAAGAACAATTGTTCTCATTTAAGATTCCATTGCTATCGTGCATACAGCTTTGCTCTTGTATCACTGTATTTACTCATACAAACTTATTTTAAATTTGAACGATCCAATTGAAACTCCAATGGCATAACAGGTATGTTTACGCATGTTTCTTTAACAGGTTTGCTCTTATAAATAGCACTATTGATTTCAACTTCAATTGAGTATACAGTTGACTTCTCATATCATGCACATTACTAGCATCACAACAGAGCCAATAGTGTTGTTGTTTTTTGACAGAAAGACTATAAGGGAACCCCCTACAGTATAATTGGTGCAACAAACCCAAATTGCATGTACCATACCTTGAACCTGGGTGGGTGGGAAGGCATCAGCCCCTTCCCACCACTAGGCTACGCCTTAGTCTGCAGCCAATAGTGTTGTTGTACATGTAGACCCATGGTACCCATCTGAAATCTTGTTGTGCCGTGTAGTTTCCCACGCTTTGCATTCTTTCAGTGCTGCTTTCTCTTGAACTGATATGATTTGAACTGTGTCTCTATTTTGATTTGGCAAGACAATGTAGTGACCATAGGACAAAGACATATGTTTATTTGATGCTTTTATAATGTACTACTTGGCAATAGAAGACTTGGTAGTTTAATCTTGTCCACCTTACTAATGAACTGGTTCATCGAAATGAGTTTCATATACTAGTACATGCTAAACCTGTTATGTGTCTGCTTGCTTCTTCTTTTAGAATGCTGACAGAATATTGGGGAAGAGTGCCTTATTAAGAAATGGTAAAGGAAGTAATGTAGATAAGATTCAGGATAGTGAGACATCCTTGTTGGTCTCCAACAAAGCTGATAAAACAGCTAAGGAAAACTATCTTGAAGACAGTGAGACAACCCCAAACTCCTTTCTTGGTTTACTGTTCAAGTTACTGGCCACTACCGCTTGCACAAGCTATTCAAACTCACTGTCTGAATCAATTCAGTTTCTTGAGTCTCAGCTACAAGTTGAAAGACATCGATCAGGTGTGCTGCGACAAGAAGCGGAAGGGCTGCGGAAGTCCCTGGAGCATTCAGATGCATACTTTCTGGTGCAACAACAAGCGTTGGAGGATTTTAGCGCCAAACAGGACAAAGCTAATAAGCTTGCTAAGCTTATTGCCAAAGATGGTGGATACCGGGATAACGTTTCTTGAGCTCTTCTAAAGTTGTTTCAGTTATGGACTTGTTTTGCTGCCGCGTTTATTTGCACTGGTGGCCAATTTTGACGGCCAGTGTATGTAATATGCTGCTTTGTTCCCTATATTTGCACTGGTGGTGAACTTTGATACCCAGTGGATGTAATGTGTTTAATAGCTGTAATAGGCTAGCGTTAGTTGCTTGCTTATTTATTTCCTTATTGTCTTGTTTAGTTGTTTGCTTGTAGTCACTGTAGTTCTTTTTCCGTGTTTTTCTAGTGGCCACAATAATCTATTTTTGGTAACTAGGCCACAATAACCATGGCAACACACGGACTGTTGTAACTATGGGCCTCCTGCGGGCCGTAGGATCCATGGGCCTTCTATGGGCCATAGGATCCATGGGCCTTCTACGGGCCATAGGATCCATGGACTTTCTACGGGCCGTATGATCCATGGGCCTCCTACGGGCGGTAGGATCCATTGGCCTTCTACGGGCCGTAGGATCCATGGGCCTTCTACGAGGCGTATAAACATTTCGCCAAACATGGGTCGTACTATTCGTGGACCATAACGGGCCGTTAATAGGCCGTATTTGATAACGCTATGAAAACAGCCCAACGGGTTAACGGGCCACAAACGGGTCAAATGTAACCACGGGCTGAATTTGGCCCACAAACGGAACATGCCAGTAACGGACCGTAACTAACTGAATTCTAGAAATGAGCCCAAGAATAAAAGGGCCCTTAGAAGGTCGAAAGTTAACACGGGCTGGAAACGGCCGACGGAATAATGGGTCGTTAATGGGTATAAAGCGATACACTGTTCATTATGGGCCAGTTTCATCTCGGGCCTTTAATGGGCCCAGAGTTACAAAGGGCCTCATATGGGCTGAAAGACATCATGGGCCATACATGGGCCGAAAGTTACAACGGGCTAGAATCAAATTGGACGGCCTAGATGAAGCTACTGGGCTTAATTCCGATAGGCTGTAACGGGTCGTGAGTTAGCGGGCCGTAAATGGGCTCAGGCCGTTAACAGGCTTTCCGTGGGCCAGCCCGTTACCTTTTGACCAAGTCAAACGGGTCGGCCTTTTCATTGAAATGGGCCTCTGTTGGGCCGTGCCACGTGTCGATGTATCGTAGGCGCCTCCTGTCCAATGAGTGGATGACATCTGTCCTAACGGTGAGCCAACACGTGTTTCCTCCAGCCAATGAGAATTTTACACGTGGGAAATCCCCATTGGTCTGGGCTGTTAACGGGTTATCGGATCCAAAACTGGACCTGATAGCTTAACGGCGACCTGTTACGGTGGATGCCACGTGTCCGTTACCCTTGACGATAACACTTCCATGACGTGCCATTTATCGTCATGAAAGTGGACACTTCCGTGATGATAATTTTGGTAAGGTCATGAAACACTTCTACGACAGCACAGGTATGACTTATCTTCATTCTGTCATAAAAACGTCATGGATGTACATGCATGACAGAAAATGTGACCTACTGTAATAAACATGTATCATCACGGAAGTGTATTTTTTTGTAGTGGTAGGTTTGTGGTAAACTACTAATGCATCATCGAAAGGGCAACAAGGATGATGTAGAGCCCCTCCGTGCTCGAATCCCCCATTCGATAGAGTGCCGAAAAAGGCCTCCAGATGGGATCTCTCAAGAATAGGAACTTGCGACGATGGAAAAAGTATTTCGTGAACTCCTCTGTTGGTTTCCTGATTTTAGAGAATTTATAGAGGCGGAGTTAGGTCAAACGGAGCTACGTGGGCCCCACAAGCCACCAAGATGCACCCTACCCCCTGGGCACGCCCTGGTGCCTCGTGGGCCACTGCTCCATCTTCTCGCCCCCTCCCAAAGCTTCCAGGGTCTCTTATGTCCAGAAAAAAAATCTCCAAAAAGTTTTATGGCATTTGGACTTCGTTTGGTACTGATATTCTGAAAAACCAAAACCAAGCAAAAAAAACAACAACTGGCACTGGGCACTAAGTTAATAGGTTAGTCCTAAAAAATGATATATATAATTGCTTATAAGTGTATATAAAACATTCAAGATTGATACTATAATAGCATGGAACAATAAAAAATTATAGATATGTTAGAGACGTATCAGAGGACTGAGGCCATCTATAGGCATGGAAACCTTGAATGACAGAAGACTAGCTAGATCATAGATAGAACACCTAGTACTTAGAGGCAAAGAGATAGAAATAGTTCATCATCCTATAAAAGATCATACATCAGATAACAAGAACACAACATGACATAGGTAGTACACCTCCACGGTGGCCTAAACCTAGTAAATGATGGTGCAATACACCGGGGTGGCCTCTGGAGGGGAAGACTGGTAGCAGGCCTACTACGAGGCCCATGCGGGTTGGATGGCTCGATGAAGCCCGACCATAGGAGGGAGCCCTGAGGCCCAAATAGAGCTCGGGGACCATCTTGGCGTGCAAGCCAAGATGGCAGCAAGGCAAGATCGGATGAGCCCCTGTGTAAACCCTAGCCCTTCCATCTATATATGGTGGGGCTAGGGGTAGTCATTCCCATATAGTATAGGGTATCGCGAAAGTCTTCGAGGGTAGTATTTCATCCAAATTTATTGATTCGACACAAGGGAAGCCAAAGAATATTTACGAGCTTAGCAGTTGAGTTGTCAATTCAACCACACATGTAGAACTAAATATGTGCAACGAAGTGTTAGTAGCATAGTAGTATGAAAGTTTGATAGCAGTGGTAACAGTGGTAATTGTAGCAATAGTAATAGTGATAGTAACAGTAACAACTTTGTAGTGATTGTAACAACAACAATAGTAGTAGTAACTTAGCAAAGATCAATATGAACAAAGCGTAGGCATTGGATCAGTGATGGATATTTGTGTTGGATGACGTTCATCATATAACAGTCACAACCTAGAGCGATACACAATAGGTACAATTTATCAATATAATATAGGCATGTAATACTTATATAGTCATACGTGCTTATAATAAGAACTTGCATGACATCTATTATTGAGGAATAAAACCGAAACCGAAAATTGCTTTTGAAGGAAGAGCTCCATGGAGGCCTCCATTTGCAAAATTCATAAAATTCATATTTTAACATTTTAAAAAATTCTGAAAAAACACAATTATACATGGAGGCATAATGTACATGTGTGTAAATTTTGAGGATAAATACGTTGAAATGAGGGTTGTGCAAGGGGTTTTTCAACACATGATACTATTCATCTCAAAGTCCATGAATTTGTTTTTTTACAGGTCACATTTCAAGGTATTTCATCCTGAATTTTTACGCACATATATATTTCATCCTTGTATACTTGCATATATTTTTCAGGTTTTTTAAACCGAAAAGTTTGAATTTTATTTTATTTTCGGGCTCCATGGAACCGGGTCACTAAAACGCCCCACTCAAATAAAACCCACTATTTTTCACAACAAAAAGGAAAACAATCTCGTAAAACAAGGAGCCAAAGAAACTATCAAAGGGGTGCCCAGAAAACAACCGACGCGCCCTTCATTTTCTCCTGCTTTTGGTCCTCTACCACTTACTCTAAACTGAAGAAAAACTCTCTTGAGCTTCCCCAGAATTCTCTGTGTCGCCCAAAATTTTCGGATCCGTTGCTCTCCCCACCCCCATTACAAAAGGAGCCCCCGGCTCACAGAGTTCTTACCGTCCCCATTCGGTGCCCGTCCCGAACTCACCACCTCCCCCACACACACCGCCATCTCCCACCCCACGATGAGCGCGGCGGACAAGGTGAAGCCGGCGGCCAGCCCGGCGTCGGAGGATCCCTCCGCCATCGCCGGCAACATCTCCTACCACGCGCAGTACAGCCCCACTTCTCGCCGCTCGCATTCGGCCCCGAGCAGGCCTTCTACGCCACCGCCGAGAGCGTCCGCGACCACCTCCTCCAGGTGCGCGCGCGCCACCCGTCCCCTCCATAAGAGCTGCTCGCTTCTCGCGTCTGTCGTCGCCGGGATGTGAATGTGATCTGTGTTTTTGTGTGCGTTTGTGCAGAGATGGAACGACACGTACCTGCATTTCCACAAGACGGATCCCAAGCAGACCTACTACCTGTCCATGGAGTACCTTCAGGGCCGCGCGCTCACCAACGCCGTCGGCAACCTCGCCATCACCGGCGCCTACGCTGACGCCCTGAAGAAGTTCGGCTACGAGCTCGAGGCCATTGCTGGGCAGGTCAGCGAATAAAGCTTTTGACTGAAACATCTGGAGCCTCTTTTCACCAGTAATTGATGGTGTGATTTTTTTTCTTGAATTCAGGAGAGAGATGCGGCTCTGGGAAATGGTGGCTTGGGCAGGCTTGCATCTTGCTTTTTGGATTCAATGGCAACACTGAACTTGCCTTCTTGGGGCTATGGCCTTCGTTACCGATATGGCCTGTTCAAGCAGCGCATTGCCAAGGAGGGCCAAGAAGAAATCGCTGAAGACTGGCTTGATGTACCATTTCTATATGCTCATAACATTCTTCACAAACCTTTTTTTATATAGATCTCGATAATAGCTTTGCTGTTTAATATTTTTCAGAAGTTTAGCCCATGGGAGATTGTCAGGCATGACGTCGTATACCCAATCAGATTTTTCGGCCATGTCGAGATTTCGCCAGATGGAAAGTAAGCGATAGATGGACACCTGGACAAGTGCTATTGTGATAAAATATTGATTAATAGCTTCAGATGGAGTTTTTTATAATTCAAAACGATAGTATGATGCTTCTTTAACTGCATTTCTTTTCCGTGTTTTAATTTACATATCTAGGATCTTCTGTACTCCATGCTTGTTTGATCAGATGCTTTGAATATGTTTTTTTTGTCCAAAAAATTTATTTGAGCGTGTATGAATGAATGTTCATGCATGATTGCATGAAACTACATTTGGCATGCTTTAAGGAGAGTTGTTGTACATCAGACTGGATAAAAAAACTAGATTTGGTGATGCTTTAATCAGAGCTCTTGTACATTAGACTGGATATGTACAAGGCCTTTTTGTTGTATATCACAGACTCGTAATTTATTCATTTTATTGGTGTTTATGCAAAGGCCTTTTTGTGTTCCTCTAATTGATACATTTGTTTGCTTTATCACGTGATAGGCGGAAATGGGCCGGAGGAGAAGTTCTGAATGCTTTAGCCTATGATGTGCCAATTCCTGGGTACAAGACAAAAAATGCAATCAGTCTTCGCCTTTGGGATGCAACAGCTACTGCTGAGGATTTCAACTTATTTCAGTTCAATGATGGCCAGTATGAGTCAGCTGCTCAACTTCACTCGAGGGCACAGCAGGTGATATGCAAGTCCTAAACTGATTCACTCAATTACTTGTATGGGATACATTAGCCGAGACTAAATGAAGAGAGCCTTCCACTTTGTGAATACTGCTCCTGATCGATTGCATCACATACTAAAACCAGTAATTTAATCTTTTATTTAAAGGAAACACGTCCAATATAACCTGCCCTATGTGATAACCATGTTTTTCTATAGCTTTCCACGCACTAACCATCTCATCAAACAACTCGATAAAAAATAACGCTAAAAGGTTATCTATTGTGGTTTTAATATGATTTTTAGCTCTGACTGATAAGTGAGGTGTTAATCCATATTAGATAATAAGTTGAAAATTATGTGTGCTTCCTATCTGTTATCTGTTATCAATGCCTATATCTAAACCAGAAGTAACTATTGTATCTTTTTGCTCTGATTTCGTCATTTATGAATTAGGCAATTAGCGCTTGATTTAAAATATATTTTATATCCTGTAGATATGTGCTGTTCTCTATCCTGGTGATGCTACAGAAGAAGGAAAGCTTCTGAGATTAAAGCAGCAGTATTTCCTTTGCAGCGCATCACTTCAGGTAATTATAATGGTTACTATGATAGGAAGCTGCACCTATGTCCAGCTTGTGCTTTTATGTTTATTTGAGAAATGATGTTAAGAGATACTTGCAACAG
Organism: Aegilops bicornis; assembly: GCA_021605145.1. NCBI lineage: Eukaryota > Viridiplantae > Streptophyta > Magnoliopsida > Poales > Poaceae > Aegilops > Aegilops bicornis. Next base: position 657,640,124 of record CM038671.1, on the reverse strand, counting down.
TATTCTTACAGCCTCCTTGTATTGTTGCGCGCTGCATCAAATTTCCACCACCTAGCATGAGAAAAATGCAAGATCAAGTTTTGTTTAAGAAAACTTGTATCACTATTATTATTATCATGACCAGACTTTTCAGTCCCATTACATTTGAATTATCGGTCCTCCACGATAAATATTGACAAGCATAACTGACTATGATTTTTTCCAGGATATTATTTTCAGATTTAAAGAAAGAAAAGCTGACAGAGTTTCAGGGAAGTGGAGTGAGTTCCCTTCCAAAGTTGCTGTTCAAATGAATGACACTCACCCAACTCTTGCCATCCCCGAGCTAATGAGGTTGCTTATGGACGTGGAGGGACTTGGTTGGGACGAAGCCTGGGCTGTCACAAATAAGTGAGATTTTCACCAATATTAAATTTGCATTATTACCTTTACATACTTATTTACAAATCTGTCTCATGGTCCAGGACGGTTGCTTACACCAATCACACAGTTCTTCCTGAAGCTCTCGAGAAATGGTCACAGGCTGTAATGAGGAAATTGCTTCCACGTCACATGGAAATCATTGAGGAAATTGACAAGCGGGTAACTGTCAAGCCGCATTTACTCTTTTGGTACACAACAGTTATGGCACAAGATGACAAACTTGTGCCATTTGCTTGCAGTTTAGAGAAATGGTAATCTCCACCCGCAAGGATATGGAGGGAAAGATCGAATCGATGAGGGTTTTAGATAACAATCCCGAGAAGCCAGTAGTGCGGATGGCGAATTTGTGTGTTGTGGCTGGGCATACGGTATTCTTATTTCATTGCCATGTTCTACATCCTGTTATTTCATTTTTCATGTTCTACAGCCCATTACACAGTAGTTTTGTCTCTATACTCCTACTGGACCATTTTACATTGTCTTTCTTTTTAAGATAATAAAGGCATAGTGAATATCCTCCTACTGGACCATGATTACTTTATTTATGTATTTTGCAGTTTACTAGGAGTATATCCTACTCATTCTCTGATAAACGGTGCTTGGAATCCCATTATTGTACTTGCTAAGATTTTTTATTAAAATGTAATTCATGGGCGTTTCAATTAGTTCTGGAGCTCTCTGTTCTGAACTTTTTGTGCTACTCCAGCATCGATTTGCTTTCCTTTATCATATAAGGTGCACCATAATGAAGTTTACTAAATTCTTCTGACAGGTGAATGGAGTGGCCGAGTTGCACAGCAACATCTTGAAACAAGAGCTGTTTGCAGATTATCTCTCTATTTGGCCTAACAAATTCCAGAACAAAACTAATGGAATTACACCCCGCAGATGGCTCCGTTTTTGCAACCCCGAGCTGAGTGAAATAGTCACGAAATGGCTAAAAACAGATCAGTGGACAAGCAACCTTGATCTTCTCACCGGTCTTCGGAAAGTATGTGTGCATGCTTCTAATCTTCCATCTCTTTTTTGTTATTGCCCATCACACTATCACAGTATAACTGAATTTTTTAACAGTTCGCAGATGATGAAAAACTACATGCTGAGTGGGCAGCAGCCAAGCTGGCCAGCAAAAAGCGCCTAGCCAAGCATGTATTGGATGTGACTGGTGTTACAATTGACCCAAATAGCCTTTTCGATATACAAATTAAACGCATCCACGAATACAAGAGACAGCTGTTGAACATTTTGGGAGCTGTGTACAGATACAAGAAGTTAAAGGTTTGGTTTCTTTCTGGAATTACTCCTATTCTTATAGCTTTACTATGTCTCCTTTAGATGGAAAATATTCAGTCGTCCTGAAATAGGCTTGTATCATGTTAGGAAATGAAAGCAGAAGAGAGGCAGAAGGTTACACCACGCACTGTCATGGTAGGAGGGAAAGCATTTGCAACATACACCAATGCTAAAAGAATAGTGAAGTTGGTAAATGATGTTGGTGCTGTGGTGAACAACGATGCTGACGTCAACAAATATCTGAAGGTATCGATTGTACAGCATCCACATCTTCTTTGGCAATTGCCATCCAATCCATATATATATATATATATATATATATATATATATATATATATATATATATATATATATATATATAATTCTTGTGGAATGAAACATTACTGAAATATTAAATTAACATTCGATTGTGTTTTATGATTTAATACGACGTTCTTGTTCCTCCAGGTGGTGTTCATTCCAAACTACAACGTATCAGTGGCTGAAGTGCTCATTCCTGGCAGTGAACTGTCACAGCACATCAGTACTGCAGGCATGGAAGCAAGTGGAACAAGTAACATGAAGTTCTCTCTGAATGGCTGTGTTATCATTGGAACTCTGGATGGAGCCAATGTTGAAATCAGAGAAGAAGTGGGACAAGACAACTTCTTCCTTTTCGGTGCCAAAGCAGATCAGATTGCTGGTCTGAGGAAGGAAAGGGAAAATGGCTTGGTAAGATATTTTCCCAGTGGATTGCGCGTTATTCTTATTATCAGATGGGCTATTAACTTCTTTGTTACACTATGAGCAGTTCAAGCCAGACCCACGCTTTGAAGAAGCCAAGCAGTTTATCAGGAGTGGTGCTTTCGGCACTTACGACTACACTCCTCTCTTGGATTCCCTTGAAGGGAACACTGGATTTGGGCGTGGTGACTACTTCCTTGTTGGCTATGACTTCCCAAGCTACATTGATGCACAGGCCCGGGTCGATGAAGCCTACAAGTAAGGATACAAACACAATATTCCTTCTATTGGGTTGATAGTTTTAATTCTAGAACTAAGTATCATGTCAGGGATTTGCTGAATGTTTAACTCATGTTTCCATGACAGGGACAAGAAGAAATGGATCAAGATGTCTATCTTGAACACGGCTGGAAGCGGCAAATTCAGCAGCGACCGCACCATCGACCAGTACGCCAAGGAGATCTGGGGCATTTCGGCCTGCCCTGTTCCATGAAGAGGAGACGCGATCAAGAGGTGTTGGACGATGATGCTTGGGAGTAATAAGGATCTTATAATGATCCACGATGAATAACCCCTGCTTCCGTTGTAGCTGAGAAGAATGAAGCAACGTACGAAGCCTATTCCGCTGCAGTTTTGAGAAGAACTAGCGCCGAAAAGCGTGTCAGCACGCTGCGCCCATAGGAGAGCCCGTTTTAACTTTTGGTGCTCATTTGGTTAAGGAAATAAAATATGGAGTGCAGCAAGGAGGTTGATTGAGCGACAGTTTTTGTTTGGTGAATAGTTTCATGTAGGTCTATGGCTCTATGCATAGTTTGCAAGTCTTTATTATATATAAAAAGATGTCCACTGTTGGAACATTTTCCTTCCCAAAATTGCTCTCTTCTCATTAGAAACTACAATCGATACATAATAAAGGGTCACAACACCTAGGATGCAATTAGTAACTGATTTTGAAAATACATATTGAAAATGAATTCACTAACCTGTATTAACATGAAGTCATAATACAGAGCCAACCTTTTCCCTCCTGGTAGAGTTTTGCTCCTTGCGCCACCACGGTGTTGAGTCCTTGGACTCCCTCCAGTCAATCTTCCCCGCAGGCTATCTCCGCTTGGGCTGATTAAAGGGCAGCCCTACGTTGCTTCCCGGCCTTGGTGCGGACAAAATCACTGTTTTGACCTTTTTAGTAACTTTAGCACAAAATGAACCCTGCTGCAAACTTTAGCATGATTTGACCCTTTTTAAAAATGCACAATATCGTGGTGTTTCTGCTACACTATGCAACACAGGTGAGTTTGGCGGTTCTGCCCTTGAGCTAGCATCAGCCACCACTACAGGGGAGAAACGCCAACCCCTATGGCGTTGCACAAAGATGAAACGCCATGAACTTTGGTGTTTCGTAGTGACCAGCAACGCCAGGTAGGTACTTTGGCATTAAAAAAAACTCAGATTGTGCTAAAGTTTTCAGGAATGTTCATTTTGTGTTAAAGTTAGCACAAAGGGTCAAAACAACGATTTTGGCCCCTTGGTGGATCGCTAGTGGGGAGGGACAAGCGGTAGGGGTAACTCCCATAATCTGTAACGTAGTCTAAGGGTTTTCAACACAACGTCTAGTGTATCTGGATCAGGCGCCAAGAGCAAGGATGACTTGAAAGGGATGATGAAGAAACTTGGAATTGGAGAGGAAGATCTTGATGATGTTGTGTTTGAGAAGGAAGAATAGTCGCTAGCGGAGGCAACCCGCTGGTTAGCGATTGTTCAGGTGCATATGGAGAAAGATTTTAGTGAACACTGGTTCTTCAAGAACATGAGAACAACGTGGGATCTGGCAAAGGATGTCAAATTCATATCGCTGGGTAGCAAGTTGTTTGCGGCGCAGCTCATGTGCCTTGGTGATTGGGATAAGGTGATGGAAGGAGGGCCTTTGACCTTTCGAGGGAATCAGGTTCTTTTAGCTCTGTATGATGGCTTCTCTAAGACATCATTGTTTGAATTGAAGATGTTTACAATTTGGATTCAGATACATCATCTACCCGATGACGATGACTCAATGATGACATCTCTGACTACAAAGGTTGGTGAGTTTGTTACTACTAAACACCTTCTACTAACATAGTGTTGTTAGATGTTAGAGAGCCCTTGAAAAACAGTAAGAGGCAGATTTACGTAGTCAAATACGAGCGTTACTGGATTGGTGCGCTGTTTGTGGGATGATATGACATGTGCATACAGAGCATGGTGATGGCATCCACCAAACTTCTGCCCTCGTCTTCAAGGAGTTATAATGGTCTACAGTGAATCACCCCACCGAACTTCTGCCCTTGTCTTCAAGGAGTTATAATGGTCTACAGTGAATCACCCTGCTTCCGTTGTACTACCTTCATCCTGGTTTATTGGTCCCCATTGTATTTTACGCCAAATTTTAATCATAGATTTAACTAACAAAATGTAATGCATGTCACAAAAATGTTTTTCATTGCATTCATATTTGAAAATAGTTTCCGGGGATATTACTTTTGCTACGTATAACTTATATTTTATTAGTTAAAATTATGATCAAAATATAACCCGAAATACAAGGGGGGCTAATAAACCAGGACATGGTAATAGGTTAGAAGAATGAAGCAACTTGCGAAGCCTGTTGTGTTGTGCGTCCCGTTGCACCTTGAAGTGCATATAGGCCGTGTTTGTTTGGGCTTTAGTTTCGACGGATTCAGCTGTCGACACGACTATGAGCTGGTGAAACGCTATGTTTCAGGAGGAGGGGGCGCGAAGGGAGAGATAGGTCGTGTCTGCGGTGGCATTTATGACATAATTACCACCAAACATCAAAGGTAGAGGGGCTAGGAAAACAGCTTTGGCTGTATCGCTGAAAATAGCCCAAAACAATTTTGGGTTGTGGTTCCACAACTGTTCTAAAATAGTTGTTTGTTTCACCTCAAACTAAAAAAAGGTTGTTTGTTTTAGCTTCAGCTTTTTCCAAGTCCAAAAACAGCCCCCAAATCTGAAACAAACAGGGCCATAGTATGGAACTTTTCTTTTTCTTCTGTTTTTTCTGTTTTTCTATAACCATACTATTTTGATCATGAACTGGAGTCGTTCAGGTTCTCAATAAAATAATTCAAGTTTTTATTATCTTTGGTATTGAAATGTACTTCCTCTGTCTTAAAATAAGTGTTTTTGATTTAGTATAATTTTAGTATAAACTTTGGGGAGCTTATGCTGTCTGGAGTTGGTAATGTCATAAAAGTTCAGTTCTTTGGAGATTGACATTTTAGACGAACGCAATACAAAGCTCTGGTTGCGATGACAGACTGATGTACTCCGTACTTGGAATTGTTTATTTAAAGCCTTCGGTTCAAGGTCCAACCATTCTCGTTCTAAGCTCATTCAATATGATATGAGAATCTCAATATCTGAAACTGCACTAAGACTAGCCACAATGCCCATGTTACTAATCTAGTACTCCTTTCGTCTTTTAAAGAGTGTACTTTCAACTTTCTTGAAACCTTTTTATATTTGACCGTGTTTGTATAATAATACATCAACATTTATGCCATCAAATTAGTAGCACTAGATTTGTGATAAAATATACTTTCATCATATAACTATTTGATTTCACAAACATCGATATATTTTTGCACAAACTTGATCAAACTTTAAAATAGTTTAACCCTCCAACAAAGTTGGAAGTACACTCTTTAGAGGACGGAGGGAGTATGTTACTACCTCTATAGTGGTAACATGGATCATTTCATTTATTAAGCTATAGACACATCTTGCCTTCATATGTGTGATGTTACTCATATTAGTAGTAACCAGCTATGCTACCACTTTCATCTCTTTTTTTATTTATTGCATGTGATGTTATTATCTATGTTACTCGCACTATGGGTAGTCGGCCTCTTTTGGTTCATAGGATAGAATTATCGTAGGAATAGGAAAATTGCAGGAAATGAGATGACATGTATATCAAATCCTATGAGTAGAAATAGGAAACGAGATGTCATTTGATTCACACAAAAGGAAACTTTTCATTGAGTTTAGGCTCATTTTTATTTTTCTATGAAATATGGAGGATAGGAACAAATCCTATGTAGGAATAGGAATCCGTTCCTATGAACCAAAGGGCTCTAAAAAAAAATCCTATAAAAATCCTATCCTCTAGAATTCCTATGAAATTACTTCAAACCAAAGGAGGCCTAAAATTAATTCCTATGAAATTCCTTCAAACCAAAGGAGGCCTAAAGGTGCGCGACTATTGAAAAATCATCCAATTTTTAGTCTACAGGTTATTTATGGGATCACTTCAAGATAAGCATGGTTCAGTTGATCCAAAGAACAATGTGGTTGAGGTTTCAGAAAAGTTCATTCTCTCCAATACCATATTCAGTTTTCCAAAGGAATGGAATCAGCCAATCCTCAATCACAAGCAGCCATCAGGAAAAGGAAGAAAAGGAATTACAGATCTCCTCACCCACACCATTTTTTCCCTTCGATCCCAGGTGAGGTGACAAACAGAAGTTGCAGAGGCTAGTAGATGTACGGGATGACGGCCTTGCGCGACGCCGGGTACTCGCCGCCGAACTTGTTGAGGTACCACTGGCGGTGGTCCCTGGCCCTCGGCATGAGGTTGGCGCAGGTGTAGAGGAAGAAGGCCCAGGCCGCTGGCGACCAGGCCACCAGGCAGTAGCCGAGCCACTCCACGATCTCGCCGAAGTAGTTGGGGCAGGTCACCGCGTCGAACCAGCCCCCCCGCGGGATCTTGTACCCGCCCCCGGCCTCCTTGAGCCGCAGGAGCTCCTTGTCCGCCGCGACGTTGACCCGCATCCCCCACGCGAACAGGGCGAGCCCGGCGAGGCAGCGGGGGAGCGCGAGGGCGGAGGCGGGGCGGCCGGCGTGGAGCGTCCAGGAGCGGGCCTGCACGTAGGCGTTGAGGAGGTTGAACCCGAAGGCGCAGGCGGCGACGAACACGGGCACGGGCGCCGCCGCGCGGCGCAGGCGCAGGATGCGCAGCGGGTGGAGGACCGTGCGGTTGACGTAGTGGAGCGCGTAGAGCGCCGGCGGGAGCGTGGCGAGCGGGGCGGCGAGCAGCAGCGGGAGGGGGGAGACGAGGGGCGGGAGCCAGAGGGTGGGGCTCTCCATGGCGCACCAGGCCAGCGCGGCCGGGATGGCCGGGCCCCACCCCGGGCGCGAGAGCTTGCCGTAGGGCGCGGAGACGAAGCGGAGCAGGAACACGGTGATCGGGCTGATGACGTAGAGCGCGAGCAGGCACCGCGAGAACAGCGCGTCGCCGCCCCCGGCTCCGGCGGCTTGGTCGGACATCTTCGGTCGGCTCGCTCTTGGGTCTGGGGACGGGTGCGGCCGCCGCGCGGGGGTCGGGTCGGGTGGGATGGAAGCGGGGTGCGCCGGGGCGGGTGATATATACTGTTCAGCGGTGGGGATTTGGGGTTTGCTCGCGCGTCAACATCGAAGGGGACTGCGGGCTGCAGACTGCGTTTGGTTTGTACGGTGCGGGACCGCGAGAGGGGAATCTGGCGTCTGGGACCGCGGTCGCGGTGTCAATGATGACGCCCCGCACCGGAAGGATGGATATATATAGGCTCCTGTCAGCTTTTATCGACGGATTCCGGTACCGCGCGCAACGAAATCTGAACCAAAAGGCGAATCCAGCAGAATTCGATTTCAGAAATCCGCTGTCAAAATCTAAACCAAAAGTAAAAGCAGTTCAGGACGTGCTTTCTAAAATCTGATTCCGTTGTGCCAAAATCAAAAGTCACCAATTTGGTTTCACTAAACGACCTACATCTTTTTCACATTAGATTTTCCACAGCTGTTTTTTTACAACAGATTTCTCACAGTTGCTTTTAGAAATTCACAGTGGAACCAAACAGGGTCATAGATGGATAATCGCTGTCAACGGAAAACGATTGATTCGGCCAAAAATGAAGAGTGGGGAGTGAAGCGTCGTGAGGTACGATCCTCAAACAGTTCCTTTTTTGTTATCGTTGTTGAGAACAGGCCGTGATTTGATCTTTGCTAATTGGAAGAGAGAAAAAGTACACTAATGATGTTTGGACTCTGTGTGAACAGCAGGCACCGATGCCATCGCAAGTTGCGTTGTCCATAATATTGTTTAGCATCGCCGGCCTGCCGGCCTGGCCGGGTGTTGCGCCACACGTGACAACAATGCACCTCCGCAGGTGCTCAGCAATGTGGTCATCATCTCCCTGTTTTATCCGGTTTTGCTATATCTCAAGTGCCTGCAAATTTTCTTTGCGTCAGTTACATTTTCTAGTTCTGTAACATCCCGGATGTAACTTTCCATATTTGTAACTCCAACTCTTGCCATTTTCGGCATTGTGATATGATATTCCCTCCGTGGTTGGGTTTTTCTTCATTTTGCATTTTGTCCATGTCATGCATTTCAGATCATGTCATCATGTGCATCGCATTTGCATACGTGTTCGTCTCATGATTCCGAGCATTTTCCCGTTGTCCGCTTTTGCAATCCGACACTCCTATCTCCCTGCTGCCCCTTTTACGCTTTTTCCGCAAAGGGTACTAAACCTTCTCGGAATGGACCGAGGTTTGTCTAGTGGCCTTGGTATACCACCAGAGACCACCGGTCAAGTTTCGGGTCATTTGGAGCTCGTTTGGTACTCCAACGGTTAACAAAGACTCTCAAGAAAGGCCTCTTTTAAGTTGCAGCCCAACACCCCTTCAAAACAGCCCAATAACCCATCTAAGTCACTTCCATGCTCTCCGTCGTTCGATCACGATCGTGTAGGCGAAAACTACACCTCATTTGGACTCTCCTAGCTCCCTCTATGCCTATTTAAGCAAACCCCCTCCAAATCTCGGGTCTAACCCTAGCCTTCCCATACCTCACGCCCGGACGAAGCGTCCATCCGCCGGACACGTCCGCCCGCCAGCCGCCGCCCAATCCATGGACGCCACCTGTCCCGCCGCCATGGCCCGGCTCACGGGCCTGCAGACAGCCAGCCTCCGGCTGCCGCCCGCGGCCGCCCCCGCCGCCACACCGCCCTCCGCCGCCTCGCCCGCCCACATCGCCCGCCACGGCCCCACGGATCGCGCCATCGACGCCCGCGCATGGCGCCTCTCCTCCGCCGCCGTCTTGCCGGCGGCCGACCCAACCGCCTCCTCCGGCGCCCGCCTCGTCTTGCCCTCGCCGTCCGATCGGCCGATCCGGCCTCGGGCCACGCCTGGCCGACCTCTCCCTTCCTTTTTTTTCCTGTCTTTATATATTATTGATTTTTGTTGCATTTTCAAAGTGGTATATCTTTGCATCTGTAGATCCATTTTGCGCGTATAATATGTAAAAATGTTCGCTTCAAAGAGTAGATCATTTCATCTCATTGCATCATTTTCATTTGAGCTCATCTTGATGCCCGAAATGGTGTTGGAAGAGGGCTATGTGATGTTAGTTTCTGTTTCTTAACAGAACTTGCACGCTTGTTATTTTGCCATGATTGATGTGTGCACCCTATGAATTTGAGTCCTACATGTGTTTTGTAATATGCCATGCCATCTTTCCAGGGGTGTATGCCATGTAGTTTTGTGATCTATGTAGTGACTAGCACAAGCATGCAAAGTAGGTGTCCTGATGTTGCTGTTTTCAGCTCTGTTTTGCTGATATTTTGATGCCATGTTAACTTGATGCTACCGAGAGATCCATGCATATTTTGAGATACTTAAGTAAGGATGTTTTGTTAAACATGTCTTGATCTATCCATCCATGTCCTTGTTTGCAATTATGGAATACCATAGCTTGAGTCAATCGAGCTCTACTTTTGCTATCAAATGTTTCCTGGCAGATTGTTTACATGTTATTCAATTTTGCCAAGGTTGTTGTGGTTGATCCATGTATGCTATGTTATTGTTCTTGCTATGTATGTCTTCTATGCCATGTCTTCTTGATGTATGTATGCTTATTTTATCATTTAAGGCTCTGTAGTGAGTGCATTGAGCTTGTAAACATGTCTACTTGTTATCAGTTTTTAACATGTCATGTTGCTGAATCTGTTAACGAAACTTTCAATTTTGACATGGGTGTTACTATATTTTCGGATACTTTTTGGCTTATGGTCAGTAAGGGACTTTTGTTCTATGCTTTGAGTAGATTCATGCCGTGCCTTGTTTTGCTATTTTAAGTTCCTGTAGCATGTAGTTTTGTTGCTCTGAACATTGCAACCTGATGCTGTTTTTGCCATGTCCAGCCTGATATTTTGTGCACTTTTGCCATGCTTGTTTGAACCTGTTATGATGTGAACTAGCCGTAGCTCAGTGCTCATCTTTTGTTAAGCATCTTGTGTAGATCACTGCCATATACTTTGTTGGTACGTTTGGGTGCAGTAGCTTAATTTCTTGTTGCTTGCTAAGTGGCATCATGCTGTTAATGGCAGATTTGTGCCATTCTTGTTTTTGCTTGTCATTTGCAAACCGTGCATCCGATTCCGGTGATCTTTATATCGATTTCAACCGAAATCATCTCATCTTTCCAGTGGCATACTTGGTTTGCCAAGTTGATGCCTGGTTCATCATTTTCCTTCCGGAGCGCTGCGATACGCATTGCATATCACATCCCGCATATCATGCCATGTTTTGCATCATGTTGATTGTGCATTGCACCGTGATTTATTGTGGTTCCTTTGTTTGTGTTGTTGCTTTGGGTAGAGCCGGAGACGAGTACGTGAACGAGGAACCTGTTGAGAACGCCACGAGGATCAAGCTTTCGACAACTCGAGAACATTGCAGCAAGATGACCATACCCTCGAAATCACTTCTATCTTTGCTATGCTAGATGCTCGCTTCTTTGCTATGCCTATGCTACGATGCCTACCACTTGCTATATCATGCCACCCATATTGCCATGTCAGCCCTAACCATCCTTTCCTAGCAAACCGTTGATTGGCTATGTTACCGCTTTGCTCAGCTCCCTCTTATAGCGTTGCTAGTTGCAGGTGAAGATGAAGTTGTGTTCCTTTTGGAACATGGAGATGTTGTTCCTTGTTGGGACATGTTTACTTGTTGGGGATATCACAATATATATCTGCTATATTTAATACATCTATATACTTGGTAAAGGGTGTAAGGCTCGGCCTTATGCCTGGTGTTTTGTTCCACTCTTGCCACCCTAGTTTTCCGTCATACCGGTGTTATGTTCCTTGATTTCGCGTTCCTTACACGGTTGGGTGATTTATGGGACCCCTTGACAGTTCGCTTTGAATAAGACTCCTCCAAAGAAGGCCCAACATTGGTTTTACCATTTGCCACCTAAGCCTTTTTCCCCGGTTTTCGCGAGCCCGAGGGTCATCTTTATTTTAACCCCCGGACCGGTGCTCCTTCGAAAGTGTCTTTCGAACCGAGCAACTTCTTGGGCCACCACGGGAAACTCGAGGCTTGGTTTTACTCGTAGCTTGACTTATCCGGATGTGCCACGAGAACGAGATATGTGCAGCTCCTATCGGGATTTGTCGGCACAATCGGGCGGCTTCTTTGGTCTTGTTTTATTGCTGTCGAAATGTCTTGTAGTCCGGGATTCCGAGATTGATCGGGTCTTCCCAAAGAGAAGGAATATCCTTCGTTGACCGTGAGAGCTTATAATGGGCTAAGTTGGGACACCCTGCAGGTAATATCTTTCAAAGCCGTGCCCGCGGTTATGAGGCGTATGGGAATTTGTTAATGTCCGGTTGTAGAAAACCCGGTTGACCTCAAATAAAATACACATCAACCGCGTGTGTAACCGTGATGGTCTCTTCTCGGAGTCCGGAAGTGAACACGGTGTTGGAGTTATGTCCGGCGTAAGTAGTTCAGGATCACTTCTTGATCGCTACTAGCTTCACGACCGTGCTTTGCTCCTCTTCTCGCCTCTTTTGCGAAGTAGCCACCATATATGCTAGTCGCTTGCTGCAGCTCCACTGTACTACTCATCCTTCCTATAAGCTTAAATAGCCTTGATCTCGCTGGTGTGAGATTGCTGAGTCCCCGTGACTCACGGATACTTCCCAAAACAGTTGCAGTGCCGACGATGCGGTCTGCAGGTGACTCAACCGAGCTCAAGTGGGAGTTCGACGAGGAACGTGGTCGTTACTATGTGTTTTTTTCCAGATGATCAAGAGTGGTGCCTGTTGGGACGATCGGGGTCAGTAGCATTTGGGGTATCTTCTTTATTTTGGTTCCGTAGTCGGACCTTGAGTGTACTCTGAATGATGGATGTTTATTTATGTATTGTGTGAAGTGGCGACTGTAAGCCAACTATGTATCTTTTTCCCTTATGTATTACATGGGTTGTGTGAAGATTACCTCACTTGCGACATTGCTTTCAATGCGGTTATGCCTCTAAGTCGTGCCTCGACACGTGGGAGATATAGCCGCATCGAGGGCGTTACAAGTTCACCCCAACCTTGCCGGAGAAGCCACATCCCCATTATCTATCTTTTCTCCGGTGGTGCAGGCCTTAGAGAGATGGGAGGGGCGGTGGCGAGCAAGGACAGTGTGTGTGTGGGGGGGGGGGGGAGGGGAGGTTGAGGGGAGGGGGAGTGGAGGCAGGCGGAAGGGGCGGGGGAGAAAGAACCGATGTTAGGAGGAAGAAGATTTTCTCAAAATAGGCTTTCACCCTGCTTTGTAAATAAACTAACCAACATTCAAATGTCATAGCAAATACGACGGCTGGGGCAACAATACACTCACGACTAAAGAAAGAAAAGAGAGATAAGAAGAAGAAAAAAAGGCACCGAGTGGCGGCCGACATGCAGCCGTACGAAGAAGATAAGTGACACACGGTAATCATAAGCGCATCCAGCATGGGCCCGAGCCTATTCCGGTCGACCTACCTAGAGAGTGGGTGTCGGTGCTGCAGGAAAGCAAGGAATTTGAAGGAGTCAGAGGCCTGTCGCGGAAAGACCCGCTCAATCACCATTTTATTACGCGTCAGGAGGAAGAAGATGAACAGTCTGCAGCATGATTGAGGTCGTTGGAGGTTGATCCCATCGTCAGGAAAGAAAGCGACTGATTGAATTTTTTTTACACACACCTGCTAAATAGACGGGCACTTTTAATCAGTAACCAACTTTGCACAGTATTCAGTCTAGCCCTCGCGTTGCTCCTAGGGCGGCTCGGGCGGAAACGACATCCATCACCGCCGCCCCCTTCCACTCTCGCCCTCTCGTCGACGCTGTCGGTCGACGGGAGCGGGACCCCTGTTGGGGAACGTAGTAATTTCAAAAAAATTCCTACAATCACGCAAGATCTATCTAGGTGATGCATAGCAACAAGAGGGGAGAGTGTGTCCACGTACCCTCGTAGACCGAAAGCGGAAGCGCGTTATAACGCTTTGATGTAGTCGAACGTCTTCGCGATCCAACCGATCAAGTACCGAACGCACGGCACCTCCGCGATCTGCACACGTTCAGCTCGGTGACGTCCCTCGAACTCTAGATCCAGCTGAGGCCGAGGGAGAGTTCCGTCAGCAAGACGGCGTGGTGACGGTGATGATGAAGTTACCGACGCAGGGCTTTGCCTAAGCACTACAATGATATGACCGAGGTGGAAAACTATGGAGGGAGACACCGCACACGGCTAAAGATCAACTTGTGTGTCCTTGGGGTGCTCCCCTCCCCCGTATATAAAGGATGGAGCGAGGAGGCGGCTGGCCTAGGGGGCGCGCCAAGCATAGGGAGTCCTACTAGGACTCCCAAGTCCTAGTAGGATTCCCTTTCCTATTCGGAGTAGGAGAGAAGGAAAGAGAGGGAGAAGGAAAGGGGGGTTGCGCCCCCTGTCGGTGTCAAAACTGGCGGATCTCGGGTAGGGGGTCCCGATATGTGCGTCTAAGGCTAATGGTAACAGGAGGCAAGGGACACGATGTTTTACCCAGGTTCGGGCCCTCTCGATGGAGGTAAAACCCTACTTCCTGCTTGATTGATCTTTGATGATATGAGTATTACAAGAGTTGATCTACCGCGAGATCGTAGAGGCTAAACCCTAGAAGCTAGCCTATGATGATTATGGTTGTCCTTCTACGGACTAAACCCTTCGGTTTATATAGACACCAGAGGGGGATAGGGTTTACACAGAGTCGGTTACAAAGAAGGAGATCTAATATTCGGATCGCCAAGCTTGTCTTCCACGCAAAGGAGAGTCCCATCCAGACACGGGACAAAGTCTTGAGTCTTGTATCTTCATGGTCCAACAGTCCGGCCAAAGTATATAGTCTGGCTGTCTGGATACCTCCTAATCCAGGACTCCCTCAGTAGCCCCTGAACCAGGCTTCAATGACGATGAGTCCGACGCGTAGATTGTCTTCGGCATTGCAAGGCGGGTTCCATCTCCGAATACTCCAAAGTAAACCTCGAACACATAAATCGTGTCCGGCTCTGCAAGGCGATTTTCGCATACCATCGTAGAGAGAACGATATTCCACAAATATAATTTGCTGACAACTTTAGATAACGTGACACGACACTATGGTCGAGTCATTATTCGAACTGTTTTCCCACAACCAGCCACAACACATATTGCGAGGCGGTTTCCTCGGCACGTCTTGTCGAAGCAGAGATCATGTCCCCTTATCACGGGATTCTCATCAATACGGGTATGGGTAACCCAACCGCGCCATCAATCGTGGCGCTTGGGAAATAAGCGATTTTCAATGAGCAAGTGGGGAGGCGCACCGTTTTCGTTGCCTCTATAAAGGGATAAGGATTCCCCATTTTTACCCACGCCTTCTTCCTTCTTCGCTTATCCATTCTCGCACCCTTGAGCTCCAGCGCCCTAGTTCACGCCTTCTTCGCACAGCCAAACATGTCCGGAGCAGGAGGCAAGTGGGTGGCCTCCACCGTCAAGGAGGAGCATATTACGAAGCTCCGGGCGGCCGGATACTTGGCCGCAGATATCGCGCAGACCGGCCACGGACGCAGGCAGATCATTCGACTGGGACCCCACGAGAGGGTCGTGTTCCTTGCCCACTTCGTCCGCGGACTGGGATTTCCACTTCATCCCTTTGTCCGCGGGTTCGTGTTTTACTATGGGCTGGACTTCCATGATCTAGCCCCAAATTTTGTCCTCAACATCTCGGTGTTTATCATCGTGTGCGAGGCCTTCCTCCGCATCAAGCCCCACTTTGGCTTGTGGCTACGACTCTTCTGCGAAGTCAAGATCGTGGAGCGCCGCCAAGCGGAGTGCGGAGGCGCCATGGTGGGCAGGATGCCCAATGTTACCTGGCTTGACGGCTCCTTCGCGGTGACCGTGAAAGGGTGGCAATCGGGGTGGTTCTACATCACCAAGCCGCGCGACGCCAACTGGGCGGCGGCCCCCGAATTCCGATCCGAAATTCCCATGCGGCTCACTTCCTGGGAAAAGAAGGGCATGTCCTGGGGTGAACCTACGGAGCTGACAGGACTTTAGAATTGCATCAAAAATATGATGGACAAGAAAATCAAGCTTGTCAACGTGGTCCAGGTCATGCTCGTCCGTCGAATCCTTCCGTGCCAAAGACGGGCATTTAATCTGTGGGAGTTCGTTCCAGCCGAACACCAGACACTTCAAGAGCTTTACGGCACGACACACAAGTACGCATGGAAGGCGCTATTCAATGCCTCCGAAATACCTCCTCCCACATCCGAGGGCCGCAGACTTCACGCCACGCGGCTCCCCCATCCGGTGAGTTTTCTGACCATCACCAGATGTACCTTTCCCAGCATACTCATGGGAGGATTTTAAGTCATCGTGTGTATTTAATCAGGATTATGTGGTGACGGCGGAGCGGATCGACTGTCCGGCTCCACTGCCAGAAGACCCAGCAACCGCTCTCCTGACGGAGATGCTAGTCCCGACGCCTTACAAGGTGCCGGAAAAAGAAGGCCGAAAAGAAAGCCACGGGGACCAGGAAGGGTCTCCGGCGTAAGGTCACACCGGACGCCTCGTCCAAAGACGATGAGGCACACTCCTCCCACAAAGGGGAGGAGGAGAAGAAAAGGGCCGCTCCATCCGGGGAGGCCGAAGGGTCCAAGAGGGCGGCCTCGGGGACCAGGAAGGGTCCCCGACGCAAGGCCGTCATAGACTCGTCGTCCGAGGACGATGAGGCAGATTCCTCCTGCAGAGGCAGGGGGAAACAAGAAGAAATTCCGCCCCCACATAGGGGAGGAGAGGAAAAGGAAAACCGCCCTGCAGGGGGAGGCTAGGACGTCGAAGAAGGGAAAGGCGTCCCTTCCGGATCACTCCACCACAGCCGCCTACAGCGAGGAGGAGTGGCTGCCTAGGGGCAAGCCCCTGGTGAGATCGTAAGTATTCGCACCCTGTAATACTGTAGTGCCACATAGTTTCATAGTTTGTTATAACGCCGAACACGTATATGTAGTCCGGCCAGGGCCCATCCCGAGGTATCCTCTTCGGATGGGTCTTTGAGCGATTCGGCGATGAATTCGCTCCCGACGACCACTTCCCCTCGGCCTACGGATGACACGGAGGTGTGGTCCCAAAGGGTCCCAGACCAGGGGGAGGCGACTCTGGAGATGCCCCAAGGCGAAATTCCAGACGTCGGGCACATGGGGCGTAAGATCCCCGCAGATTACGCTGATGAGAGCCGCAACAAGTTGGGCCCCCAACCGGACATTGTACCGGAACCTCCAAACGTTCCGGACTCGGGCAGGCAGCTCCTCGCTAAGGAGGGCGAGCCGGCCGTGCCGATGACATCCGTTACGCCAGAGGCGTCGGATAGTCTGCTGGAAGTGCTTCGCGGCGCTTCCATGGATGAAGAGCACCGTACTCTTATGAGTGCGGTGATTTAGAAGGTTCGGTCCACCAAAATAGGATTGACCGAAGCCTGTACCAGCCTCATGACAGGCTTTGAGGTAAGTAATCAAAAGTGTGAGAAATTATCCCCCAATAGACAGTAGCCCCTGATACTCTGTTTGGTGTTCGGAAAGAAAAGCCAAACGGAGGGTCAACTCTAAACCGCAGGCGTCTAACAGTATGTGTCTATGTGAATAAGCAGGCGGTGCTGCTTGCCGCTGCTGCCGGCACAACAGAGGTCACCAGACTCAAACGGGACCTGGAGCAGGCCGAAGAGGAGCTCAGCCTCACGAAGAGGCAGCTCGAAGGGAACAAAGGTGAGTGATACCCCGTTCACATATCACATAGAGTAGGAAAAATTGGTGACGCTAACAAAAAGCGTCATGATTTTGTAATAGGGGCCATGACCGAAGTGGCGGACCTGAAGAAAGCGCTATCCGAGGCCAAAAACAAGGCGGCCATGGAGCGCATTGAGCGTGAAAAGCAAGATGCTAGGGTGGGCGAGGTATAGCAAGAGCTCCAGGAGCTCGGCAAGAAGTTCGAGTCCTTGGAGCGTGACTTCAAGACGCAGGAGTCTGAGCTTGCGAAGGCCCTTTTGAGCACGAAAGACGCCAAGGTCAAGCCCAAAAGGCCAAGCAGGAAATCCAGTGCCAAGAAGATAGCAACGGGTAAGGCATTCATTATGCAAAGCAAGCATGTGGAGGAGACATTTCTTTTACTTACCCGAATTCGGAGCTCTCCAGGGGAATTCACAGATCTGCCACACAACATATTAGATGCCGCGGAGTTCTACCGGTGCCGAAGAGGGGAGCTCAACGGAGAAGCTGTTCTGGTCCCAGTATGCTGGAGCCGAACACCCAATGCCTCTGAGTGACCAACTGAAGCAATTGGTTGAACTCCACAGGGCGGCCAAAGTGGCCATGAAGGATTTCATAGTCCGGATGTGGCCTGGTGAGCCCCTGCCCGCCAGCTACTTCGGCCTTATAAAGCGGATGGTAAATGCCTGTCCGCTGCTTGAAGTTATCAAGCGATCCGTTTGCATTGAGGGTGCCAGCCGGTCCTTTGCCCGTGCGAAGATGCATTGGGCCAAGCTGGATACAGAGAAGCTGGTGAAGGAAGGACCACCGGAGGGCAAGGCGCATCGCTACCCCGAGAAATATTATGATGGCGTGATGAAAGGTGCTCGTCTCGTGGCCGATGAATGTACCAAGGACACAATCTTTGAGTGAATGTACTCATGTCGTCTTTGTAATATGAAAACGAACTTGTTTGCGCTATATAGCATTTTGTTGATTTAAAATATTACCTTCTATGCGGCTGTTTATAAAATTCTGAAAGTAGGCAAGTCGTCGGCTTCCGCCCCCACGTAGCTAGTACTGGGGTGTTCGTGGAAAACCCAAAACACTCTTTTATCCAAATTTTTGGTCCTTGAAGGAGGTGTTTGGCGCAGCGAACAAGGCAATCGGACTATGCGGCTTTATAACTCTCACTTAGCCATAGAAGTCTACAATTTTAAATTGTGGCGAAGCCCCTAGAATTCAGAAAGCCGAATTGGGGCGCTATACACGCCTAAATCAGACGAGGTCGACTCCTCGCCTAAAGCAGAAAAAATCTTTAGGGATTTTAAGACCTCTTGAACAGCGACCAGCTCTCGCCGCATCATGACAGTCAGTTTTCGGCTTTCTTTACTGAGGTGCTCGTCCGGAAGAACCGGGACACAATCGCAATAGTTCTCCCTGTGCTACCTTAGCTGATATAACGTAACGTAAGGTACGAAAACAAGGGAGCCGGGCAAACCCAACTATTGACCCAAGACATGATTCAGAGCTGATGCATATAATGCTATAAGTTCGGGGTGCTGCACTGTTGAAAGTGTTCGGACTTACCTTGCCGTATTAAGGGGCACCATGAGAAGCCCCTGGCAAACTGACCGTACCAAAGTGTACGGGTTCAATATTAAATAAACATTTTTAGGTAAAATGTGAACATAGGAATAACTAGCAAAAGTGTCTGTGCGTTGCAACGGGAGAAATAAATTATCACCCCTAGCGCCCCCATCCTTATTACCACTTCTTTTCTTCGTCGTCATTGTCGGTAACGATGTCCACTACACAGTGAACATTCCACCTAAGCTTGGAACGAATAAAGAATTGCATCACCTGCATGGACAGAACAGCGAACAGTCGCGTTTGAGATCCCGACCACATGACCCAGATCTGCACAATCAAATACTTATGCATTATGTTTATGTTATTTTGGATTTACATCATAATAGTTTAGTACCAATCCGTGAAGGATACAAACAAAAACTAAATTCAATTTTATTTTAAAATGATCAACACTTTTTTGTAGGGTAACACGATCAATGCCAAAAACACTGGAGGTTGTGAGTTTGATTCCAGTAACTGTCAACTATTTTTTGCCTCATCTCCTAAAAGGGGTGGTGGGTTTGATTTGTTGGGTCAGGTCGCACGGACATGTTAGGAGGGCACCGTTTTTTTACTGGTCGAACGTTACGCGGGCGAACGTGGCAGAGGCCAAGTGGCCCAAGACAGACGATTGGTAGAATAGCCTAGCTCAGTATGAGGAAACACCATGGACATACGAAATGGGAGGACCAATAATATTATACCTCCATTTATATATTAAAAATAGTATATATGCCTCAAGTTAGAAACGGTAGAAACAATTGACATAAATTTAGTGAGGATTGTATGTGCAAACATCATGTTCAATGTGCTACAAATTTGGCGCAAATTCAGTAAAGATTATAAGAGCAAGGAAAACATAATGGAATTAAAAAATGACATGAATTTAGTGAGGATAAAAAAATGCCACGTCATTTTTACTCATAAGATGGCATGGCAACCTACCATTGATTCCCCCGCACCTCCTGTTAATTAGTTTTTCTTTCTCTTTCTTTCCTTATATCATGATGCCCACATATTCCTTCCTCTCTTTCTCCTTCCTTCTTTGTTTCTCATGCAATTATTTTTTTCCTTTTTTGCTAGGCCTGCTAATTACTCATGCGATTAATATGGCACCCAGATAATTACCATCAATTTTCTTCCTTCTTTATTTCTTATTCAATACATATTTACCTTTCTTGCCGGCTCTACATAATTACCATCTTCCTTCTTTATTTCTCATGCAAAGAATGTCTATTTCTTTTCTTTATTTCTTTGCTTAATTTCCAAAGCAGCTTCTTGATGCCTGACAACCTAAAAAAGGTATATAAACTGGTAAAAATTAGTGTAAAATAGCAAGGTGGGACTAAAAAAAATATGGAAAACAACTTCCAGCATGGTCCCTTGTCCGTCCAGTGGGCCGTAGCACTCGCACATGCCCATCACGACCGTGCCCATTTATCTCGGCCCTGTCTTTATTCTTAAGAATCCAGACGCCCTAATTAGCAATCTTAGGAGCCTAGCCTTAGTGGTCTGCTGCGCTGCAGCCAACATGGGAGACCAGGGATCAAATCCTAGCGGCGCCACCATTTTTTTTCTCTAATTTCATTTAATTCAAACACACGCACATACAGCCAGATATGGAAAACGACGGTGAACCAGCCTACGACGGACGCAATTGAGCATGCATGCAGGCCCAGTACTGGAAAACAAAAACCAGACGCAGCTAAATAGATAGAACGAAAATTTAATACCACCTCAAATATGTTTTAAATTCAAACTAAAAAATGTTTTAAATTCAAACTGAAAGCGTAAAATCAAGGAAAGAAGCGTATTGTGATGATGAACCCGACAAAGTCAATCCGTGCTTTATTATTAGGGATAGATAAGCTAACGCTATATATTATCTCCCATTGATAAATAATAGTCCAAGCGTATGTGTACAATTAATGCGTTGAGTAGAAGCAAATAGGACTATTTGACATGTCCTATCAAGGGCGGGCCGCATGTAGGTATATAAAACAGGTATAACGATCATTGACAGATACCACCTGGGTGTTCCCTTTGTGCGTAAAACCTTGTGCCTCCTTGGTTTTCCCTCCTGTGATAAGTCCGATGATCCGGCTATCTGAAGAGGCTGCCCGAAAGTAGGGTCCTGAAAGAGAAAAGGGGGTTATTAAAGTATGTTGCGGCTGAACTGCACTGTTGACCGCATCACCATTGCGCCTCCGCCTATGCCCATGGTATTTTAAATGCGAAATTGTGTACGCGCGGCACAAATGCTGCTTGAATGGGACTAGGGCGGAGGCCGGACTGCTAGTCATGCTCTTGGCGTGCCTGGCGATCCTTTTGTAGGGTGCTCCGGACTCGCTTGACGGTGTTCGGGGTTGTTGTCGCCGGATTGGTGGTTTGCCGGAGAAGGCTGCTTTGTACTTCTGCCGCGAGGGCTGCAGTGTGCTCCTCTGTACAGAGAGAGTGGTCTGTGTTTCCATTGACTGTTATAACCCTACGAGGCCCTGGCATCTTGAGCTTGAGGTATGCATAGTGTGGTACCGCATTGAATCGAGCGAATGCGGTTCGTCCGAGCAGTGCATGATAGCCACTGCGGAAAGAGACGATATCAAAGATTAACTCCTCGCTTCGGAAGTTATCCGGGGATCCGAAGACCACTTCCAAGTTATGGAGCCCGCATAACGGGCCTCTACTCCTGGAATTACACCTTTGAAGGTGGTTTTGGTGGGCTTGATCCTTGAGGGATCGATGCCCATTTTGCGCACTGTGTCCTGATAAAGCAGGTTCAGGCTACTGCCACCGTCCATAAGGACTCGCGTAAGGTGGAATCTGTCGATGATTGGGTCGAGGACCAATGCGGCTGAACCGCCGTGACGGATGCTGGTAGGGTGATCCCTACGATCAAAAGTGATCGGACAGGCTGACCATGGGTTGAACTTTGGGGCGACTGGCTCCATTGCATAGACGTCCTTTAGTGCTCGTTTTCGTTCCCGTTTGGGAATGTGGGTGGCATAGATCATATTGACCGTTTTCACCTGGGGAGGAAATTTTTGTCCCCCCGTGTTCGGACGCCGGGGCTCCTCGTCATCACTGTGCAGCCCCTTGTCCTTGTTTTCGGCATTTATTTTACCGGCTTGTTTGAACACCCAACAATCTCTGTTAGTGTGGTTTGCTGGCTTATCAGGGGTGTCGTGAATTTGGCACGAGCAATCAAGTATGCGGTCTAGACTGGACGATCCCTGACTGTTTCTTTTGAATGGCTTTTTCCGCTGATCGGATTTTGAGCCCCTGAATCCGGCGTTGACTGCCGTGTCTTCGGTGTTGTCGCCATTGTTCCGACGCTTATGTCTGTTGCGCCGTGGCTTGCCGTTATTGTCGCGGATATCTGAAGTGCCGGAGTTTACTGGCGTGGTGCTACTGCGGCCCAACCAGCTGTCCTCGCTCGCGCAAAAGCGGGTCATGAGTGTCGTGAGGGCCTCCATGGAATTCGACTTTTCCTGGCCGAGGTGTCGGGCGAGCCACTCATCGCGGATACTATGCTTAAAGTCCGCCAAGGCTTTGGCGTCCGGACAGTCGACAATTTGGTTCTTTTTAGTTAGGAACCGAGTCCAGAATTTTCTGGCTGACTCTCCGGGCTGTTGGGTAATGTGACTCAAGTCATCAGCATTCGGTGGTCGCACGTACGTGCCCTGGAAGTTGTCGAGGAACGCGTCCTCCAGGTTTTCCCAACTGCTGATGGAATTTGCCAGCAGGCTATTTAGCCAGTGTCGAGCCGGTCCTTTGAGCTTAAGGGGAAGATACTTGATGGCATGTAGATCGTCACCGCGGGCCATGTGAATGTGGAGAAGGAAATCTTTGATCCATACTGCGGGGTATGTTGTGCCATCGTATGATTTGATGTTTAAGGGTTTAAACCCTTCTGGGAATTCGTGATCCATCACTTCGTCAGTGAAGCAGAGGGGGTGTGCGGCGCCTCTATGCCGGGCTATGTGGCTACGCAGTTCGAATAAATCTGGTTGGCTATGTTCGGCCCGACCGGACTTGTTGATAGTATATCCGGCATGACGGTCATCGTCACGTGTTGGGGCGCGCCCCCGTGATCCATAGATCGATCTTGGCTGTCCTGCCTTGTTTTCCAGTATGTCTCGCAGGTCCTGCCTGTTGCCCCGGGCCGTAGTGTGTTGGCGTGGGGGTGCGGGCTGGTATTCTGGCTGATACACCGTTTTATCCCGGCCACGAGGTGGCCGGTCAGCCTCGTCCTGTGCTGGTAGTACAGGCTCTTCCTCGAGTTGAGGTAGCAACTTGTGCTTTGGGTAACCTTTGGTGTGGCACTCGAGTCCATATTCCTCGGCTGCTAGGACTTCAGTCCATCTGTCTGTGAGCAGATCTTGATCAGCATGAAGCTGCTGCTGCTTCTTTTTCACGCTCCTCGCAGTGGCCATAAGCCGGCGCTTAAAGCGCTCCTGCTCTACGGGATCCTCAGGCACGCTGAATTCATCGTCGCCGAGGCTTATCTCGTCTTCGGAGGGGACATGTAGTTGTCCTTCTCCGGGTATCCGTCTGTCGCCTGTTCGTCTGGGCTGACCTGCCCTTCTTCCTGTTCGGCCTGCTCGAAGGCAGGCTGATCTGGGTTGTATTCATCTTCGGCACCATCCGGATTGTTTTCGTCTCCCATGCCGGTATTGCTGTGGCGGGGCTTGGAGCGGCACCGATGACACCCATGCTTTGCTTTCTTCCTTGAGGGGTTATCCTCCATTGCCTCATCGCCATTGGTTTCTTTTGGAGTGTCCACCATATGTATATCATACAAGGAGGTGGTTGTCCAGCGCCCCGTGGGCGGTGGTTCCTGTTCTTCTCCTACATCATCGTCCACACCGTCGATGTCTTCAGAGTCGAAGTCAAGCACGTTGGTCAAATCATCCACCGTGGCAATGAAGTGGGTGGTGGGTGGGCAACGAATTCCCTCGCCGCTTGCTTCCCACTCGAGTCGGACATAGTTCGGCCGAGAGTCTCCTGACAAAGAGAGATACTTTAATGAGTTCAGCATGTCGCCAAAGGGCGAGTGCTGGAAGATATCCGCAGTGGTAAACTCCATTACCGAAGCCCAGCCAGATTCGGTGGGCTCGGGGGCGTGCGGTCTGGAACCTACAGCCGGACACGAGTCCGTGGGTCCGGTGACACAGGCTTCCTTGGGGGTGGAGTCTGTGTTCGGCTCTAACACCGATGAGTGTGCGGCCTCAGAGGCAGGGTCTATCCACTCGTCCCCGGTCAACGCAATCTGCCCCGGATTTAGGTCCGGAGCTCCTGCAGGTGTGATATCCTGAGTATTGTCCGACAACAGGTCCAAGCCGTGCTCGTCGTGACTATTCGGCGCTCCTGGCGTAGGCCCGATTCCGTCGAAGATCAAGTCTCTGTGGATATCGGCCGTGTAGTTCAAGTTTCTAAACCTGACCTGGTGGCCAGGGGCGTAGCTGTCGATATGCTCCAGATGGCCGAGCAAATTGGCCCGCAGTGCGAAGCCGCCGAACACGAAGATCTGTCCGGGGAGAAAAGTCTCACCCTGGACCGCGTTGTTGTTGTTGATGATTGACGGAGCCATCAAGCCTTGCAGCAACGACACAGAGGAACTCTCAATGAAAGCACCAATGTCGGTGTCAAAACCGGCGGATCTCGGGTAGGGGGTCCTGATCTGTGAGTCTAAGGCTAATGGTAACAGGAGGCAAGGGACAAGATGTTTTATCCAGGTTCGGGCCCTCCCGATAGAGGTAAAACCCTACTTCCTGCTTGATTGATCTTGATGATATGAGTATTACAAGGGTTGATCTACCGCGAGATCGTAGAGGCTAAACCCTAGAAGCTAGCCTATGATGATTATGATTGTCCTTCTACGGACTAAACCCTCCGGTTTATATAGACACCGGAGGGGGCTAGGGTTTACACAGAGTCGGTTACAAAGAAGGAGATCTAATATCCGGATCGCCAAGCTTGTCTTCCACGCAAAGGAGAGTCCCATCCGGACACGGGACGAAGTCTTGAGTGTTGTATCTTCACGGTCCAAAAGTCCGGCCAAAGTATATAGTCCGGTTGTCCCCTAGTCCAGGACTCCCTCACCCCCAGCCCTTGTCCAATTCGGTTTCGGCAGGGGGGAGGCATGCGCCACCTCTTGGCCCTTCTTCCCTCTCTCCACTAAAGCCCAATAAGGCCCATTACTTCTCCCGGTGAATTCCTGTAACTCCCCGGTACTCCGAAAAATACTCGAATCACTCGGAACCTTTTCGTGTCCGAATATAGCCTTCCAATATATCGATCTTTACGTTTCGACCATTTCGAGACTCCTCGTCATGTCTGTGATCTCATCCGGGATTCCGAATAACCTTCGGTACATCAAATCACATAAACTCATAATACCAATCGTCATCGAACGTTAAGCGTGCGGACCCTATGGGTTCGGGAACTATGTAGACATGACCGGGACACATTTCCTGTCGATAACCAATAGCACAACCTGGATGCTCATATTGGTTCCTACATCTTCTACAAAGATCTTTATCGGTCAAACCGCATAATAACATATGTTGTTCCCTTTGTCATCGGTATGTTACTTGCCCGAGATTTGATCTTCGGTATCATCATACCTATTTCAATCTTGTTATCGGCAAATCTCTTTACTCGTTCCGTAATGCTTCATATCACAAATAACTCATTAGTCACATTGCTTGCAAGGCTTATAGTGATGAGCATTACCGAGAGGGCCCAGAGATACCTCTCCGAAACACGGAGTGACAAATCCTAATCTCGATCTATGCCAACCCAACAAACACCTTCAGAGACACCAGAGAGCATCTTTATAATCATCCATTTATGTTGTGACGCTTGATAGCACACAAGGTGTTCCTCCGGTATTCGGGAGTTGCATAATCTCATAGTCCGAGGAACATGTATAAGTCATGAAGAAAGCAGAGCAATGAAACTCAGAACGATCATAATGCTAAGCTAACGGATGGGTCATGTACATCACATCATTCTCCTAATGATGTGATCCCGTTCATCAAATGACAACACATGTCTATGGTTAGGAAACATAACCATCTTTGATTAACAAGTTAGTCCAGTAGAGGCATACTAGGGATAATATGTTTTGTCTATGTATTCACACATGTACTAAGTTTTGGGTTAATACAATTCTAGCATGAATAACAAACATTTATCATGAAATGAGGAAATAAATAATAACTTTATTATTGCCTATAGGGCATATTTCCTTCAATCTCCCACTTGCACTAGAGTCAGTAATCTAGTTCACATCGCCATGTGATTTAACATCAATAGTTCACATCTATATGTGATTAACACCCATAGTTCACATCACCATGTGACCAACAACCAAATGGTTTACTAGAGTCAATAATCTAGTTCACATTGCTATGTGATTAACACCCAAAGAGTACTAAGGTGTGATCATGTTTTTCTTGTGAGAGAAATTTAGTCAACGGGTCTGTCACATTCAGAGCCATATGTATTTTGCAAATATTCTATGTCTACAATGCTCTGCATAGAGCTACTCTAGCTAATTGCTCCCACTTTCAATATGTATCCAGATTGAGACTTAGAGTCATCTGGATCGGTGTAAAAGCTTGCATCGATGTAACTCTTTACGACAAACTCTTTATCACCCCCATCACCGAGAAACATTTCCTTAGTCCTCACTGAGGATACGTTTGACCTTGTCCAGTGATCTACTCTTAGATCACTATTGTACCCCCTTGCTAAACTCATGGCAAGGTACACAATAGGTGTGGTACACAACACAACATACTTTATAGAGCCTATGACTGTGGCATAGGGAATGACTTTCATTCTCTTTCTATCTTTTGCCATGGTCGGGCTTTGAGTCTTACTCAACTTTACACCTTGTAATACAAACAAGAACTCCTTCTTTGACCGATCCATTTTGAACTCTTTCAAAAACTTGTCAAGGTATTTACTCATTGAAAAATCTTATCAAGCGTCTTGATCTATCTCTATAGATCTTGATGCCCAATATGTAAGCAGCTTCACCGAGGTCTTTCATTGAAAAACTCTTATTCAAGTATCCCTTTATGCTATCTAGAAATTCTATATCATTTCCAATCAATAATATGTCATCCACACATAATATTAGAAATGCTACAGAGCTCCCACTCACTTTCTCGTAAATACAGGTTTCACCACAAGTCTGTATAAAACCATATGCTTTGATCACACTACCAAAGCGTTTATTCCAACTCCGAGAGGCTTGCACCAGTCCATAAATGGATCGCTGGAGCTTGCACACTTTGTTAGCACCCTTTGGATCGACAAAACCTTCTGGTTGCCTCATATACAACGCTTCTTCCAGAAATCCATTCAGGAATGCAGTTTTGACATCCATCTGCCTGATTTCATAAAATATGGCAACTGCTAACATGATTCGGACGGATTTAAGCATCGCTACAGTTGACAAAATCTCATTGTAGTCAACACCTTGAACTTGTCGAAAACCTTTTGTGACAAGTCGAGCTTTGTAGATAGTAACACTACTATCAGTGTCCGTCTTCCTGTTGAAGATCCATTTGTTTTCTATGGCTTGCTGATCATCGAGCAAGTCCACCAAAGTCCACACTTTGTTCTCATACATGGATCCCATCTCAGATTTCATGGCCTCAAGCCATTTCGCGGAATCTGGGCTCATCATCGTTTCCTCACAGTTCGTAGCTTCATCATGGTCTAGTAACATGACTTCCAGAATAGGATTACCGTACCACTCTGGTGTGGACCATACTCTAGAAGACCTACGAGGTTTTATAGTAACTTGATCTGAAGTTTCATGATCATCATCATTAGCTTCCTCACAAATTGGTGTAGGAATCACTGGAACTGATTTCTGTGATGAACTACTTTCCAATTCAGGAGAAGGTACAATTACCTCATCAAGTTCTACTTTCCTCCCACTCACTTCTTTCGAGAGAAACTCCTCTAGAAAGGATCCATTCTTAGCAAAGAATATCTTGCCTTCGGATCTTGTGACAGAAGGTGTACCCAACAGTTTCCTTTGAGTATTCTATGAAGACGCACTTCTCCGATTTGGGTTCGAGCTTATCCGGTTGAAGCTTTTTCACATAAGCATCGCAGCCCCAAACTTTAAGAAACGACAACTTTGGTTTCTTGCCAAACCACAGTTCATAAGGTGTCATCTCAACAGATTTTGATGGTGCCCTATTTAAACTGAATGCAGCTGTATCTAATGCATAACCCCAAATTGATAGTGGTAAACCGGTAAGAGACATCATAGATCGCACCATATCCCATAAAGTGTGGTTACGACGTTCGGACACACCATTACGTTGTGGTGTTCCAGGTGGCGTGAGCTGTGAAACTATTCCACATTGTTTTAAATGAAGGCCAAACTCGTAACTCAAATATTCTCCTCCACGATTAGATCGTAGAAACTTTTATTTTCATGTTATGATGATTCTCTACTTCACTCTAAAATTCTTTGAACTTTTCAAATGTTTCAGACTTGTGTTTCATTAAGTAGATATACCCATATCTGCTCAAATCATCTATGAAGGTCAGAAAATAACGATACCTGCCACGAGCATCAGTACTCATTGGACCACATACATCGGTATGTATTATTTCCAATAAGTCAGTAGCTCGTTCCATTGTTCCGGAGAATGGAGTTTTAGTCATCTTACCTATAAGGCACGGTTCGCAAGTATCATATGATTCATAATCAAGTGATTCCAAAAGTCCATCTCTATGGAGTTTCTTCATGCACTTTACACCGATATGACCCAAACGGCAGTGTAGTTGCACTATCATTATCGACTTTGCATCTTTTGGCATCAATATTATGAATATGTGTATCACTACGATTGAGATTCAATAAACCATCAACATTGGGTGTATGACCATAGAAGGTTTTATTCATGTAAATAGAATAGCAATTATTCTCTGTCTTAGATGAATAACTGTATTGCAATAAACATGATCTATTCATATTCATGCTCAACACAAACACCAAATAACATTTATTTAGGTTCAACACTAATCCCGAAAGTATAGGGAGTGTGCAATGATGGAACCACTTCCAACATACATCGTCACTTCATCCTGAACTAGTCTCTATTTATTCTGTAACTCCTGTTTCGAATTACTAATCTTAGCAACCGAACAAGTATCGAATACCCGGGGATACTATGGACACTAGCAAGGTACACGTCAATAAACTGTATATCAAATATACCTTTGTTCACTTTGCCATCCCTCTTTTCCACCAAATACTTGGGGTAGTTCCGCTTCCAGTGACCATTTCCTTTGCAGTAAAAGCACTTAGTTTCAGGCTTAGGTTTAGCTTTGGGCTTCTTCACGGGAGTGACAACTTGCTTGCCATTCTATTTGAAGTTCCCTATCTTTCCCTTTGCCTTTTTTTTCTCTTGAAACTAGTGTTCTTGTCAATCAACACTTGATACTTTTCTTGATTTCTACCTTCGTCGATTTCAGCATCATGAAGAGCTCGGGAATCGTTTTCGTCATCCCTTGCATACTATAGTTCATCATGAAGTTCCAGTAACTTGGTGATGGCGACTAGAGAACTCACAATCACTATCTTATCTGGAAGATTAACTCCCACTTGATTCAAGTGATTGTAGTACCCAGACATTCTGAGCACATGCTCACTAGCTGAGCAATTCTCCTCCATCTTTTAGGCGAAGTACTTCTCAGAGGTCTCATACCTCTTGACGCAGGCATGAGTCTGAAATACCAATGTCAGCTCTTGGAACATCTCATATGCTCCGTGGCGTTCAAAACATTTTTGAAGTCCCGGTTCTAAGCCGTATAGCATGGTGCACTAAACTATCAAGTAGTCATCATATTGAGCTAGCCAAACATTCATAACGTCCGCATCTGCTCCTGCAATAGGTTTGTCACTTAGCGGTGCATCAAGGACATAATTCTTCTGTGCAGCAATGAGGATAAACCTAAGATTACGGACCCAGTCCACATCATTGCTACTATCATCTTTCAACTTAGTTTCTCTATGAACATATAAAAACATAGGGAAGCTACACGTGAGCTATTGGTCTACAACATAATTTGCAAAATACTGTGATGACTAAGTTCATGATAAATTAAAGTTCAATTGATAATATTACATAAGAACTCCCACTTAGATAGACGTCCCTCCAGTCATCTAAATGATCACGTGATCCAAATCAATAAACCATGTCCGATCATCACGTGAGATGGAGTAGTTTTCAATGGTGAACATCTCTATGTTGATTGATACGTCCATTTTGCATCATGCTTTTATATCAATATTTATTGCATTATGGGCTGTTATTACACGTTATGTCACAGTAATTATGGCTATTCTCTCTTATTTTACAAGGTTTATCATGAAGAGGGAGAATGCCAACCGGGATTCTCGGGTCGAAAAGGAGCACATATTGGAAACCTATTCTGCACAGCTCCAAAAGTCCTGAAACTCCATGAAAGTCATTTTTGGAATTAATAAGAATTATTGAGCGAAAGAAGTACCAAAGGGGGCCCACACCCTAGCCACGAGGGTGGGGGGCGCGCCCACCCCTACTAGGCACGCCCCCTGCCTCGTGGGCCCCCTGGTGGCCCTTCGGTGCACATCTTATGCTATACGAAGTCTCTTACACTGAAAAAAACCATAAGCAAGCTTGTGGGACGAAACTCCGCCGCCACGAGGCGGAACCTTGGCGGAACCAATCTAGGGCTCCCATGAGCTGTTCTGCCGGGAAACTTTCTCCGGAGGGGGGAAATCATCACCATCGCTATCACCAATGATCGCCCCATCGTGAGGGGTCAATCTCCATCAACATCTTCACCAGCACCATCTCCTCTCAAACCCTAGTTCATCTCTTGTATCCAATCCTGTATCCAAACCACAAATTGGTACCTGTGGGTTGCTAGTAGTGTTGATTACTCCTTGTAGTTGATGCTAATTGGTTTACTTGGTGGAAGATCATATGTTCAGATCCTTAATGCATATTAATACTCCTCCGATCATGAACATGAATATGCTTTGTGAGTAGTTACGTTTGTTCCTGAGGACATGGGTGAAGTCTTGCTATTAGTAGTCATGTGAATTTGGTATTCGTTTGATATTTTGATGAGATGTATGTTGTCTCTCCTCTGGTGGTGTTATGTGAACGTCCACTACATGACACTTGACCATCATTTGTGCCTACAGGAAGGCATTGGGAAGTAATAAGTAGATGATGGGTTGCTAGAGTGACAGAAGCTTAAATCCTAGTTTATGTGTTGCTTCGTAAGGGGCTGATTTGGATCCATATGTCTCATGTTGTGGTTAGGTTTACCTTAATACTTCTTTTGTAGTTGCGGATGCTTGCAATAGGGGTTAATCATAAGTGGGATGCTTGTCCAAGAAAGGGCAGCACCCAAGCATTGGTCCACCCACATATCAAATTATCAAAGTAACGAATGCGAATCATATGAACGTGATGAAAACTAGCTTGACAATAATTCCCATGTGTCCTCAGGAGCGCTTTTCTCATTATAAGAAATTGTCCATGCTTGTCCTTTGCTACAAAAAGGATTGGGCCACCTTGCTGCACCTTATTTACTTTCATTGCTTGTTACCCGTTACAAATTATCTTATCACAAAACTATCTGTTACCTACAATTTCAGTGCTTGCAGAGAATACCTTACTGAAAACCGCTTGTCATTTCCTTCTGCTCCTCGTTGGGTTCGACACTCTTACTTATCAAAAGGACTACGATAGATCCCCTATACTTGTGGGTCATCAAGACTCTTTTCCGGCGCCGCTGTCGGGAGTGAAGTGCCTTTGGTGAGTGGAACTTGGTAAGGAAAAATTTATATAGTGTGCTGAAATTTACTGTCACTTGTTACTATGGAAACTAATCCTTTGAGGGGCTTGTTTGGGGCATCTTCGCCCCGACCAGTAGAGCAAAGAGTTGCTCCTCAACCTACTGAACCTACTGAAATTTTTTACTTTGAGATTCCTTCGGGTATGATAGAGAAATTGCTAGCTAATACCTTTGCAGGAGATGGAACATTGCATCCCGATTTACACCTTATCTATGTGGATGAAGTTTGTGGATTATTTAAGCTTGCAGGTATACCCGATGATGTTGTCAAGAGGAAGGTCTTCCCTTTATCTTTGAAGGGAGATGCATTGACATGGTATAGGCTATGTGATGATACGGGATCTTGGGACTATAAACGATTGAAATTGGAATTTCACCAGAAGTTCTATCCTATGCATCTTGTTCATCGTGATCGTAATTATATATATATATATAATTTTTGGCCTCGCGAAGGAGAAAGCATCACTCAAGCTTGGGGGAGGCTTAAGTCAATGTTATATTCATGCCCCAATCATGAGCTCTCAAGAGAAATGATTATTCAAAAATTTTATGCTCGGCTTTCTCTCAATGATCGCACCATGCTCGATACTTACTGTGCTGGTTCTTATATGCTAAAGACTATTGAATTCAAATGGGACTTATTGGAAAGAATTAAACGCAACTCTGAAGATTGGGGTTCCGACGATGGTAAGGAGTTAGATATGACACCTAAGTTTGATTGTGTTAAGTCTTTTATGGATACCGATGCTTTTCGTGGATTTAGCACTAAATATGGACTTGACTCTGAATAGTAGCTTCTTTCTGTGAATCTTTTGCTACTCACATTGATCTCCCTAAGGAGAAGTGGTTTAAATATAACCCTCCCATTGAAGTAAAAGTAGTTGCACCTGTTACAGTTGAAGAAAAGATTATCCCTTATAATGATCCTATTGTTCCTACTACTTATGTTGAGAAACCACCTTTCCCTGTTAGGATAAAGGATCATGCTAAAGCTTCAACTATGGTTCATAGAAGTAATACTAGAACATATACACCCCCTGAGCAAATTAAATTTGAACCTAGTATTGCTATGGTTAAAGCTCTTGGCTGATAATATAGATGGGCATGTTATTTACTTCTGTGAGGAAGCTGCTAATGTTGTTAAACCCGATGCTAAGATACATAGACCTGTTGTAGGCATGCCTGTTATTTCTATTAAAATAGGAGATCATTGTTATCATGTCTTGTGTGATATGGGTGCTAGTGCTAGTGCAATACCTATTTCCTTATATGAAGAAATTATGCATGATATCGCACCCGCTGAGTTAGAAGATATTGATGTTACAATTAAGCTTGCCAATAGAGATACTACTTCACCATTTGGGATTGTTAGAGATGTTGAGGTTTTGTGTGGGAAAGTCAAATACCCAGCTGATTTTCTTGTTCTTGGTTCCCCACAAGATAGCTTTTGTCCCATTATATTTGGTAGACCCTTCTTGAATACTGTTAATGCTAAGATTGATTGTGAAAAGGATGTTGTTACAATACGCTTGGGGGATATGAAACATGAGTTTAATTTTTCCAAATTTCATAGACAACCCCATGATAAAGAATTGCCTGGTAAGGATGAAATTATTGGTCTTGCTTCTATTGCCGTACCTCCTACTGATCCTTTAGAACAATATTTGCTAGACCATGAAAATGATATGTTTATGAATGGAAGAAGGGAGATAGATGAAGTATTCTTTCAATAGGGTCCTATTCTGAAACAGAACTTACCTGTTGAAATCCTAGGGGATCCTCCTCCACCCAAGGGTGATCCTGTGTTTGAGCTTAAACCATTACCTGATACTCTTAAATATGCTTATCTTGATGAAAAGAAGATATATCCTATTATTATTAGTGCTGACCTTTCAGAGAAGGAAGAGGAAATATTATTGAAAACTTTGAAGAAGCACCGTTCTGCTATTGGATATACTCTTGATGGTCTTAAGGGCATTAGTCCCACTCTATGCCAACACAAAATTAAATTGGATGAAGATGCCAAACCAGTTAGAGATCATCAACGATGTTTAAATCCTAAGATGAAAGAAGTGGTAAGAAAGGAGATACTAAAGCTCCTTGAGGCAGGTATAATTTATCCCGTTGCTGATAGTGATTGGGTAAGTCCTGTCCATTGCGTCCCTAAGAAGGGAGGTATTACTGTTGTTCCTAATGATAAAGATGAATTGATTCCGCAAAGAATTATTACAGGTTATAGGATGGTAATTGATTCCCGCAAATTAAATAAAGCTACTAAGAAAGATCATCACCCTTTACCTTTTATTGATCAAATGCTAGAAAGACTATCCAAACATACACATTTCTGCTTTCTAGATGGTTATTCGGGTTTCTCTCAAATACCTGTGTCAGTGGACGATCAATCAAAACTACTTTTACTTGCCCTTTCGGTACTTTTGCTTATAGACGTATGCATTTTGGTTTATGTAATGCACCCACTACCTTTCAAAGATGCATGATGGCTATATTCTCTGACTTTTGTGAAAAGATTTGTGAGGTATTCATGGATGATTTCTCCGTTTATGGATCCTCTTTTGATGATTGCTTGAGCAACCTTGATCGAGTTTTGCGTAGATGTGAAGACACTAGTCTCGTCTTGAATTGGGAAAAGTGCCACTTTATGGTTAATGAAGGCATTGTCTTGGGGCATAAATTTTTTGAAAGAGGTATTGAAGTTGATAAAGCTAAAGTTGATGCTATTGAAAAGATGCCGTGTCCCAAGGACATTAAAGGTATACGAAGTTTCCTTGGTCATGCCGGTTTTATAGGAGGTTCATTAAGGACTTTTCTAAAATCTCTAGGCCTCTGACTAATTTATTGCAAAAAGATATTCCTTTTGTTTTCGATGATGATTGTGTAGAAGCATTTGAAATACTTAAGAAAGCTTTGATCTCTGCACCTATTGTTCAGCCACCTGATTGGAATTTACCCTTTGAAATTATGTGTGATGCTAGTGATTACGCTGTAGGTGCTGTTCTAGGGCAAAGAGTTGATAAGAAATTAAATGTTATCCAGTATGCTAGTAAAACTCTTGACACTGCCCAGAGAAATTATGCTTACTGAAAAAGAATTCTTAGCAGTTGTATTTGCATGTGATAAGTTCAGACCTTATATTGTTGATTCTAAAGTAACTATTCACACTGATCATGCTGCTATTAAATATCTTATGGAAAAAAGATGCTAAACCTAGACTTATTAGATGGGTTCTTTTGCTCCAAGAATTTGATTTGCATATTATTGATAAAAAGGGAGCTGAGAACCCCGTTGCAGACAACTTGTATAGGTTAGAGAATGTTCTTGATGACCCACTACCTATTGATGATAGCTTTCCTGATGAACAATTAGCGGTCATAAAGGCTTCTCATACTGCTCCGTGGTATGATGATTATGCTAATTACATTGTTGCTATATTTATACCGCCTAGTTTCACATACCAACAAAACAAAAA
Organism: Aegilops bicornis; assembly: GCA_021605145.1. Lineage (NCBI taxonomy): Eukaryota > Viridiplantae > Streptophyta > Magnoliopsida > Poales > Poaceae > Aegilops > Aegilops bicornis. The sequence continues at coordinate 657,604,565 of CM038671.1, read as the reverse complement.
GTTCTTTTATGATTTAAGACATTACTTCTGGGATGACCCACACCTTTATAAATAAGGAGTAGATGGTGTTATTAGACGTTGTGTACCTGAGCATGAAAAGGAACAGATCCTACGCAAGTGTCACTCTGAACCATATGGAGGACACCACGCTGGAGATAGAACTACACATAAGGTATTGCAATCCGGTTTTTATTGGCCTACTCTCTTCAAAGATGCCTGTAAGTTTGTCTTGTCTTGTGATGAATGTCAGAGAATCGGTAATATTAGTAGACGTCAAGAAATGCCCATGAATTATTCTCTTGTTATTGAACCGATTTGTCGGCGTTCTGGGAACGGGGGTCCCCAGACTTGCCTGACTGCGGCCTGCGGCGTGGCTCAAAGGAGGCCCAGGATGGCCCATCTTCATCAACGCAAGCTCAAGACCCTCGCGAGGGGCTGAGATTGCTGGGCGGACGACCAAGAGCTTCCTCGTGCACGGCCTCTTCAGGCTAGCTCATGAGGGGCGGAGAGTTCAAGGCAGGGTACCTCGCGAGGTGCCCATGACGCAAGCCATGATTTACCAAGGGCGCCAGTCGGGCGCCAGCCGCGCAGCGTCCTCCTTTCCTCTTTAGTGCAAAGGGAGCAAGCGCATGCGAGAGCATCAAGCAAAGGCACCCATTTCGGTGCAAAAAGACCAAGACCAGCCCCAACGGCTGGAAGGGAGTCATCGTGGAGCCCAAGCAGGCGTCATCACCAGAGCCTTTGGCAGGCGAGGACCAACTTTAGTCAGGATAAGTGTACCCGCTGTTCCCCTTCAAAATGGCCAATTGTTGGCGCCCTTCCCGCTCAATATTTGGGAAGAGGCCCAGGGCCTTCGCCTATAAATAGGAGTAGCCACACTCAGAGTAGAAAGAAGACGATCGGAGGGGATCGGGCATTTGGAATCCAGAGAGAGAGATAGAGACCCGATCCTCAAGCTAGAGCGACGGAACACCACCTAGCAGTTCATCACACCCACCAAGAACAGACCCTCGCGAGGCTGTTCTTCCCTCTACTGTTCCTCATCAGCCCCAGAAGCAATCCACCACACCACAAACTAGAGTAGGGTATTACACCACAACGGTGGCCCGAACTAGTATAAATCTTGTGTCTCTTGTGTTGTTCTGTTGAGTAGTTTAGGTCCCTGCGATTCGGCGAGGTACGAGACGGTGGAGGGTTGGATCTCCGCACGCACCCCAGTGTTCGAACCTCAAGGGTCTGCCGGAATCCGAAATCCGACATTTGGCGCGCCAGGTAGGGGTGCGCCGAATCCGCTCTCGCCACTGGTGTCCCGTAGCATCATCATCACCATGTCCGCGACCAAGCGGGCAACCCAGATCCTTAGGCGGCGTGGCCGCCCATGCAGTAACCGCCGCCTCGGGCGACCCCGTGCCCCAGGAAGCTCGCGGTCCGCAGGGCGCTGCGGGCCGCGGGCGACGCGGACAGGCTTCGACGGCTCTCACGCCGCGGCAGGCGCGGTCGGCAGCAAGGGCCTCCAATCACGCCGCGACCACGTCACCGTACACCCGCCGGGAGCAGGCGAACTCAAGGGCCGCGCTCACAGTGGCCCGAGAGCTGCTGCAGTGCAGGCTGCTGGAGAGCGGCCGCGACGTGCTGCTGGAGCGAGTGGCGGAGCTCCTGGGCTCCGCCTCGGGGCTCACCCTTCGCACCCAACTTCCATCTCAGGCCCAGGCGGCTCGCACGGGGCTCCAGCGTGCGCAGGCTCCAAAGCTACTCCAACACCGGGCGGTTGTCAAGACCGGGCGGTGGCGGGGTTGCCCAGCGCCCGCCGAAGAAGAAGGACTCGACGTGACTCACGGCCCTGGGGGACCGGCGCGCCACCACCACCCACGGTAAAGCGCATTGGCAGAAAGCAGCCTGCACGCCAAGCACTACGGCGTGGGCCTTCGGGATGACGGCACCGAAGAATACGTGCCCGCATGATGGACCAAGGGCACCCGCATGAGGGAGAACAAGGCTCGCTCCTCAGCCCGAGCCGGGGGATGAGGCGCCAGGTTTAGCTCTTCCGGAGCCTCGAGACGGTCCCACCGGTCACGCCGGGCGCGATTATCGGGTACCGCTACTTCCCAAGAGCAAACATACGCTAACCATAGGTCGCAGGAGGTACAGGTCGCCACGACGAGCGGCTGCCCCGCTCCCGCAGTCTCCTACCCCTCGGGAGGGGGGGCGCAGGGGGCTGCCGGAGAGGGGCAGAGATCCGACATCACCACCGCGGCGTTCGGAGCAAGGCGTTCTCAGGAGGTAGGCCCTCTGTTGGGGAGGCGCCTCAGGGCCTGCCCCTAGCGGAGGACCCGTGGTCGTCGGGGGAACCGCTGGCGACCGCTCTACCCCACAGGCGGCGTCCTGGTTTCCGGTCGTCGTTGGTGGCACTAGAGTGTGGTGCAAGGCAGGGCCCTCGTCTGGCGATATGAAGCAAGGCGGTACACTGTGAAGAAGGCCCGTGCTCGTGAAGCTCGCCGCCCGTGACACTCTCACGTAATAATGAGTGGGCTGTACACGCCCGAGTCTCAGGGTGCCGGCCTCAGCCCCGGGCTCCCTCCCACGCCCAGTGGCACCACTTAGCTCCGCGCTGGTGAGAAGACGTCCAAGACTAGACTAGGTGCCGGACGCGGCTTTTCTTCTGCTTTCTTCGCCCTTCCATTTGATTGTCGCTTTCCCTCGCTGGATTTAAGTTGGATTCGAATTTGAGATTTGCGTGTGTTCGGGGAAGGGGTGTTTAGTCTCGTTCGAGCAAGTCACTCGCGTTTCGGTTACCACTCCGCCTCAGCTGCCTCCCCTCGTGAGCCCCTCGCGAGCCGGGCCAGGCCTAGCTTGCGCACAGCCCAGCCTGTCGCCGCCGCGTCCTCTCCGAAGGTTTTTTTTTACTGCAGATCCTACGGATTCGATCAGGAGACGCTCAGATCGCCTCAGCCTCCCACAGGCTATCTCAGGGCTCGTACGAAACAAAGGTAAACCAGCCAACCAGCACGTCGCTTAGCCAACCCTTTGCAGCGCGGTATGGGCGATGTAGCCCTTGCTAATACGATGAACACAAGTTTTACATGAGGGGCTCCCCCTCCCAAAATGCTCTCACAGCCATCAGGCCAAAACATGAGTTCTATTCATGCAGGGTAATGGAACAGGCACAATACATGATCAGTCGGATAAATCCCCCAATGCGTCCTCAGGAGCACCTCCCGAGCCATTGCTGGCGTCGCTGTCCTCGCCACACTGCTCAAGGGTCATCGGCGGCGCTGTGGCCGTTCACCACGCCGCCCTCATCGGGCGCCACGACCACGCTGCCGTTGTCCGGGCGAAGGCCGGACAAGAGCATCCACGTTGTCTTCCACCCGGCGCCAGTCCCCCGGACGGCTGGGGAAGCTGGGGCGATAGCTGCGTCCAAGTCGAAGTGGGGTCCATGTCACAGAGATGGCTGAAGACACGAGAAAAGGCGCGCCCAAGAAGTGCGTGGCTCCTCTCCTCCACCAACCTATTGGCCCTGACCGACCGCGCCTCCAGCCGCGCCACCACGTCGGTGAAGAACTGAAGGTTGCCGGTATAGTTAACTGTGTGCGGCTCGCCAACAGCCGCCTCGCAGATATTACTCAAGGCTGCGTTGGCTCTCTCCTGGAGCGTGGCGAGCATGGGGCCGTGCTCATGCTCCAGGATTCGCTGCTGACGCATCTCGTCCGCATTCTGGCGCGCGACGGCCTCGGCCTCCTCCACCCGTTGGCGAAGAAGGAGCGCCTCGGCCTGAGAGGTGGTGGACTCCCTCTGCGCCACCTCGAGGGAGGCCCGAAGAGCATCGGCCTGCCGCGTCGCCTCCTCCATCTTGGCCCTCAAGGCAGCAGTCCTGCCCTCAGCCTCGGCCTTGATAAACCCCAGCCGCTCCTCAAACTCGCGCTCGAGGTTCGAGCGCGCCGCCGCCACTCGGCGTCCGACCTCCTCCAGGACGCGGGCTTCCCGTGCAGCGACCTCATCCTCTGCCCGTGCCGCCAAGCGCTCCCTCGTCTCCAAGCGCTCGTACTCGCGCGCGCGTTCGGCGGCTTCAAGCGTCAGCGCCTCCTCACGCTTCTGGAGCTTCGCCGGGTCGCCGGAGGCCACCTTCATCAACGCAAGGGCTGCCTCGTGCAGCTCCACTTGCTCCTCCAATGAGTGACACCGGGCCAGGAGTTCCCGTGCCCGCTCCTCCGCCGCCTCTCGCCGCCTGTTAGCTGCCCGGGCCTCCTCGACGGCCCGAGAACAGGCCTCCCGAGAGGCTGCCAGCGACGCCTTGGCCTCTTCATCATCAAGATCGCGCTGGTGGCGCGCAAGGGCGGCAGCGCCCTCCAGCTCACGCCTCTCTGCGGCCAGGCGCAGGCCCTCGGCCTCAAGGCGCGTCTTCGCCGAAGCTCTTCACCAAGAAGGCTCACCGCGTCGGCCGCCCTTCAAGAAATCTCTTGGCGAAGGCGCGCACTCCCGGCGGCCACAAGCGCGCGTCCTCCACACCATCAACCGCCCCAGGCGGGCGCCGGGAGCCATGAATCAGCACTCCCCCTCCGGGCAGGGGGCTGGGGGCTGGCACCCTCGCAACGGCCGGGCACGCTGCGCCGGAGGCCCGGCCTGGAGCCAGCCCATCCCCAGACGAGGGGCGCAGGAAGCGCCTCAGCCAATCGCCGTCCACGACCAGGCGAGAAGCCCACGGCAGGCTAGCTATGCCACGGGAAGGCTCGCAAGGAAGGGTCGCGAGGCGCCAGGGCCACGACGCTACTGGGCGGTTCACCTCTGGCCGCCTCACCACAAGGGCTCCACCGCTTGGAGCACTCAAGGACAGGGAGGGGCAAGGCCGGGGACGGCTCTTCACCCGCCTCCGTGAGCTCGGCAGAAGGGCTGCAGGCAAGGATCAAGACAAGCAGCAGAAGAATCAGTATTTGGAGAAGGAGAAGGCTTACTCATCGGTGGCGAAGTACTTCCCTCACGCTTCAAAGAAAGCGACAAGGGTAATCATCGCCTGTGGCCTCCCTTCTCTTCCGGAGGGCCTCGAAGTTCACGCGGAAACGACCCAAGATTTGAGCGCAGGGGTCAGCCTGCGGCGAGGGAGAAGCATCAAGGCGACCTGCGTCAGGGGCGTCCGCCTGACGCGCGCTGCTGGTCGCCTCACCAAGAGAAGCAGCAGGGGCCTCGGGGGCTCCATCCGCAGGCGCTGCGGGCGGCTGCCTGCCGCCCTCAGCCGCGGTGGCATGAGCCTCAGGAGCTGCTCCCTCATGAGCGTCGCCCGGCGCTGTCACCCCGGCGGGGGTCCCTTCGGCCTCTGGCGGCTCGTGCCTCCCTGCTCCGCCACTTGAGGAGGAGCCGCCTGGGCCGACCGAAGGGCTGTCACCATCACTGGATTCTCGCGAGGCCCCTGGAGACCAGCGGGGCGCGGCCCCCATTCATCGAAGATAGGCATCTGGTTCACAAAATCACCCCTGTTCTGGCAGAGGTACAACAAGGCCCCTTCATGCCGGATGCCACCGGGATAAGGGTCGCCAGTCAGGACCAGGAGCACTTTCCTTAGCTCTTCAGGCGTCAGGTCTTCTTCCTGGAGCCTCATACGATCACCAGGCCCGTTGAAGGCCCACATCCGGTGGGAATGGCGTTGGAGAGGAGCAATGCGACGCATCAGGAACTCCTTCACCACCTTGGGCGCCACAAGAAGCGACCTCGTGAACGCCGGGCGGCGCCAGACAAAGATGAGCCGAGGGCTTGAAAGCGTCTCCTCGCCCCACTGAATTGGGGACAGAAAGCGAGGTTGGCTTCGATAGCGGGGGCTGGGCACCCCCACATCCACGTCCAACCACCTCTCGCGGAACTCAGCCGCGGGCGGAGGCAGGCTGAAGTCAATCCCTGAGGCCGCTATCTCGGGCGCGGCGACGAAGCTCACGCACGCCGAGCATTGAGTGGGGTCGACAAGGCGCAGAGAGAAGAAGTGGCGCAGCAAGGCAACCGAGGGAAGGATGCCCATCATTGCCTCACAAACGAAGGCGAAGACCGAGAGGAGAGTAATGGACTCAGGACCCAGATGCATCATGTGGATCTGATAGTGGGAAAGCACGGCATTGAAGAAATCATAGAAGGGGGGAACCAGCCCCGCCCACAGGGTGTCAGCAAAATACCGGACCTCAGTGACTATCCTGTCGATGGAGAAGTGGGACGCGGGCCAAGCCGTCGTTCTCCCGCATTCGTTGAAGGAGGTGGCCAGAGCCGAACTGACCATGCCCAAGCCTTCTAGATTGAGTATGATCGACGGGTCGACGGCGGAGGCCGCCGGCGGCGGCGGGCGAGGCGGAGGCACAGGTTTCTTCCCTTTCCCCTTCTTCGTCGGGGGGGGGGGAGATTTGAGATTGATTGGAAATGGAAGCTGGAGTTCGAGAGGGGGAAGGATGTAGGAAATATGCCCTAGAGGCAATAATAATAGTTATTATTATATTTACTTGTTCATGATAATCGTTTATTATCCATGCTATAATTGTATTGATAGGAAACTCAGATACATGTGTGGATACATAGACAACACCATGTCCCTAGTAAGCCTCTAGTTGACTAGCTCGTTGATCAATAGATGGTTACAGTGTCCTAACCATGGACATTGGATGTCGTTGATAACGGGATCACATCATTAGCAGAATGATGTGATGGACAAGATCCAATCCTAAGCCTAGCACAAAGATCGTGTAGTTCGTATGCTAAAGCTTTTCCTTAGACCATGAGATTGTGCAACTCCCGGATACCGTAGGAGTGCTTTGGGTGTACCAAACGTCACAACGTAACTGGGTGGCTATAAAGGTGCACTACAGGTATCTCCGAAAGTGTCTGTTGGGTTGGTACGAACCGAGACTGGGATTTGTCACTCCGGTTAATGGAGTGGTATCTCTGAGCCCACTCGGTAGGACATCATCATAATGTGCACAATGTGACCAAGGGGTTGATCACGGGATGATGTGTTACGGAACGAGTAAAGAGACTTGCCGGTAACGAGATTGAACAAGGTATCGGATACCGACGATCGAATCTCGGGCAAGTACAATGCCGCTAGACAAAGGGAATTGTATACGGGATCGATTGAGTCCTTGACATCGTGGTTCATCCGATGAGATCATCGTGGAACATGTGGGAGCCAACATGGGTATCCAGATCCCGCTGTTGGTTATTGACCGAGAACGCCTCGGTCATGTCTACATGTCTCCAACCCGTAGGGTCTACATGCTTAAGGTCTGGCGACGCTAGGGTTATAAAAGAAGTTTGTATGTGGTTACCGAATGTTGTTCGGAGTCTCGAATGAGATCCCGGACGTCACGAGGAGTTCCGGAATGGTCCGGAGGTAAAGATTTATATATGGAAAGTTGTTGTTCGGGTTCGGGAAAAAGTTCGGGTTTTTTCGGTATTGTACCGGGAAGCTTCCAGAAGGTTCCGGAGGATTCCGGAGGGGTCCGGAGGTCTGGAATTTGTTCCACCACGTCCAATACAGTAGCATGGGCTGTAAGGGGGCGCCCTAGCCTTAATGGGCCAGGGGCACCAGCCCCCCCCAAGGCCCATGCGCATGGGAAGGGGAAAACCCTAAGGGGGAGGGCCTCCACTTGACTTGGGAGGCACTCCTCCCCCCCTTGGCCGCCGCCCCCTCCTCAGATTGGATCTGAGGGGGCCGGCCCCCTTCTCCCTTGCCCCTATATATATGTGGGGGGTGGGAGGGCAGCCGCACCACAAGTTCTGGCGCAGCCCTCCCCCTCTCCCAAGTCCCTTCTCCTCTCCCGCGGTGCTTGGCGAAGCCCTGCAGGGTTGCCACCCTCCTCCACCACCACCACGCCGTTGTGCTGCTGCTGGATGGAGTCTTCCTCCACCTCTCCCTCTCTCCTTGCTGGATCAAGGCGTAAGACGCCACCGGGCTGTACGTGTGTTGAACGCGGAGGTGCCGTCCGTTTGGCACTAGGATCTCCGGTGATTTGGATCACGACGAGTACGACTCCTTCAACCCCGTTCTCTTGAACGCTTCTGCTTAGCGATCTACAAGGGTATGTAGATGCACTCTCCTTCCTCTTGTTGCTAGAATCTCCATAGATTGATCTTGGTGATGCATAGAAAATTTTGAATTTCTGCTACGTTCCCCAACAAAGGACAGGGGCGCACAAGCAGCAGAGAGGAGAACAGATGTGTACAGCAGCGTGTCCGCCTAGCAAGGCACGAAATAAGGAGGCGTGGGGGAACAGTGCCGCCCACGTCCAATCAACTGCCACGCGTCGCCCAAGGTCAGGCTGTTAGGGGCCCGCGACGCTAGACTTGCCCTTTCGCTTTTCTGCTCGGCCAACTTCGGGCGCGCCAGGCCTGGGCTACTGTCGGCGTTCGGGAACGGGGTCCCAGACTTGCTCGCTGCGGCCTGCGGCGTGGCTCAAAGGAGGCCCAGGACGGCCCATCTTCATCAAAGCAAGCTCAAGACCCTCGCGAGGGGCCAAGCCTCGCGGGGCGGATGACCAAGAGCTTCCTCAGGCGCGGCCTTGTCAGGCTGGCTCATGAGGCGGCGGAGAGTTCAAGGCGGGGTACCTCGCGAGGTGCCCATGACGCAAGCCATGACGACCAGGGGCGCCAGTCGGGCGCCAGCCGCAGAGCGTCCTCCTTTCCTCTTTGGTGCAAAGGGAGCAAGTGCAGGCGAGAGGATCGAGCAAAGGCATCCGTTTCGGTGCAACAAGACCAAGACCAGCCCATACGGCTGGAAGGGAGTCATCGTGGAGCCCAAGCAGGCGTCATCACCCGTGCCTTTGGCAGGCGAGGACCAACTTTAGTCAGGATAAGTGTACCCGCTGTTCCCCTTCAAAATGGCCAATTGTTGGCGCCCTTCCCGCTCAATATTTGGGAAGAGGCCCAGGCCTTCGCCTATAAATAGGAGTAGCCACACTCAGAGTAGAAAGAAGACGATCGGAGGGATCGGGCATTTGGAATCCAGAGAGAGATAGAGACCCGATCCTCAAGCTAGAGCGACGGAACACCACCTAGCAGTTCATCACACCCACCAAGAACAGACCCTCGCAATGCTGTTCTTCCTCAGATCTGTTCTTCATCAGCCCCAGAGGCAATCCACCACACCACAAACTAGAGTAGGGTATTACACCACAACGGTGGCCCGAACTAGTATAAATCTTGTGTCTCTTGTGCTGTTCTATTGAGTAGTTTAGGTCCCTGCGATTCGGCGAGGTACGAGACGGTGGAGGGTTGGATCTCCGCACGCACCCCAGTGTTCGAACCTCAAGGGTCTGCCGGAACCCGAAATCCGACACGATTGATGTTTGGGGCTTTGATTATATGGGACCTTTTCCTGCCTCTAATGGATATACACATATTTTAGTTACTGTTGATTATGTTACTAAGTGGGTAGTGCTGATCATAACACCTCTATTAAGATGCTTAAAGAAGTTATTTTTCCGAGGTTTGGAGTCCCTAGATACTTAATGACCGATGGTGGTTCACATTTTATTCATGGTGCTTTTCAGAAATGTCAAGTAAGTATGATGTTAATCATAGAATTGCATCTCCATATCACCCACGGTCTAGTGGTCAAGTAGAATTAAGTAATAGAGAGGTCAAATTAATTTTGCAAAAGATTGTTAATAGATCCAGAAAGAATTGGTCCAAGAAACTTGATGATTCATTATGGGCCTATAGAACTGCATATAAGAATCATATGGGTATGTCTCCGTATAAAATGGTTTATGGAAAAGCATGTCAGTTACCTCTCGAACTAGAACATAAGGCATATTGGGCCATTAAAGAGCTCAATTATGATTTCAAACTTGCCGGTGAGAAGAGGTTATTTGACATTAGCTCACTTGATGAATGGAGAACCCAAGCCTACGAGAATGCCAAGTTGTTTAAAGAAAAAGTTAAAAGATGGCATGACAAAAGGATACAAACACGTGAGTTTAACGTAGGTGATTATGTGTTGCTATTCAACTCTCGTTTAAGATTTTTTGCAGCAAAACTTTTCTCTAAATGGGAAGGTCCTTACGTTATCGAGGAAGTCTATTGTTCCGGTGCCATAAAAATCAACAACTTCTAAGGCACAAGTCCGAGGGTGGTGAATGGTTAAAGAATCAAACATTATATCTCAGGTAATCCTATAAATGTTGAAACTAATAACATTGAAACCGCAACCCTAGAGGAATACATAAGAGACACTTTCCAGAACATTTCAGACTCCGAAAAGGAATAGGTGTGTGGTACGGTAAGTAAACTGACTCCAAAACAGTTCTAATAGCAATTTTTCTCCGTTTTGGAATATTTAAGAATTTAGGAAAATAAGAAGTAGTCCGGGAGGGACACTAGGCCTCCACGAGGGTGGAGGGCGCACCCACCCTTACTGGCTCGCCCCCTGCCTCGTGGGCACCTCGTGTGCCCTCCGGACTCTGTTTTCTTGCACGTTACTTCTTTTGGTCGGTAAAAATCCATTATATAACCTCCCGAAGGTCTTGACCACCGTATCACGCAAAAGTCTTCTGTCTTTGTTTCGAGCCATTTATGCCGCAGACTAGAGCAATATGTCATCCCAGGATTCGGAAGGAGAAATCTATGTGGCTGATTACCTTGCAGACCTTAAGGTCTACGGGGACATGGAGCATTCTGGCTAGACCACTAAGGAAGAGGAAGACTAAGAGCCTAAGGGAAGGGAGGAGACGATCTCAAATGAGGATGAAGTCCCGTTACCTCAACCTGGGGACATGCATGTGGAGTTTAAAAAGTCAAGCCTCCCTGATAGGGCGAGGAAATCCAAGATTGAGTTTATCCCTTTTCGTCTCTTGCAGGAAAACAAACATGAACTATGCAAAAGGATATTAAGCCTTGAGCAGGAAATTGATGATTTAAGGGAGCAAAATGCTATCCTCAAGCGTAAATTGAGGAAGAAGTCTACATCATCAACTCCATCTTCATCACCTCCGAGGACATAATCACATGGGTATGGGCACTCGCCTTGGCAACTGCCAAGCTTGGGGGAGGTGCCCCGGTATCGTATCACCATCACACTCATATCTTTACCGTTTTTCTTAGTTCGATCCTTTTGGTAATATCTTGATCTAGTAGAATAAAGTTTTGGTATGAATTAGTTTTGAGTTTTTCATTGAGATCCCTCTATGTAATCGAGTCCGTGAGCTATATATAATAAAGATTAGTGTTGAGTCAAGGGCTTTGCTATCTTGCTATGATATTGAGTGCATAAAAGAATAAAAAGAAATAAAAGAGTTCATATTGATCTTATGGATAGTAATGACTTCACATATAAAGAGTATGAGGCTTAAAAGTTGTTGGGAGTTGACAAACATAGTTTTGGTCATCGTTGCAATTAATAGGAAGTAATAAAGAAAGAGAGGTTTTCACATATAAATATACTATCTTGGACATCTTTTATGATTGTGAGCACTCATTAAAGTATGGCATGCTAAAGAGTTGATGTCGGACAAGGAAGACAACGTAATGGGTTATGTTTTCTCACATCTGAGTTAAAGTATATTGTCATGGATCGTCCAATATGTTGAGCTTGCCTTTCCCCTCATGCTAGCCAAAATCCTTGCACCAAGTAGAGATACTACCTGTGCTTCCAAATATCCTTAAACCCAGTTTTGCCATGAGAGTCCACCATACCCACCTATGGATTGAGTAAGATCCTTCAAGTAAGTTGTCATGTTGCAAGCAATAAAAATTGCTCTCTAAATATGTATGACTTGTTAGTGCGGAGAAAATAAGCTTTATACGGTCGTGTGATATGGAAGTAAGAAAAGCGACAGACTGCATAATAAAGGTTCATATCACAAGTGGCAATATAAAGTGACGTTCTTTTGCATTAAGATTTTGTGCATCCAACCCTAAAAGCACATGACAACATCTGCTTCCCTCTGCGAAGGGCCTATCTTTTACATTATGCAAGAGTCAAGGTGATCTTCACCTTACCCTTTTTATTTTATCCTTTGGCAAGCACCTCGTGTTGGAAAGATCCTGATATATATATATATATATATATATCCAATTGTATGTAAGTTAGCATGAACTATTATTGTTGACATTACCCTTGAGGTAAAACGTTGGGAGGCAACACTATAAGCCCCTATCTTTCTCTGTGTCCGATTAAACTCCATAACCATAAGTATTGCGTGAGTGTTAGCAATTGTAGAAGACTAAATGATAGTTGAGTATGTGGACTTGCTGAAAAGCTCTATTCTTGACTCTTTCTGATGTTATGATAAATTGCAAATGCTTCAATGACTGAGATTATAGTTTGTTTGTTCTCAATGAAGTTTCTGAACCATACTTGACATTGTGAATAGATTGTTACTTGAGCATAAGAAATCATATGACAAAATCTATATATGTTGCTGTTATAAGAATGATCATGATGCCCTCATGTCCGTATTTCATTTTTATCGACACCTCTATCTCTAAACATGTGGACATATTTTTCAATATCGGCTTCCGCTTGACGACAAGCTAGGTCTAAGCTTGGGGGAGTTGATACGTCCATTTTGCATCATGCTTTTATATCGATTGCATTATGGGCTGTTATTACACGTTATGTCACAGTACTTATGGCTATTCTCTCTTATTTTACAAGGTTTATCATGAAGAGGGAGAATGCTTGCAATGGGATTCTCAATGGAAAAGGAGCAAATATTGGAAACCTATTCTGCACAGCTCCAAAAGTCCTGAAACTCCACGAAAGTCATTTTTGGAATTAATAAGAATTATTGAGCGAAAGAAGTACCAGAGGGGGCCCACACCCTGGCCACGAGGGTGGGGGGAGCGCCCACCCCTAGTAGGCGCGCCCCCCTGCCTCGTGGGCCCCCTAGTGGCCCTCTGGTGCCCATCTTCTGCTATATGAAGTCTCTTACCCGAAAAAAAAATCATAAGCAAGCTTACGGGACGAAACTCCGCCACCACGAGGCGGAACCTTGGCGGAACCAATCTAGGGCTCCGACAGAGCTGTTCTGCCGGGGAAACTTCCCTCCCGGAGGGGGAAATCATCACCATCGTCATCACCAACGATCGTCTCATCGGGAGGGGGTCAATATCCATCAACATCTTCACCAGCACCATCTCCTCTAAAACCCTAGTTCATCTCTTGTATCCAATCTTGTATCAAAACCACAAATTGGTACGTGTGGGTTGCTAGTAGTGTTGATTACTCCCTGTAGTTGATGCTGAAAGCACAAGTGCTCCCTGGGTGATTTTGGTAATTAATGTCAACATATCTCTTGTTGGACTAACACTTTTACCTAGTATGTTTCAGATGAGTTCAACAATGAAGTGGCATGGACTAGAGGATGTGGAACCCCTTCAAGATGCTAAGGACAAAGGATTGGCTCAAGCTCCAAGAACAAGACTCTACATTTTCTATTTTAGTGATCCAAGATCACATTGAGTCTATAGGAAAAGCCAATACTATCAAGGAGGGATGAGGTGTTGCTTAATGGCTTTCTTGCTCAAAATGCTTAGTGATATGCTCCAAAGCCCTCAACTACTTTCTCATATCAACATATGACCTAAACCAAAAGTCAAACTCGGCCCCACCGATTCTTTCCATCCGGCGCCACCGAGTTCAGATGTCATAGCCACTGCCACAAACCCTAGGCAAACCGATCTCACCGATAGGTATGTCGGTCTCACCGAGATGGGATTGTAATCTCTGTGTATGTCCATTACCAAAATCGGTCTCACCGAGTTTGAGAAATCGGTACTATCGAGATTACAATGCAAACTCTCTGTTCCTCTTCGTAACATTTCGGTCCAACCGAGATGAGCGAATCGGTCCCACCGAGTTTGCCTGGCCAACTCTCTGGTTAGCTTATTACCAAAATCGGTCCCATCGAGTTTGTGTAATCGGTCTGACCGAGATTACGGTATGCCCTAACCCTAAACATATCGGTCCTACCGAGTTGCATGTCGGTCCCACCGAAAATCCTAACGGTCTCATCATTTGCTGAATCGGTCCGACCGAGTTTCTCAATTCGGTCCCACCGAGATTGGTAAGTTGTGTGTAACAGTTAGATTTTGTGTGGAGGCTATATATACCCCTCCACCCACTCTTCATTCGTGGAGAGAGCCATCAGAATATGCCTACACTTTCAACATACATTTTCTGAGAGAGAACCACCTACACTTGTGTTGAGACCAAGATATGCCATTCCTACCATATGAATCTTGATCTCTGGCCTTACCCAAGTTGCTTTCCACTCAAATCTTATTTCCACCAAATCCAAATCCTATGAGAGAGAGTTGAGTGTTGGGGAGACTATCATTTGAAGCACAAGAGCAAGGAGTTCATCATCAACACACCATTTGTTACTTCTTGGAGAGTGGTGTCTCCTAGATTGGCTAGGTGTCACTTGGGAGCCTCCGACAAGATTGTGGAGTTGAACCAAGGAGTTTGTAAGGGCAAGGAGATCGCCTACTTCGTGAAGATCTACCCCTAGTGAGGCAAGTCCTTCGTGGGCGACGACCATGGTGGGATAGACAAGGTTGCTTCTTAGTGGACCCTTCGTGGGTGGAGCCCTCCATGGACTCGCACAACCGTTACCCTCCGTGGGTTGAAGTCTCCATCAATGTGGATGTACGATAGCACCACTTATAGGAACCACGATAAAAACATCTGTGTCTTCAATTGCGTTTGCACACTCCAATCCCATCCCTTTACATTCTTGCAAGTTGCATGCTTTACTTTCCACTGCTCATATACTCTTTGCATGCTTGCTTCATATGTATTGTGATTGTTAAACTTGTGCCAAAACTCCACTTCAACTTAAAGAAATTAAAACTGCACCTTTTCTCACTTAGTGTCTAATCACCCCCCTCTAGACACCTCTTCTTGATCCTTTCAATTGGTATCAGAGCTTTGGTCTCCATTGCTTTGGTTTAAACACCATTGGAGGAAGATGGATGAGTCTACTTTGGGGAGTCTTAGACATAGAGTGCCTATACTTGATGGAGAGTCACTACTAGGAAAACCCTTACCAGTAGCGCTGGTTTTCTTGCTATTAGTAGCGCGTGCAGGCGCGCTACTACTACGGTGCTACAACTATTTTTTAGCAGTAGCGCTTGTTTTGCCCAAATGCCATCGGGTATCTAAAGCTAGTCTGTAGCGCTTTCACCCAAGCCATCGATATATATCTACAGCGCGTTGAACTAACCAGCGCTACTGTTACTTGAGTGCTACTGGTAATCTTTACCCCCATGCCACTGCTAACTTTTGTATATTTTTTTTGCATTTTGGCTCTATACACAATTAAACAGATCCACCGTTTATACAATAACATGCATATTCATTGAAAAGCAAGTGAGTCATCAATGAGCCAAAATTATTAGAAGTCTCGACATGTCTCAAATATCTCATCATCATCAATCATGGTCAAACGCATGTCTCGAAATAGCGTTACAAGTCATTACAAGTTCTCAATACATGCAACTACATGGTCACATACTGATGTTTCATCATCAATGCAGACTATGATATGACCGCATAGAAGATAAGAGCGATCACGATGATCAAAAGCGGTATTATGTAGTAGTTTTTGCAGCGGCGCTGGTTCTGAATCCCCTGTTGTGCTATGAATCTCGAGTAACTAGCTTCGGCTTCCGCTCTGCTATCAAACCCTTTCTGGCTTCCACCAGAGAAGCCAGAGACTTGGGCTTGACACTCTGGCCACTCATCATACACACCCGGAACATGCCCTACATACACATCATACCACTTCCTCGCCATCGTTGATCTATATACCTGTCAGAGATGCACATATATATACCATGAAGCAAATTGAACAAAACAGTTATGAAATAGAAGCAACATATATAGTAAACATAGTTAACAAATTTTATCGTAACGAAAGTAATTAACTAGAGCGTGGCACCATATATCTAATAGTTTCGTCGTACTGAGAGATTCGAAGTTTTGTCGTACAGAAAGTAACAAGTAACTAAACAGACACATTGTTTTTAAGCAGTGCACTCTTCCCATCTGTCCATATCCGGGAGGACGGACCCATGCTTAGTGAAAGGCGTCATGTCCTGACGTTGTAGGGCAATGCGGGTTCGGACATCAGCTCGCGATATTGGGCTGGCGTAGAACATCCCATTCCCTTCGAGGACATCTTTGATGATGATGGACGCAATTTCCTGTTGGATCCAGTACAAATCATTTTGAAGTCGATTATCTGGCACGGCTCCAAAGGCTTCGGCCCATCTCTGGATATGGGTATCGGATGAAGATTTCATGCAAAGTGATTGAACATCCCTTCTGTACTCCATCATTAGATGGATGACGTAGAATCCATCATTCTCACTTCTTGCGGTTCTTTGGATGCAATGAAGTCGATCTTGTGGGTGAAACAAAGCCCGGCCTTATTTGTTTTTTTGTGTTGGATGTAGCCACCCCGCATGCTGAAGCCCAGGATAGCTCTGTCCAGAACATACTTTATGTGTGTGTAATCTTTCTTCTGTATGTTCTTCGACGGGTCCAAATATAGAGCGCGGGAGTAACGCGGGTAAAGAACTATGAGAACGGCACGACAACCCCCGCTGCGCAAAATACACGATCAAGTTTAGCCTCCATGCGTGCAAAGTAACTATTGAAATGCACGAAAGGATGTATGTGTTATAGTGCTATCCATGGATGACTTACAGGATGATAAGGTAGGAGAATCGTTTCTTTGTCCTTATTGCTGACCAAGAATTCTTCAATGTACTGACTCGCATATTGACGGTTGGCTTCGTTGATTGACAAGAAGCCCTCATGCATGTAGTATGGGTCCACGACAGCAAGACCGGTGACTTGCTCTCTCCTGACGATGTAGTTCATGTGCAGCGCATACAGGCGGACAAACATAAAATCGAGTGTCCTCATTTGAAACATCTGGAAGATGTAATCAAACCTCAGGAAGAAGAGGTCCGCGGGGCATGTGTGGACATACATCTTGCAACCGCCGCACATGAACCATATAAAGTGGGTATCCTGGATCATCCGAGGCGAGGAGGCTTCTCTCTGTCGAAAGCACATGGTCATGGAGTCTCCTGAGATCCCCTTCTATGGCAGCTAGTGCATTCGCCAGTACCATTGGCTCTCCCGCGACATGGAATAATGGCGCATGTTTCATCGGTACATGGTCAACCTTGGTCGAAGGCGGCTGGCTGCTAGAACCAACATTGCCAGCTTTATTGGATTTTCTCGCCGTCGGTCTCTTCCTCTGCTTCTTCTTGGTGGGCTTAGGTGCTGGTGGGTCTGTCAGACCCTCCCTGAGCACCACCCTTAGTGTTGCCGGGCTCAGCATTGGATGACTCTGGCTAAGTAGTTGAGCTTGGGTGGAGCCGGCATCTAGAGGCGTGTCCTGCGAGGATTGCATGAACAAAGACTTCTTGCACTCCCGAGGACGTTCCGGCTCTGGTACATGCATCTCATATTCATATGGTTGACTCATTGTTACTTCGTTGTCAAAGGCAGTATTGAAATACTGGTTAGGGTCATCGTCGACCTCCTCCATGTCATGATCCCTATCCTCTTCCATGGGGTAGATGGCATCATCTGCCGGCGGCACGGTTGTCCCTCCTTCCTCATGTCTCTCGATCTCAGCAAGCAACACAAACGATGGTTGTACTTGTGTAGGTGGTGTTGTGGTCATACCTTCCTGAGGTCCCGTTGGTGTGCTCCCGGCCACCTCGACACGAAGAAGATTTTTCGGCCACAGGATCGGCCAATTTTTGCATTGGCCAAGCTGCGTGGGGGTCTCGTCATCCTCTCCATCGGTTTGTATTGGATGAGGGAGACCCTCATAGCCCGCTTTCACACTCGCCACGGGGACCCTTAAGGTGTTATCAGGCATCTACCGGCGGTGAAACAATCGATCCTTAGGCTTCACTATAGTACCCTTCCCCACATCCACCAACCCGCCCTTCATGTTGTAAAGGAGGGTGCACGGAGTGGAGTCGGCCTACAAAGACATATACGTGCGGCGTCAGAGATCCAAAAAGAACGGCAAATGAAGATTAATTAATTAATTAGTTGAGTTGATGAAGGTGCGACGACGCGTATTTACCGTGAGGGCGTCGAGCTCAGCCAATGTCGACGGCCCGACATTCAAGCCAGAGACGGAGCTTGGGCTGCTGTGAGAGCTGGGCGGAGGAGCAGGTCTTTGGAGGAGGTGCGGTGCGGTTGCCATACTAGGTACGGGTATGGGTGCGGTGTTCATTGAGTTGCTCCCGGTAAAGCTGGGCATGGGAAAATCACTTGGTGGCGCATTTGGATTTTGTTGCACCCATGTGACCACTGTTGGAATCAAGCTTGTAAAGGCAACCACCATATCAGATCTACAGGCAGCGAATCTCAGCTTTGGTCTCAGCTTTTGCTTTCTCCATCGCCCGCACCACCTTCTCGTCGATAGTAACTTGATTGAACTTCTTTCTCTGTCTTTTGGCCTCGGGGTCCTTGCAATAATAGTACTTCCAAGTGGCCCCATCCCCGGCGCCATGCACACGTCGATATTACGGCCGCTGGCCGGGCGGGTGTCCCATCATTATGTTCATGGCCCGGTTGAAACGATTTTCCCACTTGTACTTCGCCGATGGCTGAGTCGACTGAGTCGACGAGTCGCTCTCGGCCGCCGCAAGCTTGTGTTGCTCTCTCTGCAAAATGGACCGTGAATCATTTACGAATGCGACTAGAATGTAGTAGACTTCGTTAATCAGAACCTAATATGTAAAGTGGTAAAAGGATAACTACCAGTATTCTCATGAATTTCCTAGTCGGCCCGTCGGTGAAAAAAAATCTTTTTCTTGGGGTCCCACGAGAATCGGGCCCTGATGAAGTCATGCTCCTGCTGGTCGGTGAACTCAGCCAATGGGTCTGGGATCCCCTAACGTTCACGTTCTACGTCCTCCTTAGCCCACACGGGCCTCTTTCCCGTGTAACCACAACTTCCAAGGCGGTGGTTCCCCATGTTCTTAGCCTGCAGCTGCTTGCCTCTCTCCGACCTGGCCTTGGCAGCTTCTTCATTGCAAGTCTCCTTGAACTTTTCAAAGTCCTCTATTGTAATTTTCGGATTGTCTGCAACAATCTCGGCGTAGGTTTCATGGTCTACTTGAATCGCCTTTTTCACCCTAGTTTTCCAAGCGCTCAATGCGTTGCTGAACTTCCCTACACTACAAAAAAAACACTTCCGTGATGATACGTGTTTGTCACGGTAGGTCGTGTTTTTTGTCATGCATGTACATCCATGACAAATTTATGATAGAATCAAGATAGTCATACCTGTGTCGTCGTAGAAGTGTTCCATGACATTACCAAAACTATCATCACGGAAGTGTCCACTTCCATGACGATAAATCGCGTGTCACAGAAGTGCTTTCGTCAAGGGTGACCGACACGTGGCATCCACCGTAACCGATAGCCCGTTAACAGCCCCGACCAATGGGGATTTTCCACGTGTAAAATCATCATTGGCTGGAGGAAACACGTGTCGGCTCACCGTTGGGACAGATGTCATCCACTCATTGGACGGAAGCCGCCTATGGTACGTCGACACGTGGCATGGCCCAACAGAGGCCCATTCCTGTGAAAAGGCCGGCCCAGTAAAAATTAGCAGGCCAGCCCATATAAGGCCTACTTGTGTCAGGTCCATTTAAGCCCACGGCCCATAGGAGATGAGCCAATTCGGCCCGTCAACGGCCCGTTAAAGATTTGACACCATTGCAGCCCATCGTCAGTTCGAGCCTGTTAATAGCCCGCTATATATCTGGACTCAATATCGGCCCGATGAGATTTCGGCCTATTAACAGCCCATTTAATGGATGGGCCAATTTTCAGGATGTACATCTTTCGGCCTTTTAGCGACCCATTTAAATGTTGGGCTAGTTTCCGGCCCGGTGTGTCTTTCAGCCTGTTGACGGCCCATAAATTTGATGGGCCATTTGTTGTCGGACCTGAGTTTGACCTTTTAGCGGCCCATTTAAGTGTTGGGCCAATTTTACGGCGGTGTCACTTTCGGCTGTTGACGTCCCATAAATCAGTTGGGCCATTTTTAGTCGGACCTGAGTTTTGGCCTTTTAGCGACCCATTTAAGTGTTGGGCCAATTCCCGGCCCTGTGTGACTTTCGGCCTGTTAACGGACCATAAATGAGTTGGGCATTTGTAGTCGGACCTTAGTTTTGGCCCTTTAACGGCCCATGCCCTTCATGGTCCAATACCAGCCCGGTTTCTCTTTCGGCCTGCTAAAGGCCCACAACACAGTTGGGCCATTTACAATACGACCTGACTTTCGGCCTCTTAGCGGCCCATGGTCTTCATGGTCTAGTACAAGCCCGCTGTCTCTTTCGGCCTGCTAAAGGCCTACAGTATAGTTGGGCCATATGTAGCCCAAACTTAGTAACGACCTGTTAACAGCCCGTGAAATAAACTGGGGCCACCTGTTGCCCGCTTCGAAGTCGGCCTGTTAACGACCCGGGAGGTAAGAGGGCCGACAATTAACTTTCAGCCTAGTAACGGCCCATTAACTTAATGGGCCCACTAAAGTTCGTACATGTCTTTAGGTCAAATTAGATAATTTGAGCCCATTACGACGGGCAATTATGCACAGGACCAAAACCGATCACGCAAAGGTACGACATACAGGGAATAACGTTTCAAATCCAGCATATACTACAGGAAATTACATCCACTTGGCAATCAAAGATTGATGCCAGTGCAAATAAATGAGCAGAACCTAACCATCTACAACGTGACAATCTGCAACCTCAGCACCGATGACGCCCATAAGCATGTTGGCAAGTTCTTTCTGCTTTGCTACACTTTCTCTGAAAACATTGATCAGTTGTTGTGTTGCACGACTCTGCACCTCTGATTCATCCACCATTTTCATCATTGCTTCAGCCATTAATTGGTTCACAAATATACATTTATTCTGTTGCATTCGAGACAGAGGATACTGAACAGATTCGGATGGCGATTTTGGCAGGCTTGTATTATTGATAGTGGAGAGTGTCTCGACCACTACATCATAACATAAATTAGGACGGGAACCAAACAGATTAATCATGAGTTATTGCCATATTACCTGGCCTAGATTTACTTTGGAAAGAAACAATGGGGTTGCCTTGCTGTTTTCGTAGTTTGTCTTCTTATCTTCAGCGACTGCACAAAATTAACACACTAGCATTGCTATCATTGGCCAAGTCAGATAATAGGAAAGCAACATTGACACAACGAACGTTTGGGCAAGTAGCCTACACCAAATTAACACAATATGGCACATCTATCATCAGCCAGGTAAGGTAATACGAAAGCAACATTGACACAATGAATGAATGGGCAACCAGAGATGCACTACAATTCAGTAATATGCGTGATATGAGATAGTACATTCATGCATTTCAAGATGCAAAACTACCGGGCAGTTTTCCTTACAAAAATCAACATTACGCCTTTAACATTTTGCTACAACTAATTTTAGATCAGATAAAGGTTAGATTCACGCTGATTAACAAAATACATGTTGATGTAAAATATAGTGATATACAACAGTACTTACATCAGCATTGGAGCACGAGAGAATTCCCATAAGATATTTCCCTCGAATCTGATCCCAATGGAGGAAGTCTTCTATCGTTTAACCTTATTTTCTAGAAGAGAGATGGGTAAGAAACATGTAGAAAATATGATCGAGAATGCTATAAAATTTCATGATGCGAGGATACACACACGCTTCTTAGAATGGAGTTGACATTCTTTTCTTTGGACAGAGCGGACTAGTTCTTTGGCCTTTGGAATCTGCTTATTATCGATTGGGAGTTGGGTTTCTCTGTCTTTGGAGCGGTATCTATGAAAAATGGAGTTGGTTTATTATCTCTTGGCGTTTGGATCTTTTGCAAAGACCTGGTTTGTAACCCTTGATTCTAATAGAGCCGTCTTCCCCTTGCATGCCTTATATAGAAGAATGGTGATTCAGTTATAAAACATGCTACAACAGAGATGGAATAGGTACTGAAGAATAGAAAGGCATGACATATTGACATGTATTCCCTCCATCCGGAAATAAATGGACGAGTCTAGGCGTATTTTAGTTGTAGATACATCCAGTTTTATCCATTTCTGCGACATTTAATCTGGACGGAGGGAGTATGATGTAAGAGCAAGGGATACGACAGGACAACACAGTAAAAAAAACACTGAAAAAACCCACTGCAGAACCAAAGTATTCAAACCCACTGATATGAGATAGTACACTCATGCAGCTCAGGATGCAAAACTACCAGGCAGTTTTCCTTACAAAAATCAACATTGTGGCCTTTAATCATACATTTTTCTACAACTAAATTTAGATCATATAAAGGTTGGATTCACACCGATTAACAAAATACATGCTGATGTAAAAATATAGTGATATACAACAGGTACTTACATCTACATTGGAGCACAGAGAATTCCTGCAAGAATCTTTCCTCATAAAGCGATACCATTGCAGAAATTCTTCTATCTGATAAGCTTATTTTCTAAAAGAGATATGGGTAAGAAACATGTAGAAAATATGATCAAGATGCTATAAAATTTCATGATGCAAGGATACGCACACGCTTCTTAGAATTGAGTTGACATATTTTTGCTCGATTGGAAGCGGACTAGTTCTTTGGCCACCGGAATCTGCTTATTATCGATAGGAGTTGGGTTTCTCTGTCTTTGGAGCAAGATCTATAAAAGCGGAGTTGGTTTATTAACTCCTGGCGTTTGGATCTTTTGCAAAGGCCTTGTTTGCAACCCTTCAGATTCTAACATAGTTGTCTTTCCCTTGCATGCCTTGTATAGAAGAATGGTGCTTTAATTATAAAACATGCGACAGCAGAGAGATGGAATAGGTACTGAAGAATAGAAAGGCATGACATATTGACATGTATTCCTCCATCCGGAAAAAAATGGATGGGTCTAGGTGTATTTCAGTTCTAGATACATCCTTTTTATCCATTTCGCAACATGTAATCCGGACGGAGGGAGTATGGTGTAAGAGCTAGGGATACGACAGACAACACAGAAAAAACTAGTTGAATGTAAAACTATATGCTATCGGAATACGTACAGAATTAACAAAGGCAACATACATGTGTATGATTGGGATAATAAGTTGGCATTGCATCAGAACACTAGAACAACACTTCAAATTAAAAAAACATGGTATGGCGAACGGATAAAGTACATCTTTGGTGAATAACAACGCATAAGATATTCAGAAGCATGATGTCCAAATTAAGCAGATGGCATTGCGATATAGTAGAATGACAATACTTGAATTTGAAAACATGTTATCATGAATGGAATAGGTACTGAAAAACAGGAAGGCATGACATATTTACATGCATGATCAGCATGCTAAGCACATGGCATGCAACAGAGTAGATACACTCCAGACATTATATGCATGTTGTACCCATATCACGTGCCAAGTTAGAGCAAGGACCTTGTGGGGTGAAGAGGATTCATCATCTTTACGCAAGTCTTCAAGAACTGCCTTTACATGTTCCATCATATTGGGTATCATTGACATCAAGTTTATTGGCCTTTACATTGCTCGTGAGGTTCTTGTGGATATATCGGTGTGTGCAATTATATCGACATGCATGGAAGACAACTAGTAGTTAGATTTATGTAAATGAGTGCATGTAGGAGACGACATAAATAGTAGGACTGGGGTTAACTAGCAGCAACAGGTCTCATAAACTAAAGGGAGAACACAGATGAAAGCTACAGAATATGTACCGTTTGTACTCGAGATTAACTAGATGGCACACAAAAGTATTAAAGAACAACATAGGTAATACTAGAAGTGGTATAATACTATAATCACCAGCCTGTGGGATAGCATTGGCTGATGGATGATAACTATGGAACAGCGTTACCTAAAGAACAAGTATCTTAGCTGAACTATGGAACATCCTGAACTCCTGAACAAGACCCGTAAGAGATCAGCATGAATATACAGTGAAATGTGATGATCTATTTTCCGTGCTTAGATGAATAACAAAGCCATAAATGTTGCACACAAGTAAGATGAGGGTACAACCTATCTGGCTGCCATCCATAGGAGTGAGCATCATGCTCTGACTTGTCGATGGCCCTGCAGTTGTTGTGGCTGTCCATGTCGGGCACGCGCATTCGATGCAGGGAACTGTTGAGTGGGGACTGTAGCTCCCTTCTGGTGTATGCTTCCCTTGTTGGAGCAGCTGCGGCGAGTCAGAAGATGGTGTGTCTGAAGATGCAGATAACACATAAAGTTAAGAACAACATATCTCTTTGATCCGAAGAAATACACTAAGAGATCAACAGCAAGGTACGAGAGTGGTCACACGTCTGTGTACTTAAGACTAAATTGGGGTCACACGATTTTATTTTATTTTGGTACTGTCCGATCTACGCCGGATAGCTTGATGGCCGTCTTGTGCCTCCCGGCTGACACTGTTCGGAATCTTCCCCGAAGAGCCAGCGACCAACGGCAGAGCAGCCTGCCTCCGCCGTCCGTGGCCTCGTCCAAAACCCCGCTCCCCGCCCCACCGCACTGCCGTGGTTGCGCCGCACCCAGGCCAATCCACAAGGACTCCCCGTGATCCAGATCCGGCGGTGGCAGTACATTCAACCCATGCAACTCTAAAAGATATCCATCTAAGCGCTGCTTCCGCAGCGAACTTGCGGCCCCGCACCCTTACGTTAGACACCAGCCAACCGGCAGCCTAGGAGCTCCGCCGCCTCGAGGGGTGCTGCTTCCCATTGGGAATCGATTGGCCCAGAATAAAAATTCAGACAACTGACGCCTAAATAAAGTGATTTCAGATGAGGGTGCGACCTACCTGGCGGCATGGTGAAGTAGGCAGGTCCAGCTGCCGAGTCGGTGAGGCCGGCGCGGTTGCGGTGGTGACCGGCGGCAGGGAAATAGCGATGTCGCGACGGTCGACGGCTACACGGAAGCAGCGCCAGGACTCTGGACGGATCCGAAGTTGGAGCCGCTCCGGCACCGTGAACATCGGCGGGGGTGAATCGGCTTCGGTACGGTTCATGCGGCTGTCGTCTTGGTAGCACCAGTAGCACGGAGTAAGAGGCACACGACCCAGTGCACGACGACAATTGGACAGCGTCTCCGGCATTAGGGAGGAGGGCGGCTGTGAAATTGGTGCGGTGGGGGGCGCCATGGAGGTGGGGCTGAGGTTTCGCGGCTCGGGAGAAGGGAGCTTCCCGGGGAGAAGGTGATTTGGCGCCCATGAGGTATGAATGGGGGCGGGCGGGGGGGACTTGGGAGGGGAGTGGAACCATGTATTAAAGACGCATTTATGCAGAAATGTGAGGGGGGTTCTGATTCTACCCTTGCCTATAGGCTTCTCGGCTTGGGTATGTGTCTTGAGGGTCGGGGATAGTAGAGTAACTTTGCTTCTCCCCAAATAGTGGGCGGGAGCGATTTCGGCGCAGGAGGGCGTGTTTTGAACTATAGTGGGCGCGAGCGGGTCAAGCGAGGAGAGCGTGTTTTGAAATAGTGGGCCTTGAGCTATTTGAGCGAGAGAGCGTGTTTTGCCGACCATGTTTTATGAATTATTCGGCACATGTCATTTAGGCTGAGGAGAAGGCGCGCTTGGATGAAGTTACGAACCTACCCTCGATGTACAACGGGCCAATTGATGCATGTCCCACATAGGACGGTAATTTCGCGTCTCCCATTTATTTGCTTGGGCGAATTCCACCGAGCAGAGAGGATGTTTAACAGTTCGTTCGAATTTTGGGAGAACGAGCATCCACATCTACCTTACCAAGTTGATTCGAATCAAATTTTGAAATATTATCTTGCCACTTCTTTTTTTAGATGGAGAGATGATGCTCGGGAGTAATGTGTTTTTACATGCTCGTTGCTAGCGATTTACTATATGGCAAATAGTTGACCCACTCAAAAACGCGAATCAAACCCAAAATGAAATATCTCGATTTAATGAACTAGCTCGTTCAGTAGGTCAAAATAGTGAACTAAATCCAAAATTGAACACCTCAATCGAGTAGCATGTTGTACAGTATTATAGTACTCCATGAACATGTTGAAAGTCAAATTAATGAACTTGTTTGATATATGCATATATCCATTCATGTGTGGATTGCAGACAACATGGTATCCAATTTAAATATTTGAATGCAAGTATATATCAGTCTTTGATGCATAAAACGCGACCTCCCCCTCTCCCGGACTCCTGTTCTCTCTCTCTCTCTCTCTCACTCTCTCTCGCCGACAATCTTCAATTCTGTCGTACGCATCCGACACAAAAACCTTGTTGGTCCCTCTCCCTTTCTCTCTCTCTCTCTGTGTGTGTGTGTGGGGGGGGGGTCTTTCTAGTCCGCATTCATATATACACCATCTATAGGTCTCTCTCTCACACTATGTATGATAATCTAGCTAGTCAAAGCGAGATATCTTGGGTGCACTCATCGTATGCACACAAATTCCTTGGCTCTTTGCCCGTAACTCTCTCACGCACCACTATGTCGTCTCGGGCTCTTCCCCCTCTCTCAAACTCTCCATCCACAGGTCACACATACACATGCATATCTCACTCGCACTCGATAGTCCCATCTAAAACTCTATCTCTCTCCATCGTTCTCTCTCCATCTCACACGCACACACACACAATCTCATGCCCAGCTAGCCAAGTATGATGGTCTCTCACTCAATTGTAGGCACACGCAGTCCCCCCTATATGTATATGACTAGCTAATCTTAGTCTCCATCACAAACATGTGCGTGGTCTATCTCGATTCTCTCGGGGCATCTTTCTATCGCGCATGCACTCCCTCGATCTCCCACCCATATAGTCCCCTCACGATCTCGAGGGGATCTCTCTATCACAAACACACCCTCTCTCCCTCCCCATGCGTCCATGCCATCCATGTGTCCCTCTCGACCTTTTTTCCTTGTTGGCCAGACCTCTATTGGACATGTGCTGTTGGGGTGTCTCTCTCCGTTGCAAACAATCACACACTAGCTATCTTTGTGTACCTCCTCGCCTCGCTTTTCCATCTCGGAGATGCATGCGTGATATGTTCGCATAAGAAACGGAAAAACACACTCTCTCTCTAATTTATTGTTTTGTTGTCACTTTCTCTTTCACACACATACTCTTTTTGCACACTCACTCATTCTCCTTCACACGCACTTGATCTGTCTCGACTGAGGCACTCACCTCCGTCCATAGCACATAGATTTATTGAAAAGTCAAACATCACAAAGTTTGACCATGTACGTGGAGAAAAAGAATTACATCTAGTACAACAAACATATACCATTAGATTCACCATGAGATGTAATTTTGTATGATGTATCTTTGGTATTGTAGATATAAATAACATTTGCGTAAACCTGATCAAAGTTTCCAAAGTTTGACTTCTAAAAAATTTACATACCTTTGCATTATCGGCCGGATGGAATATCTCTTTCCCCCTCTCAGCTATCTGACGCACCACTCAGCCTTATCGGGGCTCCTCAATCTCTCTCAAACTTTATTGGTTAGTTTGGTTCGTGACCTGACCCTCATGCCTTGATGGCCGGTACTGCCTGGTGTGGACGTGAGATGTAAAATATTTCTGCCTGGCCAGGCTTGTGTGGTGCTGAAGCGTTTGGTTCATGCACAGGCGAACAAAGCATCAACGTCCCATCAATCAATCCATGCATCAATTATTTAATACTAATATCCATCCATGTTGCTGTTAGCCTCGTGGCCGCATCGACCGAGCATGGCCGAGCGTTGAAATCGGTCGCTTGGGCGAGGCTACTTGCGATGTCGGAGTTCAGCCGAGCTAATTAAAGTGCAAGGGAACCCAGCCCAGTGGGCTTTCTTTTCACGCAGGTAGCAACCAAACAAGCGTGCATGAAATCCAGCCACAACCCCAGGCCATGCAAAAGATGCTCACGGCGCAAGCCAAACGGGCCTTATATCTCCCTAGTTCACACATACACATGTCTCACTTGCGCTATACATATAGACCCATCCAACACTCTCCGCCCTTGTTCTCTCTCCATGTGACAGGCACCCCCCTAAGTACCATAATCCCTCACTCCATCGTAGGCTCTGTTTGGATCCATGGGTTAGAGTTAGTTTGGGTTACTTTGGAGTCAACTAACCCAAAAGATCCAAACAGGAGGGTTAGTTTAGGTTAGATGCATCTAACCCATCCAAAAAAACTAACCCATCCAAGAGGTGCTTATTTGGGTTAGTTCTTCTCGGGACCACTAATAAACACTTTTTCTCTCGCTCTCCCAGCAGCAGATCCCTCCCCACTTCCTCGAAGCTTCTCGTCCTCTCCCTCCCTCCCTCTCGCACCGCCCGTGAAGGTGCCTCGCCGTATCCGCGCTCCATCTAACCCTGCCATCCAAACACCTCTTTACTTAGAGTTAGTTCAGGGTTAGAATCTAACTCTAACCTCTAACTGAGTTAGAGTATCCAAACAGGGCCACAGGCAAGCACTCCCCCCTCCTAAGTATGATTATCTCTTACTAGCCATCGTGAACACACGTATTGTCTCCTTCCATCCATACGTCTATCTCGATATCTCTGGGGCATCTTCTATCGCGCACACACCTTGTCACTCGATCTCCCACCCATGTAGTCCCATCACGATCTCCGGGGGATCTCTCTATGACAAACATACACTCTCTCCTCCCCATGTCTGCATTTTCTCCGTACGTCTCTCTCGACCTCTCTCCCTTGTTTGTCGACCCCTCTTGGCCACGTGCTAGGGGTCTTCCTCTCTCGGTTCCAAACAACCACACACTATCTCCTCACCTTGCCTCCGTTGTCGAAGATGCATGTGTGATATGTTTGCATAAGACACGCACACTTTTTCTCCACTTTTATCGTGTGTTGTCCATGTCTCTTTCACACACGCACACACACTTTTTTCACTCTCTCTCTCTCTCTCTCTCTCGTCAGGGACTCTGTCACGTCCATAAGCATATGGATGTTTTGAAAAGTCAAACCTCAGAAAACTCTGACTAGGTATATGTGGAGAAAAACATTTACATCTGGAACGATCATTAGATTCATCACAACATGTACTTACTTCATACTATCATTTATCTTTGGTATTTCCGATATAAGTAATTTCTTTATAAACTTGGTCAAAGTTTCAAAAGTTTGACTTTAAAAAAATGTTGTAACTACATTATCGAACGGAGGGAGTAGCTCTTTCTCTCTCTCTCTGCTGTCTCTCACGGGCCTCCCCTCTCACCCGAACTCTATATACCGACGGATTATACGCTCACTGTGTCAGCATATAGCTCTGTACATTGTTTAGTTGACCGGTCAACCAATCCACATGCTGCGTTGTCAGCTCGTGTTCTGTATCTTGGTGTGCTAGCCCATGTGGCAGTGGGTGAAAATAAGTAAACTAGAGGCCCATCTGACTCGCGGTGAAGGAAACAAAGTTGAAACCACTAAGGGTAGCACCCCGCACGCTAGTAAATTGAGGGCGCATTGAGGACAAACTTCTTGCCTTGAAGGGCGACTTTTCGCGCACAATTCACCATCTTGGCGGCAGCATGCACAGAAGGACGCCTCTCGCACACCCAAAGCACACAACACACACCAGCACATCGTGTACACGGGCCGCCACCGTTGAGATGGACGGCGAGGCAGCCAACAAGCGGAGGCTGCTTGAGCCAAAACCGCATCCGGCGAGCCTGTACTTCATCAGCAGCCTCCCCGACGACATGCTGCTCGTCATCATCGGCCTCCTTCCCACCAAATCTGTCGTGCGGACCGCCCTCCTCTCTCGGCGGTGGCGCCCCCTCTGGCGCTGTGTCCCTCTCAACCTCACCGTTGAAAGCTGCCTCTGCGACGGGGATTGCAAACGCATGGCCGCAGTCTCCAAAATCCTTTCATCGCACCCTGGGCCAGCCAGACACCTTGACATCCGCATGTTCAGTACCAACTGCAAGGTCCAACCATAGTTCGACGAACGGTTCTTATACCCCGCCCTATATCAGCTCGAGGAGCTCAGCTTTGAAGCTGGACGATGTCGCTCTCTGCCGCCTTCTGCGCTCCACCTCACGCCAACGCTGCGCCGCGCCAGCTTCAGCTCCTGCTATCTTCCCCAGATTAATGCCGCACCCTCCCTTCTTCTCCCTCAACTCAAGCAGCTCGACCTATTAACATTGGCATCTCGAAGAAGACTATGGAGCACTTGCTCAGCAGCCTGTACTACACGCCGAGTACCTTCGTCTTGAGAAGATCCACGGGTTCATTAGCCTCCACATCGCCTCGACGAATCCCTCATGGATTTATGTGTCTTGCCGCCCTGCAACAAGCCATCAATTGGGAAGAGATCACTCCAGCTGTTCCATGTTATAGTCATTGAGAATGCGCCTTTCCTTGAGAGATTGCTTGTATCGGATCTAGAAGGTCCAACAAAAATCAGGGTCATTGACGCGCCGCAATTGACAGTGTTGGTGTACTCGTCTGCCAAATTCTCCTAACTCTTTATTGGATCCGTAATCGTTCAGGTACAACACTAATCTTCTTCTCCGTCTTCTTGAAATTCACATTTTTAAATTTCTTCTTGACGTATTTACGACCGTCTTCCAGAAAATGATTCCCACAAGCTTGACCCAGTCCATGCGCACAGTGAAGATCTTAGCACTAAAATCTATCGGCACCAATCTGGATCAAGTTGTTGGATTCCTTACATGCTTTCCATGCACGGAGAAGCTACTCATCAAGGTGAAACTTCTTTCCAATTAGTAAACGGTAATCACAACGTAGCTCAATTTTTTTGTAATTTTCCCAAATTACGATGACAAGTGTAGTGTTCAAAAATACATCTACGAACTGCACCGAAAGAAATGTTTTTAGTATTTTTTCTGACGTGATCACCTGCATCATTTTTATGATGTACTACTATAGTAGCCTAGGCTAGTCATAGTGGAAATTAACTTAGACTACTCCAGTAACTCTACGGTTACCCTAAGGGCAAGTACTACCTCCGTCCTGGTTTACTCTTCCAATTTTGTAGTATCAAAATTTGACCATAGATTTAACTGACAAAATGTTAATGCATGTCACTAAGATCTATATCGTTGGATTCGTATTTGAACATAATTTCAAATGGTGTAATTTTTAGTGACATGCATTGGCATTTTCTTAGGTAAATCTATGGTCAAAACTTTATACTAAATACGAGGTAGTATTCCCTCTGTCCCAAAATTCTTGTCTTACTTTTGTTTAGATACGGATGTATCTAACACTAAAATGTAACTAGATACACCCGTATTTAGACAAATTTAAGACAAGAATTTTGGAACGGAGGGAGTACAAAAGTGAGCTATGTAGGCCAAAACATGTGCCAAATTCACTTGTGATGCATTTGGCATCGATGCCCTCCATTGCTCACCTGGTGCCCTAATCTGGAGCACCTACTTTGCTCGGTGCCAAATTAACTCACGAATGAAAAAACACTGTGTGGGAGAGAGAGAGGACCGAGGCAATAAAAACACTTGTTTGGGAGAGTGAGAGGCTGGTGTAGTTGGTTTGATTGATTTGTTTATACATGTGGGTCTGTGTGCACAGCGGTGCCAACTCTCTCACATCGCGAGAGCGGTGCCAAAATCTTTTGATTTGACATCGATGCGTATTATGTGGCATACTTTTTGCGAAATATGGCATCGGCCACATAGTGGAAGGCAACAAATGCCCAAGCTCTTCACGTGCTCCTAGTTAAATGAGGGGAAACAGAAAAAGAGAGAGAGAGAGAGAGAGAGAGAGAGAGAGAGAGAGAGAGAGAGAGAGTGAAAAAATATCACTAGCCAGCCAACCCTATCATATGAGCGAATGATATTGGTACCTCTCGATGACACGGCAATCTTATGCAGCCAGCTGCTCTAATATGTTCTCTTCTTTCGCAGATAAAAAAAGACCCGGAAGTGAAAAATGTGCTGCACTATAACAATCTCATCGAATGCCTTGATCTCCATCTTACAGAAATTGATTTTATCGACTACCGAGGCAGCACATCTGAGATTAAATTGGCCAGGTTCTTTGTTCTACAGGCAAGTGTGCTCAAGGTAATGAGGTTTGGCATTCTCTAGCGCAACAATGAATGGCGTGCTGATCACCGCAAGCGTCTAAGCCTAAATGACAAAGTCTCCGCAGAAGTTGAATTTGTTTTTGAAACATCAAGTGGCCAGAGACTCGAAAACTTATTTGCCCATTAGTGACTTGTCAGGGCGGTGGATTTTAGTTTGTACGATAACGCTGCATCCACCTAAAGTAACGAAAGTTCTTACGTGAACTTCCTAGTAATTCCCTCTTCCTAGGTGCAGCATTACTCCTAACATTTGTAATATCAGTTTGAAACTTGTAATATTGCCGTGTCCTATTCCTCGCTTTTAAAATCCTGCGAATCAAACAGGTCCTGAGTTGGTGATGATGTTGTGCCTCCCATCTTTCACCAAGAGTCAGTCGGATCTAGATCTGATGCATACAAACCAAGCTTCTCCATTTTTGCAAAAAGATGCCCGCACTTGTTCCCTATTTACAAACAACTCCTTGTCTCTCACAATTGGCCTTATCTCCTCCCCACCACATCTAGAAGGCCGTGGAAAAATCGGGCGCGATGGCCGCTGCCGGAGCAGTCCACCCCCAATCTTGGTGTTCCGTGCAATGCACGGGCATCTACGCACAGGAAATTATGTCGAACAGGGCTAGTTGTAAGCAGGCTAGCTCTACAGCCATGATGATAGTGATTGCAGACGGCGAGGCTGACTATGGTATGCCGAACACGGCGCCTATACTCAGGTGTCATCTCCGGCGCAGGGTCTTGTCACTTCACTGTGAGGAGCAGCACGTAATAATTTGACCAGTGGGTGGTACAGTGCTAGTACTCCTAGGAGTCCTATATTGGTAGTACTACTACTAGTACTAGTAGCACCACCGTCTGGATTTAGGAGTACTACCACGTCCATCTGGATTTTCGTATTTGACTAGCAATATCTAGTAATGCATGTCACAAAAAATGTACTACTCCCTCTGTAAATAAATACATGGCGTTTTATTCCTATCGGCGAGAGAACTTAATGTTTTCTTGCTAACTAGAGTCTTAATAGGATTACATGCAATGAACTAAACACTGCATGTCATGTTTGGTAGTCTCAAGTCATTGAAAGCATGCACGGCCCACATCTCTCATTGGTTGATATGTCATGAAATAAGAAACAAGGAGGGAGTTAATTCACCGTGCCTAAGTGTTTTGGGATTATTTGGTTTTCGTAATGTGACTTACACAACATTTTTGTTTACATGCAATAACATTTTATTAGTTAAATCAAAGGTCAAAATTTGGCGCAAAATGCAAAGAGGACCAATAAACCAAGAACATCAAACTTCTCTCGTTTGGCCCCAACTAGAGGTCCAAGTGAGATGACTATACTGCATCGACACGAGGGGGCGCAGCTTCATTGACTTACGGCAATCGCCTTTGGGTGAATGACACGTGGGCCCAGGGGTGGCTGGCCCACCTATCATACAGCCAAAGGCAAAGTGAGGGCCGAGGAGTAGTACGAAATCCTACGCACCTACACACGCTAACCAAGGGCAAGAGTGATCACTCGAATCGCAAGATCAGTTGACTAGTAGAAGCTAAGCTAGACCCATGGAGGCGATGAGCGCGAGCATCACCGGTACATGCCAGATGGTCCACGACACGGCCTGCGGCCGGCAACAAGGAACGTCTCTGTAGTATTGCTTGAGGCCGCAGGCGAGTGGCCGCTTGGACGACAGCTTGTCTCCTTGTTCGACGAGGTCCTCGTCGGTTTCCTCGACAAGTTCACCGTCGTCAAGAAGCTCGCGGACGACTTTGACGTAAGCCTTCAGCCGACGCGCCCAGGCTCTGCGATGCCCGCCACCCTCAACGACCACTATGGTGACAACCTCTTCGACGACCTTGGTGGCCCTTCAGGATCGCCCGCCGTCACGGAGAATGTCCACCTTGAGGTCGCGCTTGCAGTTACCAGCGCCAGCAAGACACCATGGACATAATCACCCACGTCTACGCGCATGCAAGAGGAGGACGATAGGACGCTGGCCTTCTTGGACCGCAGGGCAACCTTGGACACACTGTTCAGAAGCACGTTAAACTCGCCGCCAACACCGCTGCTCCTCACACGTCGGTTGGTGACCCGGCGCACTAGGGCGTGAGGATGTCATTGATGGATCCGTATGTATTTTTATCTTTCCGTCAAATCCATGTAGTAGTATATGATACTACAGTAATTATCTTACCTTTCACATCAACTTCATAATTTTCGTACGTACTCCATGCATGAACGGCGCCAGAACCAAACTTCTCATTACTCTAGGAAAAATTGTTATTTTCTATCTATCGATCGCGCCATGGAGCAGAACCAAATTTTACAAGTTACGAGTTCAAAAGGAAAAGCCTGCCATGTTCGCGCCGCACCCCCACACGGTTGGTCCGGCACGCCGCTCAAGCGGGAATGCATGCGGTGTTGCATTTTCACTTACAAGTGGGACCGTAGTTCAGCAAACTGACTATCGGCAAACCCCCACCCCACCCACCGCGCGATGGCTGAGAAAACAGGAGGGAGAAGAGATGGCCGTAGCACAGACTCCAAGAAAATTGGTGTCGGATGGGACTCGTGTGGGTGGTGTGTGCCGTAGTGCTAGACGTGAATGCTAGTTATGGCCCATGCCACCCCACTATATCGAGCCTATATCGAGGTACAGTACGTAGAACAAATTTCCTGCAGTCCGTGCTCAACACTCCTCTATCTCTTTTCTCAGCCAGCCAGCAGACGCGCGGAGCCCATCGTCTGTTTGCTCACATGCGGTCCCACATGTCAGTGAAAACGCAAGCGGACCCACTGAACCTGCACATCTTTCACCTCGGCGTCTTTGGTGATGAAAAACAAATCCAAGAAAGATCTTCGGTGGCCGCTTTTGGAGTTACTCAAGAGTAGTAAGATTCTATTTACAGTTTAACCCAAGATGCACATCTCATGGCTTCAACTTATCAACTATACCACTCTATTTTCTTTCATGACACGACCTGGATGCTGGATGTCCCACGTGTCGGCAAAAGGAGGAAGAACCCGACCAAATCTTTGGTTGTGCTCTCGGATTAGACTAGTTGTGCTAACTTAAGATTTTTATTGTGTACTCCCTCCGTTCCAAAATACTTGACTTCCATTTGTCCAAAAATGGATGTGCCTATATACTAAAACATGTCTAGATACATATATATTTTGACAAATAGAAGGCATGTATTGTGCAGCGGAGGGAGTAGAATGGATGCAAGTTTTTGTATTGGGAAGAAGAGTACATCCATATATTGATAGAGCGCAATTTAGTAGATATTCTATCACTTTTAGCTAGCATGCAGGCTATAGATGAGATTAGTGCACTTGTTGATACTCCTACTTGGTATGCGTGTTGCTTCTTAGACGCAGAGAAAAGCGGACCGGAGGGAGTACTAGAATAGAGGCTAGACATGAGACTAGATGCGAGGAAGCAACGTCTACTTCTTTACACTCGAAGAAGAAAGAAGCACGCAAGATCGAGCCTCCGCAAATCAATCTGAATGCATCGAGAAGGCACTAATCCAACTTACAGGAGTAGTAAAATGTATTCTTGTGGTTCTTGTTTTCTTTGGTCTTGCTTTTCTAGTCAAAATTATCGTTGGAGTTCGTGCAAAACAGAGGTCCGTTTGGGGTTGTGCGTTGCAGTTGGCCTTACAAGTGGGACCGCAGTTAAGGAAACTGACTATCGGCAAACCCCCACCTCGCCCGCCGCGCGATGGCTGAGTTAGAGAAACGACGAGGTTGAAGAGATTGCTCTAGCAGGGACTCCAAGAAATATGATGTCAGATGGAAGTCGTGCTGGTGGCGTGTGCCATACTCATGGACGTGAATGCTTGTTCTGGCCCATGCCACCCTACTACTCCTACTAGTTAGTACTACTATATAGTACTACTAGTAGTATCGAGGATTCGACGTGCTGGTTATGTAGTACAGTATGGCTACAGTAAAAACACCCGCACGACGCGCAAAGCATGTGAAGCTAGTACAAATAGTGTACTACAATTGTTGATTGGCCCCATCCGATAACATGTTGCAATGCACGTACAATTATGTATTTGAAAAATATATTTTTTGCCTCGTCGCACCACTCACTCACAGAAGCAACTCGAAAGCCATTCATAAATTTAGTAAGTTTATCACAGGCATATCATTTTATTACATACAACAGGTCATCAACCCACATCGACAACGAGGATACATTATAAATACTAAAGTTTTCACCACACAACAAATAACAAGCAATGAAAGGAACTTCAACTCAACCATTCCTCGGCGTTGGAAATGCTTGATTTGAATCACAAGTGATTCTCTGGGACGGGCCATCCATTGTCGATCTGGAGACCAACGCAGGACTGATCATCCAGGCTGAAGCGACCTACTATATCAGTACCAGGGTAGTGAACCACCCAAATGTCTGAGGTATAGACACATTTGCTTCTCATAAATGGTAGTAACGTTGTGTCAACAGCAGTTGGATCGCCTTTCACCGTCATTGGATAGTTTTGTCCAAGGAAGAGCGAGTTTTCTCCAAGACTATCAATTCTATACCAGGGAGAAGGAGTTGGCGCTAGCACACTAGTATCCATCCCGAATACCATGCAACAGGTGTGGGAATAGGTCCGGAGAGTGCGACCATGGGAGACTACACCTGCTTCCTTAGCAGTAACATCATCGATGGGCTGTATACACACGAGAAGAGGTGATCCATCGAATTAGTTGCCAGCGCCAAATAGTATATGGGCGCTGCTCGTCCTCATGCTCGTGATCATCACCATCATCATCTCCCCTTGGTTATAAAAATCTTCAAGTATAGGTGGTGGAATGTTCACGGGACCTTGGAAGCAGAAGAAGAAGGTTGGATGCATGTGGATGAAACAATTATAATTACGGTGGAAGACAAAGCGTACCCAAACAACGAGGGTGCCATGCAAAAGCGATTGCCACGGTGGTGGCGAGAAAACACAAGGCCCTCGTGTTGAATTGCATCACAGTACTCATCCGTGTACGTAAACTGATTTTTGAGCAATATCCATCCAAATAAACCAATCGACGACGGCAACAAGCTTGTCGAAGATAGCAACAACTTCATAGTTGTTGTAATTCCAAGAGCGGTTGGGGACTCGAGAAATTGCTATCTTCCGTAGAAGATAGTCACCATGATTGTATTTGAACATGCGTACAATACCGGTGTGCTCAACCTCTGGGCAGTCTGCTGAGATTTTTGGAAGTGGAACCCGGTCACGAGTGTACACATTCACAAGTTCCCACTCGCAGTTGGACCCAATGTAAACAACCGAATCT
Source organism: Aegilops bicornis (assembly GCA_021605145.1). Classification (NCBI taxonomy): domain Eukaryota; kingdom Viridiplantae; phylum Streptophyta; class Magnoliopsida; order Poales; family Poaceae; genus Aegilops; species Aegilops bicornis. Next base: position 657,567,117 of record CM038671.1, on the reverse strand, counting down.
CCATTTGCGCCTGCCCAAGCCTTGCCCTCAAGCGATGGCATCTTAACATCATATTTATCATTATCAAGCGGCATCAACTTGCACAGGGCGATGCCTCCGTCGTGACAGCGCCAGTCATCAGGGTCACGACGAAGAAGATATGGGAGATCAAACCGCTCCTTGACTCTTGGGTTCCTTGTAATGATGTTATTAGTTGAGTCGAGAATGGGCTTGAACGAACCTGCCATGCTAGCCGAGGTGATGACATCGCACCGATCAATGAGTTTGTCCACCACGTCATCTTTCAGATCGGGGCAAAAATAACGGGGTCGTTTCCGTCCTGTTCCCTCCATGGAGAAGACGATCGAACAATGGCAGAAGAAAGGGTGAAGGGCTGAAGGAAAATGGAGGAGGGAGAGGAAGAGCGTGCGACAACAGTTCCAAATCGAGAGGGAAAGGCGAAGAGTCGGTGGATGGTTGCCAGTTTGCCACGGTTCACGAAGGGGCGCCCCGGCCTACATGTCGGTTCGGAAATACTCCTACTACTCCCCGTCGTCTCACTGATATGTGGATCTGGACCACATGTCAACGAGACATGGTTTGTAATTTCTCGTGCAAAATGCGATCTGGCCGTGTTGGCCCGAGGTGCCGCACTAGTTATCGGCCTTTATTTTTTTAATGGCGCGTTGTTCAGTTTGGAAGCACGACTAACTGGTACTGTACGCAGAGAAAATATAAACTACTCTACCACTACTCCACCTCCAGTACTAGTAGTATAAAGAAGATATATAGGCTTGAGCTTCAGCGCTTTCTTGCCAAGGGCTGCCCACTTGCTTCTCACACTACCACCCTCTCTCCAGATCTAAAAAGACGGCCCCTCTCTCCCTCCTCACCGGTGGTCACAGATCCGCCGGGGAGGAAAAGGATGTGCAGCGTTGACGCACTCGTCGTCGGCGAGCGAGGTCACGCACTAACGACAAGGCCGTCCTCTCAGACCTAGCGCCCGTGCGGGATCGCTGCCTTAGTGTGTGCGGAGGACGACGACCACGAGCGAAGCCACTTCCCACCGACCCTCGGGTATGCTACCTCTTTTCGAACCATACCCTTGTTCTATTGCCCCATCTGGCACGTCGTTGCATGTGGATCTTTTTCCACTCCACCATCTTCCCAAGAAAACCATAATTTGCACTATTAAAGGAAACCCTACTTCATGCAGACTAATGCATGTCTGGGTTGAATAAGGAAAGGAAGGGAGACTGTACTGTCCAAGAGAGTAGGCATCGAACCCGCATCTAGGTTGAAAAGGGGAAAATCAGTAGCTAAGGAACGAGACTCGTGTCTCTTGGTTGAAGAAGGGTAGAAAGGCATGACAACGCAATAGAGAATGACCAGGTCGATCGGTTTGTTGTCCTCACATAGGAAAAAGGTGGCTAAAGAGAACAAAAATGGGACGTAATCCACATATGCTGCCCGGATATTTGTTGCTCGGGCAACCATACCTCCCTCACCACTCTGCGTCCATGGAGGTACATCGTCTTGGTGCGCATTAATCGTCCGGATGGGCCTCCCATGCTCTTATTGCCACTTTTTTTGCTGTTAGTATAACGCCAGCAGTCAAGTCAAGCAATGCTACTACTAAAGTGATGCCACATTTAACTAATGCCGCTCTTAGTCTAATGCCACAGATAAATTTAAGTAGTGCCATTTAATGTCACTGGATCATTTCGTGGTTATTTGTTGATTGTGGATGTATTAAAGATTTTTCAGCTAAGGCATTCTAATCTTTGTTGCACAGCCAGATACCAACGATGAAACTTGGTACTACCTTCAGATTTTTGCAATCGTTAATGCTTATAGATTACATACCTCACTTTCATGAGATAAGTTAATTTTTTTGTACAGTGTCACCAAAATGCAAAGGCGCTGATGTCATTTTATTTTGGTTAAACTGCACAGACAATTATGAAGACAAGAGGAAAGGTCAAGAGTGGGCACCTCCTCCTCCAATTTGTTCTCTTGATTATCAAGAGGAAAAATCAAGTTTTTATGTTTGATCGATTATCAAGATTGGGATAGCAATTTTTAAGGTCCCCCCGAGTTCGAAATGATATTTACCTTGGAGGTACATGGTTTGCAATTTTTTTATACTGTCATTAGTTAATAATGCTAGTTCCCTTCAGACTTTTGTATTTGGTTTAATGCTCATGCACAGCTAGTATACCAATGTTGAAACTTGTTACCTTTACATTTTGTATTGTTAATTCTTATAAAAACCTTCCAGTGCTAGAGTTTATTGAAATCTGTTAAGTAAAACCATTGTCTTGTACCTGTAATAAACTAACTACTCTCTTTGTTGCACTAGCCCTTTGGATTAGTGTATATTTGTAGTATTCGAATGGTGTTGCATTAGCGTATGGACATAAATAAAGTGTGGCAAGCTTTACCAGATATGTGCTCAAGAAAACTACTACCTGTTTTTCTAAATATATACTAGATGTTTGGGTACTTTAAATTGAACCGCGAAAATGTCTTATATTAAGGAACATAGGGTGTAGGGTTCACTCAAATTATCCCGGTAAAGCTAGTCACACCTTTGTTAAAATTAATGTTCATTATGTTATCGGAGGAGGTCTCATATGTTTGTCTCTAATGCTGTCTACTACATACCCGACATCATGATGTAATGTGAAGTCATTTCCTTTTGTACAGTGTAACTAAATTTTCAAGGAGGTGATTTCATTTTATTTTAGTAGAACTGCAAAAAATTTGCTTAAAAGAAGAGGAAAGGTCAGGAATGACTCAGCTTTTAGAAAAAAACTATGTATGCCTTCGACATCAGCCGTTGTTGCTTTATTTATTCCTTCAAACAGGTGGTTAGAAACAGTCTTGCTACCTTTTCCCATTAAGAAATTGGAATGCTTATATTTGTGAGTCTATGCTTCCACTAGTGCCACTTTTATGGTAATCACACTTTCAATATCTATGCAAACAGGGATGCTCGATTTTATTGGAGCTGCACAAAAAGTCCAACTGGTTCAACATTAAGAGCATGTTTTTTTCCAAACCTTTATATCCAATTGGTGGCACTATGAGCTGTTCATTACGAAGGTACATGGTTTGCTACTAGTTGGCTAGTCTTTTTGTACTGTCATTAGATAGTAATACTAGTGGTTTGCATGTGAATTTATTGGCAGGGTGGACCTACATTGGAGGTGCAGGACATGATTCAATGATTGGATGCTCAATTTCGGTTGTATCGATATCACCTCTTCCAGCACTGCGAACATGGTCTGGTATATGTTTACTAGCTGCTTGATATTTGTGCAGACAGAGATATCTGCCCGTTGCTATTTGGCAAACAAACAAAGTGTCCGCAATTTTGGTTGAACTGCACAAGGGAATAGTATAGTCACTGCATGCAGTGCCATTTGAAAATAGACACAAAGATTTGATAGTCACTTCATGGACTGCAGAAAAGTAGTACGGTACTATTTACTGGCCAACACTTGGTGCTTCATTGCTTTGGTCTGATTATACAATGGGAATCATTTTCCCTAAGTTAAAGTTTGTATTCCGAAAATAGTCTCGCGGTGTGATAGAGAGAAGACCAAATCATATTGCAGTGGATGTTCCTCCATCAAGTGTGGTTCATACTCATGGTTCCAAATGTTGGTGAAACCACTTACGTTTGCAAGAGGAATTGTAGACTTCACAAACAAAATTTTCTTTCGATCTGTCTTTGAATGTTGGCCAAGAGAAGCATCCATGTTAGTAGGAAGAACAGATGTTTTTCTAGATCTTTGCTTTTGGAGCTACATATTTGTATATGGTGCATGAATCATTGAGATGCATTAACATGTTGATCTTATGTATGGGAATCATACTAGTTAGTTTTAGTTGCGACGCAAGATCCGAAGTGGCTGATCTTTGCTTTTGGAGCTACATATTTGTATATGATATGTGAATCATTGAGATGCATTAACAGTTACTTATTTCTGTTCGCTCAGTGTTTACAAGTTGCTGATCAATCACTAGCTAGCCTACAAATGCGCACCTGGCAGTTTTATTTGTGACGCAAGATGCAAAGTGGCAGTTTTTTGAATAAAAATGCCTACCTCTGAAGAAACTGACAAGCTACACTATCGATCCTACACGGATAAAAATGCCTACCTCTGAAGAAACTGACAAGCTAGACTATCGATCCTACACGGATAAATAGTGTATCACGCACGTACTACCTCCTTTCCGGTTTGCAAGGCTCAATTCAAGAAACGACCTACTCGATCCTACACGAATAAATAGCGGATCACGCACGTACTAGTACCTCCTTTCCGGTTTGCAGGGCTTAATTCAAACCTCTCACCAACCAAGGTACTCCCTCCGTCCGGGTTTATTAGTCCCGTGAGCAAAGCAGCAAGACCAAGGCATGGCAATAATTAACGGCATGTAGAAGTTTAAGCCTAATTTATTCCAGCGATTTAAGTGGCTGCATGCGTGCCCTCGACTGCGACTCGTTGCATGCTGCTTTGCGTACTGCCTGCGAGCGATTCTGGGTGCCTGCATGCAGCCGACCGTAATTAGGGCAGCTAACTGATGCGAAAAAAGATACGCTTTAATTGTTGCGGGCTTTTTAAATCCGTGAAATCATTATTGACAAGGACGGAGATGATTCGAGTGCACTCATTTGACCGCCATGCCGGTGTGCGACCCAGACGGGACGGGACAGGACGGCACAGTCATAATTTCAGTTTCCCTAGTTTTCCACGGCAAGATGGCGCGCTAAGCCATTATGCATTGAATTTTGATGACCGTCGCGCTACCTTCCCCCTATAAGTAATGTTTCCCGGCATTCTCCAGTGCCACCGTGACCCAACTCGCCGTATCCTCATAAGCCCCCACCAGCCCGACGTCGCTCGCTGTCACATCCCTAGTTCTGGTATGACCTAGACTAGCTAGTCATTTGTGCATCATGTTTAAATTTCATTTAAATTGAAATGAGGATTTGTGAAACCCTCAGAATCATTTTTAGAAATGACCTAAATAAAAAGTGCTCCAAAAGGGTCCAAGAAAATGCTCATGTTGCTCTCTGAAGATATTGGACAGAGATAAAAATCAAATCAATATTTTTAGGAGTCCATAAGTAATTATTTTGGGCATTTGGAATTAATGCAGTAATTAATTGAGTTGGATAAATATTGTTATATATATAAAATATTGTCCCAAAATTATGCCATTTATTAAGGAGCTCTGGAATAATATAACTAGCTCCTATAAAAATTGGCATAAGTTAGTAAAATGGTTTAGTATTTTTATTAAACCAAACAAATGTCAGAAAAACAGAAAACAGAATTAAACAAAAGGAAACCTTACCTGGGCTTCCTACCTGGAGCCCCTGGCCAGCGTATGTACAACAGGTCGGCCCAAATTGACCGGCAGCACGCTAGTCGCCCCTTCCTCGCGTCAGAGGGCAGGGGCACGCCGCCGACGCTGCTGCCACGCCGTCCGCCACGCCACCTGCCTGCCTGGCCTCCCCCTCGTCGCCCTGGATGCCCCAGACGTCGCCACGCGCCGCCCCGACCGCTCTCCTCTCTCTCTCGTTCCTCCCCCTCCCCTGGATCTCTCTCTTCCACCGCACCCGAACGCCACCGTCGCCGCTGCTCGCCGTAGCCGTAGCCACCGCGCCCTTCGAGAGCATCTGAGACGTCCCCGAGCTCCGCGTCGTCGTCCTCGTCCTCCCTGTCAAGACACGCAAGCCTGAGCGCCCCGTGGAGCCGTCACCGCCATCGTCTTCATCATCGACCGCCGGAGATCGCCACCGACATGCCGTCGCCTCCAAGCCGTCCCCGAGCGCGCTGAGATCACCGAAGGCCTCGCCGTGAGCTCCTCTACCGAACCCTTCTTCTCCCCTCGTTTTGCGCCCGTAGCTCCATCCCCGTCACGGCCAGAGTTCTCGCCGCCGCGTCCATGTCGCCGCCGCTCGCCACAGCAGCCCGCAACCGAAGCGCGCCAGCGTGCTCTGGTGCCGCGAGGGTGCCGCAGAAACCCCTCTGGTGGCCTCCCGTGCCCTCCAGCCCCTCTGCCGCTCGAGCCCGAGCTCCGGCCACCGCCGCGAGCTCTGCTCCAGCGAGCCCCGGCCTCCCCGGCTCCTCCCCCATGCCCCACTGGATGCGCGCGAGCACCAGCTCCTCGGAGATGGTCTCCGCCGTCCGGATGGTCGCCGGAGCGACAACCCCGTGCCATCCGCCGCGTTCGGCCTCGCCGGCGGCTCAACGCCGGCGGGATTGACCGGTTCAACCCGCTAACTACCCCCTGTGTCACCGACATGTGGGCCCGCCCTGCTAATTTTCAGTTTAAGATTAGCTTGACAATTAATTAGCCCCGTTAACTAAACAAGTTTAGGTTTAATTTAATTAAGATTAGCCACAGTCACTGACACATGGGTCCCACTGGTCAGGTTTGACCTGGACCTGGCCATTGACTCGCTGACGTCATGCCTCCGTAATGCTGACGCAATTATTTATTTTCTGGATTTTAATTAATCAGGAAATTTCAGAAAATGATTAAAACTTAATAATATAATATAAATTCAACCGTAGCTCAGATTGAAATAATTTATATATAAAAAATTATCAGAAAAATGCAATCTATCCATCTGTACCAGTTTCATGCATGATAAAACAACTTATACTTGTTGTATAGGTGAAAACACATGAATGGCATTTATAAGAGCTTACTTTGGAGTTGCATTTGAACCTTTGGTTCAAATAGACTTCATTCAAATTGAATACTAATTGCATTAGCTCAAACATCATCACATCTACATGCCATGTTCATGCATCATATTGTTGCATATGATTGTGTATTGATTGCCGGCACCGTTCCTTCTCGATAGGTCCTGCTCCGGAGACGTTCCAGAGTACCTGTCTGTGAAGCAGTGCCCCCCCTGTTGATTTACCAGGCAAGCAAACCCCCTTGTTCATTCCGATACAATCCTACTCTCTCGCTCCTGCTCTCAGTTATTGCATTAGGACAACAACGATTCATCTGCTACTTTGTGCTGCGGTAGTTGAACCCATTCCTCTGCATGACCTGTCATTGCCACAAAGAATAGTTGAAACCCACTAGCATGTGTAGGAGTTGATTGAGCCATGTTGTGTTCCTACCATGCTATGCCTGCTATTGCTTAGAGTTGTGTCAGTCTGATTCATTGGGAATGAGTTGGAGTACAGTTCTATGTTACGATGTCGAGAGTGAAGTGTGTGAACACGATTTGGTAAAGGTAGCGGTGAGAGGCCATGTAGGAGTACATGGTGGGTTGTCTCACTGAACCGTCCTTAAGCACTGAGTTCTGTGTATGTCGTCCAATGACTAGTTACTACCACACATTGGGCTCCGGGCGCTCCAAGCCCTCTCGACTTATTAACCAACTTGATCTCCGTCCGTGAGTCGCAACTAGTTTCTCGTGTTTGTAGGTAGTGCTATTTTTCTATCGAGTGGCACCCGGCAGTGGGCTTGGGACAGACTAGGCATTGTGGCACGGTGTACCAAGTGGCACCCGGATGGTGGGCTTGGGAACCCTGCTCACATCGTTTGGGGCCGTGGCGACACCCGGCCGGATCTCCTTGCGGATGGAACCCGAATAGGCGATAAACCTGGACTAGAGTCTTGTGTGGTTAGTCAGGTCGTGGCCGACACCCTCGCCAGGCTTCCGCTTGAAGGTTGCCGAGGTACATGACGTGTACATGGTGATAAGTGGTGAGAGCGTGTGTGAAGAAGTACACCCCTGCAGGGTTATCATGATCTATTCGAATAGCCGTGTCCTCGGTTATGGACTTCTTGGATGCTTACGTGGTACATAGACAACTTGAATTGGATACTCTAAAATGCTCAAGACAAGTGTGAGTGCTATGGATGGCCTTCTCGTATGGAGACGGGGATGAATCCATAGTAGTGTATTGTGTGGTGACTAGTGGACTCGTGCGCCTATATCACCTCAAGGAAGTTACGGTAGTCGTAGAACAGGATAGCCACAGAATCAAAGCTGGCTTGCTGCAACTAAACTCCACATTACATTCTTGATACTAATGCATGTATAATAGGATCTGATGTAAGTCTTGCTAAGTACCTTTGTACTCACATTGCTTTATTTATGTTTTGCAGCGGAGACTTCGGTCTTACTAGTAGTTCCGCTTGGACTTCGACGACTAGCTTGTTACCTCAGCTACGATCTTGTACCCTTGGGAGGGTCTTGTAGATAGTCAGGCTTCTCAGCCTTTTTCTTTTGTAGTTGTCTGTATTCAGACATGTAATGCTTCCGGTTGTTGCTTGTATGCTCTGAATGATGGGTCATGTGACCCCTGTTTGTATTTATTGCTATGTGGCTCTTCTGGGCCTTTAACTATATGAGTTTGCGTTATGTTGTGATGCCATGTTGTACAGCACATACTTGCATGTTATGCATACGTGTAACTTGTATTGCTATGTGTGGGATCCGACAACCTAGTTGTTTATCCTTGGTAGCCTCTCTTATGGGAAAATGTAGTCTCGTGCTTCTGAGCGATAGTAGTCCGCTACAGCCCGGTTCACCGAGTCCCGCTAGCCCAAAGACTACCGCTTGGACACTTGATCGTCGGCATGTGTTTCACCTCGTTCCTATGTCTGTTCTTCGGGAAATGTCACGCGGTGATATTCGAGTCCTGCCTAGCTCGCTACAGCCCGGGATACCGAGTCCTGTTAGCCCATGCTACAGCCCGAATTCATACGTTGATGACCGACATGCTCGATGTGATTCATGTATGCCTGTCCCCATAGGTTAGTGCCACTTTGGGTTCACGACTAGTCATGTCGGCCCGGTTCTCTGTCATATGGATGCTAGCGACACTATCATATACGTGAGCCAAAAGGCGCAAACGGTCCCGGGCCATGGTAAGGCGACACCCGTGGGAATACCGTGCGTGAGGCCGCAAGGTGATATGATGTGTTACATGCTAGATCGGTGTGACTTAGGATCGGGGTCCTGACAGCTTTGGTATCAGAGCCTGACTGCCTGTAGGATTTCCAAGCCAACCTGGTCGAAGTTGAGTCTAGAAATGCTTTAGTTATGTAGGGGAATTGATTGTGGAAGGGAACGTAAGGCTCTTTTTACTCCTTATATCTCATGCCCTTCTGATCTGAGTCGTCCTATCTTTCCTACGGGGTTAAGGAACTAGGCTTTCTCTTACATCCATCGAGATCACGTGTTACTACTCCGTAGTCTCTTAGGATTGGTTGATCGAGTCATACCCAGCTTTGAGTACCTCCGGTGTAGCCTGTTTAGTAATATCTCGTAACCTTGAGTGATGATGTTGAGTATGGTGCTACCCGCTTTTTGCGAATGTCTCATTCTCGAGCATTTCTTGCCGTTATCTTTGTCGGAATTGCCCTAGGACTCCGAGAGTTACTAATTTCTCTGTCCTACATTTTACGATGCAGAAGTTGATGTTGATTCCATCCTTGGTTTCGTTTCTCAGGATGTCACCAGTTAAGTGAAGTTCTGCTGCTCGTAGCCAGAACCACGGAGATGGTAGGGATGAGGATCCTCCCGACCAGCCTTCATTGGCAGAGTTTATGTTAGAGATGGAGAGAAACAAGCGTGAGTCTAACCGCTTGTTGGCACGCATCGAGGAGAACACCGCCTGACCGTTCAAAGGGTCTCGCAACCATTCATGACTTCATTCGCTTGCACCCACCTACCTTTCATCATTCCATCGAGCCACTCGATGTAGATGACTGCTCCGTAGTATCACACGCAAGCTCCGTTACTGCGAACGTAGCCGAGAGTGACAAGGTCACCTATGCTGCATACCACTTGGAAGGTCATGCTAGTCTTTGGTGGCGTAACTATGAGGCTATGCTTCCACTGGTCGATTCCTACCGGAGAGATTTCACTTTGAGGCTTTTCGCGAGCATCACATTCCCTGAAGCCCTCATCGATCGCAAGAGAGAAGAGTTCTGTAGTTTCACCTGTGGTAAGATGGCTGTTGATGCTTATAGTAGAGAGTTTGAGAACCTCGCCCGCTATGCTACAGAAGAGGTGTCCACGGACGCCAAGAAGCAGGCTAGATTTCGGAAGGGTCTCAACCCGAAGTTGCGTCGTGATCTCCACCTACATCATTGTGATACATTCCAAGCTCTTGTGAACAAGGCCATTAATGCAGAGACAGCTCAGCTCACTTACGAGGAGTCTCGTAAGCACAACCGTGATTTGGTTTCTTCTTCCGGTTCTAGTTCTCAGAAGCGCCGGATTTGGATTCCGAACTCTGCTCTTCCACCCGGATATTCACCGAGGCCATCCCATGTGGCGCCTCACCCAGTTCAGTTACATGCTCCACCCAGGCCTATTGGTAGACCACTTGTCAATGCGGGTCCACGTCCTACTTCAGGATTTGCTTCACATGCGGAGAGCCGTGACACTATGCACGTGATCGCTCTCAAGCCGCTTATGATCCTCCCGGCCGAGAAGCACATTGATCGTGTTAAGCCATCACGCAAGACGATCAGTGTCAAGTCAGCTCCCACTGAACGTGGACGTGTGCATCACGTCTCAGCTAAAGACGCTCATGATGATCCGGATGTCGTTCTTGGTACACTCCTTGTCAACTGTCATCCAGCTTCGGTTCTGTTCGATACTGGAGCATCTCATTCCTTCATTTCTGAAAGCTATGCTAACTTGCACAACATATCATTTTGTGATATGCCCTCTCCACTAGTCATTCAAACCCCTGGATCCAAATGGCAAACTTCTAGTGTTAGCCATGGTAACGAAATCCTTGTTGACAGACTTGTATTCCTTGCCTCACTTATAGCCCTCAAGTCCACAGATATTAACATCATCTTGGGTATGGACCGATGAAAGCTCATTATGCCAAGATTGATTGTTATACCAGGTCCGTTCAGCTTACCCACCCATCTGGCAAGATAGTCACTGTCTCCACCAGAGTTGCAAAGCGTCAAATCTATTCTCTTAATGCCAGCCCTCCTCCAGACCTTGAAGATATCCCGATAGTCCGTGACTTTCCGGATGTCTTTCCAGAGGAACTGCCAGGTGTTCCACCTGACAGAGATGTAGAGTTCGTCATAGATCTTATCCCAGGAACCGCTCCAATCTCTAGGAGACCTTACAAGATGGCACCCTTAGAACTAGCCGAGCTTAAGAAACAACTTGATGAGTCCTTGCAAAAGGGTTTCATCCGTCCTAGTTCTTCTCCTTGGTCTTGCCCCGTTCTCTTCGTCAAGAAGAAGGATGGTACGGACCGGATGGTTGTAGATTATCGCCCCGTTAATTTGGTCACGATAAAGAACAAGTATCCGCTCCCGGGATCAACGACACATATGATCAGCTCGCTGGATCCTCGATCTTTCCAAGATGGATTTAAGGTTAGGATACCACCAAATCAAGATCAGAAACGGGGACATCCCCAAGACAGCCTTTGTCACTCGTTATGGCCAGCACGAGTACACCGTCATGTCCTTTGGTCTAACCAACGCTCCAGCTACTTTCTCCCGCTTGATGAACTCGATCTTCATGGAGTACTTAGACAAATTCGTCGTGGTTTACCTCGATGATATTCTTATTTACTCGAAGAACGAGGAAGAGCATGCCGAACATCTTAGACTTGTGTTAGAAAAACTCAGAGAGCACCGCCTTTATGCTAAGTTCTCCAAGTGTGAATTTTGGTTGCCGTAAGTGACCTCGTGAGGCCACGTAATCTCTGGTAAGGGCATTGCTGTCAATCCCGAGAGAGTTCAGGCCGTTCTTGATTGGACTCCGCCTGAAATAGTTAAACAAGTTAGGAGTTTCCTTGGTCTAGCCAGCTACTGTCGCCGCTTTGTTGAAAACTTCTCCAAAGTAGCTAAACCCCTCACGGAACTTCTCAAGAAAGATAAAAAGTTTGAGTGGTCCCCACAGTGTTAGTACAGTTTTCAGGAACTGAAAAGACGCCTGACTTCTACTCCCATACTTGTGCCACCGGATTTCACTAAAGACTTTATTATCTACTGCGACGCCTCACGACAGGGACTAGGTTGCATTCTTATGCAGGATCGTCATGTGATTGCCTATGCATCTCGTCAGTTACTTCCACATGAGGAGAATTATCCTACACATGATCTAGAGCTTGCAGCCGTAGTCTATGCACTCAAGACCTGGCGACACTACCTTCTTGGTAAACGTTGCGAGATCTACACCGATCACCAGAGTCTCAAGTATATCTTCACCCAACCAGATCTGAACCTTAGGCAAAGACGTTGGTTGGAGTTGATCTCAGATTATGATCTAGGGATTACCTACACCCTGTGCAAAGCCAATGTCATGGCTGATGCGCTTAAGTCGTAAATCCTATTGCAACAATCTCATGTTGCAGCAGGGTCAACCACTTCTCCATGAGGAATTCTGTAAGCTTAACCTTCACATTGCTCCTCACGGATTCCTTTCTACCTTGGTGGCAAAACCTGATCTTGAGGATCGGATTATTGCCGATCAAAAGCAGGACACGGGAATTTCCCGGATTAAGAGAAACATTAAGAAGGGAGTTGGTGGATGTTTCTCTATGGATGATCGTGGTGTTGTTTTGTTTGAGAATCGCTTGGTGGTTCCCAAGAATCAACATCTGCGACAATTGATTCTTAAGGAGGCGCATGAATCTCCTCTCACAATTCATCCCGTAGTACTAAGATGTATCGGGACCCACGCCGGAGGTTACGGTGGACTAGGATGAAGAGAGAAATTGCTCGATTTATTGCTAAGCTGCGACGTTTGTCGTCGCGTTAAGCAGAGCATCAAAGGCATGCTGGCACCCTTGACCTTTAGCCATTCACGAGTGGAAATGGGATAAAGTTGGTATGGACTTCATCACCGCTTTCCCGGGACCAAGAAAGGGAATAATGCTATCTTCGTAGTCATTGATCGTCTCTCCAAAGTGGCGCACTTCCTTCCTGTTCGAGAGTATCATGCTAGTCAGCTCATTGACTTATACATTTCTCGAATAGTGTCACTTCATGGTGTTCCACTAGAGATCAATTCAGACCGTGGTAGTCTTTTCACTTCTCATTTCTGGGAGAGTTTCCAAACTGCCATGGGCACCCATCTTTCCTTCAGTACCGCTTTCCACCCTCAGTCAAGTGGTCAGGTGGAAAGGGTCAACCAAATTCTCGAAGACATGCTTAGAGCTTGCGTTATCTCATTCGGTATGGATTGGGAGAAATGTCTTCCTTTTGCCGAGTTTGCTTATAACAATAGCTATCAATCCAGTCTCAAGAAAGCTCCTTTTGAGATTCTCTATGGACGAAGATGTCGAACACCTTTGAACTGGTCAGAAACCGGTGAAAGACAATTCTTTGGACCAGATATGATCCAGGAGGCAGAAGAGCAAGTTCGCATAATTCGTGAGAATTTGAAAACAGCCCAATCTCGTCAAAAGAGCCAGTATGACCGTCGTCATAAGGAAGTGGCTTATGAAGTTGGCGACAAGGCTTAACTTCGGGTTACCCCTCTAAAGGGTACCCATCGTTTCGGCATCAAGGGCAAGTTGGCTCCTCGTTACATTGGTCCCTTTCGCATTCTCGCCAAACGAGGAGAGGTTGCCTACCAGTTGGAACTACCCCCACATCTTTCTCGAGTTCATGATGTCTTCCACGTCTCTCAACTTAGGTGTTGCTTATCGGATCCCATCCGCGGAGTGGACCACGAAAAGCTTGATCTCCAAGATAACCTCACGTATCGAGAGTACCCTGTTCGCATTCTTGATCAAGCAGAGCGTGTTACCCGACGTCAGAACATCAAGTTTCTCAAGGTTCAGTGGTCTCATCATTCCGAGAGAGAAGCTACTGAGGCGAGAAGATCGTCTTCGATCGAGTACCCCGCTTTCTTTCCATCGACCCCACAGATCTCGGGACGAGATTCTTTCAAGTAAAGGCGAGTTGTCACATCCCTAGTTACGGTATGACCTAGACTAGCTAGTCATTTGTGCATCATGTTTAAATTTCATTTAAATTGAAATAAGGATTTGTGAAACCCTCAGAATCATTTTTAGAAATGACCTAAATAAAAAGTTCTCCAAAAGGGTCCAAGAAAATGCTCATGTTGCTCTCTGAAAATATTGGACAGAGATAAAAATCAAATCAATATTTTTAGGAGTCCATAAGTAATTATTTTGGGCATTTGGAATTAATGCAGTAATTAATTGCGTTGGATAAATATTGTTATATATATATAATATTTTTCAAAAATTATGCCATTTATTAAGGAGCTACGGAATAATATAACTAGCTCCTATAAAAATTGGCATAAGTTAGTAAAATGGTTTAGTATTTTTATTAAACCAAACAAATGTCAGAAAAACAGAAAACAGAATTAAACAAAAGGAAACCTTACCTGGGCTTCCTACCTGGCGCCCCTGGCCTGGCCCAGTGGCCAACAGGTCGGCCCAGCCGACTGGCAACGCCAGTCGTCCCCTTCCTCGCGCCCAGAGGCGAGGCGCAGCGCCCGGCCCAGCGTGGCCCAGCGTCCGGCCACGCCACCTGCTGCTGGCCTCCCCCTCGTCGCCCTGGATGCCTCGGACGTCGCTACGCGCCGCCCCGACCGCTCTCCTCTCTCTCTCGTTCCTCCCCCTCCCCTGGATCTCTCTCTTCCACCGCACCCGAACGCCACCGTCGCAGCTGCTCGCCGTAGCCGTAGCCACCGCGCCCTTCGAGAGCATCTGAGAGGCGTCCCGCTCCGCGTCGTCGTCCTCGTCCTCCCTGTCAAGACACGCAAGCCTGAGCGCCCCGTGGAGCCGTCACCGCCATCGTCTTCATCATCGACCGCCGGAGATCGCCACCGACATGCCGTCGCCTCCAAGCCGTCCCGGCCGAGATCACCGAAGGCCTCGCCGTGAGCTCCTCTACCGAACCCCTCTTCTCCCCCTCGTTGTTGCGCCCCGTAGATCCATCCCCCCGCACGGCCGTAGTTCCTCGCCACCTGCCATGTCGCCGCCGTCGCCCTGGCCACCGCAGCCCGCAACCGGCGCGCCAGCGTGCTCCGGTGCCGCGAGGGTGCCGCAGAAACCCCTCGGGTGGCCTCCCGTGCCCTCCAGCCCCTCTCACTCGAGCCCGAGCTCCGGCCGCCGCCGCGAGCTCTGCTCCGGCGAGCTCCGGCCTCCCCGGCTCCTCCCCCCTGCCCCACTGGATGCGCGCGAGCACCAGCTCCTCGGAGATGGTCTCCGCCGTCCGGATGGTCGCCGGAGCGACAATCCCGAGCCTCCGCCGCGTTCAGCCTCGCCCGGCTGACTCAGCGCCGGCGGGATTGACCGGGTCAACCCGCTAACTACCCCCCTGTCACCGACATGTGGGGGCCCAGCCTGCTAATTTTCAGTTTAAGATTAGCTTGACAATTAATTATCCCCGTTAATTAAACAAGTTTAGGTTTAATTTAATTAAGATTAGCCACGATCCAGCGACACATGGGTCCCACTTTGGTCGTTTGACCTGGACCTGGCCATTGACTTCGTGACGTCATGCCTCCGTAATCTTTGGCGCAATTATTTATTTTCTGGATTTAAATTAATCGGAAATTCCAGAAAATGATTCAAACTTCAAAAATAATATAAATTCAACCGTAGCTCAGTTGAAATAATTTATATAAAAAATTATCAGAAAAATGCAATCTATCCATATGTACCAGTTTCATGCATGATAAAACAACTTATACTTGCTGTATAGGTGAAAACACATGAATGGCATTTATAAGAGCTTACTTTGGAGTTGCATTTGAAACTTTGGTTCAAATGGACTTCATTCAAATTGAATACTAATTGCATTAGCTCAAACAGCATCACATCTACATGTCATGTTCATGCATCATATTGTTGCATATGATTGTGTATTGATTGCCGGCACCGATCCTTCTCGATAGGTCCTGCTCCGGAGACGTTCCAGAGTACACATGCGTGAAGCGGTGCCCCCCTGTTGATTTACCAGCAAGCAAACCCCTTGTTCATTCCGATACAATCCTACTCTCTCGCCTCCTGCTCTCGGTTATTGCATTAGGACAACAACGATTCATCTGCTACTTTGTGCTGCGGTAGTTGAACCCATTCCTCTGCATGACCTGTCATTGCCACGGTAAACAGTTGAAACCCACTAGCATGTGTAGGAGTTGATTGAGCCATGTTGTGTTCCTACCATGCTATGCCTGCTATTGCTTAGAGTTGTGTCAGGTCTGATTCATTGGGAATGAGTTGGAGTACAGTTCTATGTTACGATCTTTGAGAGTGAAGTGTGTGAACACGATTTGGTAAAGGTAGCGGTGAGAGGCCATGTAGGAGTACATGGTGGGTTGTCTCAGAACCGTCCTTAAGCACTGAGTTCTATGTATGTCGTCAATGACTCGATACTACCACACATTGGGCTCCGGCGCTCCAAGCCCTCTCGACTTATTAACCAACTTGATCTCCGTCCGGGAGTTGCAACTAGTTTCTGGTGTTTGTAGGTAGTGCTATTTTTCTCAGTGGCACCCGGCAGGTGGGCTTGGGACAGACTAGGCAGTGGCACGGTGTGTACCAAGTGGCACCCGGATGGTGGGCTTGGGAACCCTGCTCACATCGTTTGGGGCCGTGGCGACACCCCCGGCCGGATCTCCTTGCGGATGGAACCCGAATAGGCGATAAACCGGACTAGAGTCTTGTGTGGTTAGTCGGTCGTGGCCGACACCCTCGCCAAAGCTTCCGCTTGAAGGTTGCCGAGGTACATGACGTGTACATGGTGATAAGTGGTGAGAGCGTGTGTGAAGAAGTACACCCTGCAGGTTATCATGATCTATTTGAATAGCCGTGTCCTCGGTTATGGACTTCTTGGATGCTTACGTGGTACATAGACAACTTGAATTGGATACTCTAAAATGCTCAAGACAAGTGTGAGTGCTATGGATGGCCTTCTCGTATGGAGACGGGGATGAATCCATAGTAGTGTATTGTGTGGTGACTAGTGGACTCGTGTGCGCCATATCACCTCAAGGAAGTTCTGGTAGTCGTAGAACAGGATAGCCACAGAGTCAAAGCTGGCTTGCTGCAACTAAACTCCACATTACATTCTTGATACTAATGCATGTATAATAGGATCTGATGTAAGTCTTGCTAAGTACCTTTCTACTCACGTTGCTTTATTTATGTTTTGCAGCGGAGACTTCGGTCTTACTAGTAGTTCCGCTTGGACTTCGACGACTAGCTTGTTACCTCATTTACGATCTTGTACCCTTGGGAGGGTCTTGTAGATAGTCAGGCTTCTCGGCCTTTTTCTTTTGTAGTTATGCGTATTCGGACATGTAATGCTTCCGGTTGTTGCTTGTATGCTCGAATGATGGGTCATGTGACCCCTGTTTGTATTTATTGCTATGTGGCTCTTACGGGCCTTTAACTATATGAGTTTGCGTTATGTTGTGATGCCATGTTGTACAGCACATACTTGCATGTTATGCATACGTGTAACTTGTATTGCTATGTGTGGGATCCGACAACCTAGTTGTTTATCCTTGGTAGCCTCTCTTATGGGAAAATGTAGTCTCGTGCTTCTGAGCGATAGTAGTCCGCTACAGCCCGGTTCACCGGAGTCCTGCTTGCCCAAAGACTACTGCTTGGACACTTGACTGGCCGGCATGTGTTTCACTTCGTTCCTATGTCCTGTCGCCTTCGGGAAATGTCACGCGGTGATATTCGAGTCCTGCCTAGCTGCTTCTGACCGGGATACCGGAGTCCTGTTAGCCCAGTGCTACAGCCCGAATTCATACGTTGATGACCGACATGCTCGATGTGATTCATGTATGCCTGTCCCCATAGGTTAGTGCCACTTTGGGTTCACGACTAGTCATGTTGGCCCGGGTTCTCTGTTATATGGATGCGAGCGACACTATCATATACGTGAGCCAAAAGGCGCAAATGGTCCCGGGCCATGGTAAGGCGACACCCGTGGGAATACCGTGCGTGAGGCCGCAAGGTGATATGATGTGTTACATGCTAGATCGGTGTGACTTAGGATCGGGGTCCTGACACTCGCCACGTCTGCCATGCCTCCGCCCGTCCGCGGTAGGCGACGCCGGAGGCGGTCACCGCCGGAACTATTGTTCGGTTTTTCACCGGAAGGCAGACGGAGGGAGGAGGCATTCTATCTGTCTTTAGATGGAAATGCGCAGATCGAGGAGTTGTTGGAGCGCGACCGCTTGGCGGAGGAGCAGGAGTTGTTGGAGCGCGACCGCCTGGTGGAGGAGCAGCGCAACACCGATTTGCACCGCCAGCGGGACATGAAGCAGCAGCGCACCGACGCTCTGAGTCGTGAGCAGAGCGCCCGCAACTGGGCCGACTACGTGGAGGCCGGCGCCCGGCAAATAGCTCTGGAGGCTGTCAGACGCGCACGCGTGTTCCACGGCGCTGATTTTTACTACCAGCTCGTCAAGTTGGTTTCCGCTTGGAAGCCGAAGCTTGATTGGACCACGCCCGGCATGGAAAGGGCCAGCAGCAGCGAAAGCAACGCCCTATCGCACCTCCGCAAGTCCAAGGCGAGGCGCAGGGCGCCCGGTGCCGGCGTTTAGCGTGTACCGCCGGCATCGTCTAGTTAGCTAAGAGTAAGTTAGTACTTGTCTAGTGGGAGTAGATAGTTAACTTGGCTATGATGGTTGTCAACGTGGAAGTTCGATTACTCTATATGTGGATCGGACACTGTTACTTTGCTCTGAATGTTGAACTTCCCGTTTGAATGTATGGAATGGGCTGTTATTTTTTAAATGGGTTGTATTTGTCCTCCACGGGTTTAGAGGCTGACTTGTGGGCCTCGCAAGTTGACGGTACACAATCGGAGATGATTGTATGCGTGGAGAGGATGACAGCGAGGACCCGCCAAGGTCATGGCGATGCGCAAGCAAGTGCCTCCTTATTTCAAGCCAATAAAAATGGCTCCTCCTAGTGGATTTATGACATCTGGGTCCCATGCCATTGTCAACGTAGTCAATAAACGAGAGAATTACAACGGTGACACCGGGGACCCGACAGCTTCGCCCGATTATTTTTGTTTTGGGTTAATTTGATAAATGCCTCCAGAAATGCCACCGCAATTTCCAAACTTTGAAAAATGCCATTTCATGTCATTTCTAGTGGCATTTTGAAGTCTCGAGTGGCGTTTTCAAAGTTTGCAAACTTCGTGGCGTTTTCAAAGTTTGCAAAAATTGCGATGGCATTTTCAAAGTTTGGAAATTGCGGTGGCATTTTATGAATCGCCATAATTGGAGTGGCATTTATCTAATATGTTTTTGAGACGGAAGCGGGGTATCAAGCTGGGCTGTGCGGGACACTCACCTGTCTAGACAACCTTTTCTTTTATGTTTACCACAGACCAGCCCGATAGTTTTTTTTCTTTTGAAAATGGCTAGCCCAGTTTTTTCTCGATTTGTCAAGTAAGCCACTTTATCAGGCCTGTTGGGCTAGACGAGGAGAGCTTCATTCGGTTGGCCGAGAAAATGGCTTATCAGTAATGAGAAATGGGCTGTACATTTTTAAACACATCAAACCGGCAATTAGTTTCAAATATCTTTTTTTCATTTCGAGATTTTAAATTGCATTGATTTTTATGCGTGGACAATTTATTGGATTTTATATTGATATACATTTATTTTTAAAATCAGTCTGAATGTGACTCGAAATTTCGGGATTAAAACAGTTCAGACCGCACCGACATATGCAAAATTTCGTATAATTTTTTAACCGTGGCCACAATATGGGCTGTAATGCTAACAAAAAGAATATGGGCTCCAAAAAACCTATAAGAATTAGCAAATGGGCTGTAAACTATTTGAAATAATGGCAGATGGGTTGTATGCTGTTTTTCGCAGATTTGAGGCTTTCCACAGATGGCATGTATACTGTTGGATGTCCATCCAACGGCCGTCGTGCTTCTTCAATCTCCGCTCTTCCTACTCCAGCCGCTCAAACAAGCACCAGCGGGACTGCCTGCGCCCTCCTCCCCGTGGCCGGCTATGCTGCCGCGCAGGCCTCACTGTCCCACCGTACTCCCATCGCTGGCCTAGCTACCCCTCTACTCACCCTCAGTCCCACACATGATGTTGTTCTCCGGCGATGGCAGACGAACCAGTAAACCCTCGTACTCCTCCGCGTGGGAAATAACTGCCGAGAATTCCCTGGCTTCGTGTCGTTCCCTTCCTAGGCCCCGCCATCGTCCACTGCCCTGATGCTCTCGGCGCGGCCTGGTCAACGTGCTCAATGAACGACATCCATCGAAAGTGGACTGTACGTGGAGAGGCTGACAGCTGGGTCCCGCAAGGAAATGCCTCCTTATTACACGCAAAATAATGATTCCTCCACCTGACATCTGGGACCCACCGAAAGGGCCTCTGTATTTCGTGAAAAAAACGTTACCGCCGCTGACAGCTCGGACCCACCAGCTATATCTTCGCACGCAAGGAAGTGCCTCCTTATTACGCCCAAAAAAAGAATACCCCCTGCTAGCTGGGACCCAGTATAGTGGGCCTACTAAGTTGACGGGGACGAAGGGCTTTGTCAACTTAGTCAATATGCACGATTCTAGCTCGACTGACCGTACGATGTCCATCCAACGGCCGTAGTGCTTCTTCAACCTCTGGTCTTCTTGCTCCAGCCGCCCAATGCAGCGCCGGTCGTGCCGCTTCCCTGCCTCCCGTGGTCGGTCTTTGCCGCGAGGCCTCACCGCCCCCATACCACTCCCACCGCTGGCCAGGCCATCCCTCCACTCCACTCACCCACACCCCCTGTTATTCTGCGGCGACGGCAGCGCAGCCGAACCAGTGAACCCTCGTACTCCTCTCCGCGTGGGCATCCACTGCCGCGTCTTCCCCGGCTCCGCGTCGTCCCCTTCCTAGGCCTCACCGTCGTCCACCGCCGTGGTGCTCTCGGCGCGGCGTGGTCAATGTGGTCAACGACCGAATTCCATCGGAAGAATACTGTACGTGGATAGGCTGACAGCTGGGTCCACGGCAGCCGCAAGGAAGTGCCTCCTTATTACGCGGAAAATAATTATTCCTCCACCTGACAGCAGGGACCCATCGAACGGGCCACCAGTATTTCATGAAAAAAAACGTTTGCCCCTGACTGCTGGGACCCACCCGACGGGCCACCGTATTTCACGAAAAAACGTTCCCCCTGTTGTCAGCTCGGACCCACCGGAAGTGCCTCCTTATTACGCACAAAAAAATGAATACCCCCTGCTAGCTGGGACCCACCTTGGTGGGAGGCTGACTTGTGGGCCTACTAAGTTGACGGGATGGAGGGCTTTGTCAACCTAGTTAATATGAACGATTCTAGCTCCAGTGACCGTATGATGTCCATCCAATGGCCGTAGTGCTTCTTCAACCTCTGGTCTTCTTGCTCCAGCCGCCCAAAGCAGCGCCGGTCGTGCCGCATGCTCCTGCCTCCCGTGGCGAGGATGTCTTTGCCAGAGGCCTCACCGCCCCCTACTATTCTCACCGCTGGCCAGGCCCTGCGGCGACGGCAGCCTCACACCGCAGCCGAACCAGTGAACCCTCGTACTCCTCTCGGCGCGAGCTTCCAATGTCGCGTCTTCCCTGGCTCCCCATCGTCCCCTTCCTAGGCCTCACCATCGTCCACCGCCCCGGTGCTCTCGGCGCGGCGTGGTCAACGTGGTCAAGGAACGATTTCCATCGGGCGTGGACTGTATGTGGAGAGGCTGACAGCTGGGTCCACGACCGCAGCAAGGAAGTGCCTCCTTGTTACGCGCAAAATAATTATTCCTCCATCTGACAGCGGGGACCCACCGGACGGGCCACCGTATTTAGCGAAAAAACATTTCCCCCTGTCTGCTGGGACGCACCAATTACATCTTCGCACGCAAGGAAGTGCGTTCGAAAAAAAACGATTCGCCCCCTGACTGCTGGGACCCACCAGCTACATCGTCGCACGCAAGGTAGTGCCTAACAGTCAGGACCCACCTGGTCGAAGCGTATGTAGCGTTGTAATTCTGGCCGCGAACGTGTACGTACATACTGGTCGATGTAGAGGCGCGCACGTGGCGTAGATGTAGAGGCGCGCACGTGTCGTAGTAGAGGCGTGCACGTGTCGTAGTTGAGGCGCGCACGTAGCATGTACACGTATGTACAACGGCGAGGGTGCAAGAAAGAAAATACGGCCACGTACGTACATACGGGCAGGGTCTCGAAATCCTACTCGCGCATACGTACATGGCTGGGTTGGAACGGAGAAACAACATTGTCGTCGTGTTCATGGGCAGCCAACCGGCTGGGTCGGAACAGAATGCATGGTCGTGTTGAACGGGAGGGCTTGGATGGAACAGGCGATGGAAACGAGGCCTGGCGTACTGCACAACGGAGGAAACGGCCTTGTGTTCGACCGGCCATATTCGAAACGGGGTCCTGTTGATCGGGAGGGGCCTGGCGTCTGCCAAAAGCGGAGGAAGCGGACCTCCCTACGGCCGAACGGGAGTCATGTTGATCGGGAGGGTGTGGCGTACCGCCAAAGCGGAGGAAGCGGACCTCCCTACGGTCGAAAGGGGGTCCTGTTGATCGGGAGGGTGTGGCGTGCCGCCAAAAGCAGACGAAAGCGGACTTGTGTTGGGCGCCACGGTCAAAGCAGGGAGGGTGTGGCGTACCGCAAAACGGGACTCCACGGGATACTGTTCATCTCCACCATCGACCTCCTCCAGCCTCCACGGGCTACCGTCGACCTCCTCCAGCCTCCACGGGCTCCTGTTCATCCAGCCTCCACCGCGCTACTCCACCGGCTACTGTTCAACCACCCCTCCACACGGGCACCCCTCCATCGTCTACTGTTCATCCAGCCCTCCACACCACGGGGTCCTATTCAACCACCCCTCCACGGCCACCCCTCCACCGTCTACTGTTCATCCAGCCCTCCACACCACGGGTTCCTGTTCATCCAGAGGCAACGCCACCGCTCCTTTGTTCATCCAACCCCCCATAACGCTCACCGTTCATCCCAGAGGCAGCATCGATCAGCTTGATTAGCGGCGATGGCGAAGGAATTGCTCTATCGGGTTCGATTAACAGCCATCGATCGATCGCTCGGGTTCGATGTACGCGTTACTGCGGTCTGTCGCTTCGGGTTCGATTAGAGCCAACGCCTACGCACACACAGCGCATACGTCTGACGAGAAAGCAGCATCGCTCCGCCCGACCTCCCACTGTAACCGACAACTCCCGAAATTTTCCTCCCCTCGCTTCTACCACGGTTTTTCCGTCATGGGCCGGCCAAAGAATGTCATGTAGCAGCGTCTCCGGCCCGCCAGACGAAAAGCCCATTTTCTGTCATGATTTTTTGTCATAGAAGTAGGAGCCCACCACATCTATGATGATACCGGGTTTTGTCACAATTATCGTCATAGAAGTGTCATATGTATGACAGAAAAAATTTCCGTTCGGCCCAAAATGTCACGGATGTGTCTTTTTTTTGTAGTGCTAGGGCTTTGTTGTTGATTTTTTTCATGGCATCATCATCCCATGGGTCGACTTCGTCATTACGACCGGGGAACAGGAATCTTGCGTGCAACCTAGTTAGAAGCAGCTTCTTCAACTGATCATTCTTCCGTATTTTTGTGGTGTTGATATTAGCGGTATCCCGTAGGATGCATGCTAGTTGGTTGCCGTAACACGCTACCACTTCTCGCGGCTCTATTGGCTCGAACTCGCCAGGGTGCACCGCCGTGACCACCAGCCTTCCGGTGCCGAGCTCATTTTGGTGTCATGTCCTCTTTTCCTTCTTTCCCTCGCTGGCTTGGGAGGTCCCACCTTCCGTGCTATAGTTAGGAACATCATCAGCGCCAGTCTCAGTGCCGGTGTCGTTGGTGGCATAAGTGTCGGCGCCGGCGCCACCACCGTCGTCATCCGTCATGACAAGGCGGTCCGGACACCCAGCTTCCTGTCTCTCCTGATCCGCCAGAAAGTCGAGGTAGGCGTGTGCTCGACCTAATTGGGAGTAAGAACCTCCGGCCTCATCGGTGTCGTTCATGTTTCCTAGGGTTCAATGTCGTAGTCGTTTAATTATCGAGCTTTATATAATAAAGTGAATAATGACAAAAAAAGTGACCTTTGTTTTGCCAGAAATGTCGTTTCATTCCCGTCACGACAAATCTCAAGCACTCGATATGTTCAACTTTCTAGCACAAGTCATGCCGAAATTCACAGAAAATTTCGGCATGACCTTTGCTAGAAAGTGCACATATAGAGCGCCTGAAATTTGCCGGAATGGAAATGAATCAACATTTCCGGCAAAACATAGGTCACCTAGCAATCGGTTTCTGGCAAAACAAGCACATACATAGTAGCAGCAACATAAGCTGCGAAACTGATACATGTGCTTCGAAGGAAGGCCTTCCGTCGAGGAAACAAAAAGGAGCAACAAATCCTAGTAGCAGGAAGAAGAATCCTAGCATTGCGAGAAGATCTCAATACATGTTCGTAGGAGAGCTATCATTCTCTTAACTACAAAATTTACTGAATCATAGGAGAGCTATCTATCTCACTACATAGAAGATCTCAATAGCAGCCAAATCATCACACACACACACACTGAATTTACTGAATCATGCATGCTTCAGTTAACTGAATTTACTATCAATAGCTGTCAATTGCATGATTCAGTTAACTGAATTTATCGAATCAGTTTACTGAAGTTTGCACAGTTACCAAAACTGAAATGTTCAGTTAACTGAAAATTTCAAAAATTAAGCTAAGTAACTGAATTTTATAAATGAATTTCAAAAACAGCAGCAGCACACATTCATCAATATTAAAAATAACTATCACTGGTCTAACACTAACACTAACAGCAATTAACTAACTAGCACTAACAGCAAATTAAGCTAACTAACACTAACATCAATTAAATTAAGCTAACTAACACTTGTGAGGGGAGGGAAAGGCACCTGTCTAGTGCTCGCTGTCGTTGCTGGGCGTCGCCGGCTGCTTCACGGAGGGAGGCACTAAAGGGGTCGAGGTCGGTGGCCGGCGTTGGGGTTCCCGATCTGCAGAGAGCGGGAGGGGGTCAGAGAGAGAGAGGGAGCCGGGGCTGAGGGGAGAGGAAAGAAGAGGCGGGGGCATACGAAGGCGGGTGGGGGGTCAGGCGGGGCTGGCTGGTAGTGGCATCGGCAGCGTGGGTGGGGCGGGGTGGGGCTGGCATCAGTGGCGGGGTGGGCGGGCGGGCTGGCGTCGGAGGGATCGGCAATGCGAGGCGAGTTA
Organism: Aegilops bicornis; assembly: GCA_021605145.1. Taxonomy (NCBI): domain Eukaryota; kingdom Viridiplantae; phylum Streptophyta; class Magnoliopsida; order Poales; family Poaceae; genus Aegilops; species Aegilops bicornis. The sequence continues at coordinate 657,541,859 of CM038671.1, read as the reverse complement.
GAGACAGGAAAGAGGGGCTAGCGAACCGGTGCTATAGCTAACTTAGCTATAAGCGGCGTGTTAGCAAAACGCTATAGCTAAGTTAGCTATAGCTACTGTCCAAAGAAAAATGCGCCATCGCTAGTTTTTTTCTTTATTTATTTTTCTTTTTTATTTTCCCTTTTCTTAGCTATAGCGCTTCCCTGGATAAAACGCGCTACTGCTAATTTTTTTTCTTTTTTTTCTTTTTCTTTTTTACTTTTATTTTTCTTTTTATTTTTTATTTTTCTTGCATTTCATTTTCCACAACTTATTAGTTCCTTTTTCTTTTTCTTTTCATTTCATTTTGCAAAACTTCCTTTCTTTTTCTTTTTCTTTCATTTGCACTTTTCTTTTTCTTTTTCTTTCATTTTGCAATATACCATTGTTAACATCCGGATAATAATTAGTATAATATATATCTTACATCATTTGACCGCTATCGGCGATATACAAAATAGCTAGACACACACAAACTTTGGGTTTAGTTTGCGGTTTGGGCGGCAACGACGCCTTGACCGATCTTTTTCCCTCTTTTGTTCGTTGTCGAATAATTGAGCCCATGGTCGTGACTTTTCCTTGTCCAGGGATTACGATCTTTCGTAGGTAATGTAGTCTTCATTCTTCTTTTGACATATGTTTCGTCGCCATCAGCATCATCTTCCCTCATCGGATCACCGTACAAGTCATAGTCTTCCTCGTTGGCGACCCCATCCATTCCGGCGATGCTCCTTTTGTTTCTCCTCACGACAACACGGCTGGGATTGATCGGATCAGTTATGTAGAAACATTGTGTCACGTGTTTAGCGTGTACCCATGGCTCATTTTTGGCGATGGCATTGACGGTACCGCTATCATCGGAGTCGGGTATACACATGGTAGTGAAATGTCGGTTTTCTCTGTGTACATTTTTAGCCCATCTGACACGGAACATCGTCGGCTATGCAATCCAGAGTAGTTAAGCTCTCATATCTCTTCGACCATTCCGTAATATCTTCCAATTACATTCCCGGTCATGGCTTCCATCGTCACCCCTGAGTTTTGGTCATCACTGTTTATATATTTCTCCTCCGTGTAGAACGTGTATCCGTTGATATCGTATGCTTGATAAGTCGCGAGGTTGGTCGAGGGGCCATGTGCTAAGGCGTATATGAGTGTTCCGTTCAGACAACCCTCTTCCGGGAGATTAGCCAGAACTCGCTCTTTGAACCAACGCAAGAAAGTGGAGTTGTGCTCTCTAATAACAGCAGCGTCCGTCATGTGCATCCCACGGTCACGGTACTTCTTTGCGATGATCTCTTTGTGCAGTGTCACGAAATCTTCTAGCACATCTAAGTGTTGTAGCACTACTAAGTTTGCCCTGTCAAGGTCGTTTGGTCGGCCCGAGCGTAACACATTCACATCCGTATGACCGTTGGTGTGACCTTCGCCTTCGAGCCTTCCACAGTGCTTTTTGACGGGCAACCAACAACAAGGTCTTTGGTCAGATAACTCTCACAGAAAGAGATGCACTCTTTGGTCAGATATCCCTGGGCTATGCTTCCATCTGGACGAGACATGTTACGAACGAATCCTTTGATGACCCCATTCATCCTCTCGAACGACATCATGCTATGCAGGAATGTCGGCCCTAGGTCGATGATGTCGTTCACGATGTGGACACATAGATGCACCATGAAATCAAAGAACGCGGGCGGGAAGTACATCTCTAGCTCATTCAGTATGACAACAATCTCTTCCTGTAGCCTATGGAGTTGCTTCACACTGATCGACTTTCGAGAGATAGCATCAAAAAAGTGGCATAGGTCAGTAAGCGTCTCACGCACATGTGTGTCCATAATCCCTCTAAGTGCAACCGGGAGTAACTGCGTCATCATCACATGACAGTCGTGAGACTTCATCCCACTGAACCTTTTTTTCTTAGTGTCCAGATATGTGCTTATCTTCCCACAGTATCCGGAATTAACTTTGATTCCGGCAAGGCACTTGAACAATTGATCGATCTCCTTCGGATCTAAGGTTAAGCAAGAGGGGGGGGGGCAATATTGTTCTTCCTTCTTGTTTACTTTTTTCCCCCTATCTTCCGTCTCCGTCTCCGTCTCGGTCTCCTCCGACGACCTTTTACCGGGCATTTGGAGATCTTTCCTGATTTTCAAAACTTCCAAGTCTTTTCTTGCCTTTGGCCCATCCTTGGTCCTCTCCGACATGTTCATCAATGTTCCAAGCAAACTCTCAAGGATATTTTTTGTGATATGCATTTGATCAAGGCTATGAGGCGTGTCGAGTATGGGCCAATATTCCAAGTCCCAGAAAATAGATCTCGTCTTCCATATCTTCAGCAGGGGCTCTGGCGCCTTTTTCTTCGTCTTTCCCGGCGAGGGGCACTCTTCCCAGTTCTTCAATAACTCATATATTTCTGCACCGCTACGCTTACGTGGAGGACCTCGATGCTCATCCTTACCATTGAATAGATCTCCACGCTTTATCCATGGGTCATCCTTCTCGAGCCATTTTCGATGCCCCATGTACACGATTTTCGAAGACCCGCCATCTTTCGATAGCTGCAGAGAAGTTGTATCATCCATGCACCTCGTGCATCCGCAATATCCGTGGCACACCTGGCCGGAGAGATAGCCGTAACCGAGATAGTCCTGCACCGTCGTGATCAGCGCGGCTCTCATGTAGAAATACTCTCCTTTGCTTGCATCCCATGTCTTGGTCGGTGTTGTCCATAAGGTCTGTAACTCCTCTTTCAGTAACCGGAGATACAGATTTATATCATTTCCCGGTTGTCTCGGCCCTTGAATAAGCATAGCCATGTGTATGTATTTTTCCTTCATGCACAACCAGGGGGGAGGTTGTACATCCATACAAACATGGGCCATGTGCTATGATTGGTGTTCTGGTTTCCAAATGGATTCATGCCATCACAACTAGCGCCAAGCACGATGTTCCTTGGATCATTTGCGAAAAATTCAAATTCAACATTTAATGCTCTCCACTGGCTAGCATCTGCGAGGTGTCTCAGCTTCGGTTCATCTCCGTCATCTGGCTTCACCCTCTCCGCGTGCGGTATATAAGCTTTGCTTCCTTAGGATCTCTGAAATACCGCTGTAGACGCAGAGTGATCGGAAAGTACCATACAGCTTTCTGTGGAGCTTTCTTTCCGGCCTTTTTATATCGTGAAGCATTGCACTTTGGACAGATGGTTTTTTCCGCGTGCTCGTTCCGATATATGATGCAATCATTGATGCATGTGTGATATCTAATATGTGGCAGATCAAGAGGGCACACGATTTTATTTGCCTCCTCGACACTAGTAGGACACAGGCTTCCCACGGGAAGAACCTTCTTTAGGTACTTCAGAAGCTCATCCAGGCTTGTATCTATCCATTTGTTTTTTGCCTTCATCTTTAGAAGTTCTAGTGTGAAACTCAAGCGGGTCACCTCCGGATTATTGCAACCATCATACAAAGGAGTCATCGAGTCTACCTCCAGTTGCGCCAGTTTGGCCTCCTCTCTAGAAGCAGCTCTGTCGCTAGTCTTCTTCTTGCGAAGCAGGTCCCGGACATGCGGGTCCCGCATGGCTGAACTTAGTAGCGACGAAGACGGTGGCGTGTCCGCGTCCTCTCCGCCTTGAACTGCCTCTTCGCCATAGACATTTCCGAGGCCGTCTTCCTCTTCGTCTGGTGGCCCCATGTCGTTATTTCCTGCCCCATCGACGTCCTCATCATCATTATCATCATCATCATCATCATCATCATCATCTTCACTTATCCACCGAGTATGGCCATGCATGAAACCATGCATGAGCAAGTGCGCCTTGAATTTACCACCCTCAAAGGGGTCGAGCCTGACTCTTCCTTTGCATTTTAAACCTGAGACATAAAACATCCCTCGCCTTTTTTTCATACATGTCATCCACGGCGGATTGCTAGTATCTTTCCACCATCCTTCCATTGACCTTCATGATCACTGTGCGGAGCAAATATTATAACCACGTATATATGCATGCATGGATCAAATTCATACAAAAATTCGGCATGACCTTCCCTAAACATAGGACATATTGGGTTTGCATGCCCGAAATTCGCCGAAACGGAATTGAATCGACAATTCGGCAAAACATAGGCAACTCATGTCACCCACATATTATTTCATCGAATACACAATGTAGGCAACTCAAATTATGCCACACACAACTCGGTATATATATTCTCATATCGCCTATATATATATATATATATATATATATATATATATATATATATATATATATATATATATAGTTTCGGTCCTATCCACACAAACACCTTTTTTTGCTCACCTATGTGTCGAGAGGGATATCGAGCACCTTTCTTCTTAATTACCTAGTATATCTAGATATATATATCTCTAACTAGCTAGCTAGCTAGGGAGAGAGTGGGAGGAGAGGGAGAGGAGAAGAGGGAAGGCATTAATGGAAGGGGGTGGTGGAGGGCAAAGAAGAGGGGGAGGGAGGCCATTAATGGAGGGGTGGTGGTGGAGGGCAAAGAAGAGGGGGTGGTGCAGGCAAAGAAGAGGGGGAGGGAGGGCTCTGATGGAGGGGTGTGGTGGAGGGGCAAAGAAGAGGGGGTGATGGAAGGGCAAAGAAGAGGGGAAGGGAGGGCTCTAATGGAGGGGTGGTGGACGGGCAAAGAAGAGGGGGGTGATGGAAGGGCAAAGAAGAGGGGAAGCGAGGGCTCTAATGGAGGGTGGTGGAGGGGAGCATTGGAACAAGCAAGGTGCAAGGAAAGGGGAGAAAGGAAGGGGAGGAAGAATAAAGGGAGGAAGGAGGGAAAGGTGGTAGGTGGTGGCGGGCATAGCGATGGCTGGTCTCCTATGCGCGCTACATCGCTATGGCAGCTTGCAAAATATCTACGGCTGGTGGTGCACTACCTATAGCGGGCTAAAATAACACGCCATTGGTAAAATTTTATAGATAGAAAAATAGCAGAGCGGCGTTTATATCAACATGCGCTATAGATCCAAAACTAACAGTAGCGCTGGTTGGGCGACAAGCGCTGCTAATATTTAGTGATTAGATATTGTGGTGTGTTACTCTTAGCAGTAGTGTGGGTTTAGATAACAAGCGTTGCTGCTAACTTATACCAGTAGCGCTCTTTCTAGCCAGCGCTACTACTAACTACTAGTAGCGTGGGGTCACAAACAAACGCTACTAGTAAACTTCTATCTATAAGCGTTTTCCTAGTAGTGAGTATTTTCATGAGTGGAAAAATGAGATGCTTGTGATTTTCAATGAATATCATTTGAACAAGTACATTGCTAGCCCTTGTGCACCTCATGTTGATCCTATGCATCCTACCCTTGATGAGTCAATTGACATGATTCACAATCTTAGAACTGTTAATCTTATCACTAAAGGCTTGCCTAGAAACTTGATTGGATGTTTTCCTACTCTTAAGTGTGCCTACACCATATGGAAATTTCTTGAGGAACGTTTTCCAAATTATTCCTTTTAAAAATCTAGATGAAATTCTCCATAAGTCTATTGCCTTGAGTAAGATGAATTCCAGTGATCCTATGTTTGGTAATTGTCTATTTGAGCTTACAAACCTCATGCGTGCCAAATGAGATGTTGGAATTATTAGTGATATTATTTCCTAAGCTATTAAAATCCATAAAGAAGATCATTGTCAAACCCACTCTAATGAATCACCCTCTCTAGGATTTGATCCACCACATGACGATGTTGAACATGGATACTATGATGAGGATGATGATAGTGACTTTGAACTTGATGATGCAATGAGACACTTTGGTCTTATGATAAATCTTCGGTGATATATGGCTGGAGGAAATGAATGGGTTCTTGATAGTGGATGTACCAATCACATGACCGGAGATAAATATATGTTTCTTGAGCTTGCTGAGAATGACGGTCCTCGAAAGTATGTCACCTTCGGTGACAACTCAAAGGGTAAGGTGGTTGGCCTCGGTAAGGTGGCCATATCACATGATAGCTCCATACAAAATGTCATGCTCGTCGAATCTCTTGGCTATAATTTACTTTCAGTATCTAGACTTGCTGATTTCGGTTTCAATGTCCTATTCACTGAAGTAGATTGCCAAGTGTTTCATAGAGATAATCATAAAATGGTATTTACCGGTATACGTAGAGGTGATCTATACATTGTTGATTTCACTAAAAAGGCTCAGCCTAGAACTTGCTTCATTGCTAAATCCTCTAAAGGCTGGCTATGGCATAGACGATTAGGTCATGTTGGCATGCGAAACCTTGACAAGCTTATTAAAGGAAATCATATCCTTGGCGTTAACAATGTCATATTTGATAAGGATAGACTTTGCAGCACTTGTCAAGCATGTAAACAGGTTGGAGGGAGGCATTCCGTGAAGAACATCATGATCACAAGGAGGCCACTCGAGCTACTTCACATGGATCTTTTTGGTCCCAACGCCTACAAAAGTCTCGGTGGAAATTCTTTTGGTCTAGTTATAGTTGATGATTTTTCAAGATTTACATGGGTGTTCTTTCTCGATGATAAATCGAAGGTTCAAAAGATCTTCAAGAACTTCGCTAGGAAGGCCCAAAATCAATTTGAAGTGAAGATCAAGAAGGTTCGCAGTGACAACGGAACGGAGTTCAAGAACGCAAATGTGGACACCTTTCTTGATGAAGAAGGGATTTCACATGAGTTCTCGGCTGCGTACACACCTCAATAAAATGGAGTTGTTGAGAGGAAGAACTGGACGCTCATCAAAATGGCGAGAAAGATGCTTGATGAGTACAAGACGCCAAAGCACTTTTGGGCGGAAGCGGTTGAGACAGCTTGTCATGCGACAAATTGCTTGTATCTTCACAAGCTACTTGTCAAGACGACATACGAGCTCCTCACCGGTAACAAACCCCAAGTTGGATACTTTCGAGTATTCGGCTCAAAGTGCTACATTCTTGATAAGCATCGTCGTTCTAAATTTGCTCCTAAGTCTCATGAAGGTTTCCTACTTGGTTATGGCTCAAACTCTCACACTTACCGTGTCTACAACAATTTCACCCGAAAGGTTTAAGAGACGGTAGATGTGAAGTTTGATGAATCTAACGGCTCGCAAGTAGAGAAATTGCCAATTGATGTAGGAGACAAAGACCCTTCGGAAGCAATCCAAGACTTGTCCATTGGCAAGACTCGTCCAACGGAGGTGAAGGAGAGTACCTCGTCCGTCCAAGTGGAAGTTTCTACCTCACGACAAGATGAACCAAGAGTTGATACGGAAGCATCCACAAGTGGGACACACCAAGATGAAGAAAACGAGGAAGTGCACCTAGATGAACGCCAACAACCTCCTTCTCCACCACGACAAGAGAACGACAACGTCAACAATGAATAAGGCCAAGAAGAAGAACAAGATGAAGAAGATGTTCAACCAAGATCCAAGCAAAAGCTTTCATGAGTTCCAGCAAGAATTGCTAAAGACCATCCCGTCGAGCAAATCTACAATGATATCCAAACCGGGAGAATCACTCGCTCTAAAACTCGTTTAGCTAACTTTTGTGAACACTATTCATTCATCTCTAGCATTGAAGCTATGAAGGTTGAAGAAGCTTTGGAAGATCCGGATTGGATAAATGCCATGCATGAAGAGCTACACAACTTTGAGAGAAATCAAGTGTGGACATTGGTCGAGAAGCCCGACAACAGCCACAACATCATCGGTACCAAATGGGTGTTTCGCAACAAGCAAGATGAAGATGTACAAGTGGTTCACAACAAAACACGTCTCGTCGCCCAAGGCTACACTCAAGTCGAAGGTATGGACCATGGTGAGACTTATGCTCGCGTTGCTAGACTTGAGTCTTACTTGCCTATGCTAATCACCATGATATCACCTTGTACCAAATGGACATTAAAAGTGCGTTTCCAAATGGTGAAATAGAGGAGGAAGTTTATGTTAAGCAACCTCCCGGCTTTGTTAATCCTAAGAAACCTAATCATGTTTAAAAACTTCACAAAGCTCTTTATGGTATTAAACAAGCTCCTAGAGCGTGGTATAAATGCTTGACCAAGTTCCTTATTGAAAAAGGCTTTGAAATTGGGAAAATTGATTCTACTCCTTTTACTAAAAGGGTTAATGGGGAACTATTTGTGTGCCAAATCTATGTTGATGATATTATATTTGGTTCTACTAACCCTCACTTTAGTGAAAAGTTTGGAAAGCTAATGTCGGAGAAGTTTCAGATGTCTATGATGAGTGAAATCAAATTATTTCTTGATTTCCAAATCAAGCAAACTAAGGATGGTACCTTTGTCTCTCAAACGAAGTACACCAAGGACTTATTCAAGAAGTTCAATATGCAAGAATGCAAAGGTATGACTACACCCATGCCTACGAGTGGACATCTTGATTTGACCAAAGATGGTGAACCGGTTGATCAAAAAGTTTATCGCTCTATGATTGGTTCATTGTTATATCTATGTGCTTCACGTCCCGATATTATGCTAAGTGTGTGCATGTGTGCACGATATCAAGCCGCTCCTAAAGAATGTCATCTTAAGGCCGTGAAAAGGATAGTGAGATACTTAATCCATACACTAAATTTTGGCATTTGGTATCCAAAGAGGGCCTCTTTTAATCTTTTTGGCTACTCCGACTCGGACTATGCCGGCGACAAGGTTGATAGAAAGTCCACTTCAGGTACTTGTCAATTTCTTGGTAGATCCCTTGTGTCTTGGTCTTCCAAGAAACAAAACTCGGTGTCCTTATCCACCGCCGAAGCGGAATACATTGCCACTGGTTCATGTTGTGCTCAATTACTTTGGATGACCCAACCTCTTAAAGATTATGGGATATATGTGAAACATGTTCCATTACTTTGTGACAATTAAAGTGCTATCAAGATTGCTCACAATCCCGTGCAACATTCTCGAAATAAGCATATTGAAGTTCGCCATCATTTCATTCGACATCATGTTGCCAAAGGGGACATTAATCTTAAGCATGTTCGCACCGAAAAGCAATTAGCGGATATATTCACTAAACCTCTTGATGAGAAAGTGTTTTGCAGGTTGAGAGGTGAATTGAACATCATCGATGCTTCAAACTTGGAGTAGGAACTCCATTTGATACATGCAAGACATGAGCCTATGACAAATCCTTGATATTTCTCTTATGATGATAATCTTATGTCTTGGGTATATTTGCACCTTGCATGTTATCTAACCCATGTAGGTACTTGGATGAATCTAAATCTATGAGATTGCAATTCACTCACATCCTGAGAAATCTCTACATCACCAAGTCTCTAGACAATGGTGGATGAAGACAAGGAAGCACGAAATCATTCAAACATATCCAATATCATGATTGTCATTTTGGATACACAAGTGCTCTTCCTTGCAAAAACTAACCCATGTAGGTAGATGAACTCAAATTCCAAGTGGTGCTCCCAACTACATCAACCTTGAGCAACCCACATAAGTTCAACTACATGATCACGATCACCACCACCCAAGGTATGTTGTTTCATCTTAGAGAAGCTTTACTCCAAGTCATGAATCAAAGCAACTCGACAAGATGTGAATACATCAAGATGCTTAAACGAAAAATGGCAACCCCATTTTGAGCTTAAACGATGAGTATGACCTATGGTCAAGTGATCTCACTTGACTCCTAAGTCAATATACTCTAACATAGGTGACTTTGTCGCCGACCAATTCTAGGTGAAGTTTTCTTGTGTTCTTTTCTGTGCTCTTGCATTTGTCTCATGCATATCTGTTTCCCCTTTCAAATAAAAAACATCATCTAGACTTCTTCTCTTTTATTTTCTGTTCTGCATTCCCTGCATCCAATTCATTGCAAATCTTTCAGTAAATTCCTTGCAAATCCTTGTGAGATCTTACTTGTCTAGTGAGCTGCGGTGACAAGTGTTTTCTCTGTGATGAACTCGGTCACACCGGTCTATTGTTTTCAGTCCAACCGAATCCTTTCGGTGCAACCGGAGCATACAACTCGGTGCCACCGATTTCACTACAGGAAAGACACCTTGCCACTTGTTTCTGCATTCTTTTTGATCCAGCTCCACTCAATGAACCTTGTTCTCTACCAGCATCACACTCAACTTGCTACTTTGTTCTGCGACTCAAGGACCAAACCCATTTGCAACAAATATCCAGAAGGACCCTTCTTGGAAATTGGTGTCAAAGGGGGAGAGAGAGATCACATCAAAGCTTAATCATATCTATAGGGGAGAGAATACTCAAGGATAAAGAGTAATCATCAAGGACCCCAGATGCTTGGTGTTCAAGAGGAGAGAAGTCACATGTCTTTAAGAGGGGAAAGACATGTTAATATGTGCTTATTTGCATTAGCTCTGTTCATTTGCTTCTTTGAGCTCTGATTTTGCTCTGATTTTCTGTTCCCTATCTTCTCCCAGTATCCCATGCTAGATTCAGGAGGAGCAAGACATCTAAGGGAAGGAAGTACTTGAATTCATTGCACATCTTTAACTTTGGGGACATGTCTATATCCAATGTGGTACTCAGTACTCACTCTCTACATGTCATCCCAGTCTTGGTTCTCTTGTGGTTTCTTTTGTTTGCTCTGGACAGTAGGTGCATCTGTGTTATCTAACCTTGTTTACGCAGGTTCATTCCATCCTAAGCCAACTCAAGACCACAAGGTAAGTATATGCATCACAGTCATGTGTATGAGGAATTCTTGCTGATGCACATACTATTTGCAAGAAGGACTCATGAGCATGAAGGTACATTTACCATATTCATATCATTTGCTCTGATGCATATAGCCGAAATACATGTAACACATTGCTTACTCTGTCATGCTCATGCAATCACATGCTCCAATATTTCATATTTACATGATTGCATACATGTAGGGGGAGCCTATGCATGTTACATGTCTTTCCAAAGCTTTACTTGCTATTCTCTATTTCTTTATCTAAAGCTTTGATGTATGTTGTCATCAATTACCAAAAAGGGGGAGATTGAAAGCACAAGTGCTCCCTGGGTGATTTTGGTAATTAATGTCAACATATCTCTTGTTGGACTAACACTTTGACCTAGTATGTTTCAGATGAGTTCAATAATGAAGTGGCATGGACTAGAGGATGTGGAACCCCTTCAAGATGCTAAGGACAAAGGATTGGCTCAAGCTCCAAGAACAAGACTCTACATTTTCTATTTTAGTGATCCAAGATCACATTGAGTCTATAGGAAAAGCCAATACTATCAAGGAGGGATGAGGTGTTGCTTAATGGCTTTCTTGCTCAAAATGCTTAGTGATATGCTCCAAAGCCCTCAACTACTTTCTCATTGTTGGGGAACGTAGTAATTTCAAAAAAATTCCTACGCACACGCAAGGATCATGGTGATGCATAGCAACGAGAGGGGAGAGTGTATGTCCACGTACCCTCGTAGACCGTAAGCGGAAGCGTTATAACAACGCGGATGATGTAGTCGTACGTCTTCACGATCCGACCGATCCAAGTACCGAACGTACGGCACCTCCGAAGTTCTGCACACGCTCAGCTCGATGACGCATCCCGGACTCCGATCCAAAGCAAAGTGTCGGGGATGAGTTCCACAAGACGACGGCGTGGTGACGATGATGATGCTCCACCGACGCAGGGCTTCGCCTAAGCTCCGCGACGATATGACTTCTCCGGCGCAGGGCTTCGCCTAAGCTCCACGACGATATGACCGAAGTGGAATATGGTGGAGGGGGGCACCGCACACGGCTAAGGAACGATCCGTAGATCAACTTGTGTGTCATGGGGTGCCCTGCCCCGTGATATAAAGGAGCAAGGGAGGGTGGCGGCCTAGGAGGAGGAGCACCAAGGGGGAGTCCTACTCCCACCGGAGTAGGATTCCCCTTTCCTAGTCCAACTAGGAGTCCTTCCATGTATTAGGAGTAGGAGACAAGGAAGGGGAAGAGAGAAGGGAAGGAAGGAGGGGTGCGGCCCTCCCCTAGTCCAATTCGGACTAGGCCATGGGGGCCGGGCCTGTCCTAGGCAGCCCTCTTTCTTTCCCGCAGGCCCAATAAGGCCCAATACTTCTCCCCGGCGAATTCCTGTAACTCTCCCAGATTCGAAAATACCCGAATCATTCGAACCTTTCCGAACTCCGAATATAGTCGTCCAATATATCGATCTTTACGTCTCGACCATTTCGAGACTCCTCGTCATGTCCCCGATCTCATCCGGGACTCCGAACTCCTTCGGTACATCAAAACTCATAAACTCATAATATAAGCATCGCCGAAACCTTGGCGTGCGGACCCTACGGGTTCGAGAACTATGTAGACATGACCTAGAACTATTCTCGGTCAATAACCAATAGCGGGACCTGGATGCCCATATTGGCTCCTACATATTCTACGAAGATCTTTATCGGTCAAACCGCATAACAACATACGTTGTTCCCTTTGTCATCGGTATGTTACTTGCCCGAGATTCGATCGCTTGTATCCAATACCTAGTTCAATCTCGTCACCGCAAGTCTCTTTACTCGCTCATAATGCATCATCCCGTAACCAACTCATTGGTCACATTGCTTGCAAGGCTTATAATGATGTGCATTACCGAGAGGGCCCAGAGATACCTCTCCGACAATCGGAGTGACAAAACCTAATCTCGAAATACGCCAACCCAACATGTACCTTTGGAGACACCTGTAGTACTCCTTTATAATCACCCGATTACGTTGTGACGTTTGGTAGCACCCAAAGTGTTCCTCCGGTAAACGGAGTTGCATAATCTCATAGTTACAGTGAACATGTATAAGTCATGGATAAAAGCAATAGCAACATACTAAACGATCGGGTGCTAAGCTAATGGAATGGGTCATGTCAATCAGATCATTCGACTAATGATGTGACCTTGTTAATCAAATAACAACTCTTTTGTCTATGGTTAGGAAACATAACCATCTTTGATTAACAAGCTAGTCAAGTAGAGGCATACTAGTGACACTGTTTGTCTATATATTCACACATGTATTATGTTTCTTGTTAATACAATTCTAGCATGAATAATAAACATTTATCATGATATAAGGAAATAAATAATAACTTTATTATTGCCTCTAGGGCATATTTCCTTCAGCCTCCCACTTGCACTAGAGTCAATAATCTAGATCACATCACCATGTGATTAACATCGATAGTTCACATCATCATGTGATTAACACCCATAGTTCACATCGCCATGTGACCAACACCCAAAGGGTTTACTAGATTCAGTAATCTAGTTCACATCGATATGTGATTAACACCCAAAGAGTACTAAGGTGTGATCATGTTTTGCTTGTGAGAGAATCTTAGTCAACGGGTCTTTCATATTCAGATCCGTTATGTATTTTGCAATTTTTCTATGTCTACAATGCTCTGCACGGAGCTACTCTAGCTAATTGCTCCCACTTTCAATATGTATCTAGATCGAGACTTAGAGTCATCCAGATCGGTGTCAAAACTTGCATCGACGTAACCCTTTACGACGAACCTTTTTTCACTTCCATAATCGAGAAACATATCCTTATTCCACTAAGGATAATTTTGACCGCTGTCCAGTGATCTACTCCTAGATCACTATTGTACTCCCTTGCCAGACTCAGTGTAGGGTATACAATAGATCCGTACACAGCATGGCATACTTTATAGAACCTATGGCCAAGGCATAGGGAATGACTTTCATTCTCTTTCTATCTTCTCGCCGTGGTCGGGTTTTGAGTCTTACTCAATTTCACACCTTGTTACAGTGCAAGAACTCTTTCTTTGACTGTTCCATTTTGAACTACTTCAAAATCTTGTCAAGGTATGTACTCATTGAAAAAACTTGTCAAGCGTCTTGATCTATCTCTATAGATCTTGATGCTCAATATGTAAGCAGCTTCACCGAGGTCTTTCTTTTAAAAAAACTCCTTTCAAACACTCCTTTATGCTTTGCGAATAATTCTACATTATTTCCGATCTACAATATGTCATTCACATATACTTATCGTAAATGTCGTAGTGCTCCCACTCACTTACTAGTAATTACAGGCTTCACCGCAAGTCTGTATAAAACTATATGCTATGATCAACTTATCAAAGCATGTATTCCAACTCGAGATGCTTGCACCAGTCCATAGATGGATCGCTGAAGCTTGCATATTTTGTTAGCTCCTTTAGGATTGACGAAAACTTCTGGTTGCATCATATGCAACTCTTCTTTAATAAATCCATTAAAGAATGTAGTTTTGACATCCATTTGCCAGATTTCATAAAATGTGGCAATTGCTAACATGATTCGGACAGACTTAAGAATCGCTACAAGAGAGAAAATCTCATTGTAGTCAACACCTTGAACTTGTCAAAAACCTTTTTGTGACAAGTCGAGTTTTGTAGATAGTAACACTACTATCGTTGTCCGTCTTCCTCTTGAAGATCCATTTATTTAACATGGCTTGCTGATCATCGAGCAAGTCAATCAAAGTCCATACTTTGTTCTCATACATGGATCCTATCTCAGATTTCATGGCCTCAAGCCATTTCATGGAATCTGGGCTCATCATCGCTTCCTCATAGTTCATAGGTTCATCATGGTCTAGTAACATGACTTCTAGAATAAGATTACCGTACCACTCTGGTGCGGATCTTACTCTGGAAGACCTACGAGGTTTGGTAGCAACTTGATCTGAAGTTTCATGATCATCATCATTAACTTCCTCACTAATTGGTGTAGGAATCACCGGAATTGATTCTCGTGATGAACTACTTTCAAATAAGGGAGAAGGTACAATTACCTCATCAAGTTCTACTTTCCTCCCAATCACTTCTTTCGAGAGAAACTTCTTCTCTAGAAAGGATCCATCTTAGCAACGAAAAACTTGCCTTCGGATCTGTGATAGAAGGTGTACCCAATAGTTACCTTTGGGTATTCTATGAAGACGCACTTCTCCGATTTGGGTTTGAGCTCATCAGGTGAAACTTTTTCACATAAGCATCACAACTCCAAACTTTTAAGAAACAACAACTTTGGTTTCTTGCCAAACCACAGTTCATACGATGTCGTCTCAACGGATTTAGATGGTGCCCTTTTTAACGTGAATGCAGCTGTCTCTAATGCATAGCCCCAAAACTATAACGGTAAATCGGTAAGAAACATCTTAGATCGCACCATATCTAGTAAAGTGCGACACGACGTTCGGACACACCATTGCGCTGTGGTGTTCCGGGAGGCGTGAGTTGCGAAACTATTCCGCATTGTTTCAAATGAAGACCAAACTCGTAACTCAAATATTTATCTCCACGATCAGATCGCAGAAACTTTATTTTCTTGTTACGATGATTTTCCACTTCACTCTGAAATTCTTTGAACTTTTCAATTATTTCAGACTTATGTTTCATCAAGTAGATATACCCATATCTGCTCAAATCATTTTGTGAAGGTCGAAAATAACGATACTTGCCACGAGCATCAACACTCATTGAATCGCATACATCGGTATGTATTATTTCCAATAAGTCAAGAGCTTGTTCCATTGTTCCGAGAACGGAGTTTTAGTCATCTTGCCCAAAAGGCACGGTTCGCAAGCATCAAATGATTCATAGTCAAGTGATTCCAAAAGTCCATCAAGATGGAGTTTTCTTCAAGCGCTTTACACCAATATGACCTAAACGGCAAAGCCACAAATAAGTTGCACTATCATTATTAACTTTGCATCTTTTGGTTTCAATATTATGAATATGTGTATCACTATGATCGAGATCCAATGAACCATTTTCATTGGGTGTGTAACCATATAAGGTTTTATTCATGTAAACAGAACAACAATTTATTCTCTTACTTAAATGAATAACCGTATTGCAATAAACATGATCAAATCATATTTATGCTCAACACCAAATAACACTTATTTAGGTTCCACACTAATCCTCGAAAGTATAGGAGTGTGCGATGATGATCATATCAATCTTGGAACTACTTCCAACACTCATCGTCACTTCCCCTTCAACTAGTTTCTGTTCATTCTCAGAACTCCTGCTTTCAAGTTACTACTCTTAGCAACTATACCAAAGTATCAAATACCGAGGGGTTGCTATGAACACTAGTAAAATACACATCAATAATCTGTATATCAAATATACCTTTGTTCACTTTGCCATCCTTCTTATCCACCAAATATTCAGGGTAGTTCCGCTTCAAATGACCAGTTCCATTGCAGCAAAAGTACTTAGTCTCGTGCTTAGGTCCGGACTTGGGCTTCTTCACTCGGCAGCAACTTGCTTGCCGTTCCTTTTGAAGTTCCCCTTCTTCCCTTTGCCCTTTTCCTTGAGACTAGTGGTCTTGTCAATCATCAACACTTGATGCTCTTTCTTGATTTCTACCTTCGTTGATTTCAACATCACGAAGAGCTCGGAATCGTTTTCGTCATCCCCTGCATACTATAGTTCATCACGAAGTTCTAGTAACTTAGTGTTGGTGACTAGAGAATTCTATCAATCACTATCTTATCTGGAAGATTAACTCCCACTTGATTCAAGCGATTGAAGTACCTGCATAATCTGAGAACATGCTCACTAGTTGAGCGATTCTCTTCCATCTTTTAGCTATAGAACTTGTTGGAGATTTCATATATCTCAACTCGGTATTTGCTTGAAATATTAACTTCAATTCCTGGATCATCTTATATGGTCCATGACGCTCAAAACGCCTTTGAAGTCCCGATTCTAAGCCGTTAAGCATGGTGCACTAAACTATCAAGTAGTCATCATATTGAGCTAGCCAAACGCTCATAACGCCCGTGACCGCTTCCTGCAATAGGTCTGCTACCTAGCGGTGCATTAAGGACATAATACTTCAGGCAGCAATGAGGATAAACCTCGGATCACGGATCCAATCCGCATCATTGCTACTAACATCTTTCAACACAATTTTCTCTAGGAACATATGAAAATAAACATATGAAAGCAACAACGCGAGCTATTGATCTACAACATAATTTGCAAAATACTACCAGGACTAAGTTCATGATAAATTTAAGTTCAATTAATCATATTACTTAAGAACTCCCACTTAGACAGACATCTCTCTAGTCATCTAAGTGATCACGTGATCCAAATCAACTAAACCATAACCGATCATCACGTGAGATGGAGTAGTTTTCAGTGGTGAACATCACTATGTTGATCATATCTACTATATGATTCACGCTCGACCTTTCGGTCTCCGTGTTCCGAGGCCATATCTGCATATGCTAGGCTCGTCAAGTTTAACTCGAGTATTCGCGTGTGCAAAACTGGCTTGCACCCGTTGTAGATGGACGAGAGCTTATCACACCCGATCATCACGTGGTGTCCGGGCACGACGAACTTTGGCAACGGTGCATACTCGTGGAGAACACTTCTTGATAATTAGTGAGAGATCATCTTATAATGCTACCGTCAAGCCAAACAGAATAAGATGTATAACAGATAAACATCATATGCAATTAAAATATGTGACATGATATGGCCATGATCATCTTGCGCCTTTGATCTCCATCTCCAAAGTACTGTCATGATCTTTATCGTTACCGCACGACACCATGATCTTCATCATCTTGATCTATATCAATGTGTCGTCACTTGGTCGCCTCACCAACTATTGCTTTTGCAACTATTGCTATCGCATAGCGATAAAGTAAAGCAATTATTTGGCACTTGCATCTTATGCAACAAAGAGACAACCATAGGGCTTCTCGCCATTGCCGATAACTTCAACAAAACATGATCATCTTATACAACAACTTATATCTCATCACGTCTTGACCATATCACATCACAACATGCCCTGCAAAAACAAGTTAGACGCCCTCTACTTTGTTGTTGCAAATTTTACGTGGCTGCTACGGGCTTTAGCAAGAACCGTTCTCACCTACGCATCAAAACCACAACGATAGTTTGTCAAATAGACTCCGTTTTAACCTTCGCAAGGACCGGGCGTAGTCACACTCGGTTCAACTAAAGTGAGAGAGACAGACACCCGCCAGCCACCTTTAAGCACGAGTGCTCGTAGAACGGTGAAACCAGTCTCGCGTAAGCGTCTGGCCGTAATGTCGGTCCGGGCCGCTTAATCTCACAATACCGCTGAACCAAAGTATGACATGCTGGTAGGCAATATGACTTGTATCGCCCACAACTCACTTGTGTTCTACTCGTGCAAAAACATCAAACCATAAAAACCTAGGCTCGGATGCCACCGTTGGGGAACGAGTAATTTCAAAAATTTCCTACGCACACGCAAGGATCATGGTGATGCATAGCAACGAGAGGGAGAGTATGTCCACGCACTCGTGAGACCGTGAAGCGGAAGCGTTATAACAACGCTGTTGATGTAGTCGCACGCCTTCACGATCCGACCGATCCAAGTACCGAACGACGGCACCTCCGAGTTCTCGCACACGCTCATTTCGATGACGATCCCCGGACCGATCCAAAGCAAAGTGTCGGGGATGAGTTCCACAAGACGACGGCGTGGTGACGATGATGATGCTCCACCGACGCAGGCTTCGCCTAAGCTCCGCTGACGATATGACTTCTCCGACGCAGGGCTTCGCCTAAGCTCCGCGACGATATGACCGAAGTGGAATATGGTGGAGGGGGGCACCGCACACGGCTAAGGAACGATCCGTAGATCAACTTGTGTGTCATGGGGTGCCCCCCTGCCCCCGGATATAAAGGAGCAAGGGAGGGGGTGGCTGCCTAGGAGGAGGAGCACCAAGGGGAGTCCTACTCCCACCGGGAGTAGGATTCCCTTTCCTAGTCCAACTAGGAGTCCTTCCATGTATTAGGAGTAGGAGACAAGGAAGGGGAAGAGAGAAGGGAAGGAAGGAGGGTGCGGCCTCCCCTAGTCCAATTCGGACTAGGCCATAGCAGGGCCTGTCCTAGGCAGCCCTCTTTCTTTCCGCAGGCCCAATAAGGCCCAATACTTCTCCCCGGCGAATTCCCGTAACTCTCCCGGTACTCGAAAAATACCGAATCATTCGAACCTTTCCGAACTCCGAATATAGTCGTCCAATATATCGATCTTTACGTCTCGACCATTTCGAGACTCCTCGTCATGTCCCCGATCTCATCCGGACTCCGAACTCCTTCGGTACATCAAAACTCATAAACTCATAATATAACCGCCATCGAAACCTTGTTGCAAGCGTGCGGACCCTACGGGTTCGAGAACTATGTAGACATGACCTAGAACTATTCTCGGTCAATAACCAATAGCGGGACCTGGATGCCCATATTGGCTCCTACATATTCTACGAAGATCTTTATCGGTCAAACCGCATAACAACATATCGTTGTTCCCTTTGTCATCGGTATGTTACTTGCCCGAGATTCGATCGTCGGTATCCAATACCTAGTTCAATCTCGTCACCGCAAGTCTCTTTACTCGCTCAGTAATGCATCATCCCGTAACCAACTCATTGGTCACATTGCTTGCAAGGCTTATAATGATGTGCATTACCGAGAGGGCCCAGAGATACCTCTCCGAGCAATCGGAGTGACAAAACCTAATCTCGAAATACGCCAACCCAACATGTACCTTTGGAGACACCTGTAGTACTCCTTTATAATCACCCAAGTTGCCAGACGCTTTGGTAGCACCCAAAGTGTTCCTCCGTAAACGGGAGTTGCATAATCTCATAGTTACAGGAACATGTATAAGTCATGGATAAAAGCAATAGCAACATACTAAACGATCGGGTGCTAAGCTAATGGAATGGGTCATGTCAATCAGATCATTCGACTAATGATGTGACCTTGTTAATCAAATAACAACTCTTTTGTCTATGGTTAGGAAACATAACCATCTTTGATTAACAAGCTAGTCAAGTAGAGGCATACTAGTGACACTCTGTTTGTCTATATATTCACACATGTATTATGTTTCTTGTTAATACAATTCTAGCATGAATAATAAACATTTATCATGATATAAGGAAATAAATAATAACTTTATTATTGCCTCTAGGGCATATTTCCTTCACTCATATCCACATATGACCTAAACCAAAAGTCAAACTCGGCCCCACCGATTCTTTCCATCCGGCGCCACCGAGTTCAAATGTCATAGCCACTGCCACAAACCCTAGGCAAATCGGTCTCACCGATAGGGATCTCGGTCTCACTGAGATGGTATTGTAATCTCTCTGTGTATGTCCATTACCAAAATCGGTCTCACCGAGTTTGAGTAATCGGTACTACCGAGATTACAATTCAAACTCTCTGTTCCTCTTCGTAACATTTCGGTCCAACCGAGATGAGCAAATCGGTCCCACCGAGTTTTCCTGACCAACTCTCTGGTTAGCTAATTACCAAAATCGGTCTCACCGAGATTACGTTATGCCCTAACCCTAACCATATCGGTATTACCGAGTTGCATGTCGGTCCCACCGAAAATCCTAACGGTCACATCATTTGCTGAATTGGTCCAACCGAGTTTCTCAATTCGGTCCCACCGAGATTGGTAAGTTGTGTGTAACGGTTAGATTTTGTGTGGAGGCTATATATACCCCTCCACCCACTCTTTATTCGTGGAGAGAGCCATCAGAATATGCCTACACTTCCAACATACATTTTCTTAGAGAGAACCACCTACACTTGTGTTGAGACCAAGATATTCCATTCCTACCATATGAATCTTGATCTCTAGCCTTCCCCAAGTTGCTTTCCACTCAAATCTTCTTTCCACCAAATCCAAATCCTGTGAGAGAGAGTTGAGTGTTGGGGAGACTATCATTTGAAGCACAAGAGCAAGGAGTCCATCATCAACACACCATTTTTTACTTCTTGGAGAGTGGTGTCTCCTAGATTGGCTAGGTGTCACTTGGGAGCCTCCGACAAGATTGTGGAGTTGAACCAAGGAGTTTGTAAGGGCAAGGAGATCGCCTACTTCGTGAAGATCTACCCCTAGTGAGGCAAGTCCTTCGTGGGCGACGACCATGGTGGGATATAAAAGGTTGCTTCTTCGTGGACCCTTCGTGGGTGGAGCCCTCCGTGGACTCGCGTGGCTATTACCCTTCGTGGGTTGAAGTCTCCATCAACGTGGATGTACGATAGCACCACCTATCGGAACCACGACAAAAACATCCGTGTCTCCAATTGCGTTTGCACACTCCAATCCCATCCCTTTACATTCTTGCAAGTTGGATGCTTTACTTTCTGCTGCTCATATACTCTTTGCATGCTTGCTTTATATGTATTGTGATTGTTAAACTTGTGCCAAAACTCCACTGCAACTTAAAGAAATTAAAAACTGCACCTTTTCTCACTTAGTGTCTAATCACCCCCCCCCCCCTCTAGACACCTCTTCTCAATCCTTTCAGATGCTAATTGGTTTACTTGGTGGAAGATCATACGTTCAGATCCTTAATGCATATTAATACTCCTCTGATCATGAACATGAATATGCTTTGTGAGTAGTTACGTTTGTTCCTGAGGACATGAGTGAAGTCTTGCTATTAGTAGTCATGTGAATTTGGTATTCGTTTGATATTTTGATGAGATGTATGTTGTCTCTCCTCAGTGGTGTTATGTGAACGTCGACTACATGACACTTCACCATTATTTGGGCCTAGAGGAAGGCATTGGGAAGTAATAAGTAGATGATGGGTTGCTAGAGTGACAGAAGCTTAAACTCTAGTTTATGCGTTGCTTCGTAAGGGGCTGATTTGGATCCATATGTCTCATGTTGTGGTTAGATTTACCTTAATACTTCTTTTGTAGTTGCGGATGCTTGCAATAGGGGTTAATCATAAGTGGGATGCTTTTCCAAGAAAGGGAAACACCCAAGCACCGGTGCACCCACATATCAAATTATCAAAGTAACGAACGCGAATCATATGAACGTGATGAAAACTAGCTTGACAATAATTCCCATGTGTCCTCGGGAGCGCTTTTCTCATTATAAGAAATTGTCCAGGCTTGTCCTTTGCTACAAAAAGGATTGGTCCAGCTTGTTGCACCTTATTTACTTTCATTGCTTGTTACCCGTTACAAATTATCTTATCACAAAACTATCTGTTACCTACAATTTCAGTGCTTGCAGAGAATACCTTACTGAAAACCGCTTGTCATTCCCTTTTGCTCCTCGTTGGGTTCGACTCTCTTACTTATCGAAAGGACTACGATAGATCCCCTATACTTGTGGGTCATCATTGATCATATCTACTATATGATGCACGCTCGACCTTTCGGTCTCTAGTGTTCCGAGGCCATATCTGCCTATGTTAGGCTTGTCAAGTTTAACCGGAGTATTCTGCGTGTGCAAAACTGGCTTGCACCCATTGTATTTGAACGTAGAGCCTATCACACCCGATCATCACGTGGTGTCTCAGCACGAAGAACTGTCGCAACAGTGCATACTCAGGAAGAACACTTATACCTTGAAATTTAGTAAGGGGTCATCTTATAATGCTACCGCTTTACTAAGCAAAATAAGATGCATAAATGATAAACATCACATGCAATCAAAATATGTGACATGATATGGCCATCATCATCTTGTGCTCATGATCTTCATCACCGAAGTATCGTCATGATGTCCATCGTCACCGGCGCGACACCGTGATCTCCATTGTAGCATCGTTGTCGTCTCGCTAACTATTGTTACTACGACTATCGCTACTGCTTAGTGATAAAGTAAAACAATTACATAGTGATTGCATTGCATACAATAAAGCGACAACCATATGGCTCCTGCCAGTTGCCGATAACTGTGTTACAAAACATGATCATCTCATACAACAATTTATATCACATCATGACTTGACCATATCACATCACAGCAAGTCCTGCAAAAACAAGTTAGACGTCCTCTACTTTGTTGTTGCAAGTTTTACGTGGCTGCTATGGGCTTCTAGCAAGAACCGTTCTTACCTATGTATCAAAACCACAATGATTTTTCGTCAGGTGTATTGCTTTAACCTTCAACAAGGACCGGCCATAGTCAAACTCAATTCAACTAAAATTGGAGAAACAGACACCCGCTAGCCACCTATGTGCATAAGCACGTCGGTAGAACCAATCTCATGAATGCTGTCATGTAATGTCGGTCCGGGCCGCTTCATCCAACAATACCGCTGAATCAAAGTAAGATGTTGGTGGTAAGCAGTATGACTATTATCGCCAACAACTCTTTGTGTTTTACTCGTGCATATAACATACGCGTAGACCTGGCTCTGATACCACTGTTGGGGAACGTAGTAATTTCAAGAATATTCCTACAATCACGCAAGATCTATCTAGGTGATGCATAGCAACGAGAGGGGAGAGTGTGTCCACGTACCCTTGTAGACCGAAAGCGGAAGCGTTAAGTAACGCGGTTGATGTAGTCGAACGTCTTCGCGATCCAACCGATCAAGTACCAAACGCACGACACCTCCGCGATCTGCACACGTTCAGCTCGGTGACGTCCCTCGAACTCTAGATCCAGCTGAGGCCGAGGGAGAATTCCATCAGCACGACGGTGTGGTGATGGTGATGATGAAGTTACCGGCGCAGGGCTTCGCCTAAGCACTACGACGATATGACCGAGGTGGAAAACTGTGGATGGGGGCACCGCACACGGCTAAAGATCAACTTGTGTGTCCTTGGGGTGCTCCCCTCCCCCGTATATAAAGGATGGAGGGAGGAGGCAGCCGGCCTAGGGGGCGTGCCAAACATAGGGAGTCCTACTAAGACTCCCAAGTCCTAGTAGGATTCCCTTTCCTATTCGGAGTAGGAGAGAAGGAAAGAGAGGGAGAGGGAGAAGGAAAGGGGAGCTGCACCCCACCCCTTGTCCAATTTGGTTTGGGCAGGGGGGAGGCGCGCGCCACCTCTTGGCCCTTCTCCCGTCTCTCCACTAAACCCAATAAGGCCCATTACTTCTCCCGGTGAATTCCCGTAACTCCCCGGTACTGAAAAATACCCGAATCACTCGGAACCTCTCCGATGTCCGAATATAGCCTTCCAATATATCAATCTTTACGTCTCGACCATTTTGAGACTCCTCATCATGTCCATGATCTCATCCGGGACTTTGAACAACCTTCAGTACATCAAATCACATAAAATCATAATACCAATCATCATCAAACGTTAAGCGTGCGGGCCCTACATGTTTGAGAACTATGTAGACATGACCGAGACACATCTTCGGTCAATAACCAATAGCGGAACCTGGATGCTCATATTGGTTCCTACATATTCTACAAAGATCTTTATCGTCAAACCGCATAATAACATACGTTGTTCCCTTTGTCATCGGTATGTTACTTGCCCGAGATTCGATCGTCGGTATCATCATACCTATTTCAATCTCGTTATCGGCAAATCTCTTTACTCGTTCTGTAATGCTTCATCTCGCAACTAACTCATTATTCACATTGCTTGCAAGGCTTATAGTGATGAGCATTACCGAGAGGGCCCAGAGATACCTCTTCGAAACACGGAGTGACAAATCCTAATCTCGATCTATGCCAACCCAACAAACACCTTCAGAGACACCTGTAGAGCATCTTTATAATCATCCGTTTACGCCAGGACGCTTGATAGCACACAAGGTGTTCCTCCGTACTGGAGTTGCATAATCTCATAGTCTGAGGAACATGTATAAGTCATGAAGAAAGCAGTAGCAATGAAACCGTAACGATCATAATGCTAAGCTAACGGATGGGTCATGTCCATCACATCATTCTCCTAATGATGTGATCCCGTTCATCAAATGACAACACATGTCTATGGTTAGGAAACATAACCATTTTTGATTAACGAGCTAGTCAAGTAGAGGCATACTAGGGACAATATGTTTTGTCTATGCATTCACACATGTACTAGGTTTCTGGATAATACAATTCTAGCATCAATAATAAACATTTATCATGAAATAAGGAAATAAATAATAACTTTATTGTTGCCTCTAGGGCATATTTCCTTCAACCCTTGTGCGCTCACGGTGTAGAGGAGCGTCCCTCCCACTGGTTGACGTGCACTGGATATGTGAGGCGTAGTGTCAGTTGGTCACGGTGGCACTCTAGCGGGTTGTGGCGAGGTGCCTCCTACTTTGTGGTCCTCCAATGCAGCGTCGGGGTGCCAGTAGTGCAGGGTGCGGTGCTACGTAGTGGTGAAGTCTTCTGCGCAAGGAGTCAACGGATCTGGTGCGGCAACCCGCTGCGGCTTGCTGGACGACATTGGAGCTTGGGGGTCGAGGATGAAGCCGTGCAGCGGCCCGGGCCGTGGGCCATGGTGTCTTGGTAGTGGTGGTGGTTGGGATTGGTTCATCCGATGGATCCCCGTTCAGTTAAATCCTCGCGTGTGCGTTGGCATCTCATTCGGAGCTTGAGGTGTTGTTGTGCATGATGTCGTGGTTGAGCTTGGTGGTTGACGACGGAGGGGACAAGGCGCAACAGAATGGCTTTGATGATCTACACAGTCACGAGTGGTCCATATCTGTAGGCCTATGTCTCAGAAGGGAAGGAAGAGTTCCGGGCAAAAGCCTTGACCCCACTCTGTTGATGTCATTGATGGCGGCGCTTTCGGGCATCGTTTTCCTCCTTGGATGAATCGTCATGGAACTCATGTTCCGCTACGAGGGGCTTGGTCTCTCCGGGTGAAAACCTAAGCTGCGGATGGTTTCTGGAACGGAGCGGGCAACATCTTTGTCCTTTCCGCCTTGAAGGCATTGCCTCAGAGATCTAGCCTGTGCTTGGTGCAGCTGGTTTTCTCCTGCGTTGGGTTTGGTGGATGCTAGGGTAGTGGCCCTGGGCGAATGATGTGCATTTAGGCAGTGGCCTCGAAAAGTGATGTGCGAGGCGACTCCATGGGACGGTGTAGCGGCTTGATCTTCGCTTGGGTGGCAATCTTGGGTGACTTGGGTGATAGGTTTGTTGACTCGGTCGATGCGCCCCAGTCGATGCGGTTGGACGGTATGTCGGGCCGGCGACCCCAGATGTGGTGCAATGTTTGTGGTCTACGTGAGATTGTCTGTGCAGCATCAGCTGTGAGCATCCGGTTCATGCGGCGTTGCAGCTCTAGAGTGAGCAGTGGCATGTCGAGGCAGAGATTCTGGAAGGTGGTGTTGGTGGGCTGCGCAGGTAGTGTCGTGGCCGATTAAAGTCGGGGCGACGTCCCCGAGTTTTTGGCGGCATCGAGCGCATTGACCTCATGTCATGTGGGCGGCGAGGTTGCTCTCGACGTCGGTCGTCAGCATCAGTGTTGGCGTCGAGGCTTCTATGGCAACAAGGATGATGGGGGAGCAATGTCGGAGGCAGGGCAATGGTTGAGGTAGTCGGCTCTTCTCCGGTATGTCCACAAGATTGCCTCGGCTGGTTTGATGCTATGAGTCGAAGCTGCGGTGGCGGGTCCCAGTAGCGTACGATGATGAGCAGCAGGTGGTTCCTTCGGTGATCGTCCACGGCGCTAGTCATGCCTAGTTCTCCTTTGTAGTTCTTCATCAGAGTCGGAGCTGCGTTGTCTGGTCACAGGTGGCTAAGTTCTGGCGCGGATCTTCATACAACTCCACACAGCCTCTACGATGTGGGTTAAGTCGACGATCTCCTACGACGAAGTCGAAGTCGGTCTCTTAGGGTTTAGGATGGCACTAACGCCTCCAGGGGAGAAGTGATGACGATGATGCTTGTGTGTTGTCTCAGGGAGGCCCGCTTTGGAGTGGTGTGGGGTGTATCTTATGTGTGTCGATCAACGGTTATGATGGTTTTTCGCCTGATTTTACATAAATAACTGGGCAATCTAGTTTTTGCTCGGTTTTTTCTAATTAACCAAGCAACTATGTTCTTCTTAACGAGTGCATGAATCCTACCATTTTCAGGAAAAAAACTTTTTCTTTGAAAAAAATCCACCCATATACCAATTTAGGTAAAGGGAAATTACAATCATACCCAAGCCTCTATTTTAGGCAAGGTTTTTGCTCTAAGATTAAACCACTTGTGTGAAAGTGACCCATGCTGAATTGTGTACATGACACGTGCTATTATTTTGGTAAATGGCTGTTTACAAAGGCCTTGTGTGTTCAGAAGTTTGTTTCAAATTTTTTGAACTGGTGTCACGTTTTTTTTGGTGGGTTTAGCAAATTTTGTTCGTGTGAGCTTCGACCAGGGCGTGCGCCTGTGCATGCTCTTTTGTTGGCCTATGTGCGGTGGGATTGGAGACATTCTGTTTGCCTTCTTAGTGTTTTGCATGTTGGCTTGACCGCCTTGGGTGGGCGTTTCTGGATAGACTGCGATTTGCACATGCGTGATGGGTGGGCCTCCTTGTATTGTCCTGTTTGACAGACGCCACGTTGTAGTTTTCTATCGTCTGCTTACCGGACATCGGCACATACGCACATTCCCGAAGCGACGGCGGCGCCGCTGTGTACTTCTGGACGCCCCTCTTCTCGGCCTCTTGCGATGTGTTTTTTTATTCTCCTTTGGAAGCCTATAAATACGTGTTTCGTTTTGTTTTCAAGCAGTCCAGTCGCAGCGATTCACCTACACAACAACATATATTACTCTACATAATAACTGGCGGGAGCAGCACGGTGAAGGAGCGGATCGGGCGAGCGCTGCGACTATACAGGGAGTCGAACAATGCCGGCGAAGGCTACGGTGGCGTGCTGGTGCAGGTCTGACGCCAGCACAGGATGGGGAGCACTGCCATGTGTTGCCGGCCCGGCGGTAGCCCTTCGTGGTGCCGCCGGCTTCTCCAGTACAAGGCCATGGCGAGCGCGTGTGGGAGGAGCGCGGGCTGCCAGGCCGTGTGTTACTGAGTTAATGCCCAACATGCAGAGGGGTCACCGTACCCAGCACGCGCCCGCCATCATCGTTTGCTACTCTATCAAGCCTCCATCCTGTCACTGCCACTCCGCCCTGCCATGCATGATCCGGGAATCTATGGCGTCGGCCCGCCTCTCGCTGCAGACCTGCCTGGCCAGTTCCCGACCGTAGAGCTCCACGACGCCCTTTCCGTCGACCTCGACATCGTGGTTGTCTTCCCGGCCGCGCTTCTCTGCGTCGTCGTACTTACTGCCATCATCGGATGCGCGTGCTCCTGATGCGGCCTCGGCGGCAGTATCTACGCCGGGAGGCAGCGGTAAATAAGGGGCTCAAGAAGAGGGCGTTCATGGCGCTACCAAAGATGACGTACGAGGATGCAGTGGCGATGGCCGGCGCAGAGCGCGGCGGCTCGGCTCCTTGGAGGCCGGGGAGGAGGAGAAGAACATGATGGAGTGCGGCATATCCGGCATACATGGGCCATGGGAGCGCACATTGCCGGCATCTCATGGGTGCTGCTGCAGCAGTACGCCTCCACCGGTCCACCCCAAATGTCTCGCATGCGCTCCAGGTCCAAGCATGCCACCTTCACGTCGGCCACGATGACTCGGAGCCCAGGCGGGCACGGCCCGTTCAGGTCGGCAGGGTAGACCGTTGAGACCAGCTTTTCTACTCTCGGGTGTAGGTACACCCGAGTTTGAAAAAAAAAAAGAA
Source organism: Aegilops bicornis (assembly GCA_021605145.1). Lineage (NCBI taxonomy): Eukaryota > Viridiplantae > Streptophyta > Magnoliopsida > Poales > Poaceae > Aegilops > Aegilops bicornis. The sequence continues at coordinate 657,513,345 of CM038671.1, read as the reverse complement.
AAACTTGATCAAACAATGTAAAAAAATCTGAAATTTTGGGACATGAAACTTCATCAAATGTTCAAGCTTTCTACAAAAATTCAGCGAAAAATAAAATCAGAGGAGCTCTCGGCAAAAATAAATAATATCAATGTTCTAAGTTTGTGCACTGTTTGAGCATTGATTTTGTTTTTTTTTGTGAGAGCTCATCACATGTTATTTTTGGCTGAAATTTTGCAAAACGTTCAAACACTTTATGAAGCTTCCTTCGGTGGTTCGGCGCCGCTCTATGTTAATGTAATCAGTGTCGCTTTCAGCGTGAAATCTAGAGTCGCTCCGGTCCCTGATCGGTGCCGCTTGGGCCTCGCTTGATGGTTCGCGGGAAGGTTCGCGTGAAATCCTCCATCGCAGTTTTTACCTACATAAAAAGCCCTCCTCCCTCTCGATCTAGGTCTTCATCGCAGTAGTCTGGGTCGCAAGCATAGTACAGTCCTCGGGACGGTGACTGCGGAGGCCATGAGCGGTGGAGATCGTGACCATGCTGTCGGCTCCTCTGCTCGACCTGGCGGTTGCAGCATGTTTCTCGTGGCCGTCAGACTGCCGGTGACCCACCTAGCGTCGTCAAAATGGGGAACTATCGCCTCGGGTAGGCTACCGCCCGTAGGGACACGAGGAGGTGCTCTGCCCCTGCTTGAACTGTAGGACGGCGAGGTCACAACGGCTGAGTCATCTGCTTCGGAGAGGGAGCCATGATGAGCGGCGACGTCAAGTCCTTCTTCCAAAGAGAAGAAGACCCACACCGGGCGCTGCAAGCAAGCCCACCGACGGCGTTCCCAAGAAGGCGGTGCAGCACCACCAACGGGCGCAACTTCTCCACCCGACACCGTGTAAGCCCTATGCATGCCCGGTTACAAGTCGGCCGATTGGTGCCGCCCGCATCCCGCTTCATCGCCAGAAGGCCGGCATCGGCATGCTTCGCTACTCTCCAGCCCTCTCGGTTGCCACCATGCCACGACGACAATCCCATGGTGATGACGACGTGCAGTCTATCCCTGTTGCGTACCTGATGTTGACGTTGATGGTCGCCACCAGGAGGCATCCAATCGACAAACGGTGCAGGAGACAGCCAACGGTGGCTGAAGTTGGAGGCGGGAGCGAGCCGCGAAGGAGGAGAAGGGACAGGGAAGAGTAGGTCGAGGTCATATGATGCCGCCTCTCAATTACAGTATTTTTTGCACGGTGAGGCTATCGATTAGGCTCTATCGCGTCGGTGCTCGATTTCTCTCTCAGTTGGTGGATAGTAGCAAAGAGAAAGAAGAAGAAGGAAGCATGCTAGAGGCCTGCCGGAGACGGACAGCGCCAGCCAGAAATCCGGCTAGTTGCAGCCTGAAACGATGTCCTCGATCCTCTACCTGTCTGTTTCCCTCCTCCTTTCATCGGGCGCAGTCTGTTAGACATGTTACATGTGCGGGCCAAGGAGTTCTTGATGCGCGGCAGGACAAGAGCCGTGTGCATCCCCCTTGACCACGCAAAGAGCACAACCAGCGGGAAGCGGGCAGTACGCTTTCAAGATCCAAGATCCAGTTGTAGTTCACCGCAGGCACCATCACCCAGCGCTCTCCGTCAACAAGAGCACGGACAACAACACGTACACTAGGCCGATGTGTTGTTCGTCCTTCAAGGTTAGCTGTAGGGTTATCCGGCAAAAACCAGTCATGTACTCACGGGCTACTTCCATCTGAAGGACAGACTGTTGTTTGCGGGCCGTGTGCTATTAGCTCTCTCTCTCTCCTTTTGCTCTTTGATGTATTTCTTTGATACGTGTTTCATGCATGCAGCTGTCGTGCTACTCTGTTTGACTTCTTCTGTTTGAAGTATGATAGAAATCAAATTCCTACGCATAGTGAGCCTTCCAATTTGCACAAATTATTTATGCATCTTTTGATGTACTTGAGGTGCAGGAATGTACAAGCAAGTTTGATAATGCACAGAGAAGTACTCCTTTTGTAAACTAATATAAAAACGTTTAGATTACTAAAGTAGTGATCTAAACACTCTTATATTAGTTTACGGAGGGAGTATTAGTTAATAACATGCGGAGCTCAATCTAATGAATCAAAAAATGAGCGTTGAAGCAAGAAAAGGCCAAATCGGCCCTTCGAAGGAAAGGCCAAATAATTGGAGCCGGAGGGAGATCAACTGTGCTTTCAGGTGGCATTATTATTATTCGAGTCAAAGTGTGGATATAATACTAATTTACTGTTTAAGGGTTCAGTTTTTGCGGTATCATGAATTTTCGCTATTTTGATGATGTGGTGACTGCATGAGGCACAATAGTATTTATTTTTGTATTAGGATTTTTTTTGAAGGAATGAAAACAGAGATGCAAAGAATGTTTCTGCACATATCTTTTGGAAGATAATTTAGCCTACCTATCATCATCTTATGAGCATGGGATGTATGGTTGAACTAAGCGGACATAATTACAAATAGTTTGGTGCTCCTTTTCTCTGCATTTTTGTGGCTCTCTATTGTATTAAGCTAACATACACAGCTCTGTTAAGCTACTTTAGGACATGAGAAGATACATCTTTCAAATTTCATGCCAGACTTGATTCTTGTGCGTCAGTAATTCAATTTATTTTCTTAACTGGGCTGCTTACATAATGGTGAAAGGGTGCATTAATTTATGTTCCACATTTTATTTTATCCATGCAAAACTCCATGTATTATTACAATTTGAGAGGTTTTTCTCTATCATCAATTCGCAAACTTAAGTGAAAAAATTATATTGGCTCGAGTTTGAGTTGAAGATCTGATCTCTGTATTGAGAAGCTACTACGAGGTTGACCTTAGATGGTTGTCTTGAAATAGTCCTTAGTAATTACCTTTGTGTTCTGTCCCATTAAACAAACCGAGTAAGCATATCTATTTGCATGCCACTGCAAACCAAAAAGAGATGATGTCAAACTAGAAACCAATCAACAGTCAAATTTTTTAACACATGAGTCTTCCTTTTATCACGTATGTAATTTCGACATAAAGTATTAACAAAGTTTTGTATAATTTCATCATTGACACAAATCCGTCAAGCGAGCGAACATGGATGCTATGAATTATTGAAGAATAAAAAATTTATCATGCAATATCAATATGTATTTCCATTATCTACAATGAATTGATTCTTTTTGTGCAAAAATGATTTTATTTATGAAAGATTTCAGCATTTGTACCAATATGATTTTTATGCATACATTGCAACATAAAAATTAAAGTTGAATAAGCAACAATTGAATAATTAATCAAATAGTTAACAGTTAAAGTTTAATATAACTGTATGCAGACTTTATCACATAATGTATCAACAGGCGCGGCGTGCTGTATACAATGCCAATAAGTAGACCTTATTAGTAATCTATCAGTGTGTACCCTTCTGTTCATCAGTATGTATCATGCATAGCTGCAATATAAATGTCCCATTTTCCATCTTCTTTTACTGGACTCATCGTATATATTCTTTTTGGGTTCTAGCCATGCACGATTCTATCGTTACAAATATAACAATGCCCTTTACGATCCGTATAAATACAACGTAACAATGGGCGCGGCGTGCCGCCGCTCGAGCTATGCTAGTTCCTTACAACATAGGCCATGCAGGACGGAAAACTACTAAAAATAATACCATCTGAACTATTATTAAAAGTATATTTGTAATGTCGTGAGCTACCACAGCAATGTGGTCATCATGAGATGATCGGAATAATTCTTAAGGAGATGTTTGATAGCCTGCATTGTTTTTGGGACTGTCTATTTGACATTTGATTGTTTTGCAATTCGAAAACAATCAAATACCCTCACCAATCAACAGCTGGCACCTGTAAATAGCAAAAATATCAACAAATAACAAAAAGAACGCCTAAACGGGTTGGGCTAAACATTTGACCCGGTTCGTCCTGGACAACAAACCACTCCAGAAAATCAGGGGCCAGCACCCGCCGATCTCCAGGACGACACATCACATGCCCACAGTGGAACGCACGCAAAGTGCAAACCCCTCTTCACCTCTTGCATGAACAAATCACAAAGAAATTGCTTCATCTACAAACAGAGAGATCAACATCAGCTATAATTCTGGGAAAAAACATATAGAGACATCAACAAGGAATTAACATGGGAAAGACAGTAAAAATTTCAGAAAACATAGAGTGTAGGATCCTAGTAATTTCCAGTGTAAATCCCCATGTAACTATACTTGTAAAACACAAAATACCTAGAATTTCCAGTGTATATTCACCATAAATTCCAGTGTAAAATAAACTGTAACTACTGGTAATTACACTGCCAGTAAATCCTAGAAAATTACAGTGCAAATCCTAGAAATTTACAGTGCAAAAACCTGTGGAAAATATAGACAAAAGATGCAATTATACTGTAAATACCCAGTAAATTCCAGAGCAAATTAAACTGTAGGTGCCTAGTCTGTAAATCCTAGCAAATGACAGTGTAAATCATAGAGAATTACAGTGCAGAAACCGGTGTAAACAAGAGATTACACTGTAAACCCAGTAAATTCTAGTGTAAATTAAATCATGTCACCTAGTAAAAATTCCACTATAAATCCTAGGAAATTACAGTGAAATTACATTGCAATTACAGTGTAAATTAAATCCAGTATATCCTAGAACATTACAGTGTAAATCATAGAAAGTTACAGTGCAAAAACCGGTGTAAGCATGGAGACAAAAGACAATTACACTGTAAATACCTAGTAAATTCCAGTGTAAACTAAAGGTACCTAGTAAAAATTCCATTGTAAATCCTAGAAAATTACAGTGAAAACTGGTGTAGTTTACTTTAATTTATAGGGGATTTCCACTGTAAATCCTAGAAAATTACAGTGTAATTACACTGCAATTACAGTGCAAATTAAACCCAGTAAATCCTAGAATATTACAGTGGAAATCATAGAAAGTTACAGTGCAAAAGACTGTGTAAACATGGAGACAAAAGACAATTACACTATAAACACCCAAATAATTACACTGTAACTCAAGAAAACTAAAGTAATTACACTGTAAGTACCTAGCAATTTCCAAATGTAAAAAACTCAAGAAAACTAAAGTAATTACACTGTAAGTACCTAGTTATTACACTGTAAGCGCAAAAAACAACCTACAGAATGCATTCAAGCATGATTGCGATTATGCTAACACTGACATTCTGCTTTCATCTATTTCTATAAGCTTTGCTGCTGATGATTATGCTAGCACTGACATTCTACTTTTCAAAATGTGGCACGAGAGGAGCATGATGAGGACAGTAACTGAAGAGGATCTACTGAGATTGACACAGGAAGAACTCGTAAATGTGAGATACAATACCTAAAACTTTGCAAAGATGATTAAAATACATAAAAAGGTAAAAGGCTAACCAAAATTATGATGCAAGAATCATTTTCTTTCATTGCACTCCTTCCGACATTATATACAAGGTATAAAATCAAAAATCTCAATTAACTGCTGCAAAAAATACCTAAATGTCTTAAAATTAAACTTGTGATGAACCTTGAGGTACATTCCGATCCGGAGATGGATCTACGAACATTGGGGAAACTAAGGAGGAAAACTACAGGAGCAAAGTAGAGGACAGTTTCATCACAACAGGAGATAACAATGTAAGGAAAACAACAACTGAATAACTATTACAAACAAATGGCGAAGGAAACGCACTAAAAATCATTAAACCTACCTTGCAGACATCGGAGCTAGACTTTCATCATGAAGAGGCAGCGAAGCGAAGATGGTGGAGGAGAATCTAATCCCTGGGACACAAACCTGTTCTACAACATGAATCTGCAACAGGTACACACACCAATTTTCAGCTGAAGAACATATAAGGAGAAACATTTCAGAAAAAAACTAAAATAAATCCCTAAAAGTTGCAGGACACTGAAGATGTTGATCCCAGTATAGAAGCAGCTAAAATGAACTCTAGCACATGCCATAGCAACGAAGAAGGAGAAAGAAAAGAACCAGAAGACTCAAATTGGGGATTTGCCGCTCGACTTGAGGAGATGGATTGTCAACAACAGTTTCAAAGTTCCTCTCAGCAATGAAAGAGTGAATAGAAAATAGACTTAGTACCTGCAAAAGTACAAAGAAACAACGCGCGCAAGAACAAATAAATAAGATCATACAAGAAAGAATACATAAATCAGAGAATAGAAACAAAAAAAAATAACTTCAAGATGGAACTAACCAGAAGAGAACTTATACATAGAATGAACCTCACTTATAGGAACATATTTGACATTCAGAGATGAGTGTGATAAGCAATCTAGAACATCAATTATAAGGGATTGTGACCATTCATAGCTTGTGCTTGTCTTTGTTCCTAGCTTGAACAAGGTCTATAACTACCGGGGCAGCCTGAAAAAAATTCAGTAAAACAACAAAAATAATCAACAAGCAATAAAAGGCAAGAGCACAAAGAACAATCCCCAAAACTACACTAAACTCAAACCCAAAACGAGCACCAAAGGATTTCTGCACAGTCATTTCAAAAAGCAAGTCACTGCAAGGGGGGACATCACCATCTCTGCTTGCTGAAGATTTCTCAATAGATTGCTACAACAAGAAGCAATCCAAACAAATCATACGGGAAAACATTACAGGTAAATTACAGTGAAAGACTGGGACAAATTACACTGCAATACTGGGATAAATTACACTGTAAATCCTTACACTGAAATGCTGAAACAAATTACAGTGCAATACTGAGATAAATTACATAGTAAATCCTTACACTGCATAGCTGAGACAAATTACACTGAAATTACATTCAAAAACACACTGTCAAGCCAAACCAACCAACTAAAAAATTAGAGACGAAATACTAAGTAAATTACAATGAAAGGTTGAGAAAAAATACACTAAAATTAACTCAAAAATCATGCCTCTAGAAGTACATAAACATGTACCAAGGGGAACTAAACAGCTACATCTAACAACAAAAAATCAGCAGCCGAAATCAGGGACTAGAAAGAGCTTCACATGAGCAGGTAGCATCAGGAGATGAGCAGGTAGCATCACTGAAAGAGCTAGGAATCTACAGAATCCTCGCGTACAAGCACATGAGCAGGAGAAATCCCGCAGGCTACTGGTACATCTATAGAAACCCCCACGCTACATCTACAGAAACAAGGGGAAACCCCGCTGCATCTACAAACTACAACAGCAGCCCACCAGAGACGACCACAACAACCACAAAACCTAGAAATCACACCTACCAGCGGCTGCATCAGAAGGCGAGAGGGTGACATGAACTGGCCTAGATATGGAACAAACACAAGCAGAACAGCATACTCGACAGAGCGACAGAGAGGAACAACCAACCGCGACACTGGGGAGCGAATAGAAAGGGGACAGAAATGAAGCTCGAGCGCTGGAAGTTCACGAAATCGCCATGGACAGGGAGAATCGCCTCCTCTGCTCCGCCGCTCGAGCTTCGCCTCAGCCTTATCGAAACAGAGAGAAGAAAATGAAAACAACACAAAAATCAGACAAGGCCGGGGCAGCCGTAACGGGCAGAGAGAAAACCGCACCCACACAAAAAACCGGACCCGGTAACAAGCCCGACGAAAAACAAAAATCAGCGCCAATCTTCGCGCAAAAATGGACGGACAACAATTTAAATGTCAACGAATTGCAAAACACTCAGCTGTAAAATAGCAAAATCATTGTTTTTTTCTCCCTACATTTGTGGCTCGGCTGGGACATGTTGAGCTAATACAGGCCAAAAATCATTTTGTGCACATGGTTTGCTGGTCTGCATATATCCTGCCTACATGAAAGCGCGAGTCCCCCTCCCGCCTCCCTCCCCCTTTCTACCCTATGTGGTAAGCTTACCATCTGAGTCTCGTGACATCGAGGCATCCTTACCGTGATGCCAAGCTCCGTAGGTCGTCGTCCTTGTCAGAGATGTCACTCGGTAGTTTTCCCGTTGTACATGTTGGACAGGGTGCAACGCTTCGAGGCCTAGGTCGATCGCAGGCCACCCATCTGCCTTGCTCCCATGTGTCATCATGCTCGCCTCCATACGTGCTCACGCATCCCATCACCGGTGCTACCTGATTTGAGTCGGCCAAGCTATTCCAGTGGTCCCCACCGCCACGTGGAACTGTTAGATTAGGTAATTAATCTATCATGTGGATATTAATATTAGGTAATTAATCTGTTGTTGGTGTATTAAATCAATCCAAAATAACTAGCCTATGGCAAGTGGACCCAGTCTCATGTTGAACCACTCAACGGATGACGGCTTGACTAGGTCCTGGCTCACTTGTCATACACTTTGGTTATGGATCTTTTTTCTTTTTCTTTTGGTTTTTTCTAGTTAGGCCCCACATTTAAGTGAAAGAAAGATATGGGAGAGAGTTTTTCCTTTTATTTTTTCTAGGGATGAGGTCCCACCTATAAGGGACATACAGAAGACAGGGGCAAAAACGTCCATGAAACGTCCGACAGACGATCAAAGCCCTTTGATTGGACGAAAATGTCCCAGAAGGGCATTTTATATAAGGGCACCTAATTAGGGGTAAATCTTGGGTTCGACCATTTATTTTTCCTTTGTCATGTTGCTAGAGTAGTCTAGCGTACTATTGCTGTTGTGTTTGGTACAGATCTTTGTCCTAATAATATTTGGTAGTTTTATACCTCGTGTTATGTATTTTTCCAGAAGGTGAAATTTTTTACACAAGTGACCTTGCAACGGTGTGTTGGGCTATCTGAAATGAGTTTTGCTAAAACACATCTATATGTGCCATAAGTATTGCACATCTGAAAGTGCAACTAATCCCGGATGGTTTTGGTAATTCATAACAACATATATACCACTGATCTAATGCTTATTGAAAATAGATTTTAGAAAAGATCAACGATTGGCATGGCAAGGACATGAGAATGTGGACCCCTCAAAGTGCAAAGGAAATGGATTGTCAAAGCTTAAAGACTCTACATTTTTGGTTAAGTGATTCATGATCGCATTGAGTCCATAGAAAAGCCAATACCATTCCTCCAAAAACCTTCAAACACCTTCTCCACTTCACATATGTCTAAACCCTAAAGTTTCATCTCGGTCCCACCGACAACATCCATCTCAGACCCTCCGAGTTGATCCTATACACCGCCAGAACGAAAACCCTAGAATTTCGATCCCATCGATATTGCGATATGTCCCACCAAGTTGCCGTGACCAAGTTTCTACTCCCTCCGTTCCTAAATATAAGTCTTTGGAGGGATTTCATTATGGACCACATACGGAGCAAAATGAGTGAATCTACACTCTAAAATGCATCTATATACATTCGTATGGGGTCCATAGTAGAATCTCTACAAAGACTTATATTTAGGAACGGAGGGAGTACAAGCCAATTCGTTCACTTCAGAATCACCGAGTTGAACTGATTCAGAACTGCCGAAACGAGGTCTTGCCTAGGTTATCACATTTTGGTTTGTCCGAGATTTCCACTTTGTCCCTCCGAAAAGCCCAATGTTCATATCTTTTACACAGGTCGGTCTCAACGAGTTTTCGGACGAGTGTCATCGAGTTGAGTCAAAAGTTTGTAACGGTTGGATTTTGGGTGAAGGCTATAAATACCCCTCCACCCCCACCTACTCTCCAATAGAGCCATCAGAATGAATCTACACTTCCACCATTCATTTTTCTGAGAGACCACCTACTCATGTGTTGAGATCAAGAGGTTCCAATCCAACCATTTGAACCATGATTTCTAGCCTCCTCAAGTTGCTTTCCACTTCAATCCCTCTCCTTCCCAAGCCAAATCTATGAGAGACTGATTGAGTGTTGAGGAGACTATCATTTGAAGCACAAGAGTAAGGAGTTCATCATCAACAACACCGTCTATTACCTTTTGGAGAGTGGTGTCTCCTAGATTGGTTAGGTGTCACTTGGGAGCCTCCGAGAGATTTTGGAGTTGAACTAAGGAGTTTGTAAGGGTAAGGAGATCGCCAACTTCGTGAAGATCTACCCGAGTGAGGCTAGTCCTTCGTGGACGTAAGCCATGGTGGAATAGACAAGGTTGCTTCTCATGGACCCTTCATGGGTGGAGTGTTGGGGAACGTAGCGGAAATTCAAAATTTTCTACGCATCACCAAGATCAATCTATGGAGAATCTAGCAACGAGGGAAGGAGAGTGCATCTACATACCCTTGTAGATCGCTAAGCGGAAGCGTTCAAGAGAACGGGGTTGAAGGAGTCGTACTCGTCGTGATCCAAATCACCGGAGATCCGAGTGCCGAACGGACGGCACCTCCGCTGTTCAACACACGTGACAGCCCGGTGGCGCCTCCCATGCCTTGATCCAGCAAGGAGAGAGGGAGAGGTTGAGGAAGACTTCATCCAGCAGCTGACAACGGCGTGGTGGTGATGGAGGAGCGTAGCAATCCCGCAGGCTTCGCCAAGCACCTACGGGAGAGGAGGAGGTGTCACAGAGGGAGGGAGGCGCCAGGCTCAGGTGTGGATGCCCTCCTCCTCCTCCACTATATATAGGGGCAAGGGAGAGGGGAGGCGCAGCCTTGCCCCTTCCTCCAAGGAAGGGGTGCCAAGAGGGGAGGAGTCCATCCTCCCCAAGGCACCTCGGAGGTGCCTTCCCTGAGGACTCTTCCTCCCCAAGTTTCCTTGGCGCATGGGCGTCTTGGCTGGTGCCCTTGGCCCATATAGGCCAAGGCGCACCCCCTACAGCCCATGTGCCCCCCCGGGGCAGGTGGACCCCCCCCCGGTGGACCCCCGGACCCCTTTCGGCACTCCCGGTACAATACCGATAAAGTGCGAAACTTTTCCCGCGAACAAAATAGGACTTCCCATATATAAATCTTTACCTCCGGACCATTCCGGAACTCCTCGTGACGTCTGGGATCTCATCCGGGACTCCGAACAACAATCGGTAACCACATACAAACTTCCTTTATAACCCTAGCGTCATCGAACCTTAAGTGTGTAGACCCTACGGGTTCGGGAGACATGTAGACATGACCGAGACGTTCTCCATTAATAACCAACAGCGGGATCTGGATACCCATGTTGGCTCCACATGTTCCACGATGATCTCATCGGATGAACCACGATGTCAAGGACTCAATCAATCACGTATTCAATTCCCTTTGTCTAGCGGTATTGTACTTGCCCGAGATTCGATCGTCGGTATCCCGATACCTTGTTCAATCTCGTTTCCGGCAAGTCTCTTTACTCGTTCCGTAACACATCATCCCGTGATCAACCCCTTGGTCACATTGTGCACATAATGATGATGTCCTACCGAGTGGGCCCAGAGATACCTCTCCGTCACACGGAGTGACAAATCCCAGTCTCGATTCGTACAACCCAATGAGACACTTTCGGAGATACTTGTAATGCACCTTTATAGTCACCCAGTTACGTTGTGACCTTTGGTACACCCAAAGCATTCCTACGGTATCCGGGAGTTGCACAATCTCATGGTCTAAGGAAAAGATACTTGACATTAGAAAAGCTTTAGCATACGAACTACGATCTTTGTGCTAGGCTTAGGATTGGGTCTTGTCCATCACATCATTCTCCTAATGATGTGATCCGTTATCAACGACATCCAATGTCCATGGTCGTGAAACTGTAACCATCTATTGATCAACGAGCTAGTCAACTAGAGGCTTACTAGGGACATGGTGTTGTCTATGTATCCACACATGTATCTGAGTTTCATATCAATACAATTATAGCATGGATAATAAACGATTATCATGAACAAGGAAATATAATAATAACTAATTTATTATTGCCTCTAGGGCATATTTCCAACAGTCTCCCACTTGCACTAGAGTCAATAATCTAGTTCACATCGCCATGTGATTAACACCGATAGGTCATATCGCCATGTGACCAACACCCAAAGAGTTTACTAGTGTCTCAGAACTAGTTCACATCATCATGTGATTTAGACTCAATGAGTTCTGAGGTTTGATCATGTTTTGCTTGTGAGAGAGGTTTTAGTCAACGGGTTTTAGTCAACGGTCTGAACCTTTCAGATCCATGTGTGCTTTGCAATTCTCTATGTCATATTGTAAATGTTGCTTCCACGCTCCACTTGGGTCTATTCCAAACGGTTGCTCCACTATACGTATCCGGTTTGCTACTCAGAGTCACTTTCGGATAGGTGTTAAAGCTTGCATCGACGTAACCCTTTACGCTGAACTCTTTATCACCTCCATAATCGAGAAACATGTCCTTATTTACTACAAGGACAATTTTGATCATTGTCCAATGATCCATTCCTGGATCATTCTTGTACCTCGACCGACTCATGGCATGGCACACTTCCGGTGCGGTACACAGCATAGCATACTATAGGGCCTACGTCTGAAGCATAGGGGACGACATTCGTCCTTTCTATCTTTTCTGCCGTGGTCGAGCTTTAAGTCTTAACTTCATACCTTACATGTCGTGCAAGAACTCCTTCTTTGGTGATCCATCTTGAACACCTTCAAGATCATGAGAAGGTATATGCTCATTTGAAAGTACCATTAAGCGTTTTTGATCTATCCTCATAGATCTTGATGCTCAATGTTCAAGTAGCTTAATCCAGGTTTTCCATTGAAAAACACTTTTCAAATAATCCTATATGCTTTCCAGAAATTCTACATCATTTCGATCAACAATATGTCAACAACATATACTTATCGTAAATTCTATAGTGCTCCCACTCACTTCTTTGGAAATACAAGTTTCTCATAAACTTTGTATAAACCCAAAATCTTTGATCATCCTATCAAAGTGCATATTCCAACTCCGAGATGCTTATTCCGGTCCTTAGAAGAATCATTTGGAGCTAGCATACCTTTTAGCATCCTTAGGATCGACAAAACTTTCTCGATTGTATCACATACAATCTTTCCTTCTAAAACCGGTAAGGAAACTCATTTTGACATCCATCCGCCAGATTTCATAAATGCAGCTTATGCCAACATGATTCCGACTGACTTAAGCATCGCTACGGATGAGAAAATCTCATCGTAGTCAACTCCTTGAACTTGTGAAAAACTCTTCGCCACAAGTCGAGCTTCATAGACGGTGATGTTACCGTCCACGTCCGTCTTCTTCTTAAAGATCCATTTATCTCAATGGCTCGCCGATCATCGTGCAAGTCCACCAAAGTCCAAGCTTTGTTCGATGCATGGATCCTATCTCGGATTTCATGGCTTCTAACCATTTGTCGAATTTGGGCCCACCATCGCTTCTCCATAGCTCGTAGGTTCATTGTTGTCTAGCAACATGACCTTCAAGACAGGATCACCGTACCACTCAAGCAAGACGCATCCTTGTCACCCTACGAGGTACGGTAGTGACTTGATCCAAAACTTCATGATCACTATCATAAGCTTCGACTTCAATTGGTGTAGGTGCCACAGAACAACTTCCTGTGCCCTTGCTACACACTTGTTGAAGTGACGGTTCAATAACCTCATCAAGTCTCCACCATCCTCCCACTCAATTCTTTCGAGAGAAACTTTTCCTCGAGAAAGGACCCGTTTCTAGAAACAATTATTTTTGCTTCCGGAACTGAGATAGGAGGTATACCCAACCATTTTGGGTGTCCTATGAAGATGCATTTTATCCGCTTTGGGTTCGAGCTTATCAACCTGAAACTTTTTCACATAAGCGTCGCAGCCCCAAACTTTTAAGAAATGACAGCTTAGGTTTCTCTAAACTATAGTTCATACGGTGTCATCTCAACGGAATTACGTGGTACCCTATTAAAGTGAGTGCGGTTGTCTCTAATGCCTAACCCATGAATGATAGTGGTAGTTCGATGAGAGACATAATGGTACGCACCATATCTTATAGGGTGCAATTATGATGTTCGGACACACCATCACACTATGGTGTTCCAGTGTATTAATTGTGAAACAATTTGCACAATGTCTTATTTATGTACAAAGCTCAGAACTCGAGATACTCATCTCTATGATCATATCATAGACATTCTATCCTCTTGTCACGAAGATCTTAAACTTCACTCTGAAATTACTTGAACCATTCAATAATTCAGACTTGTGTTTCATCAAGTAAATATACTCAATATCTACTTAAATCATTCGTGAAGTAAGAACATAACGATATTCATCGCATGCCTCAAAGCACTCATTGGACTGCACACATCAAAATGTGTCACTTCAACAAGTTGCTATCTTGTTCCATCTTCTTTGAAACCGAGGCTTTTCAGTCATCTTGCCCATGTGGTATGTTTTGCATACCTCAAGTGATTCAAAATCAAGTGAGTCTAAACGATCCATCTGCATGGAGTTTCTTCATGCGTATACACCAATAGACATGGTTTGCATGTCTCAAACTTTTCAAAACGAGTGAGTCCAAAGATCCATCAACATGGAGCTTCTTCATGCTTTTACACCAATATGACTTACATGGCGAAAGGCCACAAGTAAGTGGTACTATCATTACTATCTTATACTTTTGGCATGAAAATGTGTATCACTACGATCGAGATTCAATAAACCATTTATTTAGGTGCAAGACCATCAAGGTATTATTCAAATAAATAGAGTAACCATTATTCTTCTTAAATGAATAACCGTATTGCGGCGTATATAATCCAATCATGTATATGCTCAACGCAAACACAAAATAACAATTATTTAGGTTTAAAACCAATCTCGATGGTAGAGGGAGCGGGCGATGCTTGATCACATCAACCTTGGAAACACTTCCAACACATATCGTCAGCTCACCTTTAGCTAGTCTCCGTTTATTCCGTAGCCTTTTTTTTTCGAGTTACTAACACTTAGCAACCGAACCGGTATCTTAATACCCTGGTGCTACTAGGAGTACTAGTAAAGTACACATTAACATAATGTATATCCAATATACTTCTATCGACCTTGCCACCTTCTTATCTACCAAGTATCTAGGGTAATCTTTGCTCGAGGGCTGTTCCCCTTATTACGTAAGCACTTAGTCTCGGGTTTGGGTTCAACCTTGGGTTTCTTCACTAGAGCAAAGCTGATTTGCCGCTTCATGAAGTATCCCTTCTTGCCCTTGCCCTTCTTGAAACTAGTGGTTTCACCAACCATCAACAATTGATGCTCCTTCTTGACTTCTACTTTCGTGATGTCAAACAACGCGAATACCTCAAGGGATCATTATATCTATCCCCGATATGTTATAGTTCATCACGAAGCTCTAGCAGCTTGGTGGTAATTACTTTGGAGAAACATCACTTTCTCATCTGGAAGATCAACTCCCACTCGATTCAAGTGATTGTTGCACTCGGACAATCGAGCACAAGCTCAACGATTGAGCTTTTCTCCCTTAGTTTGCAGGCTAAGAAAACTCGTCGGAGGTCTCATACCTCTTGGCGTGGGCACGAGCCCCAAATCCCAATTCAGCCCTCGAAACATCTCATATGTTCCGCGATGTTTCAAACGTATTTGGTGCCTCTACTCTAAACCGCTCAACCGAACTATCACGTAGTTATCAAAACGTGTATGTCCGATGTTACGCAATATCCACAAACGACGTTTGGGGTTCAGCACACCGAGTGGTGCATTAAGGACATAAGCTTTCTACCGATCGCATAATTGCTACTTTCAACTTTCAACTATATTTTCTCTAGGAACATATCTAAACAAAGTGGAACTAAAGCGCGAGCTTACGACATAATTTGCAAAAGGTCTTTTGACTATGTTCAAGATAATTAAGTTCATCTTATGAACTCCCACTCGAATAGACATCCCTCCGTCATCTAAGTGATTACATGATCCGAGTCAACTAAGCCGTGTCCGATCATCACGTGAGACGGACTAGTCATCATCGGTGAACATCTTCATGTTGATCATATCTACTATACGACTCATGCTCGACCTTTCGGTCTCTGTGTTCCCGAGGCCATGTCTGTACATGCTAGGCTCGTCAAGTTAACCCCAAGTGTTTTTGCTGTGTAAATCTGTCTTACACCCGTTGTATGTGAATGTAAGAATCCATCACACCCGATCATCACGTGGTGCTTAGAAGCGATTTAACCTGTAGCAACGGTGCATAGTCGTGGGAGAACACTTCTTGAAATTTGTGTAAGGGATCATCTTATTTACTACCGTCGTTCTAAGTAAACAAGATGCATAAACATAATAAACATCACATGCAATTATATAGTAGTGACATGATATGGCCAATATCATATTGCTCCTTTTGATCTCCATCTTCGGGCTCCATGATCATTATTGTCACCGGCATGACACCATGATCTCCATCATCATGATCTCCATCATCGTGTCTCCATGAAGTTGTCTCGCCAACTTATTACTTCTACTACTATGGCTACCGTTAGCAATAAAGTAAAGTAATTACATGGCGTTGTTTAATGACACGCAGGTCATACAATAAATAAAGACAACTCCTATATTCTCGCCGTTGTCATACTCATCGACATGCAAGTCGTGAATCCTATTACAAGAACATGATCAATCTCATACATCACATATCATTCATCACATTCTTCTTGGCCATATCACATCACATAGCATACCCTGCAAAAACAAGTTAGACGTCCTCTAATTGTTGTTTGCATGTTTTACGTGGCTGCTTTGGGTTTCTAGCAAGAACGTTTCTTACCTACGCAAAACCACAACGTGATATGCCAATTGCTATTTACCCTTCATAAGGACCCTTTTCATCGAATCCGTTCCGACTAAAGTGGGAGGCGGCACCCGCTAGCCACCTTATGCACCAAGTGCATGTCGATTCAGTGGAACCTGTCTCACGTGGAAATGCGTGTAAGGTCGGTCCGGGCCGCTTCATCCCACAATACCGTCGAAACAAGATTGGACTAGTAACGGTAAGCATATTTAACAACATCAACGCCCACAACTACTTTGTGTTCTACTCGTGCAAAGAATCTACGCAATAGACCTAGCTCATGATGCCACTGTTGGGGAACGTAGCGGAAATTCAAAATTTTCTACGCATCACCAAGACCAATCTATGGAGAATCTAGCAACGAGGGAAGGAGAGTGCATCTACATACCCTTGTAGATCGCTAAGAGGAAGCGTTCAAGAGAACGGGGTTGAAGGAGTCGTGCACTGTCGTGATCCAAATCACCGGAGATCCGAGTGCCGAACGGACGGCACCTCCGCTGTTCAACACACGTACAGCCGGTGGCGCCTCCCATGCCTTGATCCAGCAAGGAGAGAGGGAGAGGTTGAGGAAGACTTCATCCAGCAGCGGCACAACGGCGTGGTGGTGATGGAGGAGCGTAGCAATCCTGCAGGCTTCGCCAAGCACCTACGGGAGAGGAGGAGGTGTCACAGAGGGAGGGAGGCGCCCGAGGCTCAGTGTGGATGCCCTCCTCCCTCCACTATATAGGGGCAAGGAGAGGGGGAGGCGCAGCCTTGCCCCTTCCTCCAAGGAAGGGGTGCGGCCAAGAGGGGGAGGAGTCCATCCTCCCAAGGCACCTCGGAGGTGCCTTCCCCTTGAGGACTCTTCCTCCCCAAGTTTCCTTGGCGCATGGGCCTCTTGGGGCTGGTGCCCTTGGCCCATATAGGCCAAGGCGCACCCCTACAGCCCATGTGGACCCCGGGGCAGGTGGACCCCCGGTGGACCCCGGACCCCTTTCGGCACTCCGGTACAATACCGATAAAGTGCAAAACTTTTCCCGGCGACCAAAATAGGACTTCCCATATATAAATCTTTACCTCCGGACCATTCCGGAACTCCTCGTGACGTCTGGGATCTCATCCGGACTCGAACAACAATCGGTAACCACATACAAACTTCCTTTATAACCCTAAGCGTCATCGAACCTTAAGTGTGTAGACCCTCACGGGTTCGGGAGACATGTAGACATGACCGAGGCGTTCTCGGTCAATAACCAACTTGGGATCTGGATACCCATGTTGGCTCCCACATGTTCCACGATGATCTCATCGGATGAACCACGATGTCAAGGACTCAATCAATCCCGTATTCAATTCCCTTTGTCTAGCGGTATTGTACTTGCCCAAGATTCGATCGTCGGTATCCCGATACCTTGTTCAATCTCATTTCCGGCAAGTCTCTTTACTCGTTCCGTAACACATCATCCCGTGATCAACCCCTTGGTCACATTGTGCACATAATGATGATGTCCTACCGAGTGGGCCCAGAGATACCTCTCCGTCACACGGAGTGACAAATCCCAGTCTCGATTCGTGCCAACCCAACAGACACTTTCGGAGATACCTGTAATGCACCTTTATAGTCACCCGATTACGTTGTGACGCTTTGGTACACCCAAAGCATTCCTACGGTATCCGGAGTTGCACAATCTCATGGTCTAAGGAAAAGATACTTGACATTAGAAAAGCTTTAGCATACGAACTACGATCTTTGTGCTAGGCTTAGGATTGGGTCTTGTCCATCACATCATTCTCCTAATGATGTGATCCCGTTATCAACGACATCCAATGTCCATGGTCGAAAGCTGTAACCATCTATTGATCAACGAGCTAGTCAACTAGAGGCTTACTAGGGACATGGTGTTGTCTATGTATCCACACATGTATCTGAGTTTCCTATCAATACAATTATAGCATGGATAATAAACGATTATCATGAACAAGGAAATATAATAATAACTAATTTATTATTGCCTCTAGGGCATATTTCCAACATGGAGCCCTCCGTGGACTCGCGCAACCTTACCCTTTGTGGGTTGAAGTCTCCATCAACGTGGACATACGATAGCACCACCTACGGAACCACGCCAAAAATCAATGTGTCTTCATTGTGTTTGATTTCTCCAATCCCTACTTTAGGTTCATATGCAAAGTCTTTCCTTTCCACTGCTCAACTCTTAGAATTGCGTGTGTAGGGTGTTACTTGACTAGGTAGAATTGCTAAAACTTGCCTACAATTGAAATTGGGAAAAGGATAAGTTTTTATTCGGTCAAGTAATCTAATCACCTCTCCCCCTTCTAGGCATACTTTCGACCCTACAACATCCAAGTCCTATTGATGAAGTCATATACCTAGGGTAGGGTCATGGACCTGTCCAAGATACCCTCGCCAAGGGCATCCTTAGAATAAATTGCCTACCAGTCGACCTGGTAGGTTTCCACTCGACAGATTCAAAGACACTCGACCATGCAGATCCACTCGACCACCAGGAGTCCAAGAGCCACTCGGTGTCCAAATGGTCAGTAGTTAAGTAGTATTTATGGTCATGATGACACTTTATGTAAGGCGTTACCAGTAACGCCTAGCCTTAATGTACCTTAAACCCTCCGCTACGTGGGCTGGTTGGGGTCCTGGCGCACTCTATATAAGCCACCCCCCTCCACAGGTAGAAGGGTTCGCACCCCTGTAATTCATACGCATATAATCCAGTCGACCGCCTCCGGGCTCCGAGACGTAGGGCTGTTACTTCCTCCGAGAAGGGCCTGAACTAAATAAACTCGTGCGTACCAACTACTCCATAGCTAGTACCTTGCCTCTCCATACCTACCCCCATTCTCTTTGTCGGACTTAGAACCACGACAGTTGGCGCCCACCTTGGGGCCAGTGTTCTAGCGATTTGTTGGAGAAGTTGGGATTCTTTCGATCTCCTACATCATGGTTTCAGGTGGAGTTTTGGTCGAGCGCCGCGACATCCGTCTCGGTGCGCTCACGCTCATCGCCGACGACTCCGCTTGGCTTCAGGAGGCTCCTCTCGACGTCGACGCGCTCCTCGTCCGCGGGGCAACGCACTTTCGCGCGTGCGTCTGCGGCATCCTCCTGTGGCAACCGTCGACCCAGTATGGGTCGGTTCTTGTGTCGCCCTCACTCCCAGTCTCCCGCCGGCGCAAGCGCTCCGGTCGGTCGAGGCTTCAACGATGGGTGAGACATGCGGTGGCTCGCCAGTCGGCCACTTCCCAAGTCGCGGCAATCGAGCCCGACGAATCTCTCTACGGCCTGTTCGATCATCGGCGGCTCAGAGATCGCATCCGAAAGTCGCGATAGCAGCGATCCGGCGGCAGAGGTTACGATGGTCGGCAGACCACGCAGCCTCTCCCCGATACCCCCGCATCGATGGAGGCGACAGTGGAGGTGATCCTGCGCAAGATCACGAAGAGTACCAACCCGAGCCCCTCACTTCGCTGCAGAGGAGGAACTTCGCCGCCGAAACATGGATGCGCTTCACACTCCAATCATTGGAGAAACCCCCGAGGCTCGTGCCTTGGAGGATGCGCTGGCCATTAACTTGGCTGGCGCACTGACCGAGAACCTCCGGTGAGTTCTCGACGAGCGCCGCGACCACGGGTTCCGTAATCCAACGGCGTCGGCTCTTTCCACAACCAACTCAGATATATCGAACTCCGATTCAGAATTTAGCAGCTGCAGCCCGTATAGCAGAATCAATTCAGCCTTCCCAGTCGGAGGCGGGTAGAGGTTTGCAACAGATCAGAGATTTACCACGGGAAGCAGGAGATCGAAACTCAGTCGTATACATTCACGGAACAGGATTCACAGCAGACCCGTCGCTGCGAATTCAGTCCAGTCGGCCCATAGTCCAAGATCGCCCTCGAGGCGTGAGGAACGTGGAGGCCGGCGTGATGATCAGTACAGGAATCATGAGCCGTATGAGCACCGAATCGATCGCAATGATCGACGTCGAGTGCCCACCCCTCCCCCAAGGGGTGGATCATACGCTCCTCGGCAACAAGATGATGACGCCAAGACAAAGGTCTTTGGCGAAGGGTTCGGTCGACCCTAGAGAGCTGTGCTTTGATGCAAGATCCATCATCGTTCAAGGCTTGGTCGACAGAACAGAGCTCACCGAGAAGGTCATGACAGAGATGTTCCCTCCGGCAGCAGAGTTCATGTCTCGGGGCGAGTGTTTTAGCGAGGCCATCGAGCCGCGATGATTCCTCCCAACTTCAGGTTGGCGATCGGAGTTAATAAGTTCACCGGTGAGTCCAAGTCCGACACTTGGCTTGAGGACTACCGAGTGGCTGTTCAGATTGGCGGCGGCAGCGATGAGGTAGCTATGAAGCATTTGCCCTTATGTTGGAGGGTTCGGCGAGCATGGTTGAATCGATTAGCACCGGCAGATTTACACTTGGGAAAAGATCTGGCCCGAGTGTTTGTCAGACATTTGAAGGGACTTGCAAGCGACCAGCAGGATTGACAGAGCTGCGATGTGTGCAGAAGTCGAATGAAACTTTGAGAGATTA
This sequence comes from Aegilops bicornis, assembly GCA_021605145.1. NCBI lineage: Eukaryota > Viridiplantae > Streptophyta > Magnoliopsida > Poales > Poaceae > Aegilops > Aegilops bicornis. Next base: position 657,492,111 of record CM038671.1, on the reverse strand, counting down.
CATCCAGAGATGGATAACCTTGAACCACACAGTTGAGAATGTGTCTGATCACCAGGCAGTCTGTCATTTCAAGGAAGGTGTCAAGAACAGAGAGTTGAGTTTGAAATTGGCCGGACAGAGATATGACCACGAGTCGGATGATGGAGATTGCCACCAAGTATGCTAATGGTGAAGAAGAGGATCGGCTCCGAGTGGTAAGTACAAGTCAGCCGCTAATGAAGCCCGGAGGAAATTCGATCGGAAGCGAAGCGCAAAGCCGAGCCAGCCGCTCCGGAGAAGCCTTGGCTGTGACCCTGTGAAAGTTCAAGGGGAAACCCAAGGGTCCATGGAACCCCAAGAAGGTGAAAGACCAAGATGGGAATGATGTGTTGGACTTGCCATGTCACATTCACACGAAGAAAGATGAAGAGGGTAAACTCATTTACCCAAAGCATACCACTCGACAATGTCGGCTTTTGATTCAGCGGTTCAAGGAAGCAACCCAAGGATAAGGAAAAGGGGTCGGATAAAGTTGAGGACAAAGAAGATAGTGATGGTGGATACCCCCAGGTCAATTCCACCCTGATGATTTTTGCTGACGTTGAAAGCAAAAGTCGATCGAAAGTTATCAACCGAGAAGTGAACATGGTCGCTCCGGCGACGCCCAATTATATGAAATGGTCCCAGACCGCCATCACATTCGACCAGTCCGATCATCCGACACACATTGCCACCCCTGGGAGGCAAGCGTTGGTGGTCGACCCAGTTGTCGAAGGCACTCGACTGACCAAAGTTTTGATGGATGGCGGCAACGGCCTGAACATCTTGTACGCAGAGACGTTGAAAGGGATGGGCATTCCGATGTCCAGACTCAGCACTAGTAACATGAGTTTCCACAGAGTCATTCCTGGAAAGAAGGCTGAGTCACTCGGTCAAATTGCTCTTGATGTGGTTTTTGGTGATTCGAAGCATTTCCGCATAGAAAAGTTGACCTTTGAGGTCGTGGATTTCCAGAGAGCTTATCACGCTATTCTGGGAAGGCTGGCGTATGCCCGTTTCATGGCCCGACCATGTTATGTGTACCTCAAGCTGAAGATGCCCGGCCCCTAGGGTGTGATCACTGTCACTGGCATTAGGAAGAAAGCGGAAGAGTGTTTCCAGAAAGGCTCTAAGATTGCGATGCTCGGATGGCGGTGGTAGAATTGCAAGAATATCGAAGACCGGCAGATCCGGTGATTTGTTGCGAGCCAAGAAGCCCGCTTCTGAGTCGGCATTTCCGTCCGGTGAGAAGAAGCATGTTCATATTCACCCGACCTACACCAATGCTGCTCCGAACAACATCTAAACTACACTCGTCTACAAATAGGAAGAAGCGCTCGTCCAGTTCCTCCGTGAGAACTGTGACATCTTTGCATGGAAGCTCACGACATGCCGTGTTCCTGTGGAGCTGGCTGAGCACCGTCTGCGAGTCGACTCAAAAGTCAAACCTGTCAAAGAACATCTTCGACGGTCCGTCGTCCAGAAGAGAAAGGCCATAGGCAAGGAGGTGGCTCGGACCTTAGCAGCAGAGTCTATCCGAGAAATTTACCACTCCGAGTGGCTCGCCAATGTGGTCATGGTCCCTAAGAAGGACAATTCACTGCGCATGTGCATCGACTTCAAACATATCAATCGGGCCTGCCCGAAGATCATTTTCCTCTCCCGCATCGACCAAATAGTCGACTCGACTGCGGGATGTGAGCGGTTGTCTTTTTTAGACGCATATTCCGGGTACCATCAGATCCGTCTGTATGGACCCGACGAGATCAAAACATCTTTCATCACTGTTGGGGAACGTAGTAATTTCAAAATTTTCCTACGCACACGCAAGATCATGGTGATGCATAGCAACGAGAGGGGAGGGTGTTGTCTACGTACCCTCGTAGACCGAAGCAATCACAACGTAGAGGAAGTAGTCGTACGTTCTCCTCGCGATCCAACCGATCCAAGCACCGTTACTCCGGCACCTCCGAGTTCTTGGCACACGTACAGCTCGGTGACGCTCCTCGGGCTCCGATCCAGCAAAGCTCCGGGAGAGAGAGTTCCACAAGACGACGGGCGTGGTGACGATCTTGATGTTCTACCAACGCAGGCTTCGCCTAAGCACTTTGCTGATTTGACCGAGGTGGAGTATGGTGGAGGGGGCACCGCACACGGCTAAGGAACGATCTCAAGGATCAACTTGTGTGTCCTAGGGTGCCCCCCGCCTGTGATATAAAGGAGCAAGGGGAGGGCCGGCCCCTAGGAGGTGCGCCAGGGAGGGGGAGTCCTCCTCCTAGTGGGAGTAGGACTCCCCTTTCCTAGTCCAACTAGGAAGGAGGAAGGGAAGGAAGAGAGGAGAGAGGAGAGGAAGGGGGCCGCGCCCCTCCTTGTCAATTCGGACTCCCATGGGGGGCGCCACCTCCTGGCGCAGCCTCTCTCTCCCTCTTGGCCCAATAAGGCCCATTACTTCCCGGGGTTCCGGTAACCCATCCAAGCACTCCGTCTTTCTCCGGAAACTTACGGAACCTTTCCGTGTCCGAATATAGCCGTCAATATATCAATCTTTATGTCTCGATCATTTCGAGACTCCTCGTCATGTCCGTGATCACATCCGGGACTCCAAACTCCTTCGGTACATCAAAATACACAAACTCATAATATAACCGTCATCGAAACCTTAAGCGTGCGGACCCTACGGTTCGAGAACAATGTAGACATGACCGAGATACATCTTCGGTCAATAACCAATAGCGGGACCTGGATGCCCATATTGGTTCCTACATTTTCTACGAAGATCTTTATCGGTCAGACCGTATAACAACATACGTTGTTCCCTTTGTCATCGGTATGTTACTTGCCCGAGATTCGATCATCGGTATCCAATACCTAGTTCAATCTAGATTCTTGGCAAGTCTCTTTACTCGTTCCGTAATGCATCATTCCATAACTAACTCATTAGCCACATTGCTTGCAAGGCTTATAGTGATGTGCATTACCGAGATGGCCAGAGATACCTCTCCGACAATCGGAGTGACAAAACCTAATCTTGATTCATGCCAACTCAACATATACTTTTGGAGACATCATGAGAGCACCTTTATAATCACCCGATTCGTTGTGGACGTTTGGTAGCACACAAAATGTTCCTCCGTAAACGGGAGTTGCATAATCTCATAGTTGCAGGAACTTTGTATAAGTCATGAAGAAAGCATAAGCAACATACTAAACGATCAAGTGCTAAGCTAACGGAATGGGTCAAGTCAATCACATCATTCTCCTAATGATGTGATCCCGTTAATCAAATGACAACTCATGTCTATGGTTAGGAAACATAACCATCTTTGATTTAACGAGCTAGTAAAGTAGAGGCATACTAGTGACACTCTGTTTGTCTATGTATTCATACATGTATTATGTTTCGGTTAATACAATTCTAGCATGAATAATAAACATTTATCATGATATAAGGAAATAAATAATAACTTTATTATTGCCTCTAGGGCATATTTCCTTCAGTCTCCCACTTGCACTAGAGTCAATAATCTAGATTATACAAAGAATGATTCTAACACCCATGGAGTCTTGGTGCTGATCATGTTTTGCTCGTGGAAGAGGCTCAGTCAATGGGTCTGCAACATTCAGATCCGTATGTATCTTGCAAATCTCTATGTCTCCCACTTGGACTTGGTCCCGAATGGAATTGAAGCGTCTCTTGATGTGCTTGGTCCTCTTGTGAAATCTGGATTCCTTTGCCAAGGCAATTGCACCAAGATTGTCACGAAGATCTTCATTGGTCCCGATGCACTAGGTATGACACCTAGATCGGAAATGAACTCTTTCATCCAGACTCCTTCATTTGCTGCTTCCGAAGCAGCTATATACTCCGCTTCACATGTAGATCCCGCCACGATGCTTTGTTTAGAACTGCACCAACTGACAGCTCCACCGTTTAATAAAAATACGTATTCGGTTTGCGATTTAGAATCGTCCGGATCAGTGTCAAAGCTTGCATCGACGTAACCATTTACGATTAGCTCTTTGTCACCTCCATATACGAGAAACATATCCTTAGTCCTTTTCGTGTATTTCAGGATGTTCTTGACCGCTGTCCAAAGGATCCACTCCTGGATTACTTTGGTACCTTCCTGCTAAGCTTATTGCTAAGCATACGTCATGTCTGGTACATAGCATTGCATACATGATAGAGCCTATGGCTGAAGCATAGGGAACATTTTTCATTTTCTCTCTATCTTCTGCTGTGGTCGGGCATTGAGTCTGACTCAATTTCATACCTTGTAACACAGGTAAAAGTCCTTTCTTTGCCTGATCCATTTTGAACTTTTTCAAAACTTTATCAAGGTATGTGCTTTGTGAAAGTCCAATTAAGCGTCTTGATCTATCTCTATAGATCTTGATGCCCAATATGTAAGCAGCTTCACCGAGGTCTTTCATTGAAAAACTTTTATTCAAGTATCCTTTTATGCTATCCAGAATTCTATATCATTTCCAATTAACAATATGTCGTCCACATATAATATTAGAAATGCTACAGAGCTCCCACTCACTTTCTTGTAAATACGAGCTTCTCCAAAAGTCTCAGTATAAAACCATTTGCTTTGATCACACTATCAAAACGTTTATTCCAACTCCGAGAGGCTTGCACCAGACCATAAATTGATCATCGGAGCTTGCACACTTTGTTAGCGCCTTTTGGATCAACAAAACCTTCTGGTTGCATCATATACAACTCTTCTTCTAGAAATCCATTCAAGAATGCAGTTTTTACATCCATTTGCCAAATTTCATAATCATAAAATGCGGCAATTGCTAACATGATTCGGACAGACTTAAGCATCGCTACGGGTCAGAAAGTCTCATCGTAGTCAACCCCTTGAACTTGTCGAAAACCTTTCGCAACAAGTCGAGCTTTATAGATAGTTATATTACCATCAGCGTTAGTCTTCTTCTTAAAAATCCATTTATTTTCAATGGCTTGCCGATCATCGGGCAAGTCAACCAAAGTCCATACTTTGTTCTCATACATGGATCCCATCTCAGATTTCATGGCTTCAAGCCATTTTGTGGAATCTGGGCTCACCATCGCTTCTTCATAGTTCGTAGGTTCACCATGATCTAGTATCATGACTTCCGAATAGGATTACCGTACCACTACAGTGCGGATTTTATTCTGGTTGATCTACGAAGTTCAAAGGACAACTTGATCTGAAGTTTCATGATCATTATCATTATCTTCCTCGCTAAGCTGGTGTAGGTGTCACGTAAACCGATTTACGTGATGAACTACTTTCCAATAAGGGATCTGGTACTATTACCTCATCAAGTTCCACTTTCCTCCCACTCACTTCTTTCGAGAGAAACTCCTTCTCTAGAAAGGATCCATTCTTAGCAACGAATGTCTTGCCTTCGGATCTGTGATAGAAGGTATACCCAATTGTCTCCTTTGGGTATCCTATGAAGACACATTTTTCCGATTTGGGTTCAAGCTTATCGGGTTGAAGTTTTTTCACATAAGCATCGCAACCCCAAACTTTCGGAAACGACAACTTTGGTTTCTTGCTAAACCATAGTTCATAAGGTGTCGTCTCAACGGATTTTGACGGTGTCCTATTTAACGTGAATGCGGCCGTCTCTAAAGCATAACCCCAAAATGACAGCGGTAAATCGGAAATAGACATCATCGATCGCACCATATCTAGTAAAGTACGATTACGACGTTCGGACACACCATTACGCTGTGGTGTTCCCGGTGGCGTGAGTTGCGAAACTATTCCGCATTGCTTCAAAGGTAGACCAAACTTCGTAACTCAAATATTCTCCTCCACGATCAGATCGTAGAAACTTTATTTTCTTGTTACGATGATTTTCTACTTCACTCTGAAATTCTTTGAACTTTTCAAATGTTTCAGATTTATGTTTCATCAAGTAGATATACCCGTATCCGCTTAAATCATCTGTGAAGGTGAGAAAATAACGATATCCGCCACGAGCTTCAACATTCATCGGACCACATACATCTGTATGTATGATTTCCAATAAATCGATGCTCTCTCCATACAACCGGAGAACGGTGTTTTAGTCATCTTGCCCATGAGGCACGGTTACGCAAGTACCAAGTGATTCATAATCAAGTGATTCCAAAAGTCCATCCGTATGGAGTTTCTTCATGCGTTTTACACCGATATGACCTAAACGGCGATTACCACAAATAAGTTGCACTATCATTATCAACTCTGCATCTTTTGGCCTCGACATTATGAATATGTGTGTCACTACTATCGAGATTTAACAAGAATAGACCATTCTTCAAAGGTGCATGACCATAAAAGATATTACTCATATAAATAGAACAACCATTATTCTCTGATTTAAATGAATAACCGTTCGCATCAAACAAGATCCAGATATAATGTTCATGCTCAACGCGGCACCAAATAACAATTATTTAGGTCTAAAACTAATCGAAGGTAGATGTAGAGGTAGCGTGCCGACCGCGATCACATTGACTTTGGAACCGTTTCCCACGCGCGCATCGTCACCTCGTCCTTTGCCGGTGCTCGTCTATTCCGTAGTCCCTGCTTCGAGTTGCAAATATTAGCAACAAAACCAGTATCAAATACCCAGTGCTACTACGAGCTCTAGTAAGGTACACATCAATAACATGTATATCACATATACCTTTGTTCACCTTGCCATCCTTTTTATCCGCCAAATACTTGGGGCAGTTCCGCTTCCGATGTCCAGTCGCTTGCGGTAAAACACTCAGTTTCAGGCTTAGGTCCAGACTTGGGTTTCTTCTCTTGAGCAGCAACTTTCTTGCTTTGTTCTTTTTGAAGTTTCCTTTCTTCTTCCCTTTGCCCTTTTTCTTGAAACTAGTGGTCTTATTGACCATCAACACTTGATGCTCTTTCTTGATTTCTACCTCCGCGGCTTTTAGCATTGCGAAGAGCTCAGGAATTGTCTTAGTCATCCCTTGAATATTATAGTTCATCACGAAGCTCTTGTAGCTTGGTGGCAGTGATTGGAGAATTCTGTCAATGACACTATCATCAGGAAGATTAAATCCCAGTTGAATTAAGTGATTATTATACCTGCACATTTTGAGTATGTGCTTACTAACAGAACTATTCTCCTCCATCTTGCAGCTATAGAACTTATTGGAGACTTCATATCTCTCAATCCGGGCATTTGCTTGAAATATTAACTTCAACTCTTGGAACATCTCATATGCTCCATGACGTTCAAAACGTCGTTGAAGACCCGGTTCTAAGCCGTAAAGCATGGCACACTGAACTATAGAGTAGTCATCAGCTTTGCTCTGCCAGACGTTCACAACTTCTGGCGTTGTTCCTGCAGCAGGCACACCCAGCGGTGCTTCCAGGGCGTAATTCTTACATGCAGCAATGAGGATAATCCTCAAGTTACGGACCCAAATTGTGTAATTGCTACCATTATCTTTCAACTTTGCTTTCTCAAGGAACGCATTAAAATTCAACGGAACAACCGACGAGCCATCTATCTACAAAGTAAACATAGACAAGCAAAAAACTATCAGTACTAAGTTCATGATAAATTTAAGTTTTAATTAATCATATTAAATAACTCCCACTTAGACAGATATCTCTCTAGTCATCTAAGTGATTACGTGATCCAAATCAACTAAACCATAACCGATCATCACGTGAGATGGAGTCGTTTTCAATGGTGAACATCACTATGTTGATCATATCTACTATATGATTAACGCGCGACCATTCGGTCTCCGTGTTACGAGGCCATATCTGCATATGCTAGGCTCGTCAAGTTTAACCTGAGTATTCTGCGTGTGCAAACCGGCTTGCACCCGTTGTAGATGGACGTAGAACTTATCACACCCGATCATCACGTGGTGTCCGGGTACTACTGAACTTTTAGCAACGGTGCATACTCGGGAGAACACTTCTTGATAATTTTTAGTGAGAGATCATCTTAAAATGCTACCGTCAATCAAAGCAAAATAAGATGCATAAAGGATAAACATCACATGCAATCAATATAAGTGATATGATATGGCCATCATCATCTTGTGCTTGTGATCTCCATCTCCGGAGCACCGTCGTGATCACCATTGTCACCGGCGCGACACCTTGATCTCCATCGTAGCATCGTTGTCGCCACGCCATCTATTGCTTCTCGACTATCGCTACCGCTTAGTGATAAAGTAAAGCAATTACGTATGCGTTGCATTTCATACAATAAAGCGACAACTATATGGCTCCACCGATTGCCGATAACTTCGGTTACAAAACATGATCATCTCATACAATAAAATATAGCATCACGTCTTGACCATATCACATCACAACATGCCCTGCAAAAACAAGTTAGACGTCCTCTACTTTGTTGTTGCAAATTTTACGTGGCTGCTACGGGCTTAAGCAAGAACCAATCTCACCTACGCATCAAGACCACAACGATACTTCGTCAAATAGACTCCGTTTTAACCTTCTCAAGGACCGGGCGTAGCCACACTCGGTTCAACTAAAGTGAGAGAGATAGACACCCGCCAGCCACCTTTAAGCACGAGTGCTCGTAACGGTGAAACCAGTCTCGCGTAAGCGTCTGGCGTAATGTCGGTCCGGGCCGCTTCATCTCACAATACCGCTGAACCAAAGTATGACATGCTGGTAGGCAGTATGACTTGTATCGCCCACAACTCACTTGTGTTCTACTCGTGCAAAACATCAAACCATAAAAACCTAGGCTCTGATGCCACTATTGGGGAACGTAGTAATTTCAAAAATTTCCTACGCACACGCAAGATCATGGTGATGCATAGCAACGAGAGGGGAGAGTGTTGTCTACGTACCCTCGTAGACCGAAGCGGAAGCAATCACAACGTAGAGGAAGTAGTCGACGTTCTCCTCGCGATCCAACCGATCCAAGCACCGCATTCCGGCACCTCCGAGTTCTTGGCACACGTAGAGCTCGGTGGCGCTCCTCGGCTCCGATCCAGCAAAGCTCCGGGAGAGAGAGTTCCACAAGACGACGGCGTGGTGACGATCTTGATGTTCTACCAACGCAGGCTTCGCCTAAGCACCGCTACGATTTGACCGAGGTGGAGTATGGTGGAGGGGCACCGCACACGGCTAAGGAACGATCTCAAGGATCAACTTGTGTGTCCTAGGGTGCCCCCTGCCCCGTGATATAAAGGAGCAAGGGGAGGGCCGGCCGGCCCTAGGAGGTGCGCCAGGAGGGGAGTCCTCCTCCTAGTGGGAGTAGGACTCCCTTTCCTAGTCCAACTAGGAAGGAGGAAGGGGAAGGAAAGAGAGGAGAGGGAGAGGAAAGGGGACCGCGCCCCTCCTTGTCCAATTCGGACTCCCATGGGGGCGCGTGCCACCTCTGGCGCAGCCCTCTCTCTCCCTCTTGGCCCAATAAGGCCCATTACTTCCCCGGGGTTCCGGTAACCCATCCGCACTCCGTCTTTCTCCGGAAACTTCCGGAACCTTTCCGTGTCCGAATATAGCCGTCCAATATATCAATCTTTATGTCTCGATCATTTCGAGACTCCTCGTCATGTCCGTGATCACATCCGGGACTCGAACTCCTTCGGTACATCAAAATACACAAACTCATAATATAACCGTCATCGAAACCTTAAGCGTGCGGACCCTACGGTTCGAAAACAATGTAGACATGACCGAGATACATCTCCGTCAATAACCAATAGCGGGACCTGGATGCCCATATTGGTTCCTACATTTTCACGAAGATCTTTATCGGTCGACCAGATAACAACATACGTTGTTCCCTTTGTCATCGGTATGTTACTTGCCCGAGATTCGATCATCGGTATCCAATACCTAGTTCAATCTCTTTACTGGCAAGTCTCTTTACTCGTTCCGTAATGCATCATTCCGTAACTAACTCATTAGCCACATTGCTTGCAAGGCTTATAGTGATGTGCATTACCGAGATGGCCCAGAGATACCTCTCCGACAATCGGAGTGACAAAACCTAATCTTGATTCATGCCAACTCAACATATACTTTTGGAGACATCTCAGAGAGCACCTTTATAATCACCCGATTCACGTTGTGACGTTTGGTAGCACACAAAATGTTCCTCCGTAAACGGAGTTGCATAATCTCATAGTTGCGTGAACTTTGTATAAGTCATGAAGAAAGCATAAGCAACATACTAAACGATCAAGTGCTAAGCTAACGGAATGGGTCAAGTCAATCACATCATTCTCCTAATGATGTGATCCCGTTAATCAAATGACAACTCATGTCTATGGTTAGGAAACATAACCATCTTTGATTTAACGAGCTAGTAAAGTAGAGGCATACTAGTGACACTCTGTTTGTCTATGTATTCATACATGTATTATGTTTCCGGTTAATACAATTCTAGCATGAATAATAAACATTTATCATGATATAAGGAAATAAATAATAACTTTATTATTGCCTCTAGGGCATATTTCCTTCAATCACTCCATTGGGTGCTTCTGTTATGTCACCATGCCATTCGGCCTCAAGAATGCCGGAGCCACGTTCATGAGGATGATTCAGAAGTGTTTACTCACTCAAATCAGTCGGAATGTGGAAGCATACATGGATGACATTGTGATCAAGTCACGGAAAGGTTCCGACCTGTTGACTGACCTTGCTGAAACATTTGCCAATCTCACGAGGTATGATATCAAGCTTAATCCATCAAAGTGCACATTCAGAGTTCCTGGTGGAAAGTTACTCGGTTTTCTCGTTTCTGAACGAGGAATCGATGCTAACCCAGAAAAAGTTGGCACTATTCTCCGAATAAAACGCCCTGTGCGTGTGCACGATGTCCAGAAGCTTACTGGATGCTTGGTCGCTTTAAGTCGATTCATCTCTCGCCTCGGTGAAAAGGCATTGCCTCTTTACCGACTGATGAAGAAGTCAGACAAGTTCGAGTGGACTCCTGAAGCTGATGCAGCGTTTGCAGAGCTCAAAGCTCTGCTCTCCACCCAGCCGGTGCTTGCTGCCCCAATCAGCAAAGAGCCGTTGCTGCTTTACATTGCAGCTACTGAGGACAAGTCGTCGATCAAGATACTTACGGTCGGCGGAAGAGGAACGAAAAGCCTTCAAAGTTCAGCGCCAGTATATTATCTTTCTGAAGTGTTAACCCCCCCGAAGCAAAGATACCCTCATTATCAGAAGCTTGTGTATGGGATTTATATGACCGCGAAGAAGGTTGCTCACTACTTCTCTGATCATTCCATTACGATTAAATCGTGACGCCCGTTATCGAGATTCTACACAATGTAGACGAATCGGGTCGAGTGGCGAAATGGGCGATTGAACTTCTTCCCTTGATATCAAGTTTGAGGCAAAGAAAGCCATCAACTCCCAAGCAATAGCAGATTTCATCGCCGAGTGGATTGAACAACGATTACCGACTCAAGTTCACTCGAACCTTTGGACTATATTCTTTGATGGTTCCAAGATGCTGAATGGTTCCATCTTTGAGGTAGTATTGGTTTCCCCGAGGAGATAAGCTCGGATATGTGCTCCAGATTCACTTTGATTCTTCCAACAATGAAGCGAATCTGAAGCATTGTTGTATGGGTTCATGGCCATTTCACTCGGTGTCCGCCGCCTCATGGTCTATGGCGACTCAGATCTGGTGGTTAATCGGTGATGAAGGAGTGGGACGTCAAGTCCGGCCATGACTGCTCTTTGTAATGCAGTGAGGAAGCTAGAAAAGAAGTTTGAGGGGTTAGAGCTCCATCACATACCCCGACTGAAAAATCAAGCTGCTGATGATTTGGCAAAAATAGGGTCCAAGAGGGAAGCCATTCCCAGTGATGTGCTTTTGGAGCACATTCGCACATCATCGATTCAAGAAGATCCTTTCACTGAAGAAACTCCACAGCCAAAAAGTGCCACTGATCCGACTGAAGTAGAAGTCCCAGCGGTGGTCGACCTAGTCATGGAAGTCGTGGTCATCACTCCCGACTGGACAGTACCGTACATCGCATACATCCTGAGGAAAGAGCTCCTGAGAATGAAGAAGAGGCTAGACAGATCGTCCGTCGATCCAAGGCCTTTACTGTGATCAAGGGACAGTTATTCGTGAGAAAGCGTGATCGAGTCAGCCGAAGTGCATAACGCCGTAAGAAGGTCGATAATCCTTGATGATATCCACTCGGGGACTGTGGTCACCATGCATTTTCTCGCACCATCGTGGCTAAAGCATACCGGCGGGATTTTATCGCCAAAGGCAAATGAAATGGCAAAGGAAATAGTCGACAAATGTGAATGATGTCGGTTCTACTCCAATATGTCACACAAGGCCGCCTCGGCATTGAAGACCATTCCACTAAATGCGGCCTTTCGCTGTTTGGGGGTTGGATATGATTGGACCAACGAGAACTGGCAGGAGTGGTTTCACTCATTTGCTTGTGGCGATCGACAAGTTCATGAAGTGGATCGAAGCTAAACCTATCAAGAACCTTGATGCGTGCCTTTCTTTGTCGGTTTAAATCGGAGAATTGATATTCAGATATGGAGTTCCGCACAGCATCATCACGGACAATGGGTCAAATTTCGATTCGACAAGTTCAAAGCCTTTTGCGCCTCTCAGGGCACGCGAGTCGACTATGCTTCACCACTCACCCCGATCGAATGGACAAGCTGAACGAGCAAATGGTCTAATTCTCAAAGGATTCGAAACCTCGATCGATGCATGATCTCAAGCATGCAGCGGGAGCGTGGGTTAACGAACTTCCGCCGGTTCTTTGGGGATTGAGGACCACTCCTAATCGCTTGACCGGGAGAACTCCATTCTTTATAGTCTATGGAGCTGAAGCCGTTACGCGAGTGACCTGCTTCACAATGCCCCGAGTCGAACTCTACTCAAGTCAAGCGAGCAAGCCCGTCAAGATGCAATCGACCTCCTTGAAGAGGAGAGAGATGGCCCTGATCCGCTCGACCATCTATCGGCAGGACTTGCGTCGATTCCACGCTGAAATGTGAAGAGCCGAGCCTTTCAGAAGGAGATCCGGTCCTCCGAGTGGATCAGCAGAAACCACACAAGCTCGCTCCCACTTGGGAAGGTCCTTCATCGTCACCAGAGTTCTTCACAATGGGGCTTACCATCTTTACAACATCGAACGCCGGATCGATGAGCCTCGGGCATGGAATGCGGAGCTGCTCCGCCCCTTTTACACTTAAGAGCTCACTCGGGTGAGATGTAATAAAAGTACCTCTGTAGTTTGTCTATCTAAATCAAGAAGAATATAATTTTCCCAGTGATTGTTATTACTTTTTGTTAAAATTCCCCCCCCCCCCAGCGGGTGACTTAGCTGTGAATCTGTTTCGCCTAAGTTTGTAAAAAAATCCTTACCAAGTGTTGAGCCAGCCTCTCACTCGGGGGTTTAGCTGCGAATCCGTTTCGCCTAAGTATTCAAAATCCTACCGAGTGGTGAGCCAGCCTCCCACTCGGAGGCTTAGCTACAGTCCAAGTACTCGCCTAAGTGTTTAAAATCCTACCGAGTGGTGAGCCAGCCTCCCACTCGGAGGCTTAGCTGCAGTCCAAGTACTTGCCTAAGTGTTTAAAATCCTACCGAGTGGTGAGCCAACCTCCCACTCGGAGGCTTAGCTGCAGTCCAAGTACTCGCCTAAGTGTTTAAAATCCTCTGAGTGGTGAGCCAGCCTCCCACTCGGGGCTTAGCTGCAGTCCAAGTACTCGCCTAAGTGTTTAAAATCCCACCGAGTGGTGAGCCAGACTCCCACTCGGGGCTTAACTGCAGTCCAAGTACTCGCCTAAGTATTTAATACAATGTGCACTTTGCAAGGACTGACGAGTGCACAGGTCGACTGTTGCCTTCCCTTCAAAGCTATGACACAAAATCCTCCTTGGAGGCTTAGCTGCAGTCCAGTACTCGCCTAAGTTTGAAAAATCCTACCGAGTGGAGAGAAAACCTCCCACTCGGGGGCTAAGCTGCAGTCTAGTACTCGCCTAAGTTTGAAAAATCCTACCGAGTGGTGAGCAAACCTCCCACTCGGGGGCTTAGTTGCAGTCCAAGTACTAGCCTAAGTTTGGAAAATCCTACCGAGTGGAGAGCAAACCTCCCACTCGGGGGCTTAGCTGTAGTCCAGTACTCGCCTAAGTTTGAAAAATCCTACCGAGTGGAGAGCAAACCTCCCACTCGGGGCTTAGCTGATCCAAGACTACGCCTAAGTTTGAAAAATCCTACCGAGTGGAGAGCAAACCTCCCACTCGGGGGCTTAGCTGCAGTCCAGTACTCGCCTAAGTTTTGAAAATCCTACCGAGTGGAGAGCAAACCTCCCACTCGGGGGCTTAGCTGCAGTCCGGGACTCGCCTAAGTTTGAAAACATACCGATCCGCAAGGACGACGAGGTGCAGGTCGACTGCTACCTTCTCCTTCGGAGCTGCGCCACAAGTACAACGTGCGCTCCATCCCGATCCGCAAGGACGACGAGGTACATGTTGACTGCTTCCTTCTCCCGCACCTGCAAGAGCCACGAAGTGTAGGTCGACTGGATCCACCTCAGAGCTGCATCTCAAACATTGAAGCATAATCCGAGTGAAGAGCAAAGTTCACTCGAAGGCAAACAAAAGCATATTGTGACGATAAGTAAAGTTCGGATAGCATCCTAAGGATGCAGAAGTACCCCGGCCTCAAGCCCGCCAAGGTTTATAGGTTACAAAAATCACTCAGCATTCCGAGGCAAATTTAAGGTAGAGCATAAAAGTTTTTTACTCCTCAGGTGGAGGACTGGAAGGAGCCACAAACTGGTCAAGGTCGATCCCATCGGCGATCCGGGTGGCAGCGGCGATGAAAGTTTCCATGAAAGATTGGAAATCATACTTCTTGGTGTTGGCAACTCTGAGGGCCGCCAGCTTGTCCTCCCGCGCTTCCTTGCAGTGGACACGAACCAGAGACAGAGCAACATCAGCACCGCACCTGGCAGAAGACTTCTTCCATTCTTGCAGTCGACTTGGAACCTCATTCGATCGAGTCATTAAGGACTCAAGGTCATTACAGGCGTCACTGGTCCGGCCAGAGGGTTGAGTCGATCCGTGACACCGCAACTTTCAGTCGAGCGAGATAGTCCACCACACCAGCGATGCGAGACTCCAGTCAGAGCACGTTCATAGCGGCTTCATCCTTCGCAGAAGAGTTGATGGGGTCCAGGCTTGTCTCCACTCGACTGGTCTCCTCTTCGAAGTTCTGACAGAATTCTGCAAATACGACTCAAGTTCAAGCTAATGGTTCTATGGTGAGTCGATGATGACAAGTCGATCGGATAAGAGGATTTACCTTCAAGCATGAGGAATAGCTTCTTGGCGAGCCCTCCCGGATAAACCTCCAGATCGTTCCTCCTCCCCCAGTTCGCCAACCTTGTCGATCGAGCAACTTTGTCATTCTTGATCGGCTAGCCTCCTTGTTGGCAGCGTCGAGAGCAGCCTTCAGTTGGTATTCTCCTCTTCGAGTTTTCCGACTGAGGCCAGTTTCTCTTCCGCGAGCTTTGTTTTCTCCAAAGCCGCCTTCTGTGCCTCTGCAAGGACGTGGTCTTTCTTCTTCAGAGCCTCCTCCAGTTTGTCTATAAAATAACAATAAGTCCAGAGTTGAGAATGGGTAGAAAGACAAAGACAGTCGTCAAGTTCTCACCAGCCATACCTTTTGCTTCTTCTCTCGCCATTTGCAAGTTCTCCTGAGCAAGCTTCAAGTCAAGGCTGAGCTGGATCTGCTTGTTCTCCAATTCGGTATAGCGGGCCACGAGCTCGCAAGATTTCTGCGAAGAGTCAATTGATAAAACATCAAAGACAGGTCACTTCCGAGTGATTAAAGAAAAATCATAGCATTTCTAAGACTACAGTCGAATCAAAACATTCGACAGTAGTCTCGAGGACTACACCCAGTGGGTGCACTCAGCGTGCCCCACTGGTTTTACCAATTCAGTTCGACTAGTCGACCATAGAGGCAAAAAGGTTATGATCCTAAAAACATTGCTAACTGTTAGCAGTCAGCTAGGTAAAAAGAAGAAGAAGAAGTTCTTAGACTATAGTCGACTGCCCGCAGTCCACCATAGTCTCGGGGACTACACCCAGTGGGTGCACTCAGCGTGCCCCCACCGGTTCCAAAGATCCATTCGACATGGCCGGACCAGACCGAGTGAAGAAGTTCAAAGTATAAAGACTATAGACGATCGCCTGTAGTCCACCATAGTCTCGGGACTACACCCAAGGTGCACTCAAGCATGCTCCCACCAGTTCAAAAATTCAATCGACACACCCACCCAAAGGTGTACAGATGCAGATATGGAAATCTTGAGAAAGAAGAAATTTCAGGTAGCATATCCTAACAGAGCAAGCAACTTACTTGGACATTGCTCTGAAGAGCCGAGCTTGCATCATAAGCCACCTGGCTGGCCTCCCGGACCACCTTCACTTGCTCCATCATGATCCCTGCCTGGCGTATGGCCTCCTTGGCAGCACTCAATTGGTCTTCCGGGACGTGGTGTGAAGCAAAAAGGGATTGCGGATCAGCAGTCGACGACGAAGGCCGGACACTCGTCAGCGGCACAGCAAAGGACACAGAAGTCCGAGTGGTGTCGCCTCCCTCATGAACTAAGCTGCCTCGTGCAGTGATACAACTGGAGTAGCCTTGCCAGCAGGCACCTTTTTGTCCTTCCTCTTCCTCGGCGGTGTTTCATCGTCGTCATCAGGGAGATCAATGACATGAGGTGGAACTACAAGTAAGATTCAAAGGTAAAAACACAAATCAATCGACCGTAGTTTAAAATCACAGAGATCATACCAAGGTTGGAGGTGGCGGCATCTTCCATTTCCTGATCCTCGTGCTTAGCCGAGGTCTCGGAGGTGGCAAGACCGCAGATTTCAGAAGTCAATTGATCAGTCAAAACGAGTCAACCAAAAGTGCACTCATGATAGACAGGGAAACACAAGTTCTGCTGATTACCCGGAAATGGTGGGAATGACTTGGGCAAGGCCTTTGCCGGCTTTGATGACGTTGCTCGGGGTTGCTTTGGTGGTTTCTCAGTCGGCACTGGAGAAGTCGTCCGAGTGCGCTTCGTCGACCGCCCGATGGGTGCGATAGCCTTACCACGCTCAACCACCGGATCATGCGTCAACTTGGATCGTCTTTCCGAGTGGGGTGGATCCACGTCTCCCTCCTCTTCCTCCTCCTCCTCCTCCTCCTCCTCCTCCTCCTCCTCCTCCTCTTCGTCAGAGCTGTCATTTTCCTCATACTCCCATTCCTCCTGGCTTTCGCCTCCGCTTCTTCTTCTTCTTCGACTGGTTCTTGCGCCCCGTTGGGCATCGAGTACATCTCAGTGGTGACCTAGAAGACAGCAAAACAAGACGAAAGTCACCGATCGATTCACAATGAACAGAGCAAATGCAATGTAATCACAATGGAGATAAGTAGTCATACCTGGTCTGGTTCGTAAGATTGGTCGAGTGGTGGGATCCTCCTAGCCCCGCGAGGGTTATCCTTGTTCCCTGTGATGGCAGTCATCCACCTCTCCAATGTGGCGTCGTCGACCTCCTCTGGGTGGACCCGGGTGGTGTCCTCGGTACCAGAGTACATCCACATCGGGTGACCTCGGTATTGGAGCGGCTGAATGCGCCGTCGAAGGAAAACCTCCAAAAGATCCATGCCGGTCACTCCGTCACGAATGAGCTGGACTACACGTTCCATCAACAACTTAACCCGGGCCTTCTCCTCCGGAAGCACCTTCAGAGAGGACGGCTTGTTCACTCGATCCATGGAGAAAGGAGGGAGTCCAGTCGACCGCTCAAGGCGTCGATTGGTCTTGGCGATGAGAACCAGTCGATCGCCACCCTCCGATCAATCGGGAAGAATCATGGCTGGAAAGGCACTTTTACCCCTCATCTGGACCCGAAGACCCCCACACATCTGGATTACTTGGGTTCTTTAGTCATTCGGACTAGCCTTTTTCACCGTCTGAGAGCGACAAATGAATATGTGTTTGAAGAGGCCCTAGTGTGGTCGACAACCCAAGAAGTTTTCGCACAAAGACACGAAAGCGGCGAGATAGGCAATGGAGTTGGGTGTAAAGTGATGGAGTTGTGCTCCAAAGAAGTTCAAAACCCGAAAGAAAAGATTCGACGGAAGAGAAAATCCGCGATCCACATGGGTGGCTAAGATGACGACTCACCCTCTTGAGGCTGCGGCTGCCACTCATCCCGAAAGCCTTGTCGACCCGTGGGGATCAATCCCTCGTTGGCTGTGTCGTTGAGGTCTTTCGGGTGATGGTCGAGCGGATCCAATCTCCTGGACCCAACCTTGCGGCAGGTGGACCCGACGAGGATCCGCCCGATCGGGCGCTCTCCCCTTCGCCATTGTCGCCTTCTTCGCTTCGCTCCAAGGCCGCCGTCTTCTCCTTCACCATTGTCGCCGCTGGGCAGCGCTGAGCAGGTTACGGGCGCGGCGGATGAATCTGAGGACGGAGGAGGGGAAAATGAGGGCGCACTGTTCAAAATACCCCCGCCCGGCGCCTTATATGAAGTCGCTTCCGAGTGGCTAACTGGTAGGCCCGGGCAATCCTGTCAAACCCCGCAACAGTCGCGCGCGTGATACGTGGCGAAAAAGGTGGCACGGAGATCGAGGCGTCCTTGCCTTATCCATCCGAAAAGTCATGGCCTTCCTTCGCCAAGCGCTTACCAAAATTCGGATCCCACTAAATCCGCTAACAGCAGAGCAACTTGTCAGATGGCAGATTTCCTCCGATCCGTCGCTCGGAAATCTCCAAGTTCATAAAGTTCACTCGACAGATGTAGGGAATGGATCGAGGCGACTGAAAGAAAAGTTGACACCGTCACTGAAAGGTCACTGATCCAGGGTAAAGCACACTCAGCCTAAAAGCAGGTCGGAAAGATTAGCAACTCCTTCCTCACTCAAACCTCGATCCATTCGGGGGCTAATGATGAAGTCATATACCTAGGGTAGGGTCATGGACCTGTCCAAGATACCCTCCCCAAGGGCATCCTTAGAATAAATTGCCTACCAGTCGACCTGGTAGGTTTCCACTCGACAGATTTAAAGACACTCGACCATGAAGACCCACTCGACCACCAGGAGTCCAAGAGCCACTCGGTGTCCAAACGGTCTATAGTTAAGTAGTCTTTATGGTCATGATGACACTTTATGTAAGGCGTTACCAGTAACGCCTAGCCTTAATGTACCTTAAACCCACCGCTACGTGGGCTGGCTAGGGTCCTGGCGCACTCTATATAAGCCACCCCCCTCCACAGGTAGAAGGGTTCACACCCCTGTAATTCATACACATATAGTCCAGTCGACCGCCTCCGGGCTCCGAGACGTAGGGCTGTTACTTCCTCCGAGAAGGGTCTGAACTCGTAAACTCGTGCGTACCAACTACTCCATAACTAGTACCTTGCCTCTCCATACCTACCCCCCATTCTACTGTCAGACTTAGAACCAAGACACCTATGACATTGATCTTACACGGAGTTTCGTGTGGGCACTTCCTAGTTTTTTTTATTTTTATTTTTATGTTTGATTGAGTCACTTAGATGTGCAATAACTAGGGAACATCTAGATGTGCCCTCGCATTAGAGAATCTTTGAGTTTAACATCCTAAGATACCTTTTGAGGTGGTGATTGCAACTTGTGCTTCATTAATTTATTAGGCGGACATGCAGAAATGCAAAGATTGTGAAGACTTGAGAAGAGGGGCATTACGATGCTGAAGGACAACGGAGGAACATGATGAGGATTTGCATTGCCGCAAACGAAGGAGCATCGTCATCCAGCATTTGGTATCCTGTAGTTGGTTGTTTTCCTGGGTGTTTGTCATTTTTCATTTGTTCGAAAAAGTTAAAACTATGTGTTTTATGCTCCTGTGTGAGCTCTATTTTGTTGGCTTATGATAATTTTGTGTCGTCGAGTTTTTGCCCATCGCGTTTGCATTGGTTACTCTTTCCCCATCTCTAAAACCTTGGTTGGATGAACTTTGTGTTCCGTTATGATCTAATGGAAAGGGGAATAGTCTGATAAAAAAACACCCAACTACCCTTAAAAAACGGATGTCTAGAAACATGGCCCAGTTAAGTTGGATGAAAATTAGGGCGACACACAATGATGTTGCGATTGTCATACAACAAATAGAGTATAAACATGGTTGACATGGATATCACTTGTCCACATACAGTTCTAGCACATGAAACAGACAATGAATGGTCATGATCACACACAAAGCATGAACTGTTCCAAACCTCAACAAAAACTACATCTAGGTTGCAAAACAGAACAAAATCTATGAGAGAAGGAAACAAACCGAAAATTCTACCGGAATGACCAATTGACCACCATTAGCCTGCACACAACCCAGTAGCCTAGATAACAGAGAAACCTACAACAGTTAAGCTAAACCAAAAGTAGAACGACAGCATTGCAATTCCAATTGTCAGAGTAACAAGTAGGCAAACACAAGAGTCTCCGTGTACAACAAATAGATATACAGGCAACCATAGGTGCACTAAAGCACATATAGACTTAGTAAACCTGGATAGATGGTTCAATAAACACTTAGATATATGGCATGCTACATACACATCATATCCTATATACCTAAATAATTGGTCTCTACTATCTCAATTTTCTTAACGTGCAGCCGTGCCAACTCATTATGGCACCATGCATGCCCCCACTAACTTTAATTTTTTGAACATGCAACCATGTCAACTCACCATGTCATCATTGTCATCCCTAACCATACATTAGAAAGACACACCTTAACATGCATCATGAATGTCACTCATACTCAATAAAATATTCTATAACTATATAATAATTTATATTCGTTTAGAAAAATATGTGGTTGTACTAAAGTTCCATACTACCAAATCTCGTAGAAATAACTACATTCAATTCCCACTGCAACGCGTGGGTATCAGCTCTAGTTGTAACAGTAAAAGTAACTTAGATAAATTAGTTCTAAATATTACAGTGCCACCAACTTGGATAGATGGTTCTATAAACACTTGGGCAGATGGGCTCATATTACAGTAACTTGTATAGATGGGGCTGCTGCATAACTTAATTTTTCAGATAAGATAGATGGATATATGTGATAAAGATAGGTACATGAGGATGAATCCACCAGCAGGAGTGATCAAGATCAAGAGATCATCCTTTGCGCAGCTGCTTCATCCGTCCCACAGTGCTCGTCATCAGGGGCAGCAAAACCGGTGATGTGCTTGGGCGGGCTGTCGGTCGTGAAGTCAAGGTACAGCTCGGAGAGCTCGACGTAGCCCTTGGTAAGCAAGTCAACACGCATCTTGGCAAGCAGGAGTCGCGAGCTGTGAGGTTCGTCCCTCTTCTCCGGCTGCACCTCCTCGTCTAGCTGCCGCCTCCGCTCATCGAGCCACCCTGGCGGGACAACGGTGGGCGGGAGGTCCTCGGTGGTGGGGATCTTGAACCAGCTGCCGAGGTTGAAGGCGGCGCTGATGCGATCGTCGTCGAAGCGAACCATGCCTGGGGCGGTCGGGGTCGCGGTGGAGGGGTTGTACTCCTTGATGATCCTGTCGATCGCAATATCCAGCTCACGTGAGTCCAGCGCCGCCGCCTCGGGGAAGGTTAGCAGACCCGCCATGAGCCTCTCCCGCAGCATAGCGACGTCGGACGGCGGCGGGAACATGTCCAACGCCTCACACGCCACGGCCTGAGCATCCTCGTCGCCGGAGCCAGCCATCGGTGATCTACTGGCTCGCCGCGGAGAGTGTTGATGGATTTTGGTCGTGAATTGGTAAGACGGCGGCGGTGTCGTCTCGATCTATATAAAGGCAGGAACCCGGGCGGCGACTCGGGGGCGCGTCGGTGTCTGGCTCCCGGACGTATGTTCTTTTTTTAGAAGAGGCTCCGGGACATACGTATGCCTTGCCCCTTGCCTTAGGAGAGCGCAAAGCAGGCCTGCCCAGTAACGATAGTTTTTTTTTTTGAAGCTCAGTAACGATAGCTTCAGTTTGTTCATTACTAGCAAAAGGACCCGTGCGTTGTAACGGAAGAAAAGAAATCTTTATCATCAAAAAAATATTTGCAAAGGAAAATTCGCCGCACATTCTTCTCCGAGAGCAATAGTTCTTCTCAAATATGCCCATGTGTTGTAACGGGAGAAAACACAATAAAACGACCCAAAACCCTGCCCATTTGCTCCACCCACACACACATGTCCACGTCCTCTATTTCTACATCCTCCATTTGAACACAACACCGCACTCGTGTTACGGCTTATTCTCTCTCTATGTCAACATATTAAAAACTAAAATAATGTAACTAAAAATCAAGTGTCCACAATATTCTCATAAAATGCAAATGTTGAAAGGCTACGCTACACAATATAGTATAAAGCGGAATTAACATCAGGGCTAGATTTGCCAATACAACAAGGAAATGTTGTGCTAATAAGTTTGCCAGGAATATGTTAGAAAAGCGACAAAAGCGCTAGCACATCACTGACAAAATAGGTAGATACAACATATTGTGCAAATTAGCTAAAGAATCACCCTCATACAAAAATATAGCGATCAGAAGTCACGCGCGAAAAAAAAGACAATATGATATTTTGACTAAATGTTCTACTTAGTATATTCACACCATTATTTAATTCTGTTTTATTAGCCCCCGTCATGCATGTCGCAATATCAGGGATTTTTTTTGCCTATTTAATGGATCTTTCCTTTTCCCCATCAACAGTTCATGCAAGTCTCTCTCTTTAATTCCGTTTCACCGCACATGCCAGACCCATTTACTGGGTCTTTCCTTTCTCTCATTGCCCACCATAATCTCCCACAAACATGCAAGTCCCTCTTTAATTCCTTTTTTGTAAAAATCCATACGGGACTATTTATTAGATAAACCGAAATTACTGTTATGTTGCCTCGCTTAGGCCTTGGACTGGAAGAACAAGTCCAAATAGAGGTGAGCTGCATAGCTGGGCCGACCCAAGGCCCATCTCCCCTCAACCCTAAGCGTCACGGAGAGCATCCGCTCGATCCCCATCTCCCCGAGCGCAGCCACGCGCAGGAGACGGCAGCGCCCACTCCCGATCCCCTCTCTCCCTCGATCCCTCCCATGGCGCCCACCATCCTCGGGAGGAAGTCGCGCCTCCCATGCTCACAAGACCGACCCGGCGCCCGACTTCCATTCCAAAGGAGCTCCGTTGCCCTTCTCACTGTTTCTCCCCCTCGCCTCGGCTTTGTGCTGACCCAACCTTTCAGCCATGGCGGCAGCCGAGCAGCCCACCTTAAGCCGCCTCGTGTCATCCTCGGCCCGCCACCTCTACCATGCTACAAGAACCAGCACCACCTTGGTCCACCGAGCCGCCTGCTCATCTCATCTCTGCTTTCCCTCAAAACGTTTTTCCAGATCCACTAAAGTAGGGAGTGCGGGTTCAATATAAAAAAATAAAGGGACCTTTGTGTAAAAACGCCGCGACGGTGAACCCGGAGACCCAATCCGTGCTTTATTATTAGGGAGAGATTAGCTTCGTTTTTTTTCTTTTTTACTTTTGCTTACATTTGAAATACTATGAGTACATATATTCTAAAAATTAAGTGACTAAAAAGGTTTAAAAGTGTTCATCATAGATTTAAAAAATGTCCAGACAAATTTTAAAACATCTTTATAGCATTCAAGAAAATGATCGTGGCATTTTAAAAATATCCACATGCTTGATAAATATGTTTTTGACATTTAAAAATGTTGGGGAACGTAGTAATTTCAAAATTTTCCTACGTACACACAGGACCATGGTGATGGCATAGCAACGAGAGGGGAGAGTGTCTGTCCACGCACTCGTGAGACCGAAAGCGAAGCGTTATAACAACGCTGTTGATGTAGTCGTACGCCTTCACGATCCGACCGATCCAAGCACCGAACGACGGCACCTCCGAGTTCTCGCACACGTTCAGCTCGATGGCGATCCCGGCTCCGATCCAGCAAAGCGTCGGGGATGAGTGTCGTCAAGACGACGGCGCAGGACGATGATGATGCTCCACTGACGCAGGGCTTCGCCTAAGCTCATGACGATATGACTTCTCCGGTGCAGGGCTTCGCCTAAGCTCATGACGATATGACCGAAGTGGAATATGGTGGAGGGGGGCACCGCACACGGCTAAGGAACGATCCGTAGATCAACTTGTGTGTCTTGGGTTGCCCCCCTGCCCCCGTATATAAAGGAGCAAAGGAGGGGTGCAGCCAGCCCAAGGGGGGCGCGCCTGGAGGAGTCCTACTCCCACCGGGAGTAGGACTCCCCCCCTTTTCCTAGTTGGAATAGGATTGGGGAGGGGGAAGAGAGAGAAGGGCGCCGCCTCTCCTTGTCCTATTCGGACTAGAGGGGAGGGTGCGGCGTCCTGCCCTGGCCGGCCCTTCCTCTTCTCCCTATGGCCCATCAAGGCCCATTGACCCCCGGGGTTCCAGTAACCCCCGGTGTTCCTAACTTCCTGTTTTCATCCGAACCTTTCCAAGTCCAAACATAGGCTTCCAATATATCAATCTTTATGTCTCGACCATTTCGAGACTCCTCGTCATGTCCGTGATCACATCCGGGACCCGAACAACCTTCGGCACATCAAAACTTATAAACTCATAATGAATCGCCATCGAAGCGTTAAGCGTGCGGACCCTACGGGTTCGAGAACTATGTAGACATGACCTAGAACCATTCTCGGTCAATAACCAATAGCGGAACACGGATGCCCATATTCGTTCCTACATATTCTACGAAGATCTTTATCGGTCAAAACCGCATAACGATATACGTTGTTCCTTTGCCATCGGTATGTTACTTACCCGAGATTCGATCGTCGGTATCCAATACCTAGTTCAATCTCACATCGTAAGTCTCTTTACTCGTTCCGTAATACATCATCTCACAACTAACTCATTAATTGTAATGCTTGCAAGGCTTATGTGATGTGTATTACCGAGAAGGCCCGAGAGATACCTCTTCGACAATCGGAGTGACAAAACCTAATCTCAAATACGCCAACCCAACAAGTACCTTTGGAGACACCTGTAGTACTCCTTTATGATCACCCGATTACGTTGTGACGTTTGGTAGTACCCAAAGTGTTCCTCCGTAAACGGAGTTGCATAATCTCATAGTTACAGGAACATGTATAAGTCATGAAGAAAGCAATAGCAATATACTAAACGATCAAGTGCTAAGCTAACGGAATGGGTCATGTCAATCACATCATTCTCCTAATGAGGTGATCCCATTAATCAAATGACAACACATGTCTATGGTTAGGAAACACAACCATCTTTGATTAATGAGCTAGTCTAGTAGAGGCATACTAGTGACTATCTGTTTGTCTATGTATTCACACATGTATTATGTTTCCGGTTAATACAATTCTAGCATGAATAATGAACATTTATCATGATATAAGGAAACAAATAATAACTTTATTATTGCCTCTAGGGCATATTTCCTTCAGTCTCCCACTTGCACTAGAGTCAATAATCTAGATTACACAGTAATGATTCTAACACCCATGGAGTCTTGGTGCTGATCATGTTTTGCTCGTGGAAGAGGCTTAGTCAACGGGTCTGCAACATTCAGATCCGTATGTATTTTGCAAATCTCTATGTCTCCCAGTTGGACTTGGTCCCGAATGGAGTTGAAGCGTCTCTTGATATGCTTGGTCCTCTTGTGAAATCTGGATTCCTTTGCCAAGGCAATTGCACCAAAGATTGTCACGGAAGATCTTCATTGGTCCCGATGCACTAGGTATGACACCTAGATCGAAAATGAACTCTTTCATCCAGACTCCTTCATTTGCTGCTTCCGAGCAGCTATGTACTCTGCTTCACATGTAGATCCCGCCACGACGCTTTGTTTAGAACTGCACCAACCGACGGCTCCACCGCTTAATAAAAACACGATCCGGTTTGCGATTTAGAATCGTCCGGATCGATGTCAAAGCTTGCATCGACGTAACCATTTACGACTAGCTCTTTGTCACCTCCATATACGAGAAACATATCCTTAGTCCTTTTCGTATTTCAGATGTTCTTGACCGCTGTCCGATGATCCACTCCTGGATTACTTTGGTACCTTCCCGCCAAGCTTACAGCTAAGCATACGTCGGTGTCTGGTACACAGCATTGCATACATGATAGAGCCTATGGCTGAAGCATAGGAACATCTTTCATTTTCTCTCTATCTTCTGCTGTGGTCGGGCATTGAGTCTGACTCAATCTTACACCTTGTAATACAGGTAAAAAACCTTTCTTTGCCTGATCCATTTTGAACTTCTTCAACTTTATCAAGGTATGTGCTCTGTGAAAGTCCAATTAAGCGTCTTGATCTATCTCTATAGATCTTGATGCCCAATATGTAAGCAGCTTCACCGAGGTCTTTCATTGAAAAACTTTTATTCAAGTATCCTTTTATGCTATCCAGAATTCTATATCATTTCCAATCAATAATATGTCGTCCACATATAATATCGTAAATGCTACAGAGCTCCCACTCACTTTTTTTTTGTAAATACAGGCTTCTCCAAAAGTCTCAGATAAAACCATATGCTTTGATCACACTATCAAAGCGTTTATTCCAACTCCGAGAGGCTTGCACCAGACCATAAATTGATCGCTGGAGCTTGCACACTTTGTTAGCACCTTTTTGGATCAACAAAACCTTCTGGTTGCATCATATACAACTCTTCTTCTAGAAATCCATTCAAGAATGCAGTTTTGACATCCATTTGCCAAATTTCATAATCATAAAATGCGGCACTTGCTAACATGATTCGGACAGACTTAAGCATCGCCACGGGTGAGAAAGTCTCATCATAGTCAACCCCTTGAACTTGTCGAAAACCTTTTGCAACAAGTCGAGCTTTGTAGACAGTTATATTACCATCAACGTCAGTCTTCTTCTTAAAGATCCATTTATTCTCAATGGCTTGCCGATCATCGGGCAAGTCAACCAAAGTCCATACTTTGTTCTCATACATGGATCCCATCTCAGATTTCATGGCTTCCAGCCATTTCATGAATCTGGGCTCACCATCGCTTCTTCATAGTTAGTAGGTTCGCCATGGTCAAGTAACATGACTTCGAATAGGATTACCGTACCACTCTGGTGTGTATTTTATTCTGGTTGACCTACGGTTCAAGAGCAACTTGATCTGAAGTTTCATGATCAACATCATTAGTTTCCTCACCAATTGGTGTAGTTGTCACAGAACCGTTTCTTGTGATGAACTACTTTCCAATAAGGGAGCAGAATCTGATTATCTCATCAAGTTCTACTTTCCTCCCACTCACTTCTTTCGAGAGAAACTCCTTCTCTAGAAAGGATCCGAATTTAGCAACGAAAATCTTGCCTTCAGATCTGTGATAGAAGGTGTACCCATGATCTCCTTTGGGTATCCTATGAAGACACATTTCTCCGATTTGGGTTCGAGCTTATCTGGTTGAAGTTTCTTTACATAAGCATCTTAGCCCCAAACTTTAAGAAACGACAACTTTGGTTTCTTGCCAAACCACAGTTCATACGGTGTCGTCTCAACGGATTTAGATGGTGCCCTATTTAACGTGAACGTGGCCGTCTCTAAAGCATATCCCCAAAACGATAGCGCTAAATGAGTAAGAGACATCATAGATCGCACCATATCAAGTAAAGTACGATTACGACGTTCGGACACATCATTTCTCTGTGGTGTTCCGGGTGGCGTGAGTTGCGAAACTATTCCACATTGTTTCAAATGTAAACCAAACTCAGAACTCAAATATTCTCCTCCACGATCGGATCGTAGAAACTTTATTTTCTTGTTACGATGATTTTCCACTTCACTCTGAAATTCTTTGAACTTTTCAAATGTTTCAGATTTGTGTTTCATTAAGTAGATATACCCATATCTGCTCAAATCATCTGTGAAGGTGAGAAAATAACGATACCCGCCCCCTGCCTCAACATTCATTGGACCACAAACATCAGTATGTATGATTTCCAACAAATCAGTTGCTCGCTCCATAGTTCCGAGAACGGCGTTTTAGTCATCTTGCCCATGAGGCATGGTTCGCAAGTACCAAATGATTCATAATCAAGTGATTCCGTAAGCCCATCAAGATGGAGTTTCTTCATGCGTTTTACACCGATATGACCCAAACGGCAAGTGCCACAAATAAGTTGCATTATCATTATCAACTCTGCATCTTTTGGTTTCAACACTATGAATATGTGTATTACTACTATCGAGATTCAATAAAATAGACCACTCTTCAAGGGTGCATGACCATAAAAGATATTATTCATATAAATAGAACAACCATTATTCTCTGTCTTAAATGAATAACCGTCTCGCATTAAACAAGATCCAGATATAATGTTCATGCTCAACGCTGGAACCAAATAACAATTATTTAGGTCTAAAACTAATCCCGATGGTAGATGTAGAGGTAGCGTGCCGACTGCGATCACATCGACTTTGGAACCATTTCCCACGCATCGTCACCTCGCCCTTAGCCAATCTTCGCTTAATCCATAGTTCCTGCTTTGAGTTGCAAATATTAGCAATGTAACCAGATTATCAAATACCAGTACTATCATGCGAGTATTAGTAAGGTACACATCAATAACATGTATATCACATATACCTTTGATCACCTTGCCATCCTTCTTATCCGCCAAATACTTGGGGCAGTTCCGCTTCCAAAGGTCCGGTTGCTTGCGGTAAAACACTCGATTTCGTGCTTAGGTCCGCACTTGGGTTTCTTCTCTTGAGCAGCAACTTTCTTGCTGTTCTTTTGAAGTTCCCTTCTTCTTTCCTTTGCCCTTTTCTTGAAACTAGTGGTCTTGTTGACCATCAACACTTGATGCTCTTTCTTGATTTCTACCTCCATGACTTTTAGCATTGCGAAGATCTCGGAATTGTTTTGGTCATCCCTTGCATATTATAGTTCATCACGAAGCTCTTGTAGCTTGGTGGCGATGATTGTAGAATTCTGTCAATGACACTATCATCCTAAGAGTAACTCCCGGTTGAATCAAGTGATTATTATACCCGCATATTTTGAGTATATGTTCACCGACGTGAACTATTCTCCTCCATCTTGCAGCTATAGAACTTATTGGAGACTTCATATCTCTCAATCCGGGCATTTGCTTGAAATATTAACTTCAACTCCTGGAACATCTCATATGCTCCATGACGCTCAAAACGCCGTTGAAGACCCGGTTCTAAGCCGTAAAGCATGGCACACTGAACTATCGAGTAGTCATCGGCTTTGCTTGCCGACGTTCACAACTTCGGAGTTGCTCTGCTATTTGGGTGCTTCAGGGCGTAATTCTTACGTAAAGCAATGAGGATAATCCTCAAGTTACGGACCCAGTCCGTGTAATTGCTACCATCATCTTTCAACTTTGCTTTCTCAAGGAACGCATTAAAATTCAACGGAACAACAAAGACGAGCCATCTATCTACAAAGAAACATAGACAAGCAAAATACTATCGTGTACTAAGTTCATGATAAATTTAAGTTTAATTAATCATATTAAAACTCCCACTTAGACAGACATCTCTAGTCATCTAAGTGATTACGTGATCCAAATTAACTAAACCATGTCCGATCATCACGTGAGATGGAGTAGTTTCAATGGTGAACATCACTATGTTGATCATATCTACTATATGATTCACGTTCGACCTTTCGGTCTCCGTGTTCCGAGGCCATATCTGTATATGCTAGGCTCGCCAAGTTTAACCTGAGTATTCTGCGTGCGCAACTGTTTTGCACCCGTTGTATTTGAACGTAGAGCCTATCACACCCGATCATCATGTGGTGTCTCAAAGACGAAGAACTTTCGCAACGGTGCATACTCGTGGAGAACACTTCTTGATAATTTTAGTGAGAGATCATCTTATAATGCTACCGTCAATCAAAGCAAGATAAGATGCATAAAGGATAAACATCACGTGCAATCAATATAAGTGATATGATATGGTCATCATCATCTTGTGCTTGTGATCTCCATCGCCAAGCACCGTCATGATCACCATCGCCACCGGGCGCCGACACCTTGATCTCCATCGTAGCATCTTTGTCGCTTCGCCAACTATTGCTTCTATGACTATCGCTACCGCTTAGTGATAAAGTAAAGCAATTACATGGCGTTTGCATTTCATACAATAAGCGACAACCATATGGCTCCTGCCAGTTGCCGATAACTTCGGTTACAAAACATGATCATCTCATACAATAAAATATAGCATCACGTCTTGACCACATCACATCACAACATGCCCTGCAAAAACAAGTTAGACGTCCTCTACTTTGTTGTTGCAAGTTTTACGTGGCTGCTACGGGCTGAGCAAGAATTGTTCTTACCTACGCATCAAAACCACAACGATAGTTTGTCAAGTTGGTGCTGTTTTAACCTTCGCAAGGACCGGGCGTAGCCACACTCGGTTCAACTAAAGTGAGAGAGACAGACACCCGCCAATCACCTTTAAGCAACGAGTGCTCGTAGCGGTGAAACCAGTCTCGCGTAAGCGTCTGGCGTAATGTCAGTCCGGCCGCTTCATCTCACAATACCGCTGAACCAAAGTATGACATGCTGGTAAGCAAGATGACTTATATCGCCCACAACTCACTTGTGTTCTACTCGTGCATATGACATCAACGCATAAAACCAGGCTCGGATGCCACTGTTGGGGAACGTAGTAATTTCAAAATTTTCCCACGTACACACGTGACCATGGTGATGGCATAGCAATGAGAGGGGAGAGTGTCTGTCCACGCACTCGTGAGACCGAAAAGCGGAAGCGTTATAACAATGCGGTTGATGTAGTAAATGCGTCTTCACGATCCGACCGATCCAAGCACCGAACGTATGGCACCTCCGAGTTCTGCACACGTTCAGCTCGATGACGATCCCCGGGCTCCGATCCAGCAAAGCGTCGGGGATGAGTTCCGTCAGCACGACGACGTGGTGACGATGATGATGCTCCATCGACGCAGGCTTCGCCTAAGCTCATGACGATATGACTTCTCCGGTGCGTGGCTTTGCCTAAGCTCCGCGATGATATGACCAAGTGGAATATGGTGGAGGGGCACCGCACACGGCTAAGGAACGATCCGTAGATCAACTTGTGTGTCTTGGGGTGCCCCTGCCTCAGATATAAAGGAGCAAAGGGGGTGCGGCCAGCCCAAAGGCGGCGCTGGAGGAGTCCTACTCCCACCGGGAGTAGGACTCCCCTTCATAGTTGGAATAGGATTGGGAGGGGAAGAGAGAGAGGCGCCGCCCCCTCTCCTTGTCCTATTCGGACTAGAGGGAGGGGGCGCCCTGCCCCCGCCGCCCTTCCTCTTCTCCCTATTGCCCATCAAGGCCCATTGACCCCGGGGTTCCGTAACCCCGCTGTTCGATAACTTCCTGTTTTCATCCGAACCTTCCAAGTCCAAACATAGGCTTCCAATATATCAATCTTTATGTCTCGACCATTTCGAGACTCCTCGTCATGTCCGTGATCACATCCGGGACTCGAACAACCTTCGCACATCAAAACTTATAAACTCATAATGAATCGCCATCGAAACGTTGCGTGCGGACCCTACGGGTTCGAGAACTATGTAGACATGACCTAGAACCATTCTCGGTCAATAACCAATAGCGGAACACGGATGCCCATATTCGCTCCTACATATTCTACGAAGATCTTTATCGGTCAAACCGCATAACGATATCGTTGTTCCCTTTGCCATCGGTATGTTACTTACCCGAGATTCGATCGTCGGTATCCAATACCTAGTTCAATCTCATTCATCGTAAGTCTCTTTACTCGTTCGTAATACATCATCTCACAACTAACTCATTAATTGTAATGCTTGCAAGGCTTATGTGATGTGTATTACCGAGAAGGCCCGTAGATACCTCTTCGACAATCGGAGTGACAAAACCTAATCTCAAATACGCCAACCCAACAAGTACCTTTGGAGACACCTGTAGTACTCCTTTATGATCACCCAGATTCGTTGTGACGTTTGGTAGTACCCAAAGTGTTCCTCCGTAAACGGGAGTTGCATAATCTCATAGTTACAGGAACATGTATAAGTCATGAAGAAAGCAATAGCAATATACTAAACGATCAAGTGCTAAGCTAACGGAATGGGTCATGTCAATCACATCATTCTCCTAATGAGGTGATCCCATTAATCAAATGACAACACATGTCTATGGTTAGGAAACACAACCATCTTTGATTAATGAGCTAGTCTAGTAGAGGCATACTAGTGACTATCTGCTTGTCTATGTATTCACACATGTATTATGTTTCCGGTTAATACAATTCTAGCATGAATAATGAACATTTATCATGATATAAGGAAACAAATAATAACTTTATTA
The DNA here is from genome assembly GCA_021605145.1 of Aegilops bicornis. Classification (NCBI taxonomy): domain Eukaryota; kingdom Viridiplantae; phylum Streptophyta; class Magnoliopsida; order Poales; family Poaceae; genus Aegilops; species Aegilops bicornis. The sequence continues at coordinate 657,459,670 of CM038671.1, read as the reverse complement.
TTGCCTCTAGGGCATATTTCCTTCAGAAAATATATTTTTGTAGTTTAAAAAACATACCATTCAAAATAATTTCAACATGTATTTAAAAAATGTATTTAGAAAATTGTTTTCATAATGTTTAATGTGTATCAATATAATTTCCATACGTGTGCCGAAAATATAGAATGTGTATTGAGAAAAGTAGAAATATATAAAAAAGAGGAAAAACAAAATTTAAAAACAAAAAAGATGTAATCACAGAAAAAAATCATTGTTCAGGAAATCGGTAACTTGTAGTTGTTCAGCCTGCTTGGGAGTAGCGATTAATCGATGAATCGGCCTATTAACTGGATTAATCGGTCGATCATTAATCAGTAGATTAGTTAGGAACTTGCCAAAATATATCTATTTTTTACGTATTATACCATACTCTCATGTTCTCAGCTATGTAATATACCAAAATATGCTATTGTTTTGGTCGAACGCTCACTACTGAGGAGCGAGAGAGGTGGGAGGGGAGGGATTACTGACCAAAATTTTGGGCTTTGTTTGCCCACAAGTTAATGGACCAGCAGCGATTGATTATCCTAGCAACCAAGTAATCAGTCTGATATGCCAATTAATCGACCTGACAAGTTAACACGACGAATAGGTGTTATTCAATTCAGCCACCCTACGAGTAGCGATTAACTGGCCCGTTAATCGGATGAATTCTTGAATAGTGGAAAAAAATCATAAGATGGTGCTTTAGTGGTCACTAATTCTCCCACCTTTCCACCGACGACTTCACCATACCCTTGTAACCACTAGCAAGTCGTGTATTTGGATCCACATGGTTAGGTGATAGCTTGATTGTCGACGATATTGTGAATCCATCATATGGTTCCATAAGAACACTCTTGCCATGGAAGATCCACGGGTCACCATCCATTACCTTTTCCTACTCTCGAGATAGCCTTTTCGCCCCTCATTATATATAAAACAACATCCAATAAAGTACACGGCTGAATGATAAGATGGTGAGGCAGCCCCATACAACGCTGATCCCACTATAATCGGATCACGCACTACGCTACCACAAAAGAACATAGGAAGAGCTGAGTACAAACACCGCACTGCGCCCTAACACATCTAAACACCACGACAACGCCCCTATAGAGAAAATGGCGCAAAGTGTAGCCGCTGCCAAGTCCATAATGGACAAGGGTCTTCACCCGGAACCTTGATACATGTAGGAGCACCTCGACAACATCTTCAGGAAGAAAGCGGCACCCGCAAGCGTCGCGCCAAAGCGTGGAGCTTTAACTCGGTAGCTCCGTCGTGCCAGCACGAGGTCTTCAGGATAAGCGCTACAAGACCAACTCATCGGGTCCGGATCGGGCAGCGACGAGCCACCCCCGCTACACCTCTTGCCACCCACGCGACCAAGAGTGGTTGTCACCACCACCACCATGGAGCCCGCTGGAGAGCCACCTATGTGGACCGCCATTCAGAGTCGCCTCCCCAGTATCCATGTCCGAGAAACCACCAAGGATCCCCAACACAACATCCCAACCACAATAGAAAAGAGCGAAAGGTGCCTCCTTTTTCAAAGATCGAGGATGTCGCCTAGAGGGGGGTGAATAGGCGCGTTAAAATAATTATGGTTTAGGCTTGAACAAATGCGGAATAAACCTAGCGATTAATTTGTCAAGCACAAAACCTACAACAACTATGCTTGCCTATGTGCACCAACAACTTATGCTAAGCAAGATAAACAACTATGTGATAGCAAGATATATAACATGAAACACTATGGCTATCAAAAAGTAAAGTGCATAAGTAAAGGGTTTGGGTAAGAGATAACCGAGGCACGCGGAGACGATGATGTATCCTGAAGTTCACACCCTTGCGGAAGCTAATCTCCGTTTGGAGCGGTGTGGAGGCACAATGCTCCCCAAGAAGCCACTAGGGCCATCGTAATCTCCTCACGCCCTCGCACAATGCAAGATGTCGTGATTACACTAAGGGCCCTTGAGGGCGGTCACCGAACCCATACAAATGGCAACCCTTGGGTGGTCACCGAACCCGTACACTTTGGCAACCCTTGGGGGCGGTCACTGGAACCCGTCAAATTGCTCGGGGCGATCTCCACAACCTAATTGGAGACCCCGACGCTTGCCCGGAGCTTTACACCACAATGATTGAGCTTCGAACATCACCAACCGTCTAGGGCTCCCAAGCACCCAAGAGGAACAAGCTCTAGGGTACCAAGCACCCAAGAGTAATAAGCTTCTCAACTTGTAACTTCCACGTATCACCATGGAGAACTCAAACTGATGCAACTAATGCGATGGCTAGGGCACACGGAGTGCCCAAGTCCCTCACTCTCAAATCCCACCAAAGCAACGAAAGATATGGAAGAAAAAGAGAGGAAGAACAAGAAGGAGAACACCAAGAACTCCAAGATCTAGATCCAAAGGGTTCCCCTCACATAGAGGAGAAAGTGATTGGTGGAAATGTGGATCTAGATCTCCTCTCTCTCCCCCCGCCCCCCAAAACTAGCAAGAATCCATGGAGGGATTGAGAGATAGCAAGCTCGAAGAAGGTCAACAACGGGGGGAGAACTCGAGCTAAAGGGATAGATACCATTGGGGAAGAAGAACCCCTTCTATAGGACCCCACGAATCTGCCCATTATGTGCAGAAAACTAGAGGAGCGGTACAACCGCTACGAGTACCGGTACAACCGGAAAACACAGGAACCCTGCAGAAACCCTACTGAGCGGTACAACCGGTGGCGCCCGGGCGGTAGTACTGGTTGAAACGAGTAACCGGAACAACCGCTCCACCATCACTCAACAACCACTTAAAAACAAAGAGGAGTCACCCCTGAGCGGTAGTTGAGACGGTGGTTGCACCGGTGCAACCGCCAGGACCGAGCTCTGGTGGTGGCTAAGTATCAAGCGGTACAACTGCTCCGGACACTGGTAGTTTCGCTCAAAACTAGTTGAGCGGACTAACTGGGCCACCACCGCCCAAGAACTGCTCCACAACTGAAACCAGTCCGGTGGTAGCGCGGTAGTGGGCCGGTATAACCGCCTTGCTGCATACCTGGAGTTTTGCGAGCACCAGGAGGTACAACCGCCCGGGGGCAACGGTACAACCACTTGGAAAATTCCTGGAGATTGCAAATTTGGGGTATCACCCCCTAGGGCAGTACAACCGCTCGGGCCCATGGTACAACCGCAAGGGCAGAAACCAGAACAGACATAACAAATGCAGATGAGCTCCAATTTGAGCAAACCCGAGCTTGTTGGTTATAGTAAGAAGAGGCAGGGGAGGTATGACAAACATATAGAAGAGTGAAACCTTCAACAGAGAAGAACCGGCATAACCTCCAACATCGAAAACATCATAGAATATGCGTGTGAACTCCGTTTTTGATGAACTCGAGCATATCATGAAGATGACCAAAAGCTCTAAAACTCAAAAAGAGGAACACCAAACAAGAACCAAGAAAGATGATGCAAGGATGCAATGGTTTGAGCTCTCTATGAGCGATACGATCAAGCTACTCATCGAGAGCCCCCCTTGATAGTACGGCAATAGATCCTATAACCCGGTCTCCCAATTACCACCATGAGACCGGTAAAAAAATAAAACCTACCAAGGGCAAACCTTTGCCTTGCGCATGATCCACTTGAGCTAGATGATGACTCTCTTGTCCTCCTCAAGATGGACCACCTTTATTGATTGCGTTGGGTCAATGAAGACTAGTTGATTGCTCCCCCATACTCCACTATGGGTGAGCCACTCTTCGGCACCTCTTCACGAGTCCATTGTCACCACAATGGATGGCAATCTTCAAGCACTTGATCTCTTCGTGATGCTCCGCTTGAACTTGCATACCGCAATGTTGATGAAGATCACCACTTGATGTCATCCTCTCCATGGGTTGTATGATATCTTTCTCTTGATGCAAGCCCATGGAAACATACCTAACCCCACATAAAACTGTCACATAGACCATGGGTTAGTACACAAAGCGTAACGAACAGTGCTTACTGTCGGTGTCAAAACCGGTAGATCTTGGGTAAGGGGTCCTGAACTGTGCGTCTAATGATCGAAGGTAACAGGAGGCAGGGGACACGATGTTTACCCAGGTTCGGGCCCTCTTAATGGAGGTAATACCCTACTTCCTGCTTGATTGACTTTGATAAGTATAGGTGAGGGAGTCCTGGATTAGGGGGTGTCCGGATGGCCGGACTATAACCTTTGGCCGGACTCCTTGACTATGAAGATACAAGATTGAAGACTTCGTCCCGTGTCCGGATGGGACTTTCCTTGGCGTGGAAGGCAAGCTTGGCGATATGGATATGTAGATCTCCCATTTGTAACCGACTCTATGTAACCCTAACCCCCTCCGGTGTCTATATAAACCGGAGGGTTTTAGTCCGTAGGACGAACAACTATCATAACATAGGCTAGCTTCTAGGGTTTAGCCTCTCTGATCTCGTGGTAGATCTACTCTTGTACTACCCATATCATCAATATTAATCAAGCAGGAGTAGGGTTTTACCTCTATTGAGAGGGCCCGAACCTGGGTAAAAATATCGTGTCCCTTGTATCCTGTTACCATCCGCCTAGACGCACAGTTCGGGACCCCCTACCCGAGATCCGCCGGTTTTGACACCGACAATAGGGGTTACAAGAGTTGATCTACCTCGAGAACGTAGTGGCTAAACCCTAGATGTATAGCCTGTATGATTGTGATTATTCCCCTATGGACTAAACCCTCCGGTTTATATAGACATTGGAGGGACCTAGGGTTGTACAGAGTCGGTTTATAGAGAAAGGAAGATGCAAAATCCAAACGTCAAGCTTGCCATCCACATAAAGGAGAGTCCCACCCGGACACGGAGGACGACCTTCTGTCTTGAATCTTCGAGGCCCATCAGTCGGGCCCATATCGCATAGCCCGGACGGCCGAGGACCCCCTAGTCCAAGACTCCCTCAGTAGCCCCTGAACCGGGCTTCAATGACGATGTATCTGACGCGCAGATTGTCTTCGGCATTGAAAGGCGGGTTCCTTCTCCGAATACTCCAAAGCAGTCTTCCGCACACTAGAGCTGTATCCAACCCTGCTTACAACCCAAAGCTATAAAAGCAACAATACTTAAAACAAAATAAGTCATGTCCACGGGCGACTTTTTTGGCGAGACGTTATTTTCTGGCCCTGTCATTATTCTGAACCGTTTTACAGCCCCCGTTTTGCGTCTCGAGGGATGACCATTGACACGTCTTGTCAAAGCAGAGATCGTGTCCCCTTATCACGGGATTCTCATCAATGCGGGCTTGGGTAATCCAACCATGCCGTTTGCACCTCTTTTTGGGAATAGGCGAGGTTTAAGGCTTACGAGGGGGCGCTTGATATTCACTGCCTCTATAAGAGGACAAAGACCCATCTGTTCACCTCACGCCTTTTTCTTCCTCTGCCTTTCCATCCCTGAGCTCCAGTGCCCAAGTTCTAAACTTTCCCTTTGCCCCAACTTCTCCAGCAATGGCCGGATCCGGTTCCCAGGGCAAGTGAATGGCCTCCTCCATAATCGAGAAGGACATCAAAGATCTACACGAGGCGAGGTACCTGACGGCGGAGATTAAACACAGGCTTCCAACCCCGGGGCAGGTCATCCCCACCCCGGAGCCCAGTGAGAGGGTGGTATTTATCCTCCACTTCCTCCGAGGACTTGGGTTCACCCTTCATCCCTTCGTCCGAGGTCTCATGTACTACTACGGGCTGGATTTCCATGATCTGGCCCCGAATTCCTTCCTCCACATCTCGGCGTTTATCGTCGTGTGTGAGGCATTCCTCCGCGCCCCCAACACTTCGCCTTGTGGCTCAAGTTTTTAATGTGAAGCCGAAGTTGGTTGAGGGCCAACACGCCGACTGCGGTGGCGCCATGGTGAGCAAGCTCAACCATGTTACCTGGCCCAAAGGGAGATTTGTGGATACGGTCAAGGTATGGCAGCAGGAGTGGTTCTACATCACCGAACCCAGTGGTACCAAGTGGGCCACTGCTCCTGCTTTCAGATGTGGACCTTCGTTGCGACTCGCGTCCTGGACCAACAAGGGTATAGATTGGGGATCACCTGATGAAGTATCGACGCCGCAGAAGTGCATCAAGAGCATGATAGCGAAGGACATCACCCTTGCTGATGTGATCCAGGTGATGCTTATCCGCCAAGATCTTCCCTGCCAACGACGGCCTCTCAAAATGTGGGAGTTTAATCCAGAAGGGCCACAGACCCTGCAACGATTATTCGGCATGACACACAAAGGGATCTGGAAGCTGCTCTTTAAGAAGAAGAAGACGTGGCCAAGGACGTCTGACGGCACCGGCCTCGACTGCAACAATCCGGCTTCCCCAGTAAGTATTATATTTCCGAACATTACTTAGCTCGTCAATCTTAGGGAGGGGTACTAAAAATTCCATCTCCCGAATAGGACTTGACAAAGAAGGCGGAGCGGATTAAGTGTTTGGCCCCCTCTCCCCGAAAACCCAGCCGAGCCTCTGTTGATGAGGATGCTGGTCCCGGTGCCCTACCAGGCGCCGGCGAAGAAGGACAAGAAGAATAAAAGCAAGGAGGCTGAAGGTGGCCTCCATCACGAAGATACTTCGGGCGCTATGTCCAGAGGAACCGAGGTTCCTTCCTCTCACGAGGGAGACGAAGACGAGGACGAGGAGGAGGAGGAGGAAGAGAACCCTCCTCTCAAAGGGAATAAGAGGGCGGCCTCCGTAGATCCGGAGGAGGGGGCGTCCAAGAGGGGAAAGATATCCCTCTCGGATGATTCGGATTCGGGCCCCGAAGCTGTCCCCAAGCGCTGCCCTTGAGCCAAGCCCCTTGCCGACTCGTAAGTACCTTAAGATGCCTTACGTACGTCCAATCTTTTTATAAATTATAAGAATAATATCAAATTTCGTGTTCCAGTCCGGCCCGTATATCCCTCAAGAATCATTGTCATCGGGGGATATTTCACCAGAGAAGATGGAGAGCGAGACGCCTACACAAGCTTCCCCGCCTCCAAGGGTGGACGACACCGAGGTGTCATCCCAAAGGATTTCTCTGGGCTCCGGAGAAGTGCGGGTGGGGACCAAGACGGCGCCAGAGGATAACGCCTTGGCTGCCGAGAACATGAGGGGCGCAACCCTCATTGAGACCAGTGACGTGGGTCCTGGATCATCCGACCCCCGACCGAATACTGTTCCAGAGACACAAACGGCTCCAGAGCCGAGTCAGCAGCCCCCTCCACGAGAGGGGGAGACAGCTATTCCGGCGGCGACCTCTACGAATGTAGAGGTGCCGAACATGCTGATGGATGCTCTGCAAAGTACGTCCGTCTTGGAGGAGCACTGTACCTTGATGGGTACAGTTGTTGAGAAGGTTCAGTCCGCTAAGAGCGGACTGAATGAAGCCTTCACGAGCCTACTAACAGGCTTCAAGGTATGCGATGTAATGTTTTTAGCCGCTTTTCATATGAAAAATCTGCCTGTATATAGATAGTAGCCCCTGAGACTCCGCTTGGCCAATGAAGGAGGGCGAATAGAGGGTCTATAAATATCCGCAGGAAATAACATACTTATCTTTTGATAAAAAAACAGGCTTCACTGTTAGCGGCGACCGCTCAGGACGACGAAGTTTACGAACTGAAGCGGAAACTGCAGCTGGTCGACGAGGACAATATTGATACGTCTCCAACGTATCTATAATTTTTGATTGTTCCATGCTATTATATTACCCCTTTTGGATGTTTATGGGCTTTATTTTACACATTTATATCATTTTTGGGACTAACCTACTAACCGGAGGCCCAACCCATATTGCTGTTTTTTTGCCTATTTCAGTATTTCGAAGAAAAGGAATATCAAACGGAGTCCAAACGGAATGAAACCTTCGGGAGCGTGATTTTTGGAACGAACGTGATCTAGAGGACTTGGAGTGCAAGTCAAGAAGCAGCCGACGCTCCCACGAGATAGGAGGGCGTGCCCCCCTATAAGGCGCGCCCCCTGTCTCGTGGGCCCCTCGAGTGTCCACCGACGTACTTCTTCCTCCTATATAAGCCTACGTACCCCGAAAACATCCAGGGAGCAGATGAAACACAATTTCCACCACCGTAACCTTCTGTATCCGCGAGATCCCATCTTGGAGCCTTCGCCGGTGTTCTGCCGAAGGGGGAATCGACCACGGAGGGCTTCTACATCAACATCCTTGCCCCTCCGATGAGTTGTGAGTAGTTTACCACAGACCTACGAGTCCATAGTTATTAGCTAGATGGCTTCTTCTCTCTTTTTGGATCTCAATACAATGTTCTCCCCCTCTCTTGTGGAGATCTATTCGATGTAAACTCTTTTTGTGGTGTATTTGTCGAGATCCAATGAATTGTGGGTTTATGATCAAGTTTATCTATGAGTAATATTTGAATCTTCTCCGAATTCTTTTATGTGTGATTGAGTTATCTTTGCAAGTCTCTTCGAAATATCAGTTTGGTTTGGCCTACTAGATTGATCTTTCTTGCCATGGGAGAAGTGCTTAGCTTTGGGTTCAATCTTATGTGTCCTTACCCAAAGGATGTATAGGGGTTGCAAGGCACGTATTGTATTGTTGCCATCGAGGATAACAAGATGGGGTTTATATCATATTGCTTGAGTTTATCCCTCTACATTTTGTCATCTTGCTTAATGCGTTACTCTGTTCTTATGAACTTAATACTCTAGATGCAGGCAGGAGTCGGTGGATGTGTGGAGTAATAGTAGTAGATGGAGGCAGGAGTCGGTCTACTTGTTACGGACGTGATGCCTATATACATGATCATGCCTAGATAATCTCATAATTATTCGCTTTTCTATCAATTGCTCAACAGTAATTTGTTCACCCACCGTAATACTTATGCTATCTTGAGAGAAGCCACTAGTGAAACCTATGGCCCCCGGGTCTATCTCTTATCATATTTTCTTTCAATCTACTTTTATTTGCATCGTTACTTTTTGCATCTATATTATAAAATACCAAAAATATATTTATCTTATCATACTATCTTTATTAGATCTCACCTTCGCAAGTGGCCGTGAAGGGATTGACAACCCCTTTATTGCATTGGTTGCGAGTTCTTTGTTTGTTTGTGTAGGTGCATGGGACTTTTGAGGAGCCTCCTACTGGATTGATACCTTAGTTCTCAAAAACTGAGGGAGATACTTACGCTACTATTGCTGCATCACCCTCTCCTCTTCGAGGAAAACCAACGCAAGCTCAAGACGTAGCAAGAAGGATTTCTGGCGCCGCTGTCGGGAGGTCTTCGCCAAGTCAAGACATACCAAGTACCCATCACAAACCCATCTCCCTCGCATTTACATTATTTGCCATTTGCCTCTCGTTTTCCTCTCCCCCACTTCACCCTTGCCGTTTTATTTGCCTCTCTTTCCCAATCTCCTCCTCTCTTTTCGCTTGCCTTTTTCTGTTTGCTTGTGTGTTGGATTACTTGTTGCCATGGCACAAGATAATACCAAATTGTGTGATTTCTCGAATACCAATAATAATGATTTCCTTAGTACTATGATTGCTCCTCTTAATGATGTTGAGTCTTGTGAAATCAATACTGCTTTGCTGAATCTTGTTATGAAAGATCAATTCGTCGGCCTTCCTAGCGAAGATGCCGCTACTCATCTAAACAACTTTGTTGATTTGTGTTATATGCAAAAGAAGAAAGATACGGATAACAATATTGTCAAATTGAAGTTATTTCCATTTTCACTTAGAGATCATGCTAAAGTTTGGTTTTCGTCTTTGCCTAAAAATAGTATTGATTCTTGGAACAAGTGCAAAGATAATTTTATCTCTAAGTATTTTCCTCCCGCTAAGATTATCACTCTTAGGAACGATATTATGAATTTTAAACAACTTGATCATGAGCATGTTGCCCAATCTTGGGAAAGAATGAAATTGATGCTTCACAATTGCCCTACTCATGGTTTGAATTTATGGATGATCATACAAAAAATTTATGCCGGTTTGAACTTTGCTTCTAGAAATCTCTTAGATTCGGCCGCGGGAGGCGCGTTTATGGAAATAATGTTAGGAGATGCTACAAAACTTCTTGATAATATTATGGCTAATTATTCTCAATGGCACACCGAAAGATCTTCTAGTAAAAAAGTGCATGATATATAATAAATCAATGTTTTGAGTGGAAAGATGGATGAACTTATGAAACTGTTTGCTACTAAAAATACTCCTCTTGATCCCAATTATATGCCTTTGTCTTCCTTGATTGAGAATAATAATGAATCTATGGATGTGAATTTTGTTGGTAGGAATAGTTTTGGAAACAATGCTTATAGAGGAAACTTTAATGCTAAACCGTTCCCTAGTAATTCCTCTAATAATTATGGAAATTCCTACAATAATTCTTATGGTAATTTTAATAAGATGCCCTCTGATTTTGAGAATAGTGTGAAAGAATTTATGATTTCTCAAAAGAATTTTAATGCTTTGCTTGAAGAAAAGTTGCTCAAAGTTGATGATTGGGCTAGGAACGTTGATAGACTTTCGCTTAATGTTGATTCTCTTAAACTTAGATCTTCTCCTCCTAAGCATGATATCAATGAGTCTCTCAAAGTAATGAGAATTTCCATTGACGAGTGTAAGGAAAGAACCGCTAGATTGCGTGCAAAGAAAGATAGCTTTATAAAAGCGTGTTCTTCTAGTTTCCATGAAAATAATGATGAGGATCTTAAAGTTATTGATGCGTATCCTATTACATCTATCTTTTGCAATATGAATTTTGATAATTATGGGACTGATGATGAGTCAACTTTACCTAGAAGGCGTCCCAAGAATTCAGAGTTTTTAGATCTTGATGCTAAATTTGGTAAAAGTGGGATTGGAGAGGTCACAACTTTAAATAGTAGTGAACCCACTATTCGGATTTGAAGGAATTTGATTACGATAATTGTTCTTTAGAAGGTTGTATTTCCTTGTTGCAATCCGTTGTTAATTCTCCACATGCTTATAGTCAAAACAAAGCTTTTACCAAACATATTGTTGATGCCTTGATGCAATCTTATGATGAAAAACTTAATTTGGAAGTTTCTATACCTAGAAAACTTAATGATGAGTGGGCACCTACTATAAATATTAGAATTAAAGATCATGAGTGTTTTGCTTTGTCTGATTTGGGTGCTAGTGTTTCCACGATTCCGAAAACTTTATGTGATATTCTAGGTTTCCATGATCTTGATGATTGCTCTCTAAATTTGCACCTTGCGTATTCCACCATTAGAAATCCTATGGGAAGGATCAATTATGTTATTATTGTTGCAAATAGAAATTTGGTGTCCGTAGATTTTATCGTTCTTGATATAGATTGCAATCTTTCTTGCCCTATTATTCTTGGTAGACCTTTCCTTAGAACGATTGGTGCGATTATTGATATGAAGGAAGGGAATATTAGATTCCAATTTCCATTAAAGAAAGCCATGAAGCACTTTCCTAGAAGGAAAGTAAAATTACCTTATGAATCTATCATGCGGGCTACTTATGAATTTAGTGCCAAAGATGGCACCTGTTAGATCTATCTTTGCTTTTATGCCTAGCTAGGGGCGTTAAACGATAGCGCTAGTTGGGAGGCAACCCAATTTTCTTTATGTTTTTTGTTTTTGCTCCTGTTTAGTAATAAATATTGCATCTACCTTCTGTTTAGATGTGTTTTTATCTTTTAATTAGTGTTTGTGCCAAGTAGAACCTATAGGATAACCTATGATGATAGTTGATTTGATTCTGCTGAAAAACAGAAACTTTATGTGCACGAATATAATTGTTTTAAATCACAGAAACGTGCTTTTGCGTTGATTCTTTTCGCTGCGGATCAACAAACAAATTTTCCAGTACTTACTATTTTGGTAGGATTTTTAGAGTACCATAATTTTGCGTTAGTTACAGATTGCTACAGACTGTTCTGTTTTTGACAGATTCTGTTTTTCGTGTGTTGTTTGCTTATTTTGATGCATCTATGACCAATAAAATAGTTTATAAACCATAGAGAAGTTGGAATACAGTAGGTTTAACACCAAAATAAATAAAGAATGAGTTCATTACAGTACCTTATGTGGTGGTTTTGGTTTCTTTCACTAACGGAGCTTATAAGATTTCCTGTTGAGTTTTGTGTTGTGAAGTTTTCAAGTTTTGGGTAAAGCTTTTATGGACTATGGAATAAGGAGTGGCAAGAGCCTAAGCTTGGGGATTCCCAAGGCACCCCAAGATATTCAAGAATAGCCAAAATCCTAAGCTTGGGGATGCCCCGGGAAGGCATCCCCTCTTTCGTCTTCGTTCATTGGTAACTTTACTTGGAGCTATATTTTTATTCGCCACATGATATGTGTTTTGCTTGGAGCGTCGTGTATTATATTAGTATTTTATTTTTAGTTTAACACAATCATCCTTGCTGTACACACCTTTTGGGAGAAGCCTATTTGATTAGAATTTGCTAGAATACTCTATGTGCTTCACTTATATCTTTTGAGCTTGATAGTTTTTGCTCTAGTGCTTCACTTATATCTTTTAGAGCACGGTGGTGTCTTAATTTTGAAGAAATTTCTAATCTCTCATGCTTCACTTATATATTTTTGAGAGTCTTTTAGAACAGCATGGTACTTGCTATGGTTACAAAGTTGGTCCTAGAATGATGAGCATCCAAGTTGGGTATAATAAAAACTATCATAGGAAGAGAATTGTATGCTATGATCAATTTGATGCTTGATAATTGTTTTGAGATATAAAGGTAGTAATGCTAGGGTCATGCTAGTGGGTAATTATGAAATTGAGAAATACTTTTGTTGAAGTTGGCAAGTCCCGTAGCATGCACGTATGGTAAAAGTTGTGTCACAAATTTGTTGCATGAGGTGCTCTTTTGATTGTCTTCCTTATGAGTGGCAGTCGGGGACGAGCGATGGTATTTTCCTACCAATCTATCCCTCTTGGGGCATGCGTAGTAGTACTTTGCTTCGAGGGCTAAGTAGACTTTTGCAATAAGTATATGAGTTATTTTTGACTAATGTGAGTCCATGGATATACGCACACTCATCCTTCCACTTTGCTAACCTTTATTATTACCCCGCAACTTTCGCCGGTATCATGAACCCTTTATTTACCTTCTTCAAAACAGCCACCATACCTAGCTATTATGGCATTTCCATAGCCATTCCGAGATATATTACCATGCAAGTTTCCACCGTTCCGTTTATTATGACACGTTCCATCATTGTCATATTGCTCTTTGCATGATCATGTAGTTGACATCGTATTTGTGGCAAGGCCACTTTCATAATTTTCATACATGTCACTCTTGATTGATTGCATATCCCGGTACACCGCCGGAGGCATTCATATAGAGTCATATCTTGTTCTATCTTTGAGTTGTAATTTTTGAGTTGTAATTTTTGAGTTGTAAATCCATAAAAGTGTGATGATCTTCATTATTAGAGCATTGTCCTGGTGAGGAAAGGATGATGAAGGCTATGATTCCCCCATAAGTCGGGATGAGACTTCGGACTTTAAAAAAAGAAAAAAATGAGAAAAAAATGAGAAAAAAAAGAAGAGAAAGGCCAAAGAAAAAAAAGAGAAAAAAAGGAAGAAAGAAAAAAAAGAGAAAAAAATGAGAGAAAAAGATAGAAGGGACAATGCTACTATCTCTTTTTCCACACTTGTGCTTCAAAGTAGCACCATGATCTTCATGATAGAGAGTCTCCTATGTTGTCACTTTCATATACTAAGTGGGAATTTTTCATTGTAGAACTTGGCTTGTATATTCCAATGATGGGCTTCCTCAAAATGCCCTAGGTCTTCGTGAGCAAGCAAGTTGGATGCACATCCACTTAGTTTCTTTTGTTGAGCTTTCATATATTTATAGCTCTAGTGCATCCGTTGCATGACAATCCCTACTCACTCACATTGATATCTATTAATGGGCATCTCCATATAGCCCGTTAATACGCCTAGTTGATGTGAGACTATCTTCTCCCTTTTTGTCCTCACAACCACCACCACATACCACCATAGTGTTATGTCCATGGCTTGCGCTCATGTATTGCGTAAGAGTTGAAAAAGCTGAAGCGCTGCTAAAAAAGTATGAAACAATTGCTCGGCTCACATCGGGGTTGTGCATGATGGGAGTATTTTGTGTAATGAAAATGAAGCATGGCCTAACTATATGATTTTCTAGGGATAAGCTTTCTTTGGCTATGCTATTTTGATAGGACATGATTATTTGTTAGTATGCTTCGAAGCATTATTATTTTTATGTTTTATAAGCTTTTATTTTGAATCATTTGGATCTTAACATTCATGCCACAATAAAGAAAATTACATTGAGAATTATGCTAGGTAGCATTCCACATCAAAAATTTCTTTTTTATCATTTACCTACTCGAAGACGAGTAGGAATTAAGCTTAGATGCTTGATACGTCTCCAACGTATCTATAATTTTGATTGTTCCATGCTATTATATTACCCCTTTTGGATGTTTATGGGCTTTATTTTACACATTTATATCATTTTTGGGAATAACCTACTAACCGGAGGCCCAGCCCATATTGCTGTTTTTGCCTATTTCAAGATTTCAAGAAAAGGAATATCAAACAGAGTCCAAACGGAATGAAACCTTCGGGAGCGTGATTTGTGGAACGAACGTGATCCAGAGGACTTGGAGTGCAAGTCAAGAAGCAACCGAGGCTCCCACGAGATAGGAGGGCGCCCCCCCCCCCGCTATAGGGCGCGCCCCTGTCTCGTGGGCCCCTCGGGCGTCCACCGACGTACTTCTTCCTCCTATATAAGCCTACGTACCCCGAAAACATCCAGGGAGCAGACGAAACATAATTTCCACCACCGTAACCTTCTATATCCGCGAGACCCCATCTTGGAGCCTTCGCCAGCGTTCTGCCGGAGGGGGAATCGACCACGGAGGGCTTCTACATCAACATCCTTGCCCCTCCGATGAGTTGTGATTAGTTTACCACAGACCTACGGGTCCATAGTTATTAGCTAGATGGCTTCTTCTCTTTTTGGATCTCAATACAATGTTCTCCCCCTCTCTTGTGGAGATCTATTCGATGTAAACTCTTTTTGCGGTGTGTTTGTCGAGATCCGATGAATTGTGGGTTTATGATCAAGTTTATCTATGAATAATATTTGAATCTTCTCTGAATTCTTTTATGTGTGATTGAGTTCTCTTTGCAAGTCTCTTCGAATTATCAGTTTGGCTTGGCCTACTAGATTGATCTTTCTTGCCATGGGAGAAGTGCTTAGCTTTGGGTTCAATCTTGCCGTGTCCTTACCCAGTGATAGAAAGGGTTGCAAGGCACGTATTGTATTGTTGCCATCGAGGATAACAAGATGGGGTTTATATCATATTGCTTGAGTTTATCCCTCTACATTATGTCATCTTGCTTAATGCGTTACTCTGTTCTTATGAACTTAGTACTCTAGATGCAGGCATGAGTCGGTGGATGTGTGGAGTAATAGTAGTAGATGCAGGCAGGAGTCGGTCTACTTGTTACGGACGTGATGCCTATATACATGATCGTGCCTAGATAATCTCATAATTATTCGCTTTTCTATCAATTGCTCAACAGTAATTTGTTCACCCACTGTAATACTTATGCTATCTTGAGAGAAGCCACTAGTGAAACCTATGGGCCCCGGGTCTATCTCTTATCATATTTGCTTTCAATCTACTTTTATTTGCATCTTTACTTTTTGCATCTATATTATAAAACACCAAAAATATATTTATCTTATCATACTATCTTTATTATATCTCACTTTTGCAAGTGGCCGTGAAGGGATTGACAACCCCTTTATTGCGTTGGTTGCGAGTTGTTTGTTTGTTTGTGTAGGTGCGTGGGACTTTTGAGGAGCCTCCTACTGGATTGATACCTTGGTTCTCAAAAACTGAGGGAAATACTTACGCTACTATTGCTGCATCACCCTCTCCTCTTCGAGGAAAACCAACGCAAGCTCAAGACGTAGCAAATATCCGTATTAATAAGCAGCTTGACGAGGCGTGGGGTATGTTTCAAGTACTCCATATACAATTGAATTAGTTTGTAAATACTAAGTTGAAGCTTACGCGCTGCTATATGCATAATTGCAGATGGCACTGCTGAGGTCGAGACCCTCAGGAGTGGCCTTGCCCGCGCGAAGGAGCAGGCAAGGGTGAGCGATGCGGCTGCTGATCTGAAGGCCGAACAGGCCACCCGGCGCCAGTTCGAGGAGCGGGTATCCGAAGTTGAGCAAGAGCTCAAGGACACCACTCGCAAGTGCGAGCTCCTCGAGGAGGAGAATAAAGCTAACGCGGCTGAAATTGCCAAGGCCCTTCAGGAAGCCCAAGAGGTGAGGTCTGAATCCCGAGCGGCTCGCGAGGAGATCCGACAGGCCGGACAGATAGCGGCTGGTAAGCCCGTCCTTTTATAGTCTAAGTTTGGCGATCAGAGGTATGCCTTGCTTAATCGACTATGGAGTTCTCCAGACGCCTTTGCGGATCTTCCGAAGAGCGCCGTCGACTCTGCGCAATTCTACTGAGCCCAGGAGGGGCATGCGACGAAGAAATTGTTCTGGTCGCGGTTCGTGACGCAGGAGCGCTTGGCGATGCTGAACGACCAGATGGCACAGTGGGCTGAGCTGCATAAGATGTCCGGAGCGGCCATGTAGGAGGTCATAGTCCGGCTGTGGCCAGCCGAACCCATTCCGAGCAGCTATTTCGGCCTAGTGCAGCGACTCATCGATGTCGTGCCCCGAATTGATGCAATCAAGCGGTCAGTGTGCATAGAAGGTGCACGGATATCCTTCGCCCGTGTTAAGGTGCACTGGGCGAAGATGAAGGCCGTCGTTATCGCGTTTGAGGGTCCTCCTGAAGGCAAGGACCACCGCACGCCGGAGCGCTATTTAGACGACGTCCTAGAGGGTGCCCACTTGATAGAGGGTCAATGCCGAAAGGACACTATATTCAAATGAATGTATCCGAATGACTGAGACGTGTGTATTATATATATTAAGGCTTTGTGATATATTTGTGCCACTGTTCTGAAAGTTCTTTCCTCCTGTGCGATCGTTTTTGTATTCCTGAGAGTTCTCCAGTTGTCGGCTTCGGCCCCCACGTAGATGCTATGGGGGTGTTCGGAATGGCACATGAGCACTCTTGTCCCAACGTCTTGGTCCGTAACGGAGGTGTCAGTGCGGCGAACAAGGCAATCGGACTATATGGCTTTACCACTCTCACCTAGCCATAGGAATTTTACGATGGGGCTATAAAATAGCCCTTGGAACATATGCGGCTATCCGAATGCGGATGCGTTGCGTACATGACCGGAAAAACAGTCCCTCGTTTAATACCGAAAAAATCATTAAAGATTTAGTAAGTCGCCGAGTGGCTGACCAGCTCTCGCCGCATCATGACAGTCAGTTTTCGGCTTTCTCTACTGAGGTGCTTGACCGGATGAACCAGAAACACAATCGCAGTAGTTCTCCCTTTACTACCCTAGCCGAACAAACGAAACATAAGGCAGCAAACACAGGAGCCGGGCAACCCAACTATTGACTGAAGACATGATTCGGAGCCGATGCATATAATGCTAAGTTCGGGATGCCGAAGTGTGCTACAAAGCTGTTTGGGCTTTTGTTCGGCGGCACATATGTGTCCGTATAGAGCCCCTGGCAATGGGTGTCGAGGTGAGTGAGACAACCGGGGAGACAGAGTATGGTTTTATGAATAAAGTTGGTACTGAAAAATTGTCCTCACTAGGATCTGATTGATACGTCAAGACGTGATCTTACAGAGGGTACCATAAACACCAAAGCTATTTTACATGCAGGGGGTCTAATAATAGGGAGAAAAGCTCAATACAGGTCTGTTGAATAAGGTTTGGTCTGAAGAGTCCTTTGGATGTCCCGTCGCACGTCTGCGCCGCTTTCGCCTTGTAGAGAGGGGTTCCTTGAAAGGAATGGTCTTTGGTTATCTGCACGAAACCGGGCTCGAAGAGAGTCCTTGTAAGTCCGTAGGATATATAGGTTCGAAAGCACCTGTGGTAGGAGAGAAAAAGTAATCGAAAAAAAGGTGGATGGTCATACAGGGTCAAACCATACTATAGACCTGTCTGTATTGTGCCTCTGTTGATGCCAGGGTATTTTGAGTGCATAATGATGCATGCGCGGTACGAGTTCCGCGGGTGTGGGCGGCGATTAGAGGAGGCAAAACTGCTAGTCTAGCTCTGGAAGTACCGAGCCGTCAGCTTGCAGGACTAACCGGACTCTTTTAACAAAGTCCCGCAGCTTGATGGCAGATGAGGTGTGCAGATTGAGGGAGCTGCACTGTACTTCGGCTGCGAGAGCTGCAGTATGCTCCTCCATACGGAGGGAGCGTTCTAGGTTTCCATTGACTGTTATGACACCGCGTGGACCGGGCATCTTGACCTTTAAATAAGCATAGTGTGGGACCGCGTTGAATCGAGCATAAGCGGTCCGTCGAGTAGTGTGCGATAGCCACTTCGGAAGGGGACGATATCGAAGATCAAGTCCTCACTGCGGAAGTTGTCGGGCGAGCCGAAGACGACCTCCTATGTTATTGAGCCCGAGCAATGGGCTTCTACACCAGGTATTACTCCTTTAAAGGTAGTTTTAGTGGGCTTGATTCGTGACGGATCAATGCCCATTTTGCGGACAGTGTCCTAGTAAAGCAGGTTAAGACTACTACCGCCCTCCATGAGGACTCGCGTGAGGTGGATGAGGGAGTCCTGTATTAGGGGGTCCTCGGACAGCCAGACTATATGCTTATGCCCGACTGTTGGACTATGAAGATACAAGATTGAAGACTTCGTCCCATGTCTGGGTGGGACTCTCCTTTGCGTGGAAGGCAAGCTTGGCAATTCGGATATGTAGATTTCCTTCTCTTTAACCGACTCTGTGTAACCCTAGCCCCCTCTGGTGTCTATATAAACCGGAGGGTTTAGTCCGTAGGACAACAGCAATCATAATAATAGGCTAGCTTCTAGGGTTAGCCTCTACGATCTCGTGGTAGATCAACTCTTCTAATACTTATATCATCAAGATCAATCAAGCAGGAAGTAGGGTATTACCTCCATAGAGAGGGCCCGAACCTGGGTAAACATAGTGTCCCTCGCCTCTTGTTACCATTAGCCTTAGACGCACAGTTCGGGACCCCCTACCCGAGATCCACCGGTTTTGACACCGACATTGGTGCTTTCATTGAGAGTTCCACTATGTCGTCACCATAAGGCTTGATGGCCCCTTCGATCATCTACAACGACGCGGTCTAGGGTGAGGTTTTCCTCCCCGAACAGATCTTCGTATTCGGCGGCTTCGCACTGCGGGCCAACTCGCTTGGCCATTTGGAGCAGATCGATAGCTACGAACCTGGCCATCAGGTCATGTTTGGAAGCCTGAATTACACCTCCGACATCCGCGGAGATTTGATCTTCGATGGATTCGAACCCATGACAGGTGCACCCTACGGTCGCGATGAGTATGACCTAGACCTGCCATCGGACGGTGTTCAGGAGATCACACCTGCAGCTGCCCTGGCTTTAAATCCGGTGTAGATCGCGCCATCCGAGGATGGGAGTATGGAGCCTGCCACGGAGGCCACATACTCGTCTCCGGCCATAGGCTCCGAACCACGTGCATCTGCACCCATCGGATCTAACTGGGCACCGATCATGGAGTTTAGCTCCGCGGATATCTTTCAGCACTCGCCCTTGGGCGACGTGCTAAACTCATTAAAATCTCTCTCCCTGTCAGGACACTCTTGACCGAACTATGTCCGGCTTGAGTGGGAAGCGGACGATAAAGGAATTCGTTACCCACCCACCACCCACTTAATAGCCACCGTCGATGACTTAACCGACATGCTTGATTTCAACTCCGAAGACATCGACGGTATGGACGACGATGCTGGAGAAGAACAGGAACCACCGCCCATAGTGCGCTGGACAGCCACCTCATCATAAGACATATATATGGTGGACACACCCAAAGAAAACAATGGCGAAGATCAAAAGGATGCAATGGAGGATGATCCTCTTGAGAAGCAACCCAAGCGCCAACGTCAACGACGCCGCTCTAAATCCCGCCATAGCAAAAACAGCGATACCGACACATGAGACAATAGCACTCCGGCTGATGCCAAAGACGAAAATAATAATCCTGCCCAGCCAAGCCTCGAGCAGGCCGGACGGAGGACGGGCAAGCTAGCCCTGATGAACAGGCAATGGATGAAGACTTGGAGGACGACAATTCTATGCCTCTCTCCGAAGATGAGGTGAGCCTCGGCGACAAAGAATTTATCGTGCCAGAGGATCCCGTCGAGCAGGAGCGCTTCAAGCGCCAGCTTATAGCCACTGCAAAGAGCCTGAAGAAAAAATAGCAGCAACTTCAAGCTGATCAAGATCTGCTCACTGACAGATGGACTGAGGTCCTGGCGGCCGAGGCATACGGACTCGAGCGCCCAACCAAAAGTTACCCGAGGCGCAGGTTGTTACCTCAATTCAAGGACGATGCACTAGAGCCTATACTACCAGCACAGGATGCAGCTGGCCGACCACCTCGTGGCTGAGACAAAGCGGCATATCAGCCCGAACACCAGCCCGCACCCTGTCGCCAAGCAAACAAGAACACAAAAGCCCGGGGCTACACGCATGACCTGCGAGATGAATTGAAAAACAAAGCAGGACAGTCAAGATCGATCTACGAATCGCGGGGGCGCGCCCCAACGCGTGACGATGACGGCCAAGCCGGATATACTAAATACAAATCCATCCGGGCTGAATACAGCAGACTAGTCTCATCCGAACTGCGTCGCGATGTAGCCCGGCATAGACGCGCCACACACCCCCTATGCTTCACTGACGAAGTAATGGAGCATGAATTCCTAGAAGGGTTTAAGCCCGTGAACATCAAACCATATGATGGGACAACAGACCCCGCGGTATGGATCGAAGATTTCCTTCTCCACATTCACATGGCCCGCGGTGATGATCTACATGACCTCAAGTACATCCCACTAAAACTCAAGGGACCAGCTCGGCACTGGCTGAATAGTTTGCCAGCAAACTCCATTGACAGTTGGGAGAACCTGGAAGACGCATTCCTTGACAACTTCCAGGGCACTTATGTGCGACCACCAGACACTGATGACTTAAGTCACATAACCCAACAGCCCGAAGAGTCAGCCAGGAAATTCTGGACTCGGTTCCTAACTAAAAAGAACCAAATTGTCGACTGTCCGGATGCCGAAGCCCTAGCGGCCTTTAAGCATAACATCCGTGACGAGTAGCTTGCCCGACACCTTGGCCAAGAGAAGCCTAAATCCATGGCAGCCCTTACGACACTCATGACCCGCTTTTGTGCGGGCGAGGACAGCTGGTTGGCTCGCAGCAGCATCACATCAAAAAATCCTGGCACTTCAGACGCCAGAGACAGCAATGGCAAGCCCCGGCGCAACAGACACAAGCGTCGCAATAATGGCGACAACGCAGAAGACACGACCGTCAATGCCGGATTTAGTGGCTCCAAGTCCGGTCAACGGAAGAATCCATTTAAAAGAAACAATCTGGGCCCGTCCAGCTTGGACCGCATACTCGATCGCTCATGTCAAATCCACGGCACCCCCGATAAACTACCCAACCACACCAACAGAGAATGTTGGGTATTCAAACAGGCCGGCAAGCTAAATGCCGAAAACAAGGAAAAGGGGTCACACAGTGATGACGACGAGGAACCCCGGCTACCGAACACAGGGGGACAGAAGAAATTTCCCCCAAAGTAAAAACGGTAAATATGGTATAGGCCACCCATATTCCCAAGCGGGAGTGGAAGCGCGCACTAAGGGACGTCTACGCGATGGAGCCAGTCGCCCCAAAGTTCAATCCATGGTCTTCCAGTCCGATCACCTTTGACCGCAGGGACCATCTGACCAGTATCTGTCATGGCGGCTCAGCTGCACTGGTCGTTGACCCTATCATTGATGGATTCCACCTCACACGAGTCCTCATGGACGGTGGCAGCAGCCTGAACCTGCTCTATCAGGATACATTGCGCAAAATGTGTATCGATCCCTCAAGGATCAAACCCACCAAAACCACCTTCAAAGGTGTTATATACCAGGTGTAGAGGCCTATTGTATAGGCTCAATCACACTAGAAGTGGTCTTTGGATCCCCGGACAACTTCTGAAGCGAAGAGTTAATCTTCGATATCGTCCCCTTCCGCAGTGGTTATTATGCACTGCTAGGACGAACCGCATTCGCCCGATTCAATGTGGTGCCACACTACGCCTACCTCAAGCTCAAGATGCCCGGACCCCGCGGTGTTATAACAGTCAATGGAAATACAGAGCGCTCCCTCTGTACGGAGGAGCACACTGCAGCCCTTGTAGCAGAAGTACAGAGCAGCCTCCTTAGGCAGACCTTCAATTCGGCAATAAAGCCCCCGGACACCGTCAAGCGAGTCCGGAGTACTCTGCAACAGGATTGCCCGGCCCGACCAGAGCTCGCCTAGAAATTCGGCCTCCGTCATCATCCCAGTCAAGCGGTGAAATTTGTGCTGCGGTCCACAATGCGGCTCAACCGCCCCAGAATCTGCATAGCTTCACCTTTTTCTTTCTTTCAGGTCCCTATCTTCTTGCGGCTCTTCCGATAACCTGATTATCGTACCATCATGAGACGGAAACACCAAGAAGGCAAGGAGCTTTGACGTACAAGGGAATCCCCAGGTGGTCTCTGATAACGATCGATATACCTGTTTTCATACCCACACGCAACTCGCTCTTGGTTAGGGCTTGTCAAATAGTCTTATTTGCTTATCGCACTACTTGTATACATACGCCTTGACGTATCATTCAAATAACACCGGAAAATAGTGTACAGCGTCAGCTTATTACTACATTTCTTTTTGTTCCTTGACTGTTTATTTTTTACAAATCGCACCCGTACATTCTGGTACGTTCAGTTCGCCAGGGGCTTCAGTGTACCCCATAACACGGCAAGAAAGTCCGAACACTTTCGACAGTGTGACACCCCGAACTTATAGCATTATATGCATCAGCTCTGAATCATGTCTTGGGTCAATAGTTGGGTTGCCCGGCTCCAGTGCTTGCTACCCTACATTCCGCTATATCAGCTAGGGTAGTAAAGGGAGAACTACTGGGATTGTGTCCCGGTTCTTCCGGACGAGCACCTCAGTAGAGAAAGCCGAAAACTAACTGTCATGATGCGACGAGAGCTGGTCGATGTTAGAGAGGTTTCAAATCCTTCAATATTTTTTCCACTTCATGCATGGAATCTGTCTTTGTCCGATTTAGGCGTGTATAGCGCCCCAATTCGGCCTTCCGAATACCAGGGGCTACGCCGAAATTTAAAATTATAGAACTTCTATGGCTAAGTGAGGGTGATAAAGTTGTATAGTACGATTGCCTTCTTCGTTGCGCTAAACACCTCCTTAAAGGACCAAAAAATTGGATAAAGAGTGTTTAGATTTATCCCAACACCCTGCATACTAGTTACACGGGGCGTAGTTTAATCGACCAACTCTTAGATTTTGTAAACGGCTGCACAGAAGGTAAAAGTTTAAATCAACAAGCATTATATTGCGCAAATGAACTTGTTTCATATTATAGGATAAAATGAGTGCATTCATTCAAAGATTACATCCTTAGTACATTGCTCCGCCACAAGGCGGGAGCCCTTCAGGACACTGTCATAATAATTTTCGGGCCGGCGGTGCTCCTTGCCCTTCGGTGGCCCCTCGGTCATCATCTTTTCTGCATCCATCTTCACCCAGTGCACTTTTGCGCGGGCGAAGGCCATTCGCGCACCTTCAATGCAAACCGACCGCTTTACTACTTCGAGTCGTGGGCAGGCACTCACAAGCCGCTTCACGAGACCGAAGTAGCTACTGGCATAGGCTCAGCAGGCCACAGACGGACTCTGAGGTCCTTCATGGCCAGTTCGGATGCCTTGTGCAGCTCGACCAGTTGCTTCAGCTGGTCGCTCAAGGGCATCGGATGTTCTGTCCCAAGATATTGGGACCAGAACAATTTCTCCATTGAGCAACCTTCCTCGGCTCGGTAGAACTCCGCGGCATCTGATATGCTGCACGGCAGATCCGCAAACGCTCCTAGAGAACTCCAAATTCGGGTAAGTAAAAGGAAAGTCTCCTTCACATGCTTGCTTTGCATAACAAATGCCTTACCTGCCGCAGTATTCTTGGCTGCTAGAATCTCCTGGAAGGCCTTCTTGGCTTCAGCTTTGGCGTCCTGCCCGCTTTGAAGGGCCTTAGCAAGCTCGGACTCTTGAGTCTTAGAGTCACGCTCCAAGGACTCGTATTTCTGGATGAAATCTTGGAGCTCTTGCTATACCTCGTTCACCCAGGCCTCTTGCTTCTCACGCTCAGCATGTTCCTTGGCTTCTTTGTCTTCGGCCTCGGCCAACACCTTCTTAAGGGCCGCCACTTTGGTCGTGGCCCCTATCAAAGTTCATGACACTTCTATCAGTCGAAACCATTTATCCTTTATAAATATAGAGATGGGGTATTGCGTACCTTGACTTTCCTCGAGCTGCCTCTTCACGAGGTCGAGCTCTCCCTCGGTCCGCTCCAGGTCCTGCTTTTGTCCAGAGAACTCCGCAGTACGAGCGGCAGCGGCCAGCAGCGACGCCTGCTTATTCACATAGACATCTTCTGTTAGACTCCTGCGAACATTATTTGATCCTCTGTTCGGCTTTTCTTTCCGAACACCAAACAGAGCATCAGGGGACACTGTCTATACTGTGATACTCTCTTACAATTCTGTTACTTACCTCAAAGCCTGTTAGAAGGCTAGCGCAGGCTTCGGTCAATCCGCTTTTGGTGGACCGGACCTTCTCAATCACCGTACTCATAAGAGTACAATGTTCTTCATCAATGGAAGCACCGCGAAGCGCTTCCAGCAAGTTGTCCGGTGCCTCCGGGTGGACAGAGGCCATTGGTACAGGCGGCTCGCCCTCCTTAGAGAGAGGCTGCCTGACTGAATTCGGAACCACTTGGGTTTCCGAAGCCGTATTCGGCTGGGGGCCAAACTGGCTGTGGCCCCCATTATCGGAGTCCATGGGAGTCTTCCCCCCCATGTGCGCGGCGACTGGGATTTCGCCTTGGGGCGTCTCCGGAACTGTCTCCCCTTGGCCCGGTATCCTTCGAGACAACACCTCAGTGTCATCCGCGGGCCTGGGGGAGGAGTCTGTCGGAAGCGAATCGTTGTTCATCGCGACGGGTCCAGAGACCCCTCCGAAGCGGAGGATATCTCGATGTTGGATTTGGCCGGACTGCAGGTGCACGTTTGGCATGATAAGAAGCGATAAAGCAAACATACCGGAAATACTATTGTGTCCGGATACTTACGACTTAGCCAGGGGCTTGTCCCTGGGCTCCCACTCCTCGTCGCTGTTGGTGGCTGCGGTGGAGTGGTCCGGAAGGAAGGTTTTTCCCGTCTTGGACACCTTGGCCTCCCCATGCGGGGCGGCCTTCCTCTTCTTTCTCCCCCCGGTGGGGGGGGGGGGTGGATATCCTCCTCCTCCACCTCATCTTCGGAGGAGGAGTGCGTCTTGGTGTCTTCGGACGTCATGTCCGATGCAACCTTGCGCTGGAGACCTTCTCTGGTCCCCGCGGTCGTCTTCTTGGCCTTCTTCTCCGGCACCTCATAGGGCGTCGGAAGCAGCATCTTCGTTAGAAGAGGTGATTCTGGATCTTCAGGTAGCGGAGCTGGAAAGTCGATCTGATCCGCTATCGCTACCCAGGCGTGTAAAATCGGCATGGAGGCTTAGATTCTTCCCGCGGATGTGCTGGTAAAAGGCATATCTTGCAAAATATGAAAACTTACCGGATTGGCTCGGTGTTTCGCGCTGAGTCCGCGATCTTCGGTTATGGGTGGTGGTACCTTGTTCACCTTGAAAAGCACCTTTCAGACGTCTTCGTGCATCATGCCGAAGAGCTCTCGCAGCGTCTGGTGTTCGGCCGGGTCGAACTCCCACAAATCGCAAACCCGTCTCTGACACGGGAGGATCCGGCGGAGGAGCATAACCTGGACCACGTTGACGAGCTTGATTTTCTTGCTTATCATATTTTGGACGCAGGTCTGAAGTCCGGTCAACTCTTCCGCTAGCCCAAGGCTAAGACCTTCTCTTTCCAGGAGGTGAGCCGCATGGGGACGCCAGATCGAAATTCAGGGGTCGCCGCCCAGTTGGTGTCGCGCGGCTTGGTAATGTAGAACCACCCCGATTGCCACCACTTCACAGTCTCCACAAAGGAACCTTCAGGCCAGGTGACATTGGGCATCTTGCCCACCATGGCGCCCCCGCACTCCGCTTGTTGGCTGCCCACCACCTTTGGCTTCACGTTCAAGGTCTTCAGCCATCGGCCGAAGTGGGGCGTGATGCGGAGGAACGCCTCGCACACAACGATGAACGCCGAGATGTTGAGGATGAAGTTGGGGGCCAGATCATGGAAGTCCAGCCCGTAGTAGAACAATAGTCCATGGACGAACGGGTGGAGGGGGAATCCCAGCCCGCGGACGAAGTGAGAGAGGAACACTACCCTTTCCTGGGGTTTCGGGGTAGGGATGATCTTCCCTTCAGCCGGAAGCCGATGCGTGATGTCTGTGGACAGGTATCCGGCCTCCCGAAGCTTCTTTATGCCCTCCTTCATGACGGAGGAGGCCATCCACTTGACTCTCGCTCCGGACATGTTCGGAATGATTTTTGCGGAGAAGGTGAAAGCTTGGGCGTTGGAGCTCGAGAATGGATGAGCAGAGGAAGAAGAAGGCGTGGGTGAAAAGGGGGAATCCTTATCTCCTTATAAAGGCAGCAGGGATCATGCGCCTCCCCACTTTCCTTGGAAACTCGCTTATTCCCCAAGTGTCGTGTTAATGGCGCGGTTGGGTTACCCACACCCGTATTGATGAGAATCCTGTGATAAGGGGACACGATCTCTGCTTCGACAAGACGTGCCAATAAAACTGCCTCGCAAAACGTGTAGTGGCAGGTTGGAAAAACGGTTTGAATAATAACCAGCCCGCGGCGTGATGTCATGCTAGGTAAAAGTTGACAGCAGAATAGACTTGTGGAATATTGTACTCTCTGCGGTGCTATGTGGAATTTATTTTGCAGAGCCGGACACGATTCTTGTGTGCAAGATCTACTTTGGAGTATTCGGAGAAGGAACCCGCCTTGCAATGCCGAAGACAATCTGCGCATTGGACTCATCGTCATTGAAGCCTCGTTCAGGGGCTACTGTGGGAGTCCTGGATTAGGGGGACCTCGGACAGCCGGACTATATGCTTATGCCAAACTGTTGGACTATGAAGATACAAGATTGAAGACTTCGTCTCGTGTCCGGGTGGGACTCTCCTTTGCGTGGAAGGGAAGCTTGGCAATTCGGATATATAGATTTCCTTCTCTGAAACCGACTCTTTGTAACCCTAGCCCTCTCCGGTGTCTATATAAACCGGAGGGTTTAGTCTGTAGGACAACAACAATCATAATCATAGGCTAGCTTCTAGGGTTAGCCTCTACGATCTCGTGGTAGATCAACTCTTGTAATACTTATATCTGTTGGGGAACGTAGTAATTTCAAAAAAAATCCTACGCACACGCAAGATCATGGTGATGCATAGCAACGAGAGGGGAGAGTGTCTCCACGTACCCTCGCAGAACAAAAGCGGAAGCGTTAGCACAACGCGGTTGATGTAGTCGTACGTCTTCACGATCCGAACGATCAAGTACCAAACGCACGACACCTCCGAGTTCAGCACACGTTCAGCTCGATGACGTCCCTCGAACTCCGATCCAGCCAAGCTTTGAGGGAGAGTTCCTTCAGCACGACGGCGTGGTGACGATGATGATGATGTTCTACCGACGCAAGGCTTCACCTAAGCACCGCTACGATATTATCGAGGTGGATTATGGTGGAGGGGGGCGCCGCACACGGCTAAGAGATCCAAGGGATCAATTGTTGTGTCTCCAAGGGGTGCCTCCCTCCCCGTATATAAAGGGGTGGAGGAGGGGGAGGTTGCTGGCCACCCTAGGCGCGCCCCATGAGGAGTCCTACTCCCACTGGGAGTAGGACTTCCCCCTTCCAAGTGGGAGGAGGAGAGAGAGAGGGGGGAAAGGAAAGGGGGGCGCCGCCCCCCCTCCTTGTCCAATTCGGACTGGGGGAAGAAGCGGCTGCCCTTGGCCGCCCTCCTCTTCTCCACTAGGGCCCAATAGGCCCATTAGACTCCCGGGGTTCCGTAACCCCCTGCATTCTCGGTATATGCCCGATACTTCCTGAAACCATTTCAGTGTCCGAACATAGTCATCCAATATATCAATCTTTATGTCTCGACCATTTCGAGACTCCTCGTCATGTCCGCGATCACATCCGGGACTCTGAACTACCTTCGGTACATCAAAACACATAACCTCATAATATAACCGTCATCGAACTTTAAGCGTGCAGACCCTACGGGTTCGAGAACTATGTAGACATGACCGAGACACGTCTCCGGTCAATAACCAATAGCGTAACCTGGATGCTCATATTGGCTCCCACATATTCTACGAAGATCTTTATCGGTCAAACCGCATAACAACATACGTTGTTCCCTTTGTCATCGGTATGTTACTTGCCCGAGATTCGATCGTCGGTATCTCAATACCTAGTTCAATCTCGTTTTCGTCAAGTCTCTTTACTCGTTACGTAATGCATCATCCCGTAACTAACTCATTAGCTACATTGCTTGCAAGGCTTATAGTGATGTGCATTATCGAGAGGGCCCAGAGATACCTCTCCGACAATCGGAGTGACAAATCCTAATCTCGAAATACGTCAACTCAACAAGTACCTTCAGAGACACCTGTAGAGCACCTTTATAATCACCCAGTTACGTTGTGAAGTTTGGTAGCACACAAAGTGTTCCTCCGGTAAGCGGGAGTTACATAATCTCCTAGTCATAGGAACATGTATAAGTCATGAAGAAAGCAATAGCAACATACTAAACGATCAAGTGCTAAGCTAACCAAATGGGTCAAGTCAATCACATCATTCTTCTAATGATGTGATCCCGCTGATCAAAAGATAACTCACATACATGGTTAGGAAACTCAACCATCTTTGATCAATGAGCTAGTCAAGTAGAGGCATACTAGTAACACTATGTTTGTCTATGTATTCACACATGTATTATATTTCCGGTTAATACAATTCTAGCATGAATAATAAACATTTATCATGATATGAGGAAATAAATAATAACTTTATTATTGCCTCTAGGGCATATTTCCTTCATTCTCCCACTTGCACTAGAGTCAATAATCTAGATTACATAGTAATGATTCTAACACCCATGGAGCCTTGGTGCTGATCATGTTTTGCTCGTGGAAGAGGCTTAGTCAACGGGTCTGCAACATTCAGATCCGTATGTATCTTGCAAATCTCTATGTCTCCCACCTAGACTTGGTCCCGGATGGAATTGAAGCATCTCTTGATGTGCTTGGTTCTCTTGTGAAATCTGGATTCCTTTGCCATGGCAATTGCACCAGTATTGTCACAAAAAAAATTCATTGGACCCGATGCACTAGGTATGACACTTAGATCGGATATGAACTCCTTCATCCAGACTCCTTCATTTCCTGCTTCCGAAGCAGCTATGTATTCTGCTTCACATGTAGATCCCACCACGACGCTTTGTTTAGAACTGCACCAACTGACAACTCCACCGTTCAATATAAACACGTATCCGATTTGCGATTTAGAATCGTCCGGATCAGTGTCAAAGCTTGCATCGACGTAACCATTTACGACTAGCTCTTTGTCACCTCCATAAACGAGAAACATATCCTTAATCCTTTTCAGGTATTTCAGGATGTTCTTGACCGTTGTCCAGTGATCCACTCCTGGATTACTTTGGTACCTCCCTACTAAACTAATAGCAAGGCACACATCAGGTCTGGTGCAAAGCATTGCATACATGATAGAGCCTATGGCTGAAGCATAGGGAACATCTTTCATTTTCTCTCTATCTTCTGCAGTGGCGGGCATTGATTCTGACTCAATTTCACACCTTGTATTACAGGCAAGAACCCTTTCTTTGCTTGATCCATTTTGAACTTTTTCAAAACTTTATCAAGGTACATACTTTGTGGAAGTCCAATTAAGCGTCTTGATCTATCTCTATAGATCTTGATGCCCAATATATAAGCAGCTTCACCGAAGTCTTTCATTGAAAAACTTTTATTCAAGTATCCTTTTATGCTATCCAGAAATTCTATATCATTTCCAATCAACAATATGTCGTCCACATATAATATTAGAAATGCTATGAGCTCCCACTCGGTTTATTGTAAATACAAAGCTTCTCCAAAAGTCTGTATAAAACCATATGCTTTGATCACACTATCAAAGCGTTTATTCCAACTCCGAGAGGCTTGCACCAGTCCATAAATGGATCATTTGGAGCTTGCACACTTTGTTAGCACCTTTTGGATCGACAAAACCTTCTGGTTGCATCATATACAACTCTTCTTCCGTAAATCCATTCAGAATGCAGTTTGACATCCATTTGCCAAATTTCATAATCATAAAATGCGGCAATTGCTAACATGATTCGGACAGACTTAAGCATCGCTACGGGTGAGAAAGTCTCATCGTAGTCAATCCCTTGAACTTGTCGAAAACCTTTCGCAACAAGTCAAGCTTTGTAGACAGTAACATTACCATCAACGTCAGTCTTCTTCTTGAAGATCCATTTATTCTCGATGGCTTGGCGATCATCGGGCAAGTCAACCAAAGTCCATACTTTGTTCTCATACATGGATCCCATCTCGGATTTCATGGCCTCAAGCCATTTTGCGGAATCTAGGCTCATCATCGCTTCCTCATAGTTTGTTGGTTCGCCATGGTCAAGTAACATGACCTCCAGAATAGGATTACCGTACCACTCTGGTGCGGATCTTACTCTGGTTGACCTACGAGGTTCGGTAGTAACTTGATCTAAAGTTTAATGATCAATATCATTAGCTTCCTCACTGATTGGTGTAGTCGTCACAGGAACCGGTTTCTGTGATGAACTATTTTCCAATAAGGGAGCAGGTACAGTTTACTCATCGAGTTCTACTTTCCTCCCACTCACTTCTTTCGAGAGAAACTCCTTCTCTAGAAACGATCCATTCTTGGCAATGAATTTCTTGCCTTCGGATTTGTGATAGAAGGTGTACCCAACAGTTTCCTTTGGTTATCCTATGAAGACACATTTCTCCGATTTGGGTTCGAGCTTATCAGGTTGAAGCTTTTTCACATAAGCATCGCAGCCCCAAACTTTAAGAAACGACAACTTCGGTTTCTTGCCAAACCACAGTTCATTCGTCTCAACGGATTTTGATGGCGCCCTATTTAACGTGAATGCGGCCGTCTCTAAAGAATAACCCCAAAATGATAGCGGTAAATCAGTAAGAGACATCATAGATCGCACCATATCTAGTAAAGTACGATTACAACGTTCGGACACACCATTACGATGTGGTGTTCCAGGTGGCGTGAGTTGCGAAACTATTCCGCATTGTTTTAAATGTAGACCAAACTCGTAACTCAAATATTCTCCTCCATGATCAGATCGTATAAACTTTATTTTCTTGTTACGATGATTTTCAACTTCACTATGAAATTCTTTGAACTTTTCAAATGTTTCAGACTTATGTTTCATTAAGTAGATATACCCAAATCTGTTTAAATCATCTATGAAGGTGAGAAAATTATGATACCTGCCGCGAGCCTCAACATTCATTGGACCACATACATCAGTCTCCAACAAATCAGTTGCTCGCTCCATAGTTCCGGAGAACGGCGTTTTAGTCATCTTGCCCATGAGGCATGGTTCGCAAGTACCAACTGATTCATAATCAAGTGATTCCAAAAGTCCATCAGTATGGAGTTTCTTCATGCGCTTTACACCAATATGGCCCAATGGCAGTGCCACAAATAAGTTGCACTATTATTATCAACTCTGCATCTTTTGGCTTCAACATTATGAATATGTGTATCACTACTATCGAGATTCATCAAAAATAGACCACTCTTCAAGGGTGCATGACCATAAAAGATATTACTCATATAAATAGAACAACCATTATTCTCAGATTTAAATGAATAACCGTCTCACATCAAACAAGATCCAGATATAAAGTTCATGCTCAACGCTGGCACCAAATAACAATTATTTAGGTATAAAACTAATCCCGAAGGTAGATGTAGAGGTAGCGTGCCGACGGCGATCACATCGACTTTGGAACCATTTCCCACGCCAAGATCGTCACTTCGCCCTTAGCCGGTGTTCGCTTAATCCGTAGTCCCCTGCTTTTGAGTTGCAAATATTAGCAATGTAACTAGTATCAAATACCCAGGTGCTACTGCGAGCTCTGGTAAGGTACACATCAATAACATGTATATCACATATACCTTTGTTCACCTTGCCATCCTTCTTATCCGCCAAATACTTGGGGTAGTTCCGCTTCCAGTGACCAGTCTGCTTGCAGTAGAAGCACTCAGTCTTAGGCTTAGGTCCAGACTTTGGTTTCTTCTCTTGAGCAGCAACTTGTTTGTTGTTCTTTTTTAAGTTCCCCTTCTTCTTCCCTTTGCCCTTTTTCTTGAAACTGGTGGTCTTATTGACCATCAACACTTGATGCTCCTTCTTGATTTCTACCTCCGCAGCCTTTAGCATTGCGAAGAGCTCGGGAATTGTCTTATCCATCCCTTGCATGTTATAGTTCATCACGAAGCTCTTGTAGCTTGGTGGTAGTGATTGAAGAATTATGTCAATGATGCAATCATCCGGAAGATTAACTCCCAGTTGAATCAAGTGATTGTTATACCCAGACATTCTGAGTATATGATCATTGACAAAACTATTCTCCTCCATCTTGCAGCTGTAGAACTTATTGGAGACTTCCTATCTATCAATCCAGGCATTTGCTTGAAATATTAACTTCAACTCCTGGAACATCTCATATGCTCCATGACGTTCAAAAAGTCGTTGAAGTCCCGTTTCTAAGCCGTAAAGCATGGCACACTGAACTATCGAGTAGTCATCGGCTTTGCTTTGCGAGACGTTCTTAACATCGTCAGTTGCATCTGCAGCAGGCCTGGCACCCAGCGGTGCTTCCAGGACATAATTCTTCTGTGCAGCAATGAGGATAATCCACAAGTTACGGACCCAGTCCGTGTAATTTCTACCATCATCTTTCAACTTTGCTTTCTCAAGGAACGCATTAAAATTCAATGGAACAACAGCATGAGCCATCTATCTACAACAACATAGACATGAAAAATACTATCAGGTACTAAGTTCATGATAAATTTAAGTTCAATTAATCATATTACTTAAGAACTCCCACTTAGATAGACATCCCTCTAATCATCTAAGTGATCACGTGATCCAAATCAACTAAACCATAACCGATCATCACATGAAATGGAGTAGTTTTCAATGGTGAACATCACTATGTTGATCATATCTACTATATGATTCACGCTCGACCTTTCAGTCTCGGTGTTCCGAGGCCATATCTGCATATGCTAGACTCGTGAAGTTTAACCTGAGTATTTTGCGTGTGCAAAACTGGCTTGCACCCGTTGTAGATGGACGTAGAGCTTATCACACCCGATCATCACGTGGTGTCTAGGCACGACGAACTTTGGCAATGGTGCATACTCAGGGAGAACACTTTTATGTTGAAATTTAGTGAGAGATCATCTTATAATGCTACCGTCAATCAAAGAAAGATAAGATGCATAAAAGATAAACATCACATGCAATCAATATAAGTAATATGATATTGCCATCATCATCTTGTGCTTGTGATCTCCATCTCCGAAGCACCATCATGATCACCATCGTCACCGGCGTGACACCTTGATCTCCATCGTAGCATCGTTGTCGTCTCGCCAACTATTGCTTCTATGACTATCGCTGCCGCTTAGTGATAAAGTAAAGAAATTACAGGGCGATTGCATTGCATACAATAAAGTGACAACCATATGGCTCCTGCCAGTTGCCAATAACTCGATTACAAAACATGATCATCTCATACAATAAAATACAGCATCATGCCTTGACCATATCACATCACAACATGCCCTGCAAAAACAAGTTAGACGTCCTCTACTTTGTTGTTGCAAGTTTTACGTGGTTGCTATGGGCTGAGCAAGAACCGTTCTTACATACGCATCAAAACCACAACGGTAGTTTGTCAAGTTAGTGTTGTTTTAACCTTCTCAAGGACCGGGCGTAGCCACACTCGGTTCAACTAAAGTTGGAGAAACTGACACCCGCTAGTCACCTATGTGCAAAGCACGGCGGTAAAACCAGTCTCGCGTAAGCGTATGCGTAATGTCGGTCTGGGCCGCTTCATCCAACAATACCGCCCGACCAAAGTGTGACATGCTGGTAAGCAGTATGACTTGTATCGCCCACAACTCACTTGTGTTCTACTCGTGCATATAACATCTACGCATAAAACCAGGCTCGGATGCCACTGTTGGAGAACATAGTAATTTAAAAAAAAATCCTATGCACACGCAAGATCATGGTGATGCATAGCAACGAGAGGGGAGAGTGTGTCCACGCACTCGTGAGACCGAAAAGCGGGCGTTAGCACAACGTGGTTGATGTAGTCGTACGTCTTCATGATCCGACCGATCAAGTACCAAACGCACGGCACCTTCGAGTTCAGCACACGTTCAGCTCGATGACGTCCCTCGAACTCCGATCCAGCCGAGCTTTGAGGGAGAATTCCGTCAGCGTGGTGACGATGATGATGTTCTACCGACGCAGCGCTTCGCCTAAGCACCGCTACGATATTATCGAGGTGGATTATGGTGGAGGGGGGCACCGCACGGCTAAGAGATCCAAGGGATCAATTGTTGTGTCTCCAAGGGACGCCTCCCTACCCGTATATAAAGGAGTGGAGGAGGGGGAGGGGGCCGGCCACCCTAGGCGCGCCCCATGAGGAGTCCTACTCCCACCGGGAGTAGGACTTCCCCCTTCCAAGTGGGAGTAGGAGAGGAGAGGAAAGGAGAGAGAGGGGGGGAAGGAAAGGGGGGCGCCGCCCCCCTCCTTGTCCAATTCAGACTGGGGGGCAAGGGGGCGCGTGGCTGCCCTTGGCCGCCCCTCCTCTTCTCCACTAGGGCCCAATAGGCCCATTAGTCTCCCGGGGGGTTCCGGTAACCCCCCGGTAGTCCGGTATATGCCCGATACTTCCTGAAACCATTCCGGTGTCCAGACATAGTCGTCCAATATATCAATCTTTATGTCTCGACTCGAGACTGCTCGTCATGTCCGTGACCACATCCGGGACTCCGAACTACCTTTGGTACATCAAAACACATAAACTCATAATATAACCGTCATCGAACTTTAAGCGTGCGGACCCTACGGGTTCGAGAACTATGTAGACATGACCGAGACAAGTCTCCGGTCAATAACCAAGAGCGGAACCTGGATGCTCACATTGTCTCCCACATATTCTACGAAGATCTTTATCGGTCAAACCGCATAACAATATATGTTGTTCCCTTTGTCATCGGTATGTTACTTGCCCGGGATTCGATCGTCGGTATCTCAATACCTAGTTCAATCTCGTTACTGGCAAGTCTCTTTACTCGTTACGTAATGCATTATCTCATAACTAACTCATTAGCTACATTGCTTGCTAGGCTTATAGTGATGTGCATTACCGAGAGGGCCCAGAGATACCTCTCCGACAATCGGAGTGACAAATCCTAATCTCGAAATACGTCAACTCAACAAGTACCTTCAGAGACACCTGTAGAGCACCTTTATAATCACCCAGTTACGTTGTGAAGTTTGGTAGCACACAAAGTGTTCCTCCGGTAAGCGGGAGTTACATAATCTCATAGTCATAGGAACATGTATAAGTCATGAAGAAAGCAATAGCAACATACTAGACGATCAAGTGCTAAGCTAACGAAATGGGTCAAGTCAATCACGTCATTCTTCTAATGATGTGATCCCACTGATCAAATGATAACTCATATCCGTGGTTAGGAAACTCAACCATCTTTGATCAATGATCTAGTCAAGTAGAGGCATACTAGTGACACTATGTTTGTCTATGTATTCACACATGTATTATGTTTCTGGTTAATACAATTCTAGCATGAATAATAAACATTTATCATGATATGAGGAAATAAATAATAACTTTATTATTGCCTCTAGGGCATATTTCCTTCGATATCATCAAGATCAATCAAGCAGGAAGTAGGGTATTACCTCCATAGAGAGGGCCCGGACCTGGGTAAACATAGTGTCCCCCGCCTCCTGTTACCATTGGCCTTAGACGCACAGTTCGGGACCCCCTACCTGAGATCCGCCGGTTTTGACACCGACAGTGGAATCCGTCAATGATTGGGTCAAGGACCAAAGCTGCCGAACCTCCATGACGGATACTGGTCGGGTGGTTCTATTGATCGAAGGTGATCGGACAAGCCGACCATGGGTTGAATTTTGGAGCGACCGGGTCTACGACGTACATGGCCCTTAATGCGCGCTTGCGCTCCCACTTGGGGATGTGGGTGACATAGATCATATTCACCGTTTTGACCTCGGGGGCAAATTTCTTTTGTCCCGCTGCGTTCGGTGGGCGAGGCTCTTCTTCGTCGTCCTCGCTGGGCGGCCTTTTCCCCTTGTGTCCAGCGTTGAGCTTGCCGGTCTATTTAAAGACCCAACAATTTCTGTTGGTGTGATTGGCAGGTTTATCGGGGGTGCCATGAATCTGGCAAGGTCGATCAAGTATTTTGTCCAAACTGGATGGACCATCTTTGCTTCCTTTGAATGGCTTCTTCTGTTGACCGGGTTTGGAGCCACTGAATCCGGCGTTAACCGCCGTGTCTTTGTTATTGTTTCGATGCGTGTGCTTGTTGCGTCGTGGCTTGCCATAGCCGTCCCTGGCTTCAAAGGTGCCTGGGTCGCGGGTGCTATTGCTTCTACAAGCTAGCCAACTATCTTCTCCCGCACAAAAGCGGGTCATAAGTGCGGTAAGGGCTGCCATGGACTTCGGCTTCTCCTGGCCGAGGTGTCGGGCGAGCCACTCATCTTGGACGCTGTGTTTGAAGGCCGTGAGGGCTTTGGTGTCCGGACAATCCACAGTCTGGTTCTTTTTGATTAAGAACCTGGTCCAGACCTTCCGAGCTGATTCGCCGGGTTGCTGGATTATGTGACTAAGGTCATAGGTGTTTGGGGGCCGAACATAGGTACCTTGAAAGTTGTCTCTGAAGGCGTCCTCCAAGTCTTCCCGGTTGCCAATAGAGTTTTCTGGGAGGCTATTCAGCCAATGTCGTTCTGGTCCCTTAAGTTTGAGGGGAGGTACTTGATGGCATGTAAGTCATCACCGCGGGCCATGTGGATGTGGAGAAGAAAATCTTCAATCCATACCGTGGGATCTGTTGTGCCATCGTATGATTCAATGTTTATGGGTTTAAACCCTTCTGGGAACTGGTGCTCCATTACCTCATTGGTGAAACATAGGGGGTGTGTGGCGCTGCTACATCTTGAGCTTGCGTTGGTTTTCCTTGAAGAGGAAAGGGTGATGCAGTAAAGTAGCGTAAGTATTTCCCTCAGTTTTTGAGAACCAAGGTATCAATCCGAGAGGAGGCTCCTCAAAAGTCCCACGCACCTACACAAACAAACAAGAACCTCGCAACCAACACAATAAAGGGGTTGTCAATCCCTTCACGGCCACTTGCGAAAGTGAGATCTGATAGAGATAATATGATAAGATAAATATTTTTTGGTATTTTCATGATACAGATTGGAAAGTAAAAGATGCAAATAAAAGTAGATGGAAACTTATCTGATAAAAGATGGACCCGGGGACCATAGGTTTCACTAATGGCTTCTCTCAAGATATCATAAGTATTACAATGGGTGAACAAATTACTGTCGAGCAAATGATAGAAAAGCGCATAGTTATGAGATTATCTAGGCATGATCATGTATATAGGCATCACGTCCGTGACAAGTAGATCGAAATGATTCTGCATCTACTACTATTACTCCACACATCGACCGGCTCCTGCCTGCATCTAGAGTATTAAGTTCATGAAGAACAAAGTAACGCATTAAGAAAGATGACATGATGTAGAGGGATAAACTCATGCAATGTGATATATACCCCATCTTTTTATCCTCGATGGCAACAATACAATATGTGCCTTGCTTCCCCTGCTGTCACTGGGAAAGGACACCGCAAGATTGAACCCAAAGCTAAGCACTTCTCCCACTGCAAGAAAGATCAATCTAGTAGGCCAAACCAAAATAATAATTCGAAGAGACTTGCAAAGATAACTTAATCACACATAAAAGAATTCAGAGGAGATTCAAATATTTCTCATAGATAAACTTGATCATAAACCCAACAATTCATCGGATCTCGACAAACACACCGCAAAAAGAGTTACATCGAATAGATCTCCAAGAAGATCGAGGAGAACTTTGTATTGAGATTCAAAGAGACAGAAGAAGCCATCTAGCTAATAACTATGGACCCGAAGGTCTCATAGGAGAGGCCTTGGAGACGATGTAGAGGCCCTCCATGGTCGATTCCCCCTCCGGCGGAGCGCCGACGAAGAATCCAAGATGGGATCTCGCGGATACAGAAGGTTGCGGCGGTGGAATTAGGTTTTCGTGGTCACTTCTGATGTTTTCAGGGTATGGGAGTATATATAGGAGGAAGAACTAGGTCGGTTGACGCTCGAGGGGCCCACGAGGGTGTGGGTTCCGCCCACCCACAGGGGGCGCGCCGGGAACCCTCGTGTCCGCCTCGTTTGTTGCTTGACATACACTCCAAGTCTCCATGTTTGGATTTGTTCCGAAAAGATCGCTCCCAAAGGTTTCATCCCGTTTGGACTCCGTTTGATATTCCTTTTCTTCGAAACACTGAAATAGGCAAAAAAAAAGCAATTCGGGATGGGCCTCCGGTTAGTAGGTTAGTCCCAAAAATGATATAAAAGTGTAAAGTAAAGCCCATAAACATCCAAAACGGGTAATATAATAGCATGTAACAATCAAAAATTATATATACGTTGGAGACGTATCAAGCATCCCCAAGCTTAATTCCTGCTCGTCTTCGAGTAGGTAAATGATAAAAACAGAATTTTTGATGTGGAATGCTGTCGGCGTTACAGGAGAACGGGGTCCCCAGACTTGCACACTGCTGGCGTGGCTCAAAGGGGGCCCATCACGGCCCATCTTCATCAACACAAGCTCAAGACCCTCGCGAGGGGCCAAGCCTCGCGGGGCGGACAACAGGGAGCTTCCTCAGGCATGGCCTCATCAGGCTGGCTCGCGAGGAGGCGGAG
Source organism: Aegilops bicornis (assembly GCA_021605145.1). Taxonomy (NCBI): domain Eukaryota; kingdom Viridiplantae; phylum Streptophyta; class Magnoliopsida; order Poales; family Poaceae; genus Aegilops; species Aegilops bicornis. The sequence goes on along the minus strand of CM038671.1, from coordinate 657,420,212 downwards.
AGATCAAGGCGGGGTACCTCACGAGGTGCCCATGACGCAAGCCATGACGACCAAGGGCGCCAGGCGGGTGTCAGCCTGCGCAGTGTCCTCCTTTCCTCTTTGGTGCAAAGGGAGCAAGCGCAGGCGAGAGCATCAAGAAAAGGTGTCCATTTCGGTGCAACAAGACCAAGACCAGCCCAACGGCAGGAAGGAAGTCATTGTGGAGCCCAAGCCGGCATCACTACCAGAGCCTTTGACAGGCGAGGACCAACTTTAGTCAGGATAAGTGTACCAGATGTTCCCCTTCAAAATGGCTAATTGTTGGCGCCCTTCCCGTGCAATATTTGGGAACAGGCCCAGGGCCTTTGCCTATAAATAGGACTAGCCTCCCACAGGGTAGAGGCATCTTGGATCCAGGGTCCGGAATCCAGAGAGAAAGAGAGAGAGAGAGAGAGAGAGAGAGAGAGAGAGCTTGATCTTGGATAGAGAGAGAAAGAGAAGGAGCGACTGAACTCCTCCAAGCAGTTCATCGCCCGGCCAAGAACAGACCCTCGCGGGGTTGTTCTTCCTTGTATTGTTCATCACCATCAGCCCAAGAGGCAATCCACCAAACCACAAACTAGAGTAGGGTATTACACCACAATGGTGGCCCGAACTAGTATAAACCTTGCGTCTCTTGTGTTGTTTCTTTCGTAGTTTAGATCCAAGCGAGGCGGCGGGGTGCAGGCAGGTAGAGGGCAAGATCTCCGCGCGCACCCCAGTGTTCGAACCTCAAGGGTCTGCCGGAACCCGAAATCCGTCGAAATTCGTCTTCCGCCGCCCTGTTCTCCGTCGACCACCGCATCCATGTCTGACGGTCGCCGGGCTCGCGCCGAGCACCGAGCCGCTCTCGCTTCCCGCGTCGCCCAGACGGCTCCCGTCGGCGGGCGCCCTCGTCGTTCCCCGTCGCCTGCCGTCAACGCCACCACCGGCCCGGCGGGGAACAAGCAGAAAAAAAAAAAATCCCAGCATCCCTCCGTGAGGCAAGATGGCCGCACTGCTACCCCCTTGCTCGCCCCGACTGGTTCTTCGTCTCGCGCATTCTGCGCGCCCATGGAGGCTCAAGCTGCGCTCATCGCGGCAAACGAGCTCCTACGCTACCGTCCAGTCGATGACGTCTACGAAGAGTGGCTCGACCGCGTCGCCGAAGCTCGTCGCGCCGCAGGGGCTCCCAGCGTCGTCTGCCGTCCCGCTGCACCGCACCCGCCTGCGGCGACGAAGCTCGGGCGCCTCGGCTGCCTCCCTCAAGAAGGCGCCACAGCCCCAAAGGCGCATGGTCCTCGGGCGGAACCCGCTCCGTCCGGCGCCCGGTAGCAAGAACAGAGTGACAGAAGTCCCTCGCCCGCAAGAAGCTGCCCGAGTGCTCCCCGCTCCAGCTCGTCGTGTCCACGCTCCTGCTCCAACGCGTCAAGACCCAGCGCTGCTCCCAATGCAGCGCGCATGGGGACCCGCAAGACCAAGCTCTTCGTCACCCAAGGCCTCCCGTGGTCACAGCAGGCTGTCGTGCCTTCACCACCGAGCTGTGCAGCGTCGCGTGGCCCGGCAAGTTCAAGCTAGACCTGCCTCCTCGCTATGACGGTACGGCCGACCCCGCAGAATTCCTCCAGCTCTACGAGCTGGGCATCGAAGCCGCCAACAGAGACGAGAAGGTCATGGCGAACTGGTTTCCCATGGCGCTCAGGGCAGAGGCCCTTTTGGCTCTGAACCTGGCTCGAGCACGATCTCCTCTGGGACGAGATGCGCACCGCTTCGTCGCGAACTTCCAAGGTACTCGTGACGGCCACCCGCCGTGGCGACATGCGCCCGCATCAACCAAAGCAACCAGGGAGACCTGCAGAAATACATCCAGCGCTTCAACAACGCATGCCTCAAGATTCCCAAGGTGACCGAGGAGGCCATCATCTCCGCCTTCTCCGACGGTGTGCACGACATCAAGATGAAGGAGGAGCTGGCGATGCATGAAGACTTGTGCACTTCCTTGGAGCTGTTCAACTTGGCGACGAAGTGCACCAGGGCCGAGGAAGGGCGTCTCTCCCTCCTCGAGCTGCCTGCCGCAGACCCAGAGAAGAAACGCATAAGGCCAAGGATGTGAAGCGCAAGGGGCTGCCGTGCTTGCGGCGAACCGGACACCAAGCGGGGCAGAGATCAGCCCGAGTCTTCCAAGGGCAGCCGGTACTGCGTGTACCACGACCTCCACACCCACAACACCAACGAATGTCAAGAGCTCCGAGCCGTGCAAGAAGGGAGGATCGGCCGACGTCCCGACCGCAGCGACCGGGGCTACGGCCGAGGAGGAGGAAGGAACACAGGACGCTGGGAAGATCACGGCCCTCGCCAAGGGTGGCGCGACCAACCTCGCGAGGATCGCTGGCGCGACCCGCCTCGCGAGGGAGGCTGGAGGGATCAGCCTCGCGAGGATCGCCCGCAAGGCAACGCATGAGCCTCCCTCCTCTGCCACCGCAGCCAAGGAGAAATGAACACCATCATCAGGACGAGGGGACTGGGGGCTTCCAGGAGCCGCGCGCGATCGCCTGCATCCTGGGCGGAGCTCAAGCCCCAGCCTCTCAACGCATCTTCAAGCAGTTCGCCCCGCGAAGTGAATGCAGTCCTCCCCAAGCTCGAGGCTACACGCCCCCTCAGGTGGTCGGCGTGCGCCATCACGTTCAGCTCAGCGGATCAGCTCAAGTGTGCGGCCACAGCCGTAGTCCTCCCGATGCTTTGCTCCCCAATCATCAACAACGTGCTAGTCACCAAGACCCTCATCGATGGCGGGGCAGGGGTCAACGTCCAGTCTGTGGAAACGTTCAATAATCTCCAAGTGCCTTACAATCAGCTTCAGCCGACCAAGCCCTTCTCTGGGGTCACCGACGGCTCCACGGTCCCGATTGGGCAGGTTCGCCTCCCTGTCACCTTCGGCGCGCGACACAACTACCGCACCGAGCTCATCGACTTCGACGTCGCCCACATTCGTCTGCCATACAACGCCATCCTCGGGTACCCAGTGCTGGCCAAGTTCATGGCCGTAACCCACCACGGCTACAACATCCTAGAGATGCCAGGAAGCGGCGGAGTCATCACGGTGCCCTGCGAAGAGAAAGACGAGGTGTGCTCCCTGGAGCGAGCCTTTCAGGCCGCATCACTGGAAGACCCGGATCGCGGAAGCAGGAGGCTTCCCGAGACCGCCCCCAAGAAGAAGAAGACATCGTCCGGCCCGACCCCTCAAGAGGCAGGCCCCTCAGGGTCCGCGCCAGCTCAGGGGGAACCTCCTTCTATCGCATAGGAAAGGGCGCTCAGCGCCCTCCTCAGGCAGGGCTCGGGGGCTCCCCTTGCTAGGGTCACGAGGAAGGCGCTTGGGCACCACTTGGAGGCGTGTTTCGAAGCACGTTTCCCTCAAGAAGGAGCAAGGCAAGGAGGGCCAAACCCTCAGGAGTTCGTCAGCAAGATCATTCAGGAGCTGCAGGAGTCATGAGTGGCAGCCGCCGCTTACCTGCTGTAGCTCCCCATCCAGGCGAGGATGGTGGGCTGCGCATCTGCATCGACATACCAGGGCTCAACCGAGCCGCCCCTCAGGAGCGCCTCTGGCCCTCTCGCGTGGGGCGCTGCGAAGGTCCGCCACACAGCTACGTTTGCATGCCTTACGACTTGCCGAATGTGGCTGCCACGCGCCAGCGCCTCATGAGGAGCATCCTAGAGGCTCAAGAGGCCAGGCGTTCCGCAGCCCTGGCAGAGATGGAGATGGTCCACGAGGAGCCGCCAGCGCCTCCGGAGCCTCCCGAGGCCCCTGAGCCTGGGAGCGCGTGAGGATCGGCTCCCGCAGCCCACCGAGTCTGCTGCACCAACACCCTTTCGTCTTCAACGCTATCATATGACATCTTTCAAGTTTCATTTCCAACTGGGAGCGCCCCCAGGGCTGCATTATTCCCAGGCCGCGTGGGTCCGTCCCTACGGCGTGTATCCCTTTTACTTCATGTTCCTAGCTTATCTTGTTGGGGCGCCCTCGTTGCATCAACCCGTGTCGCTTGGGTCCGACCTGGTGATGTTCGTCTTCTTTGCGCTTATCTAAATGGACTTGCTCCTTCGTGATTAACATGCTTGACCTAGTTGCCCGCTCAACTGACACCAACTGCTGGAGCTGCTCCCTAACGGCACGACGCTTATGCATGGGTCCGTCCCTGCAACACCGACAAATCTGAATGGCTGACCTCTGGCCGCGGCAGCCCCGCATAGTGCCACCTCGTCAAGCCTTCAGTGCCTCGTCACCCCTCCGGGGCAACTAACGGCTGACTGTCGGTTGTCACGGCGAACTTTCGTTCTTTCTGTGATGAGCCTGCAGGATCTCTTCAAGGAGCAGCGTCAGGCGAGGCCCCCACGGTGTCTCCTTCGCTCTCACCCGTGCGAACCGCTTGCATGTTAAAGGGGGTGCCTGAGCATCGCGACTCAGGGCTCCTACTGGCTCTCCAGCCCTCACCCTCTGGCCTTGACCACGGCATCGCGACACAGCATACCAGCGGTGGCTGAGACTCGCTCGAGGGCCGGGACCCGAGGACGTAGAGCAGAAAGGGGAGCAAAGGCGAGAGGGGAGGGACACGCGAGGACCTCGCCAAGCGACCCCTCGCCTGCCGATGCACGGACCCGGCAACACACCAGAAAGCGGCTCCTAATTCTCGAGATAAGTCACCCCCCGGGAGCACTAACTAACACGACACCGTCCCCTCACCCAACGCAATCCCGTGTTAGCAACGTCGCTCTCCTTTCTCACCGAACGATGGCTGCTTGAGCGCTAAGGGGGACCTCTTGAGCATCGCGACTCAGGGGCTCTTACCGGACCTCGGGCCGCTCACCTCCTGGCCTTGACCACGGCATCGCGACCTAGCATACCAGCGAAGGCTGAAGCCTACCTTGGGACTGGATGCAGCCGGTGCAGAGCGTCGAGCCCTCGCAAGGTTCGAAAGGAGAACCGAGCTAAGACGGAATGAGCAACTCGCCTTTGCTTCACGACAAGGATCATATTAACAAACATGACCACAGGCACCTTACAAGCCCCCAAGGGGCGCGCTTTTGATTCCTCGCAGGGAGCAGATCCTAAAGAACGCTAACTACATGTGTCCCTGCAAAAGACGCCATCATCAACAGTGGGCCGTCGGGCACCAGCGCCAACCCCATCCATATCAGAGGCGGCGACAGCCTGCCGAGCCCGTGCTACTCCGAGAGCGGCGCAGGCTCGGGGGCTCGTAACTGTCGTCGCTCGTCTCCGGAGTCGTGAAGAGCTCGGCGGAGTCGGTGGATCCTCCAACGCCTCCACCGCCTGAGGAGCTGCCGAGGGAGCGGTCGACGAGCCTATCCCTCGCCGCGGCAGGGCCTCGATCACCTCTCCTGGGGCAGCACTCCAGCCGGCGCCCTTCCGCATCGAAGACCTTGAAGAGCATGACCGAAGCGCCGTCGTACTCCAGGTGGATCGCGAGGGCGCCCCTCAAGACACCAAGGCGATCTCGCCCAGCCTCGAGTCATGAAGACCTCGCCCGGGGCGACGACCGTGACCTCTGCCCCGGTCGCAAGGGTGCTGCAGCCGGCGTGCTGCAGCCAGAGCTCCAGGGATCCTCCCCGCGGAATCGCGGAGGCGGAGAAGGGAGGAAGGCGAATCCAAGACCGAGGAGACATGGCAGCGTGGAGCACGAACTCCCGGGAGGAGCCCTCGGCAAGGACTCCGGGGGGAACGACACGCACCTTCGTGACCCGCCGGCGCCGCCGGCGGCGTCGGCCGTGGCGTTCGGCATCAACTCCTTCAGAGCCCTGGATGCGGGCGTACAAGGGAAGCGGGAACCCTGGTGGTGGCCGCTCGCACTGAACCTCGACACCACCTGGTGGGCACCCTCATTCCGATGGCAGAGGGCTAGCCGTTTCTTCGGCGGGAGCGGGTCAGGACCCTCTCGGGGAGCCTTTCCCTTCTCTGCCACGGAGAACCGGTGGATCGGAGCCATTGCAGCAAGACGGAGCAAGAACCAGGAAGAAGGAGAAGCAAGCAGAAACGGACCAGAGGAGCGCTCGTCGTTCCGTACTTAAAGCCAGGGGAGGCCAACCGCCGACCTCCACGATCGCAGGTAATCATGACTCGCTTTGCATGCAGGGACTTGTCAATTCGTGCAGTTTCCGAGGCGTCGTGGGGAAGTGGAGACGCCCACGTCCAATCAACATACCTTGGCGCCCAAAAGGTCATGAGCTGTTAGGGCCATGCGCTTGGCGCACTTGCCCTTTCGCTTCTCTACTCGGCCAAGTCCGGCGCGCCTTGGGCCCGGGAGCTCTTGTCGGCGTTACAGGAACAGGGTCCCCAGACTTGCCTGCCTGCGGCCTACGGCATGGCTCAAAGGGGGGCCCATCACGGCCCATCTTCAACACAAGCTCAAGACCCTCGCAAGGGGCCAAGCCTCATGGCCAGACGGCGGGGAGTTTCCTCGTGCACGGCCTCATCAGCTGGCTCGCGAGGCGGAGAGATCAAGGCGGGGTACCTCACGAGGTGCCCATGGCGCAAGCCATGACGACCAAGGCGCCAGCCAGCGCAGTGTCCTCCTTTCCTCTTTGGTGCAAAGGAGCAAGCACAGCGAGAGCATCAAGCAAAGGCGTCCATTTCGGTGCAACAAGACCAAGACCAGCCCAACGGCGAGAAGGAAGTCATTGTGGAGCCCAAGCCGTCGTCACCACGAGCCTTTGTGACAAAGTAGGACCAACTTTAGTCAGGATAAGTGTACCAGATGTTCCCCTTCAAAATGGCCAATTGTTGGCGCCCTTCCCGCTCAATATTTGGGAAGAGGCCCAGGGCCTTTGCCTATAAATAGGACTAGCCTCCCACAGGGTAGAGGCATCTTGGATCCAGGGTCCGGAATCCAGAGAGAAAGAGAGAGAGAGAGAGAGAGAGAGAGAGAGAGAGAGAGAGAGAGAGAGCGTGATATTGGATAGAGAGAGAAAGAGAAGGAGCGACTGAACTCCTCCAAGCAGTTCATCGCCCGGCCAAGAACAGACCCTCGCGGGGTTGTTCTTCCTTGTATTGTTCATCACCATCAGCCCAAGAGGCAATCCACCACACCACAAACTAGAGTAGGGTATTACACCACAATGGTGGCCCGAACTAGTATAAATTTTGCGTCTCTTGTGTTGTTCCTTTCGTAGTTTAGATCCAAGCGAGGCTGCGGGGTGCAGGCATGTAGAGGGCGAGATCTCCGCGCGCACCCCAGTGTTCGAACCTCAAGGGTCTGCCGGAACCCGAAATCCGACAAATGCTACCTAGCATAATTCTCAATGTAATTTTCTTTATTGTGGAATGAATGTTCAGATACAAATGATTCAAAATAAAAGTTCATATTGATATAAGAAATAGTAATACTTCAAGCATACTAATAAAAGCAATCATGTCTTCTCAAAATAGCATGGCTAAAGAAAGTTATCCCTACAAAATCATATAGTCTGGCTGTTGCTCTATCTTCATCACACAAAGTATTTAATCATGCACAACCCCGATGACAAGCAAAGCAATAGTTTCATACTTTAGTAATCTCAAATTTTTTCAACTTTCACGCAAGACATGAGCGTGAGCCACGGAGATAGCACTATTTGTGGAATAGAATGGTGGTTGTGGAGAAGACAAAAAAGGAGAAGATAGTCTCACATCAACTAGGCGTATCAACGGGCTATGGATATGCCCATTAATAGATATCAATGTGAGTGAGTAGGGATTGCCATGCAATGGATGCACTAGTGAGGGAGTCCTGGATTAGGGGGTATCCGGACAGCCGGACTATATACATCGTCCAGACTATTGAAGCGTGAAGATACAAGACTCAAGACTTCGGCCCGTGTCTGGATGGGACTCTCCTTTGCGTGGAAGGCAAGCTTGGCGATCCTGATATTGTGTTTCCTTTCTTGTAACCGACTCCATGTAAACCCTAGCCCTCTCCGGTGTCTATATAAACCGAAGAGGTTGGTCCTTAGAAGGCCGATCACAATTACAATCATACCATCATAGGCTAGCTCTTAGGGTTTAGCCTATACGATCTCGTGGTAGATCTACTCTTGTACTACCCATATCTTCAATATTAATCAAGCGGGAAGTAGAGTTTTACCTCCATCGAGAGGGCCCAAACCTGGGTAAACATTGTGTCCCTCGCTTCCTGTTACCATCAGCCTAGACGCATAGATTGGGACCCCCTACCCGAGATCTGCCGGTTTTGACACCAACATTGGTGCTTTCATTGAGAGATCATCTGTGTCTTTGCTACAAGGCTTGATGGCGCCTTCTATCGTCAACGCCCTGGTCCAGGGAGAGACTTTTCTCCCCGGACAGATCTTCGTGTTCGGCGGCTTTGCACTGCGGGCCAATTCGCTTGGCCATCTGGAGCAGATCAATAGTTACGCTCCCGACCACCAGGCCAGGTTCGGAAACTTGAACTACACAATGGATATTTGCGGAGACTTGATCTTCGACGGATTTGGGCTGGTGCCAGGTGCACCGAACAGTCACGATGAGCACGGCTTAGACCTGTTGTCGGACAAAGCTCGAGATATCACCCCGGCAGAAGCCTCGGATCTAAATCCGGAGCAGGTTGCGTTGCCTAAGGGCGGAGAGCTGGACCCCGCCCCGCAGGCCGCACACTCATTGGCAGTGGAGCCGAACACAGGTCTCACCTCTGTGGAAGCCTGTGACCCCGGGCCCCCAGACTCTTATCCGGTTGTTGGTCCCGGTCTGCACACCCTCGAGCCAGCCAAGCCAGGTTGGGCTCCGGTAATGGAGTTTACCGCTGCGGACATCTTCCAGCACTCGCCCTTGGGCGACATGCTGAACTCATTTAAGTCTCTCTCTCTGTCAGGAGGCCCTGGGCCGAACTATGTCCGGTTTGAGTGGGAAGTAGGCGACGAAGGAATTCGCTACCCACCACCACCCACTTCATCGCCACGGTCGATGATTTAACCGACGTGCTTGACTATGACTCCGAAGACATCGACGGTGTGGACGACGATGCAGGAAAATTACAGGAGCCCCGCTCACAGGGCGGTGATGGCCACCTCCTCATACGATATATACATGGTGGATGCTACGTCTTGAGCTTCCGTTGGTTTTCCCCGAAGAGGAGAGGATGATGCAGCAAAGTAGCATAAGTATTTCCCTCAGTTTTTGAGAACCAAGGTATCAATCCAGTAGGAGGCCACGCACAAGTCCCTCGTACCTGCACAAATTGATAGCTACTCGCAACCAACGCGATTAGGGGTTGTCAATCCCTTCACGGTCACTTACGAGAGTGAGATCTGATAGAGATAATATTTTTGGTATTTTTGGTATGTAGATGCAAAGTAAAAATAAAAGGAAAAGTAAAAAAACAAAGCAAGTATAAAAGTGATGGAGATTGATATGATGAGAATAGACCCGGGGGCCATAGGTTTCACTAGTGGTTCTCTCAAGAGCATAAGTATTCTACGGTGGGTGAACAAATTACTGTTGAGCAATTGATGAGAATTGAGCATAGTTATGAGTATATCTAGGTATGATCATGTATATAGGCATCACGTCCGAGACAAGTAGATCGAAGCGATTACGCATCTACTACTATTACTCCACTCATCAACCGCTATCCAACATTCATCTAGAGTATTAAGTTAAAAAGCAGAGAACGCATGTAAGCAAGATGACATGATGTAGAGGAATAAATTCATGCAATATGATAAATACCCGTCTTGTTATCCTCGATGGCAACAATACAATACGTGCCTTGCAACCCTTTACATCCTTTGGTAAGGACACCATAAGATTGAACCCAAAGCCATGCACTTCTCCCATTGCAAGAATTACCAATCTAGTTGGCCAAACCAAAGCGGATAATTCAAGAGACTTGCAAAGATAACTCAATCATACATAAAAGAATTCAGAGAAGATTCAAATATTGTTCATAGATAAGCTGGATCATAAACCCACAATTCATCGGTCTCAACAAACACACCGCAGAAAGAAGATTACATCGAATAGATCTCCACGAGAGAGGGGGAACATTGTATTGAGATCCAAAAGAGAGAAGAAGCCATCTAGCTACTAACTATGGACCCGAAGGTCTGAGGTAAACTACTCACACTTCATCGGAGAGGCTTTGATGATGATGTAGAAGCCCTCCGTGGTGGATGCCCCCTCCAGCGGAGCTCCGGAACAGGCCCAAAGAAGGGATCTCGTGGATACAGGAAGTTACGGCGGTGGAATTAGGTTTTTGGCTCCTCTTCTAATTGTTTGGGGGTACGTAGGTATATATAGGAGGAAAGAGTATGTCGGTGGAGCAACAGGGGGCCCACGAGGCAGGGGGCGCGCCCTAGGGGGGGTGCGCCCCCCACCCTCGTGACCGCCTCCGTTGTTCCTTGGCGTAGGGTCCAAGTCTCCTGGATCACGTTCGGTGAGAAAATCACTTTTCCGAAGGTTTCATTCCGTTTGGACTCTGTTTGATGTTCTGTTTCTTCGAAACACTGAAAAAGGCAAAGAACAGCAATTCTGGGCTGGGCCTCCGGTTAATAGGTTAGTCCCAAAAATATAAAAGTGGAAAATAAAGCCCATTAAAGCCTAAAACAGTAGATAAAGTAGCATGGAGCAATCAAAAATTATAGATACGTTGGAGACGTATCAGGCATCCCCAAGCTTAATTCCTGCTCGTCCTCGAGTTGGTAAATGATAAAAAGAGAATTTTTTATGCGGAGTGATACTTTGGCATAATTTCAATGTAAATCTTCTTGATCATGGTATGAATATTCAGATCCGAAAGATTCAAGACAAAAGTTCATATCGACATAAAAATAATAATACTTCAAGCATACTAACTAAGCAATTATCTCTTCTCAAAATAACATGGCCAAAGAAAGTTATCCCTACAAAATCATATAGTTTGGCTATGCTCCATATTCCCCACACAAAATATTTAAATCATGCACAACCCCGATGACAAGCCAAGCAATTGTTTCATACTTTAACATTTTCAAAACTTTTTCAATCTTCACGCAATACATGAGCGTGAGCCATGGATATAGCACTATATGTGGAATAGAATCGTGGTTGTGGAGAAGACAAAAAGAGGGAAGATAGTCTCACATCAACTAGGCATATCAACGGGCTATGGAGATGCCCATCAATAGATATCAATGTGAGTGAGTAGGGATTGCCATGCAATGGATGCACTAGATATATAAGTATATGAAATCTCAACAAAAGAAACTAAGTGGGTGTGCATCCAACTCACTTGCTCACGAAGACCTAGGGCATTTGAGGAAGCCCATCATTGGAATATACAAGCCAAGTTCTATAAAGAAAAATTCCCACTAGTATATGAAAGTGACAAAATGAGAGACTCTCTATCATGAAGATAAAGGTGCTACTTTGAAGCACAAGTGTGGTAAAAGGATAGTAACATTGTCCCTTCTCTCTTTTTCTCTCATTTTTTTATTTGGGCCTTTTCTCTTTTTTTATGGCCTCTTTTTTCTCGTCCGGAGTCTCATCCCGACTTGTGGGGGAATCATAGTCTCCATCATCCTATCCTCACTTGGGACAATGCTCTAGTAATGATGATCATCACACTTTTATTTTTCTTACAACTCAACAATTACAACTCGATACTTAGAACAAAATATGACTCTATATGAATGCCTCCGGTGATGTACCGGATATGCAATGAAACATGAGTGACATGTATGAAAGAATCATGAATGGTGGCTTTGCCACAAATACGATGTCAACTACATGATCATGCTAGCAATATGACAATGATGGAGCGTGTCATAATAAACGGAATGGTGTAAAGTTTCATGGCAATATATCTCGGAATGGCTATGGAAATGCCATGATAGGTAGGTATGGTGGCTTTTTTGAGGAAGATATATTGTGGGTGTAAGATACCGGCGAAAGGTGCGCGGTATTGGAGAGGCTAGCAATGGTGGAAAGATGGGAAAAAGTGCGTATAATCCATGGACTCAACATTAGTCATAAAGAACTCATATACTTATGGCAAAAATCTAGAAGTTATCAAAGCAAAGTATTCCGCGCATGCTCCTAGGGGGATAGATTGGTAGGAAAAGACCATCGCTCCCCGACCGCCACTCATAAGGAAGACAATCAATAAATAAATCATGCTCCGAGTTCATCACATAACGGTTCACCATACGTGCATGCTATGGGAATCACAAATTTCAACACAAGTATTCTTTAAATTCACAACTACTCAACTAGCATGACTCTAATATCACTATCTTCATACCTCAAAACAATTATCAAGCATCAAGCTTATCTTAGTATTCAACGCACTCAAAAGAAAGTTTCACATATCTTGAATACCAAGTATATTAACATTAAGCAAATTACCATGCTATTGACGACTCTCAAAATAATCTAAGTGAAGCATGAGAGATCAAGTTTCTTTAAAAAAAATCCACCACCGTGCTTTAAAAGATCTAAGTGAAGCACTAGAGCAAAAATTATCACGCTCAAAAGATATAAGTGAAGCACTATGAGCAAAACTATCAAGCTCAAAAGATATAAGTGAAGCACATAGAGTATTCTATCAAATTCCAATTCATGTATGGCTCTCTCAAAAGGTGTGTACATCAAGCATGATTGTGGTAAACTAACAAGCAAAGACGCAAATGATACAAGACGCTCCAAGCAAAACACTTATCATGTGGTGAATAAAAATATAGCTCCAAGTAAATTACCGATGGAAGTAGACGAAAGAGGGGATGCCTTCCGAGGCATCCCCAAGCTTTGACTTTTTGGTGTCCTTGGATTATCTTGGGTGTGCCATGGGCATCCCCAAGCTTAGGCTCTTGCCACTCCTTGTTCCATAATCCATCAAAAGAATTCACCCAAAACTTGAAAACTTCACAACACAAAACTCAATAGAAATCTCGTGAGCTCCGTTAGAGAAAGAAAACAAAAGCCTACTTTAAGGTACTGTAATGAACTCATTCTTTATTTATATTGGTGTTAAACCCACTGTATTCCAACTTCTCTATGGATTATAAACTATTTTACTAGCCATAGATTCATCAAAATAAGCAAACAACACACGCAAAACAGAACCAGTCAAAAACAGAACAGTCTGTAGTAATCTGTAACTAACGCAAACTTCTGGAACTCAAAAAACTCTACCAAATTTAGAAGACCTAGAAAATTTGTTTATTGATCAGCAGCAATTGGAATCAGTATTGTATCACGTTTTGGTGATTTTTAATAATTCGGGCACTGAGCGCAAAGTTTCTGGAAATTACAGCAAGATCAAATAACTATCGTCCAAGAAGATCCAATAGGTCTTGCTTGGCACAAACACTAATTAAAAGAAAAAACCACATCTAAACAGATTCTAGATGGATTATTTATTACTAAGCAGCAAGGAAAAATATTGGGTTGTCTCCCAACAAGCGCTTTTCTTTAAAGCCTTTTTAGCTAGGCATTGAGATTCAATGATGCTCACAAGAAAGACAAGAATTGAGGCACAAAGAGAGCATCATAAAACATGTGACAAACACACTTAAGTCTAACATAATTCCTATGCATAGGCATATTATAGGCAAACAAATTATCGTAGCAAGCAAAAACTAGCATATGCAAGGAAGCAGAAAGGAACAATAGCAATCTCAACACAACGAGAGGTAATTTAGTAACATGAAAATTTCTATAACCATATTTTCCTCTCTCATAATAATTACATGTAGGATCATAGGAAAATTCAACAAAATAGCTATCACAAAGTATATTCTCAACACGATCCACATGCATGCAAAGTTGATACTCTTCCAAAATAGTGGGATTATCATTAACTAAAGTCATGACCTTTCCAAACCCACTTTTATCTAAAACTTCATAAGGTTGAACATTCTCCAAATATGTGGGATCTAAAGATGACACTCTTCCGAACCCACTTTCAATTTTATTGCAAACAATATTATCAATCTCATATTCATCATGGGGCTTAAATAAATTTTCAAGATCATAAGAAGAATCACCCCAATCATGATCATTGCAACAAGTAGTAGACATAGCAAAACTAGCATCCCCAAGTTTAGGGTTTTGCATCTTATTAGCATAATTGACATCAAAAGAATTTATAATAAAATCATTGCAATCATGCTTTTTATTCAAAGATCTATCGTGAGTCACTTCATGGATTTCGTGCAAAACCTTATAAAGATAATCTAGTGCATCCAAATCACTAGGAATTGGTTCATCATAATTGGATCTCTTAAAAAGATTGGCAAGCGGATGAGGATCCATAGATATTGGCTTCTTTGTTTAGGAATAAATACTCAACTATTTCAACCAAGCGAGAAAACGAGCCAAGAAAGACATCAAAGCGAGCGGAAAAGAAAGGGCTAATAAAGCGGCAAGGGTGAAGTGGGGAGAGGAAAAGCGAGAGGCAAATGGCAAATAACGTGTCACGAGAGATAGGGATTGTGATGGGTACTTGGTATGTTGACTTTCACGCAGACTCCCCGGCAACGGCGCCATAAATCCTTCTTGCTACGTCTTGAGCTTGCGTTGGTTTTCCCCGAAGAGGAGAGGATGATGCAGCACAGTAGCCTAAGTATTTCCCTCAGTTTTTGAGAACCAAGGTATCAATCCAGTAGGAGGCCACGCACAAGTCCCTCGTACCTGCACAAATCGATAGCTACTCGCAACCAACACGATTAGGGGTTGTCAACCCCTTCACGGTCACTTACGAGAGTGAGATCTGATAGAGATAATATTTTTGGTATTTTTGGTATGTAGATGCAAAGTAAAAATAAAAGGCAAAGTAAAAAAACAAAGCAAGTATAAAATTGATGGAGATTGATATGATGAGAATAGACCCGGGGCCCATAGGTTTCACTAGTGGCTTCTCTCAAGAGCATAAGTATTCTACGGTGGGTGAACAAATCACTGTTGAGCAATTGATGAAATTGAGCATAGTTATGAGTATATCTAGGTATGATCATGTATATAGGCATCACGTCCGAGACAAGTAGATCGAAACGATTCTGCATCTACTACTATTACTCCACTCATCGACCGCTATCCAAAGATGCATCTAGAATATTAAGTTAAAAACAGAGTAACGCCTTAAGCAATATGACATGATGTAGAGGAATAAATTCATGCAATATGATAAATACCCCGTCTTGTTATCCTGGATGGCAACAATACAATACGTGCCTTGCAACCCTTTACATCCTTTGGGTAAGGACACCGCAAGATTGAACCCAAAGCCATGCACTTCTCCCATTGCAAGAACTACCAATCTAGTTGGCCAAACCAAAGCGGATAATTCAAGAGTCTTGCAAAGATAACTCAATCATACATAAAAGAATTCAGAGAAGATTCAAATATTATTCATAGATAAGCTGGATCATAAACCCACAATTCATCGGTCTCAACAAACACACCGCAAAAAGAAGATTACATCGAATAGATCTCCACGGGAGAGGGGAGAACATTGTATTGAGATCCAAAAAGAGAGAAGAAGCCATCTAGCTACTAACTATGGACCCAAAGGTCTGAGGTAAACTACTCACACTTCATCGGAGAGGCTTTGATGATGATGTAGAAGCCCTTCGTGGTGGATGCCCCCTCGTGAGCTCGAGCAGGCCCAAGATGGGATCTCGTGGATACAGGAAGTTCTTGGCGGAATTAGGTTTTGGCTCCTCTTCCGATCATTTGAAGTGCGTAGGTATATATAGGAGGAAAGAATGCGTCGGTGGAGCAACAGGGGCCACGAGGCAGGCGCGCCCTAGGGGGCCACGAGGCGGCGCGCCCTAGGGCGCCCCACCCTCGTGACCGCCTCAGTTGTTCCTTGGCGTAGGGTCCAAGTCTCCTGGATCACGTTCGGTGAGAAAATCACGTTTCCAAAGGTTTCATTCCGTTTGGACTCCGTTTGATATTCTGTTTCTTCGAAACACTGAAAAAGGCAAAAAACAGCAATTCTGGGCTGGGCCTCCGGTTAATAGGTTAGTCCCAAAAATAATATAAAAGTGGAAAATAAAGACCAATAAAGCATAAAACAGTAGATAAAGTAGCATGGAGCAATCAAAAATTATAGATACGTTGGAGACGTATCAGTGGACACTCCAAAGGAAACCAATGGGGACGAGGCAACGGAGGATAACCCCTCAGGAGGAAAAGCAAAGCACGGGCGTCTTTGGCGCCACTCCAAGCCCCGCCACATCAACACCGACCCTGGAGATGAAAGCAATCCGGATGGTACCAGAGAGGAATACAGCCCTGATCAGCCTACGTTCAAGCAGGTTGGGCCAGTCACGATGGGATACGTGGAGAGGGACAACTATACATCCCCCTCCGATGACAAGGTAAGCCTCGGCAATGACGAATTCGGCGTGCCACGGCAAGGAGCCTGCAAAGGAAGCAGGAGCAGCTTAAAGCTGACCAAGACTTGCTAGTGGATAGGTGGACCAAGGTACTGGCCACCGAAAAGTGCGGACTCGACAGCCACAACAAAGGGCATGCATGGCACAACTAGCTACCTCAACCTAAGCAGGAGAACCCAAGGCACACACCTCGACGTCCACACATCATTACGGTCCAAGACAGTAAGAAGGATACACAAAGAGGCACCCTCAAGCCTCGGCACAATAGTCATAAACGACATGTCAAGGAAACTGGTGCCAATACCAGCAACTCCCAGTCTGGTCAACGGACAAAGAGCAGCTCGAGCCTATTCGCCTCGAGCCACATACTCGATCAACCATGCGAAGATCATGGTATTCCAAGAAGGATGACAAAGCATACCAATAGAGAATGCCGGATCCTCAAAACAAAGCGGTTGGTCGTGTGCCGGAAAGAATGAGGGGAGGCGTCCAGTCAAGAGACTCCCCAGAGCATAAAAGTACGGCCGATCGCCCCCGATCACAACCATCCACAACAATTCAATTGTCGTACCCCTGGACCTAGTAGTCCGGGGGCTCCATAACACATAAAAGCTCTCGCAGGTATGAAACCACAAATAACATCTTCTCAAAAGATGCCAGGTGCAAAGGCCAAGTCTATTGGCCCACCACTCTAACGGTTGTTTTCGGATCACCAAAAAATGCCACGCCAAAGAATAATTCTTCGGCACCTTCCCCTCATGCGGTAATGTACCGTATGTTAACGGGATGAACCATGTTGGCTAGATTCCACGTGGTAAACCATTAGGCTAACACCGTGTGATATAATCACACTTATAGGCAAGGCCGAACCCCGCCCTTAGAGCGGAAATCATACAGCTGTCAGAACAGCGAGTCGTGCATGCTTATCAAAATTTCGGTACAACAGCCAACTATCCGGACACCCACTAAGGAGTCCGCGCTACCTCACGGTATAACAGCTGGATCCACCGGGTCCGATCAGGAACCCTTGGACCAACCACAAGAGGATGCTCAGCTGCCTCCAAGCATTTTCCTTTACAAACTAATGTTGATGTAGAACAGGATTGGCGGCGTGGAATCAGCCCGGACACACAATGGCAGGAACATGCAGGCAGAAGGCAGTTCGGATTCACTCTTGATCCACTCACAACCCCCTCCAGTCTGGCCATCACAAGTTCCGCCAAAAAACACCTCTTTTCATACATCTTACTCATATGCATAGACATATCATCCTACTACAATACGTAGACTTAAATAACACTTATCAGCCGTCGTTTATCACCGACGCCTCTTTGCCAAAAATTGCAGCCACGCTTCGTGTTCGCCCGGTTATGCCAGGGGCTTCACAGTACGACAACAAAGTCCGACCACCTTTTCGGTCGCTCGGCACCCCGAACTTATAGCACTATATGCATCAGCTCCGAATCATGTCTTGGGTCATTGGTTGGGTTTGCCCGGCTCCCATGCTTTGGTACCTTACGTTCCGTTCTATCGGCTAAGGTAGCTCTGGGAGAACTACTGCGATTGTGTCCCGGTTCAGCTGGATGAGCACCTCAGTAGAGAAAGCCGAAAACCGACTATCATGATGCAGCGAGAGCTGGTCAGCTGTTTGAGAGGTTGTAAAATCCTTAAACATTTATTCCGCACAACGCCATTATAAATGTAGAGTGCGACGGATCGGTCTTCTGATCAGGCACCAATAGAGCCCCTAGTTCGGCCTTCCGAACAATAGGGGCTGCGCCGACCATACTCGAATTCCTATGGCTAAGTGAGAGTAATAAAGCCTTATAGTCCGATTGCCTGGTTCGTGGTGAGAAACACCTCCTTAAAAGGACCCAACTATGGGATAAAGAGCGTTCAGATATACCCCGAACACCCCCGTATTCTTTTTTACGTAAAGGGTTTAAGCGACCGGCCAACTCTCAGTACTTACAATAAACAGCCGCACAGGAAGAACATACGTTCAAACAATACAGGCAATATATAATAAAAATGCCATCATCCCATATTACAAAAAGCGGCACGAATGCCTTCAGGGAAATATAATGTCTTTGGCACATTTATCCGCCGCAAGGCGGGTCCCCTTCAGTACACCTTCATAGTACAGCTCGGGCTTGCGGTGCTCCTTACCCTCCGTGACCCCTCGACCATCGGCTTCTCCGCGTCAAGTTTTCCCCAATGCACTTTTTCACGGGCAAACGCCATGCGCGCACCTTCTATACAGACTGATCGCTTGATAACATCAAGCCGAGGACAAGCGCCCACAATCCGCTTCACGAGTCCGAAGTAACTGCTTGGAATTGGCTCCGCGGGCCATAGCCGGACAACCAAGTCCTTCATGGCTAGTTCGGCCACCTGGTGCAGTTCGACCAGCTGCTTCAGTTGATCGATAAAAGGCACCAGATAGTTCAGCGCAAAATACTGCGACCAGAAATCCCTTTCCGCAGACTTCTTTTCCTTGGTCCGGTAAAATTGGGCGGCATCTGATATGCTGCGAGGCAGATCCGCAAACGCCCCTGTAAAAACAAGAATTCAGCTTGTCGCTTAGAGTTCTCCCTACTATCATGGCCACGAATTCAACATGCCTTACCAGCCGCAACTTTCCGGGCCTCCTGAATGTCCCGTACAGCACCTCGGGCTTCTTCCCGAACATCTTCTGCGGCTTGTAGAGCTTGGACGAGTTTGGATTCTTTCCCTATTAGACTCTGCTCCAAGCCCTCGCTTTTCTTCACAGCCTCCTGGAGCTCCCGTTCGGCTGTGATGACCCTGGCCTCGTGTTTTTCACGAAGCGCCTGCTCGGCGGCTGCCTTCTCATTGGCATCAGCCACAGCCTTCTTTAGTGCCTCGTATTCGGCACTCGCTCCTAGAGCATACAATATGAACGGTCGTCCTCTCTAGGCACACTTACTCATTCGTGCCAACTTCAAGACAATGTTTTCAACATACCTTGCTTGTCTTCCAATTGCTTCTTCACACGGCCAAGTTCCTCTTCGGCCCGTGCAAGGCTCTGCTTCAGTTCGGACACTTCCACATTATGAGCGGCCGTCCTCTTTGCAGACGCCTGTTTTCACATAAAGGGATATACGTCATTCACATAGGCTCCTGCAAAAGCAGAGCATTTGATCCCCTGCCCGACTCCCTCTCCTCCACCGGACAGTGTATCAGGGGCTACTACTCATATTATGACGATTCCTCACAGGTTTCTCAGGAAACATACCTCAAAAGCCTTTATAAGGCCAAGGCAGGACTCGTTTAGCCCGCTCTCGACAGACTGAATATTTTCAACCACCGCACCCATTAGGGTCCGATGTTCATCAACGATAGACGCATTCTTTAACGCTGTCGACTGACCGCCTGACAACTCTGCTTGGACAGAGGTTGCCGGCGGAGTAGGCAAGCCTCCCACCGTCGAAGGTGGCTGCTCGCCTGATCCGGGAGCCTTAGAGGTCTCCTGGACCTTGTCCGGCTGTGGGCCGAACCCCAGATCGCCCCCGCTAACGGCATACTCAGGGGCCATCGCTCCCGTGTGTCCGGCGCCCGTAATATGCCCCCCCCCCGGTCCGGATCCCGTTGAGACGACACCTCAATGTCACGCCTGGACTTTGGGGAAGGGGCCTCTGGAGGCGTCTCGCTCGCCAAGGCGTCCGAGCTCAGCGAATCCTCCGATGAGGTCTGTCCGGCGCGAGACCTTGCCGGACTGGGCAAAATATGGCAAAAGTTAAAATTACTATACCCACAAACAATCCCGGGCGCATACGCGTGTTCAGGTTTCGTATACTTACGACTTCTCCATGGGCTGGGCCCTGGGATCCCACTCCGGGCTGCTATCGGCAGCCGTGGTGGATGCCTCCGGGAGGAAACCTTTCCCCCTCTTGGGCGATCCGGCCTCCAAGGATGTGGAGGCCGTCCTTTTCTTCCCTCCATCAGAGTGAGGCTCGTTCTCCTCTGCTTAATCCTCTGCTTCCTCCTCTTCGTCTTCGGAAGAAGGATCGTCGCTGGAGTCTTCGGATTTGGCGTCCGAAGCCTCGCAACGACGGAGGCCACTCCGGGTCTTTTTGACCTTCTTGGAGGCCTCTTTCTTTGGCGCCTCGTAAGGCGCGGGGACCAGGGGCCGGACAATGTATCCGATCCACCTTCTTTATCCACCCCTGGGGTCATGATGAAACGCGATTAAGATGCATCCCTTATAACATGCCAACTAAAGCATGGATGGACAGAGCATGGTTGTAACTTACCGGGCTTGCAGAATGGGATAATTGATACCCACGGTCCTTGGCGGAGCTCGGCCACGATTTGCCGGACTTGAAGAGCACCTTCCAGATATCCTTGTGGGAGGAATCATAGAGCCCCTGAAGGGTTTGGTGCTCGGTTGGGTCGAACTCCCACAGAGTACAAGCTCGGCGCTGACAGGGGAAAACCAGGCGAACTAGCATCACCTGGACTACGTCGACGAGTTTGACGTCCCTGTCAACCACACTCTAAACGCGCGTCTGGAGCAGTGACAGCTCATCGGACGAGGACCGGTTCGGGCCCTTCTTGGGCCAGGACGTGAGCCGCAGTGGAGCTCCGGATTTGAACTCTGGAGCTGCCGCCCACTTTTTGCCGCGTGGTTCGGTGATATAGAACCACTGCTGCTGCCACTCCTTAACGGAGTCGTTGAAGGCGCACTTCAGCCAAACGGCCTTAGGCATCTTGCTTACCATGGCGCCGCCGCACTCGGCGTGTTTGCCACTCACCACCTTGGGTTTCACATTGAAAATCTTCAGCCACAGGCCGAAGTGAGGTGGGATCCGGAGTAAAGCCTCGCACATGACGATGAACGTCGAGATATTGAGAAAGGAGTTGGGGGAAAGATCAAGAAAATCAATCCCGTAGTAATACATGACTCCACGAATGAATGGGTGAAGGGGAAACCCGAGCCCACGGACAAAATGGGGAAGGAACACGACTCTCTCGTGAGGTTCCGGAGTGGGGACGACCTGTCCCGCCGGTGGGGACGGTGGCCGATCTTCCGGGCGATTACGGCTCCCGGAGCTTCTTGATGTCCTTCTCCTGGACGGTCGAGGCCATCCATCTGCCTCCTGCTCCGGATCCAGACATCTTTGGAAAACCTCTCTTAGATGGAGAAGAAGAGTGCTTGGGTGTTAGGGCTCGAACATAGGGGAATGAGCTAGCGGAAAGAGAAGGCGTGGGTAAAAAGAAAGAGACCCCATCTCTTATAGGGTCGGTAAATACTTTTTGCGCCTCCCCACTTGCCTGGTGGAGCCCGTTCTCCTCCCGCTCGCCGCGATTAGCGGTGCGGTTGGATTACCCATACCCGTATTGATGAAAATCCCGTGATAAGGGGACACGATCTCTGCTTTGACAAGACGTGTCAAGGAAACCGCCTTGCAATATGCGCTGTGGCTGGTTGTGGGAAAACGGTCCAAATAATGATCCGTCCATAATGACATGTCCCATTTTCTAAAAAGTTGTCAGCAAATTGCATTTGTGAAATATCATTCTCTCTCTGTTGGTATGTAAAGATCATCTTGTGGATCCGGACACGGTCTAAGTGTTCGACAATTATTTTGGAGTATTCGGAGAAGGAACCAGCCCTGCAATGCCGAAGACAAGACTGCGCACCGGACTCATCGTCATTGAAGCCTGGTTCAGGGGCTACTGAGGGAGTCCTAGATTAGGGGGTATCCGGACAGCCGGACTGTATACATCATTCAGACTATTGAAGCGTGAAAATACAAGACTCAAGACTTCGGCCCATGTCCGGATGGGACTCTCCTTTGCGTGGAAGGCAAGCTTGGCGATCCGGATATTGTGTTTCCTTTCTTGTAACCGACTCCATGTAAACCCTAGCCCTCTCCGGTGTCTATATAAACCGGAGAGGTTGGTCCTTAGAAGGCCGATCACAATTACAATCATACCATCATAGGCTAGCTCTTAGGGTTTAGCCTCTACGATCTCGTGGTATATCTATGCTTGTACTACCCATATCTTCAATATTAATCAAGCAGGAAGTAGGGTTTTACCTCCATCAAGAGGGCCCGAACCTGGGTAAACATTTTGTCCCTCGCTTCCTGTTACCATCAGCCTAAACTCACAGATCGGGACCCCCTACCCGAGATCCGCTGGTTTTGACACCGACAACTAGAGCTATAAATGTATGAAAGCTCAACAAAAGAAACTAAGTGGGTGTCATCCAACTTGCTTGCTCACGAATACCTAGGGCATTTTGAGGAAGCCCATCATTGGAATATACAAGCCAAGTTCTATAATGAAAAATTCCCACTAGTATATGAAAGTGACAACATAAGAGACTCTCTATCATGAAGATCATGGTGCTAGTTTGAAGCACAAGTGTGGTAAAAAGGATAGTAGCATTGTCCCTTCTCTATTTTTCTCTCATTTTTTATTTGGGCTTTCTCTTTTTTTTGGCCTTTCTCTTCTTTTTTTGTAAAGTCCGAAGTCTCATCCCGACTTGTGGGGGAATCATAGTCTCCATCGTCCTTTCTTCACTTGTGACAATGCTCTAGTAATGAAGATCATCACACTTTTATTTACTTACAACTCAAGATTACAACTCGATACTTAGAATAAGATATGAATCTATATGAATGCCTCCGGCGGTGTACCAGGATATGCAATGAATCAAGAGTGACATCTATGGAATTATGAAGGTGGCTTTGCCACAAATACGATGCCAACTACATGATCATGCAAGAGCAATATGACAATGATGATGCGTGTCATAATAAACGGTATGGTTGAAAGTTGCATGTCAATATATCTCGGAATGGCTATGGAAATGCCATCATAGGTAGGTATGGTGGCTGTTTTGAGGAAGGTATATGGTGGGTGTATGGTACCGGCGAAAGTTGTGCGGCACAAGAGAGGCTAGCAATGGTGGAAGGGTGAGAGTGCGTATAATCCATGGACTCAACATTAGTCATAAAGAACTCATATACTTATTGGAAAAATCTACAAGACATTGAAAACAAAGTACTACGCGCATGCTCCTAGGGGGATAGATTGGTAGGAAAATACCATCGTTCGTCTCCGACCGCCACTCATAAGGAAGACAATCAATAAATAAAATTGTGCTCCAACTTCATCACAAAGTGGTTCACTATACGTGCATGCTACGGGAATCACAAACCTCAACACAAGTATTCTTTAAATTCACAATTACCCAACTAGCATGACTCTAATATCACCACCTCCATATCTCAAAACAATTATCAAGTATCAAATTGCTCATAGCATCCAATTCACTTCCTATGATAGTTTTTATTATACCCAACTTGGATGCCCATCATTCTAGGACCAATTTTATAACCATAGAAAATACCATGCTTTTCTAAAAGACTCTCAAAATAATATAAGTGAAGCATGAGAGATCAAAAATTTCTTCAAAATTAAACCACCATCGTGCTCTAAAAGATATAAGTGAAGTACTAGAGCAAAACTATCTAGCTCAAATGATATAAGTGAAGCGCATAGAGTATTTTAATAAATTATAAATCAAGTGGGTTTCTCCCAAAAGGTGTGCACAGCAAGGATGATTGTGGTAAACTAAAAATCAAAGACTAATATCATACAAGACGCTCCAAGCAAAACACATATCATGTGGCAAATAAAAATATAGCTCCAAGTAAAGTTACCGATAGACGAAGACGAAAGAGGGGATGCCTTCCGGGGCATCCCCAAGCTTAGGCTTTTGGTTATCCTTGAATATCTTAGGGTGCCATGGGCATACCCAAGCTTTGGCTCTTGCCACTACTTATTCCATAGTCCATCAAATCTTTACCCAAAACTTGAAAACTTCACAACATAAAACTCAACAGGAAATCTCATAAGCTCCGTTAGTGCAAGAAAGAAAAACCACCACATAAGGTACTGTAATGAACTCATTCTTTATTTATATTGGTGTTAAACCTACTTTATTCCAACTTCTCTATGGTTCATACCCCTTGATACTAGCCATAGATGCATCAAAATAAGCAAACAACACACGAAAAACAGAATCTGTCAAAAACAGAATAGTCTGTAGCAGTCTGTAACTTTCGAATACTTCAGGAAATATAAAAATTCGACCAAAATAGGAAGTCCTGTGAAATTTGTCTATTTATCTACAGCAAAAACAATCAACGCAAAAGCACGTTTCTGTGAATTACTAAAATTATTTTCGTGCCTGCAAAAGTTTCGGTTTTACAGCAGAATCAAATTAACTATCATTGTAGGTTATCCTATAGGTTCTACTTGGCATAAACACTAATTAAAACATGAAAACACATATAAACAGAAGCTAGATGAAATATTTATTACTAAACAGAAGCAAAAGGCAAGAAACAAAAATAAAATTGGGTTGCCTCCCAACAAGCGCTATCGTTTAACGCCCCTATCTAGGCATAAAAGCGAGAATAGATCTAAGTAGTGCCATCTTTGGCATTCAATTCATAAGTAGCTCGCATGATAGATTCATAAGGTAATTTGAATTTCTTTCTTGGAAAGGGTTCCATGCCTTTTCTTAATGGAAATTGGAATCTAATATTCCCTTCCTTCATATCAATAATTGCACCAATCGTTCTAAGGAAAGGTCTACCAAGAATAATAGGACATGAAAGATTGCAATATATATCAAGAACGATAAAATATACGGGCACATAATTCCTATTTGAAACAATAAGAACATCATTGATCCTTCCCATAGGTTTCTTAATGGTGGAATCCGCAAGGTGCAGATTTAAAGAGCATTCATCAAAATCATGAAAACCTAGAATATCACATAAAGTTTTTGGAATCATGGAAACACTAGCACCCAAATCACACAAAGCATAACACTCATGATCTTTAATTTTAATATTTATAGTAGGTTCCCACTCATCATAAATTTTTCTAGGTATAGAAACTTCCAATTCAAGTTTTTCCTCATAAGATTGCATCAAGGCATCAACAATATGTTTGGTAAAAGCTTTATTTTGACTATAAGCATGAGGAGAATTCAACACGGATTGCAACAAGGAAATACAATCTATTAAAGAACAATTATCATAATTAAATTCCTTGAAGTCCAAGATAGTGGGTTCAATGCTATTTAAAGACTTGACCTCTCCAATCCCACTTTTACCAAATTTAGTATCAAGATCTAAAAACTCCAAATTATTGGGACACCTTTTAACTAAAGTTGACTCATCTCCAGTCCCATCATTATCAAGATTCATATTGCAAAACAAGGATTTAATAGGGGACACATCAATAAATTATAGATCTTCATCATTATTTTCATGGAAACTAGAAGAACGCGCTTTTACAAAGCAATCTTTCTTAGCACGCAACCTAGCGGTTCTTTCTTTGCACTCATCAATGGAAATTCGCATGGCTTTGAGAGACTCATTAATATCATGCTTAGGTGGAATGGATCTAAGTTTTAAAGAATCAACATCAAGTGAAAGCCTATCAACATTCCTAGCCAAATCATCAACTTTAAGCAATTTTTCTTCAAGCAAGGTATTAAAATTCTTTTGAGAGATCATAAATTCTTTAACGCTATTCTCAAAATCAGAGGGCATCTTATTAAAATTTCCATAAGAGTTGTTGTAGGAATTACCATAATTATTACAGGAATTACTAGGGAACGGTCTAGGATTAAAGTTTCCTCTATAAGCATTGTTACCAAAATTATTCCTACCAACAAAATTCACATCCATAGATTCATTATTACTCTCAATCAAAGTAGAAAAAGGCATATCATTAGGATCAATAGGAGCACCCTTAGCAGCAAACAATTTCATAAGTTCATCCATCTTTCCACTCAAAACATTAATTTCTTCTATAGCATGCACTTTTTTACTAGTAGATCTTTCGGTGTGCCATTGAGAATAATTAGCCATAATGTTATCAAGGAGTTTAGTAGCTTCTCCTAAGGTGATTTCCATAAAAGTGCCTCCCGCGGCCGAATCTAAAAGATTTCTAGAAGCAAAATTCAATCCGGCATAGGAATTTTGTATGATCATCCATAAGTTCAAACCATGAGTAGGGCAATTGCGAATCATTAATTTCATTCTTTCCCAAGGTTGGGCAACATGCTCACGATAAAGTTGTTTAAAATTCATAATATCATTCCTAAGAGAGATGATCTTAGCGGGAGGAAAATACTTAGAGATAAAAGCATCTTTGCACTTATTCCATGACTCAATACTATTCTTAGGCAAAGACGAAAACCAAGTTTTAGCACGATCTCTCAGCGAAAACAGAAATAACTTCAATTTAACAATATCATTATCCGTATCTTTCTTCTTTTGCATATCACACAAATCAACAAAGTTGTTTAGATGAGTAGCGGCATCTTCACTAGGAAGGCCGGAGAATTGATCTTTCATAACAAGATTCAACAAAGCAACATTGATTTCACAAGATTCAACATCAGTAAGAGGAGCAATCGGAGTGCTAAGGAAATCATTATTATTGGTATTGGAAAAGTCACACAATTTGGTATTATCTTGCGCCATCGCAACAAGCAACCCAACACACAAGCAAACAAAAAGGGAAGCGAAAGAGAGAGGAGATTGGGAAAGAGAGCGCGAATAAAACGGCAAGGGTGAAGTGGGGGAGAGGAAACGAGAGGCAAATGGCAAATAATGTAATACGAGGGAGATGAGTTTGTGATGGGTACTTGGTATGTCTTGACTTGAGCGAAGACCTCCCCGGCAACGGCGCCAGAAATCCTTCTTGCTACGTCTTGAGCTTGCGTTGGTTTTCCTTGAAGAGGAAAGGGTGATGCAGCAAAGTAGCGTAAGTATTTCCCTCAGTTTTTGAGAACCAAGGTATCAATCCAGTAGGAGGCTCCTCAAAAGTCCCACACACCTACATAAACAAACAAGAACCTCGCAACCAACACAAAAAAGGGGTTGTCAATCCCATCACGGCCACTTCATGAAAGTGAGATCTGATAGAGATAATAAGATAAGATAAATATTTTTGGTATTTTTATGATATAGATTGGAAAGTAAAAGATGCAAATAAAAGTAGATGGAAACTTATATGATAAAAGATAGACCCGGGGGCCATAGGTTTCACTAGTGGCTTCTCTCAAGATAGCATAAGTATTACGGTGGGTGAACAAATTACTGTCGAGCAATTGATAGAAAAGCGCATAGTTATGAGATTATCTAGACATGATCATGTATATAGGCATCACGTCCGTGACAAGTAGATTGAAACGATTCTGCATCTACTACTATTACTCCACACATCGACCGACTCCTGCCTGCATCTAGAGTATTAAGTTCATGAAGAACAGAGTAACGCATTAAGAAAGATGACATGATGTAGAGGGATAAACTCATGCAGTATGATATAAACCCCATCTTTTTATCCTAGATAGCAACAATACAATACATGCCTTGTTGCCCCTGTTGTCACTGGGAAAGGACACTGCAAGATTGAACCCAAAGCTAAGCACTTCTCCCATTGCAAGAAAGATCAATCTAGTAGGCCAAACCAAACTGATAATTCGAAGAGGCTTGCAAAGGTAACTTAATCACACATAAAAGAATTCAGAGGAGATTCAAATGTTTCTCATAGATAAACTTGATCATAAACCCACAATTCATCGGATCTCGACAAACACACCGCAAAAAGAGTTACATTGAATAGATCTCCAAGAAGATCGAGGAGAACTTTGAGAGATTCAAAGAGAGAGAAGAACCCATCTAGCTAATAACTATGGACCCGAAGGTCTGTGGTAAACTACTCACAACTCATAGGATAGGCCATGGAGATGATGTAGAGGCCCTCAGTGGTCGATTCCCCCTTCGGCGGAGCGCTGACGAAGGCTCCAAGGTGGGATCTCGTGGATACGGAAAGTTGCGGTGGTGGAATTAGTTTTTCATGGTCACTTCTGATGTTTTCAGGGTAGGGGACTATATATAGGAGGAAGAAGTAGGTCGGTTGACGCTCGAGGGGCCCACGAGGGTGGGCGGCGCGCCCACCCCCCAGGGGCGCACCAGGCATCCTCGTGGCCGCCTCGTTTGTTCCTTGACGTCCACTCCAAGTCTCCAGGTTTGCATTTGTTCCGAGAAGATCGCTCCCGAAGGTTTCATCCCGTTTGGACTCCGTTTGATATTCCTTTTCTTCGAAACACTAAAATAGGCAAAAAAAACAGCAATTCGGACTGGGCCTCTGGTTAGTAGGTTAGTCTCAAAAATGAAATAAAAGTGTAAAGTAAAGCCCATAAACATCCAAAACGGGTAATATAATAGCATGGAACAATCAAAAATTATAGATACATTGGAGACGTATCAGGCGCCTCTGTATCGGGCAACGTCGTGACGTAGTTCGGATGGAGTCTGTATGCGGTTTTCGGCCAGGTGAGGTTGTGCTTGCCGCTCCAGGCCTGATGGCCGTCTTCTCGCGCTGGGGCACGCCCCCTTGGTCCATAGATTGATCTGGTATGACCGGCTCTATTGTCTAGGTCCTGTCGTAGGTCGTACATGTATCATGCGGCCGCTGTCTCTCTACCTCTAGGGTGAGGTGGTGCGGGATGGTGTTCGGCTTGAGTTGCAACTCTGTCCCGGCCGTGAGGTGGTCGGTCAGGTCCATCAGTCGCGTTACGTGTTGTCGGTATAGGTTCTAGGACCTCATCGTCGATTTGAGATAGCAACCTACGCTTTGGGTAACTCTTAGCTGGACGCTCGAGTCTGTATTCCTCAGCTGCCAGGACATTAGTCCATCTGTCATTGAGTAAATCCTGATTAGCTTGGAGCTGCCGATGCTTCTTTTTCACACTTCTTGAAGTGGCTACTAGCCGGTGCTTAAAGCGCTCTTGTTCGAGGAGTTCCTCTGGCACGATGAAATCTTCGTCGTCGAGGCTCTCATTCTCTTCGGAGATTGGTAAGTAGTTACTATCTTCCGAGCCCTCGTTCCTGATAGGATTGTCGGGGTTGACTTGCCCATCCTCCGAATCATCATGCTCGGATGTTGGTTCAATAGGGGCTTCTTGGTCTTCGGCAATCTCTGGATTGTCTCCTGTGCCGGTATTGCTGTCTTTTTTGCGACGTGATTTCGAGTGGCGCCGCTGACGACGGCGCTTTGGTGGTGCTACGGGAGACTTGTCCTCGACTGGATCCTGCCCACCGTCGCCGTCATCCTCTTTGGGTGTGTCCACCATGTATACGTCATGTGTGGAAGTGGTCGTCCAGCGTCCGGTAAACAGCGGGTTCTGGCTTTGCTCCTCTTCGGCGTCGTCATCCATACCGTCGATGTCTTCGGAGGCATAATCGAGCATGTCGGTCAAGTCTTCGACAGTGGCTATGCAGTGGGTGGTGGGTGGGACGTAAAATTCCCCGCTCTCAGCCCCTAGTATGAGTTGGGCGTAGTTGGGTAGTGATTCTTCTGTAATGGCAAGAAATCGCATTAAGTCCAGGGCTTTGTTTAAAAGCGAGGTTTGGACGGGAAAGCAAGAGTCCATGGAGTTGGGCGGGACGGAAGTTCCCTGGCCGAGCTCGCATAACACTGTGAGAGCCTGGTTTTTGCCCCCTCTTCTTTGCCTGATTTCCAGTTGGTTTGAATTTGAATTTGGAGTTTTTGAATCCTTTCATTTGGACTTAACCACTTGGGTACCCCTTGACTTTCACCCAAGTGCTTCATCTCCCTCTCAAACCATCACTCCATCTCTGGTTCACCTTATAATATCATTTGGAATATTTTTCTTAAATGAAAAATATTCATTTTCCCTCCTAAACCCTAGCTACTTCATTGTGCTCCAAAGCAACCCCAGTTTTTATTGCCCATAAAATCTTGAGAAAAATCCCAATTATTCTTTGAACCCTAGGGCACCTTTGTGAGCAAAAAATATTTCATCACTCTTTGGAATATTTTGGCTACAGAAAATATTTTCATTTCTGGACAGAAATGGTAGTTTCTACAGCAACTACTATTTTACCTGCTCCATTGTAGCTGGTTTTTCTTATCTTCACCTTAGTAAGTGTTGGCTAGCCTCCAAAGCCCAGCCCTCAACTCCCAGTGGTTTGACCACAGTAAACCTCCAAAGTTACTCTCCAGAAACTTACCTGGAGTGTAAACTCATTTCTACTGCACCTGGAACCCAACCCATTCATGGTAACACTCAAAACTATCACAGACTACACGCCAGACATGAAGTTTGGGATTAGATCGGCCTGAGGTCATAGTTCACGCGGTGACCGCGTTCGTCGTGCATCTTTGGCATGCAAAACACGCGCCTGGTGCCGCCGGCGCTACATTGCTTGGCGTGCTGCCCGCCTGCCCGAGCATGCCAAACCGTGCCACCATCACCATCTCTACTCACTTAACTCCGCCCTGGCACTTGCCGACGCCGGAGCCCGCCACAGCGGGCACGGGCATGGTCCGGCCAACACCACAATACACGGTGCACTGTGCTCGTTGTCTTCCTCTCGCCCCTGTGCTCGGCCCCATCTGCCAACAGTCCCCACGTGAGCTACGTCTTTTCCCCCTCTCTCTTTGACGCTGTTCGTCGCCGGGCGCCGCGGCCAGGTGTCCAACAGCGGAGCCCGAACCTCCCTCGCCGCTCGCCTATAAATACGGCCACCCCCAACCTCCTCGAGCACCCTCATCCAGCCCCACACACTCCACAAGCTTGTAGAAAGCCGTAGCCCGGCCGGGCAGGCCGCGGGCTGCCGTCCCCGAGCTCGAGCTCGCCGACGATCCCCTAGGGTCGTCCCCGCAGCTCCAGCCCCTCCCTGGCCAGGGCAATCCTTCCAGAGCCTCCGCCACTCTCCGGTGGTGCCGTTCCGCCCGATTGGATCCTTTGGAGTCGCCCCTAGTCGCCGTCGTCTTCATCTCCGGCGACCACTGCTCTCTGCCACCGCTGGAGAGGCCAATTCCGGTGCCGTCCGACCACCCCTAGCCACTCTACAGGTACGAGCAGGTGCGCCTCCGTCTTTTCTCTCGATGCCTCCCTCTCGTTTTGGCCCAAGAGCCCTCGCTGTCGTGGTTCTAAGTCTGACAGTAGAATAGGGGGGTAGGAATGGAGAGGCAAGATCCTAGCTATGGACTAGTTGTATACGCAAGATGTTTACGAGTTCATGCCCTTCTCGGAGGAAGTAACAGCCCTACATCTCGGAGCCCGGAGGCGGTCGACTGTATTATTTGCGTATAAGTTACAGGGGTGCGAACCCTTTACACTGAGGAGGGGGTGGCTTATATAGAGTTCGCCAGATCCTCCAGCCCTCAGTTATGCAGGGTTTAAAGTACATTAAGCTCAGCGGTTACTGGTAACGCCCCACATAAAGTGCTATGATGACCATAAAAGCTACTTAATGACCGACCGTTTGTGTGCAGACTGACTTTAGATCTTCTGGTGGTCGAGTGGTTGGCTTCATAGTCGAGTGTCTTCAAATCCGTCGAGTGGAATACTTCTAGGTCGACTGACAGGTGGTTTCTTCTAGAGATGTCCTTGGGGAGGGTGTCTTGGACAGGTCCATGACCCTACCCTAGGTACATGACTTCATCATTAGCCCCCGAATGGATCGAGGTTTGAGTGGGGAAGGAGTTGAGAACTCTTCCGACCCACTTTTCGTGTGATGAGCATGTCTTGTTCTGGATCAATGAACTTAGGTGACGGCATCAACTTCCTTTTCAGTCGCCTTGATCCATTCATTGTATTCGTCGAGTGAGTTTTCTATGCTTGTAGATCTCTGAACGACAGAGCGGAGAAAATCTCCCGTCTCACAAATTGCTCTGCAGTTCGCGGATTTAGCGGGATCCGAATTTCGGGAAGCGCGCGGGGCGGAGGAGGCCGCGATACTCGGATGGGATAAGGCAGGAACGCCTCGATCTCCGCGCCACCTTTTTCGCCACGTATCGCGTGCGCGACTGTCGCAGGATTTGATAGGATAGCCCGGGCCTACAAGTCAGTCACTCGGAAGAAACATCATATAAGGCACCGGACGGGGGTTTTTGAACGGTGCACTCTCATTTCTTCTCCCTCTTCCTCAGATTTATCCGCCGCGTTCGCCCCCATCTCAGCGCTGCTGCTCCGTGCGTGCTTCGCCGGCGACGATGGTGAAGGAGAAGACGACGGCTTTGGAGCGGGCGAAGAAGGCGGCAAAAGCGAAGGAAGAAGGCGACGGTCGAGGCGGATATTCGTCAAGGGCCGGCTTGCCGCAGGGCTAGATCCAGGGTGACTGGATCCGCTCGACGATCCGTCAGAAAGATCTTGACGACCTGGCCAATGAAGGACGGATCCCCAATGGATCAGCGCGGCTCCCGGGGAAGGATCCGGAGCCACAACCTCAGGAGGGTGACTGTGTCCTCTTGGCCACCCATATTGACCGCAGTTTTTCTTTGCCGCCTCACCCTTTCTTTCTGGGATTTCTGAACTTTTTCGGAGCGCAACTCCACCACTTTACTCCGAATTCCATTGTGTATCTTGCTGCCTTCGTGTCTTTATGCGACAATTTCCTGGGTCACCGTCCTCATTGGGGCCTCTTCAAGCACATTTTCACTTGTTGTTCTCAGTAGGTTAAGAAAGCCAAGTCGAGTGATGATAAGACGCAAGTGATTCAGATGTGCGGGGGTCTCGGGATTCAAATGAGGGGAAAAAGTTCTTTTCCGGCCATGATCTTACCCGAGGCAGTCCGTGGGTGGCAGTCGACTTGGTTCTACTGCATGGACCAGCCGACGCCAGGGCAGTCCATGATCTTACCCGAGGCAGTCCGTGGGTGGCAGTCGACGTGGTTCTACTGCATGGACCAGCAGACACCAGGGCAGTCGACTGGACTCCCTCCTTTTTCCATGGACCGAGTGAGCAAGCCATCCTCTTTGAAGGTGATCCCGGAAGAGAAGGCGCAGGTTAAGGTGTTGGTCGAACGCGTTGTCCAGCTCATCCGAGACGGAGTGACTGGCATGGATCTCTTGGAGGTCTTCCTCCGACGATGCATCCAGCCGCTTCAAGCTCGAGACCATCCGATGTGGTTGTACTCTGGCACTAAGGACACCACTCGAATCCGCCCGGAGGAGGTCGAGAATGCCACGCTGGAAAGGTGTCTGGCGAGCATCACAGGAAACAAGGACAACCCTCGAGGAGCTAGGAGGATTCCTCCACTCGACCAGTCATACGAAGTAGACAAGGTCCAATCCTGCATCTTTGACTGTGATCCTTCTTTCTCCATCCTGTTTGCTTAAAATCGGTCGACTGACTTTTGTCTTGTTTGTTGTCTTCCAGGACACTACTAAGATGTACTCGATGCCCAACGGGGCGCAAGAACAGGTCGAGGAGGAGGAGGGGAGCGGAGGTGAAAGTCAGGAGGAATGGCAATCTGATGGTGAGGAGGATGAAGATGACGACAGCTCCGATGAAGAGGAGGAGGAGGAAGAGGAGGAAGAAGTCGACCCTCCTCGCATGGAAAGGCGATCCAAGCTCACCCATGACCCATGTAGATCGTGGCAAGGCTACAGCGCTGTCGGCGATCGACGAACGCCCTCGGACACCTAGCCAAGCGTGAAAAAGCGCCAAGCAACCCGAAGCGGCGCCATCAAAGCCGACGAAGGCCCCGCCCAAGATGAGGATGGCCATTCCCACCATTTCCGAATGTAACAGCAGAACTTGTGTTTTCTCGTTTAGCATGGACATACTTTTGGTCGACTCATTGGTGATCAACTAATTTCTGAAATCTCTGCGCTGCTACCTCCGAGACCTCGGCCAGAATGAAGATCGTGAACTGGAAGATGCTGCCACCTCTAACCTTGGTATGATCTCTGTAGTTTCGCTTTTGGTCGATTGGATTTCCGTTTTTAACTTTGGATTTTTCCTGTAGCTCCTCCTCATGTCATTGATCTTCCTGATGATGATGACGAGGTGCCGCCGAGGCCGAGGAGGAATAAAAAGGCGCCGGCCGGCAAGACAACTCAGATTGCATCAGTGCCTGGGAAATCAGTTCAGGAGGGTGGCAATACCACTCGGACTTCCGTGTCCTTCATTGTCTTCTTGGCGAGTGTTCGGCCTTCATCGTCGATCGTTGACCCGCCCTCCTTTTCACCACACACCATGTCCCGAGAGGACCAAGTGGGTGCTGCTAAGGAGGCTATCATGAGCAGGGATCATGATGGAGCAGGTGAAGGTGGTCCGGGAAGCCAGCCAGGCGGCCTATGATGCTAGCTCAGCTCTTCAGAACAATGTCCAGGTTAGTTGGTCACCGCTTGTTCTGTTAGGATATGCTATCTGAAGACTCTCTTTCCGAAGATCTTTGCATCTGTACACCCACTGGGTGTGTCGATTGAATTTTTTGGATTGGTGGGGGCACGCTGAGTGCACCACCGGGTGTAGTCCCCGAGACTATGGTGGATCACGGCGATCATTGTAGTCTTTATATTTTGATTTTCTTCACTCTAACTTCTCCACTCGGTCTGCTCGGACCATGTCGAATGGAATCTTGGAACCAGTGGGGGCACGCTGAGTGCACCCACTGGGTGTAGTCCCCGAGACCATGGTCGATCACCGATCGATTAAGGACCCGAAGAACACTGTGTTTTTTGGTAGATCATGATGAGACCATGGCTGACTGCTGGCAGTTAGCTATGGTTTAGGATCATAACCTCTTTGTCTCTTTCGGTCGACTGGTCGGACCAAGTCGATAGAACCAGTGGGGGCACGCTGAGTGCACCCACTGGGTGTAGTCCCCGAGACTACTGTTGAATATTTAGATTCGGCTGTAGTCTTACAAATGTTACGATTTTTCTCTTAGTCACTCGGAAGCAACCTATCTTTGATGTCTGTCGACTGACCCTTCGCAGAAATCCTGCAAGCTTGTGGCTCGCTATACTGAATTGGAAAACAAACAGATCCAGCTCAACCTTGACTTGAAGCTTGCTCAGGAGAACTTGCAGAAGGCGAGAGACGAAGCAAAAGGTATGGCTGGTGAGAACTTGACGACTGTCTTTATCTTTCTGCCCATTCCTAATCCTTATCTCATTGTCATTTTGCAGATAAAATGGAGGAGGCTCTGAAGAAGAAGGACCATGACCTTGCCGAGGCGCAGAAGGCGGCTTTGGACAAAGCAAAGCTTGCGGAAGAAAAACTGGCTTCAATCGGTAAACTTGAAGAGGAGGACGCCAATCTAAAAGCCGCTCTCGACGTGGCCAACAAGGAGGTCAGCCGTCTAAAGAATGATAAGATAGCTCTGAATGACAAGGCTAGTGAACTGGCGGGGAAGAAGAACGATCTGGAGGCTTATCTGGGAGGGCTCGCCAAGAAGTTATTCCTCATGCTTGAAGGTAATCCCTTCTATCCGACTGACTTGTCATTATCGACTCATCATAAAACTGTTGGCGTGACTTCGAATTGTGTTTACTTAATTACGCGAGAACTTCGAGGAGGAAACGGTCGAGTGGAGACAAGCACGGACCCCATTAACTCTCCCGTGAAGGATGAAGCCGCTATGAATGTGCTCCATTTGGAGTCTCGTGTTGCTGGTGTGGTCGACTATCTCGCTCGACTGAAGGTTGCGGTGTCGCGAATTGACACGACACTCTGGCCAGGAACGACGCTTGAAAATGACCTCGAGTCTCTAATGACTCGACTGAATGAAGTTCCAGGTCGAGTGCATGAATGGAAGAAATCTTCTGCCAGGTGCGGCGCTGACGTCGCTCTGTCCCTGGTCCGTGTTCACTGCAAGGAGGCGCGAGAGGAAAAGTTGGCGTCCATCAAAGTTGTCAATACCAAGAAGTACGACTTCCAATCTTTCATGGAGACCTTCATTGCTTCTGCCACTCGGATTGCTGACGGAATTGACTTGGACCAGTTTGTCGCGCCCTCCAGTCCTCCACCTGAGGAGTAGGAAAAACTTCTATGCTTCGCCTTAAATTTGCCTCGGAATGCCGAGTGGTTTTGTAACCAATAAACTTTTACAGGCTTGACGCCTGAGCACTTCTGAATCCGTAGGATGTTATCTGACCTTGGCTTATCATTGAATATGCTTTCATTTGCCTTCGAGCGAACTTTGTTCTTCACTCGGAATATACTTCAGTGCTTGAGACACAGCTCTGAGGTGGAAAATCCAGTCGACCTGCACTTCATCGTTCTTGCAGGTAGGGATGGAGCACAGATTGCAGTCGACCTGCGTCCTTGCAGATCGGGATGGAGCGCATGTTGTACTTGTGGCGCAGCTCCGAAGGAGAAGGTAGCAGTCGACCTACACCTTGTTGTCCTCGCGGATTGGAGTGGAGCGCACGTTGTACTTGTGGCGCAGCTCCATAGGAGAAGGTAGCAGCCGACCTGCACCTCGTCGTCCTTGCAGATCGGAATGGAGCGCACATTGTACTTGTGGCGCAGCTCCGAAGGAGAAGGTAGCAGTCGACCTGCACCTCGTCGTCCTTGCGGATCGGAATGAATTTCATACTTAGGCGAGTACTCGGACTGCAGCTAAGCCTCCGAGTGGGAGGGTTGCTCTGCAATCGGTAGGATTTTTAAATACTTAGGCGAGTACTGGACTGCAGCTAAGCCCCCGAGAGGGAGGTTTGCTCTCCACTCGGTAGGATTTTTAAATACTTAGGCGAGTACTGGACTGCAGCTAAGCCCCCAAGTGGGAGGTTTTCTCTCCACTCGGTAGAATTTTTAAATACTTAGGCGAGTACTGGACTGCAGTTAAGCCCCCGAGTGGGAGGTTTGCTCTCCACTCGGTAGGATTTTTAAATACTTAGGCGAGTACTGGACTGCAGCTAAGCCCCCGAGTGGGAGGGTTGCTCTCCACTCGGTGGGATTTTCAAATACTTAGGCGAGTCTTGGACTGCAGCTAAGCCCCGAGTGGGAGGTTTGCTCTCCACTCGGTGGGATTTTTAAATACTTAGGCAGTCTTGGACTACAGCTAAGCCCCGAGTGGGAGGTTTGCTCTCCACTCGGTGGGATTTTTAAATACTTAGGCGAGTCTTGGACTGCAGCTAAGCCCCCGAGTGGGAGGTTTGCTCTCCACTCGGTAGGATTTTTAAATACTTAGGCGAGTACTGGACGTCAGCTAAGCCCCCGAGTGGGAGGTTTGCTCTCCACTCGGTAGGATTTTTGAATACTTAGGCGAGTACTGGACTGCAGCTAAGCCCCCGAGTGGGAGGTTTGCTCTCCACTTGGTAGGATTTTTAAATACTTAGGCGAGTACTTGGACTGTAGCTAAGCCTCGGAGTGGGAGGTTGGCTCACCACTCGGTAGGATTTTAAACACTTAGGCGAGTACTTGGACTGCAGCTAAGCCCCCGAGTGGGAGGCTGGCTCACCACTCGGTAGGATTTTAAACACTTAGGCGAGTACTTGGACTGCAGCTAAGCCTCCGAGTGGGAGGCTGGCTCACCACTCGGTAGGATTTTAAACACTTAGGCGAGTACTTGGACTGCATCTAAGCCCCCGAGTGGGAGGCTGGCTCACCACTCGGTAGGATTTTCAAATACTTAGGCGAAACGGATTCGCAGCTAAGCCCCCGAGTGGGAGGCTGGCCCACCACTCGGTAGGGATTTTTTACAAACTTAGGCGAAATGGATTTGCAGCTAAGCCACCCACTGGGGGGCTTTCTCATGTAAACAAAAAGTAATAACAATCACTAGGAAAATTATAGCATTCTTGTCTTCGATAAACAAACTACAGAGGTACTTTTATTACATTCATCTGAGTGAGTACTTAAGTATAAAAGGGGCGGAGCAGCTCCGCATTCCAAGCTCGAGGCTCATCAATCTGGCGATCGACGTTGTAAAGATGGTATGCTCCATTGTGGAGCACTCTGGTGACGATGAAGGGACCTTCCCAAGTGGGAGCGAGCTTGTGTGGTTTCTGTTGATCCACTCAGAGGACCAAGTCTCCTTCTTGGAAGGCTCGACTCTTCACATTTCTGGCATGGAATCGATGCAAGTCTTGCTGATAGATAGTCGAGCGGATCAAGGCCATCTCTCTTTCCTCTTTTAGGAGGTCGACTGCATCCTGCCGGGCTTGTTCCGCTTCATTTTCAGAGTAGAGCTCGACTCGGGGCGCATTGTGAAGCAAGTCCCTCGGCAGAACTGCTTCAGCTCCATAGACCAGAAAGAATGGAGTTCGTCCGGTTGACCGATTAGGGGTAGTCCTCAATCCCCAAAGAACTGACGGGAGTTCGTTGACCCATGCGCCGGCTGCGTGCTTGAGATCATGCATCAGTCGGGGTTTCAGTCCTTTGAGAATTAGACCGTTTGCTCTTTACCTTGTCCATTCGACTTGGGGTGAGCGGCTGAAGCGTAGTCGACTCGTGTGCCTTGAGAGGCGCAAAAGGCTTTGAATTTGTCGAAATCGAAGTTTGACCCATTGTCAGTGATGATGCTATGCGGAACTCCATATCTGAATATCAACTCCCTGATGAAACTGATAGCAGTGCACGCATCGAGATTCTTGATAAGCTTAGCTTCGATCCACTTAGTAAACTTGTCGACTGCCACTAGCACGTGAGTGAAGCCGCTCCTGCCAGTTCTCGGTGGTCCAATCATATCCAAACCCCAAACAGCGAAGGGCCAGACGAGTGGAATGGTCTTCAAGGCTGACGCGGGTTTGTGTGACATGTTGGAGTAGAACTGACATCCTTCACACTTGTCGACTATCTCTTTCGCCATTTCATTTGCTCTTGGCCAGTAAAATCCCGCTCGGTATGCTTTAGCCACAATGGTCCGAGAGGACGCATGATGACCACAGGTCCCCGAGTGGATATCGTCAAGAATTATCTGACCTTCTTCTGGTGTTATACATTTCTGGCTGACTCCAGTCGCGCTTTCTCTGTACAACTATCCCTTGATCACAGTAAAGTCCTTGGATCGGCGGACGATCTGTCGAGCCTCTTCTTTGTTCTCCGGGAGCTCTTTCCTTAGGATATACGCGATGTACGGCACTGTCCAGTCAGGAGTGATGACCAAAACTTCCATGCTCAGGTCAACCACAGCTGGGACCTCAACTTCAGTCGGATCAGTGACACTTTTTGGCTACGGGGCTTCTTCGGTGAAAGGATCCTCTTGAACTGACGGTGTGTGGATGTGCTCCAAAAACACATTACTGGGGATGGCTTCTCTCTTGGACCCTATTTTTGCCAAATCATCAGCAGCTTGACTTTTCAGTCGGGGTATATGATGAAGCTCTAACCCCTCAAATTTCTTCTCTAGCTTTCTCCTTTGCATTGCGATAACGATCATCATTTGGACTTGACGTCCCACTCCTTCATCACTTGATTAACCACCAGATCTGAGTCGCCATAGACCATAAGGCGACGGACGCCGAGTGAAATGGCCATACGCAACCCATACAAAAGTGCTTCGTACTCGGCTTCATTGTTGGAGGAATCAAAGTGAATTTGGAGAACATATCTGAGCTTATCTCCTCGGGGGGAAACCAACACTACCCCAGCACCGGAACCATTCAGCATCTTAGAACCATCAAAGAACATGGTCCAGTGCTCCGAGTGAACTTGAGTTGGTAGTTGCTGTTCAATCCACTCGGCGGTGAAATCTGCTACTGCTTAGGACTTGATGGCTTTCTTTGCCTCAAACTTGATATCAAGGGGAAGGAGTTCAATCGCCCATTTCGCCACTCGACCAGTTGCATCTCTGTTGTGCAGAATCTCTGACAATGGGGCGTCGCTGACGACTGTAATGGAATGGTCAGAGAAGTAATGAGCAACCTTCTTCGTGTTCATATAAATCCCATAAACAAGCTTCTGATAATGAGGATATCTTTGCTTTGATGGGGTCAACACTTCAAAAAGATAATATACTGGGCGCTGAACTTTGAAGGCTTTTCTTCTTCTTCCCGCTCGACCATAAGTACTATACTGACGACTTGTCCTGTGGCTGCAATGTAAAGCAGCAAAGGCTCTTTGCTGATTGGGGCAGCAAGCACCGGCTGGGTGGAGAGCAGAGCTTTTAGCTCTGCAAACGCTGCATCAGCTTCGGGAGTCCACTCGAACTTGTCTGGCTTCTTCATCAGTCGGTAAAGAGGCAATGCCTTTTCACCTAGACGAGAGATGAATCGACTTAAAGCGGCCAAGCATCCAGTAAGATTCTGGACATCGTGCACACACACAGGGCGTTTCATTCGGAGTATAGTACCAACTTTTTCTAGGTTGGCGTCGATTCCTTGTTCGGAAACGAGAAAACCGAGTAACTTTCCACCAGGAACTCCGAATGTGCACTTTGATGGATTAAGCTTGATAGCATACCTCCTGAGATTGGCAAATGTTTCAGCAAGGTCAGTCAACAGGTCGGAACCCTTCCGTGATTTGATCACAATATCATCCATGTATGCTTCCATATTCTGACTGATTTGATTGAGCAAACACTTCTGAATCATCCTCATGAACGTGGCTCCGGCATTCTTGAGGCCGAATGGCATGGTGACATAGTAGAAGCACCCGAATGGAGTGATGAAAGCTGTTTTGATCTCGTCGGGTCCATACAGACGGATCTGATGGTACCTGGAATAGGCGTCTAAAAAAGACAACCGCTCACATCCCGCAGTCGAGTTGACTATTTGGTCGATGCGGGGGAGAGGAAAATGATCATTCGGGCAGGCCCGATTGATATGTTTGAAGTCGGTGCACATGCGAAGTGACTTGTCCTTCTTGGGGACCATGACAACATTGGCGAGCCACTCAGAGTGGTAAATCTCTCGGATAAACTCCGTTGCTAAGAGCCGAGCCACCTCCTCGCCAATGGCTTTTCTCTTCTGGACGGCGGACCGTCGAAGATGTTCCTTGACAGGTTTAACTTTTGGGTCGACTCGTAGACGGTGCTCAGCCAGCCCCCTGGGAACACCCGGCATGTCAGAAGGCTTCCATGCGAAGATGTCCCAGTTCTCACGGAGGAACTGGATGAGCACTTCTTCTTATTTGGAGTCGAGTGTTGCAGAGATATGAGTCGGAGCAGCATCGGGGTCGGTCGGGTGAATGTGAATCGGCTTTGTCTCTCCTGACGACTGAAACGTTGATTCTGTGGCGGGCTTCTTGGCTCGCAACAAATCACTCGGATCTGCAGTTTTCTGATATTCCTGCAGTTCTACCACTTCCATCT
Source organism: Aegilops bicornis (assembly GCA_021605145.1). Lineage (NCBI taxonomy): Eukaryota > Viridiplantae > Streptophyta > Magnoliopsida > Poales > Poaceae > Aegilops > Aegilops bicornis. The sequence continues at coordinate 657,378,744 of CM038671.1, read as the reverse complement.
GAGCATTGGCAATCTTCGAGCCTTTCTGGAAACACTCTTCCGCTTTCTTCCGATTGCCAGCGACAGTGATCACACCTTTGGGGCCTGGCATCTTCATCTTAAGGTATACATAACATGGTCGAGCCATGAAACGCGCATACGCTGGCCTTCCCAGAATAGCGTGATAAGCACTCTGGAAATCCACGACCTCAAAGGTCAATTTTTCTTTACGAAAATTCTTGGAATCACCAAAAACCACATCGAGAGCAATTTGGCCGAGTGACTCGGCCTTCTTTCCAGGAATGACTCCATGGAAGCTCATGTTGCTGGTACTGAGTCTGGACATCGGAATGCCCATCCCTTTCAATGTCTCTGCATACAGTATATTCCGGCCACTACCACCATCCATCAAAACTTTAGTTAGTCGGGTGCCTTCGATGACTAGGTCGACCACCAAAGCTTGCCTCCAAGGGGTGGCTATGTGCATCGGGTGATCAGACTGGTCGAATGTGATGGCGGTCTGAGACCATTTCAAATAACTAGGTGTCGCCGGAGCGACCATATTCACTTCTCGGTTGATAACTTTCAATCGACTTTTGCTTTCAACGTCAGCAAAAATCATCAGGTGGAATTGACACAGGGTATCCACCATCACTATCTTCCTTGTCCTCCACTTTGTCCGACTCCTTTTCCTTATCCTTGGGCTGCTTCCCCACAGGCTGCTGGATCAAGAGCCAACACTGTCGAGTGGTATGCTTTGGGTAAATGAGTTTACCCTCTTCATCTTTCTTTGTGTGAATGTGACATGGCAAGTCCAATACATCATTTCCATCTTGGTCTTTCACTTTTTTGGGGTTCCAAGGCCCCTTGGGTTTCCCTTTAAACTTTCCTTGAGTCATGGCCAAGGCTTCTCCGGGGAAGCGATTGGCTCGGCTTTCGCTTCGCTTCCATTTGGAGTTCCCTCCCCCGGTTTCATGAGCGGCTGACTTGTACTTGCCACTCTGGAGCCGATCTTCTTCTTCACCATTGGCATACTTGGTGGCAATCTCCATCATTCGACTCAGGGTCATTTCTTCGGTCCGACCGAATTTCAAACTTAGCTCTCTGTTCTTAACACCTTCCTTGAAGGCACAGACTGCCCGGTGATCAGATACATTCTCTACCGTGTGATGCAACATGATCCATCTCTGGATGTAATCCCTCAGAGTTTCATTCGACTTTTGCATGCAAGACTGTAGCTCTGTCAACCCTGCTGGTCGCTTGCAAGTTCCTTCAAATGTTCTGACAAACACTCGGGAAAGATCTTCCCAAGTGTAAATGTTGTTGGGTGCCAACTGGTTCAGCCACGCTCTGGCCGAGCCCTCCAACATAAGAGGCAGGTGTTTCATGGCCACTTCATCATTACCGCCGCCAATCTGAATAGCCACTTGGTAGTCCTCAAGCCAAGTATCAGGTTTGGACTCACCAGTGAACTTACTGACTCCAGTCGCCAACCTGAAGTTGGGAGGAATCACTGCGGCCCTGATGGCTCTCTTTGAAGCACTCCGGTCTGAGGCGTGCACTCTGCTGGTGGTGGGGGCATCTCTGTCATGACCTCCTCGGTGAGCTCTGTTCTGTCGACCAAACCACTGAACAAGAATGGATCTCGCATCAAAGCACAGTTCTCACGGGGTCATTGGAATCCTTCGCCCAGCACTGTGAGCGCGTCTGTCATCCTGCTGTAGAGGCGCGTACGATCCACCCCTTGGGGTAGGGGTGGGCACTCGACGTCGATCAACACGATCGATCGGTGATCATACTGCTCACGGTCCTTGTACTGATCATCCCGCCGGCTTCCACGTTCCTCACGCCTAGGGGGCGATCTTGGACTATGGGCCGACTGGACTGTATTCGCGCGACAGATCTGATGTGAATCCTATTCCGCGACTGTGATACAGCTGAATTTTGATCTCCTGCTGCCCGGAATAAATCTCTGATCTGTAGCAAACCCCTACCAGCCTCTGACTGGGAAGGCTGAATAGAATCTGCTATACGAGCTACAGCTACTAGATTCTGAATCAGAGTTCGATATACCAGAGTCGGTGGTGGAAAGAGTTGACGTCGACTGGACGACGGGACCCGTTGTCGTGTTCGTTCGTCGAGTACTCGCTGGAGATTCTCCAGTCGTGTGCGCTCAGCCAAGTTGGCCAAGCGTGCGTCTTCTAAGGCACGGGCCTCGGGGGTTTCTCCAACGATAAGAGTGTGAAGTGCATCCATGTTCCGGCGGCGAAGTTCTTCCCTCTACAGCGAAGTGAGTGGCTCGGGCAAGTACTCTTCATGGGCTTGCGACGGATCGCCCTTGCCGTCGCCACCGTCGGCGCGGGGAAAGCCGGGGGGACTGCGTGGCCCATCGACCATCAGGACTTCTACCGCTGGATCACTGTTGTCGCAGTCGGATGCAGTCTCTATGGAGCCAGTCGACAGGTCGAACAGGCCATAGAGAGATTCGTCGGGCTCGATTGCCGCAACTTGGGGACTGGCCGACTGGCGGGCCACCGCGTGCCTCACCCACTGTTGAAGCCTCGACCGACCGGAGCGCTTGCGCCAGCGGGAGACTGGAAGGGAGGACGACACAGGAGCCGACCAATACTGGGTCGACGGTTGCCGTAGGAGGATGCCACGGACGCACGCGCGAAAGTTCGTTACCCCGCGGACGGGGAGCGCGTCGACGTCGAGTGGAGCCTCCTGAAGCCAAGCGGAGTCGTCGGCGATGAACGTGAGCGCGCCGAGACGGATCTCGCGGTCCTCAACCAAAACTCCACCTGAAAACATGATGAAGGGGATCGGAAAAATTGTAACTTCTCCAATAAGTCGCTAAGACACCTGCCCCATGGTGGGCGCCAACTGTCGTGGTTCTAACTCTGACAGTAAGGTAGGGGTAGGAATGGAGAGGCAAGATCCTAGCTATGGAGTAGTTGTATATGCAAGATGTTTACGAGTTCAGGCCCTTCTTGGAGGAAGTAACAACCCTACGTCTCGGCGCCCGGAGGCGGTCGACTGTATTATGTGCGTATAAGTTACAGGGGTGCGGACCCTTTACACTGAGGAGGGGGTGGCTTATATAGAGTTTGCGCACCCCTCAGCCCCTCGATTATGTAGGGTTTAAAATGCAGTAAGATCGGGAGTTCTTGTAACGCCCACATAAAGTGCTATGATGACCATAAAAGCTACTTAATGACCGACCGTTTGTGTGCGGTGACTTTAGATCTTCTGGTGGTCGAGTGGTTGGCTTCATAGTCGAGTGTCTTCAAGTCCGTCGAGTGGAATACTTCTAGGTCGACTGACAGGTGGTTTCTTCTAGAGATGTCCATGGGGAGGGTGTCTTGGACAGGTCCATGACCCTACCCTAGGTACACGACTTCATCAATCGCCGCCGGCGTGCGCTCCGGCAAAGCCACGCCGCTCTCTGTTTCCCTCTCCCCCTCCACCTCACCTGACTAGCGGGGCCCGCTAGTCGGCCACTCTGTACGCGCGCGAAGCAGTACGAGTGGTGGCGCCCTGGGCTTTTACGCCTTCAATGTCAACCCCCCCCCCCCGAGTCTGTTTATTTCTAATTCAAATTTCATTTAAATCCCGAGAACTTCAAACGGCCAAAACTTTTTAACCATAAGTCCAAATGATTTGATTATTTTTTCATTGTGTTCTTTGTCCAAAAATCTAGCAGCTCACCAAAGATGAGATTTTTCCCTGCTGTATAGATTTTCTGGTGAATTTCAGAAGGTTTCTTGATGACTTCTTTTGTGTTGATATTTATTTTCAGAAGATCAGGCTTGTCTTGAGGATCACCAGGAGGATTGTGAACCTCATCTGCACTAAGGCAAGCCACAACAACATTTTCGTAGTGCCACTACAATATTTGTGATTTTCTACTTGAACAAATGATTATCCATGCATTTAAATTATTAATGTGTTAATTATATTCTATTAGATGCTTGTTAAAGTGAATATGCTTGATTTACAGAAAGTTTGAAGTGAACTTAGTTGGTAAACTAGCAAGGATTTAGTTTTTGGGTGATGAAAGAATAATATGGCTATGAATATGAGTAATTAGTGGAATTATTTTTGCATGACTAAAAATGATAAAATTTGCTAGAAAAGTTTCTGGTTGAAGTGAGGCTTGATCTTAACCAGAGAAGTATCATGAGTTGTTGATGCTCAGTGTGAGCCTAGTTGGCTCAGTCAGTTATGTTGATATGTTATGCATATGTTGGTGATGCATGTCATGGCATTATGACGCCGGTTATTTTCACTTTAAGTTGAACCTGATAATAACTTAACTTGAATATGTTGTTGACCGGGTCATGGTGCCGCTGAATCGAGTCTTTCCCAGTGCAACCACATTTGCCGGTATGGGACGGCCTTTATTCGTTTCATTGTCATGCCTATGGTCGGTGCCTCCAAGTAGGGAAGGTTATGGGTGTGTTGTACCCTGGCCCGGTAAGCAGGCATAACCTTGTGAGCCCGTTGTTAAGTTTTTGGTATCGGGTCCCCGTGTGGGATCGTGGCCACGACGGTGGTCGTTGTGTCTTTGGTAGACACGAGGCCACCCAGGACTGGCCCGATGGGGAGTGAGTCGGAGTGGCCGGGAGAGTGTCCTGGCAACGGGGGGGTTTCGTCGGAATGCCGTTGGTCCACCCGAATGGGAGTGCGAGGCCATGGGTTCCGTGGTGTGGGTCCAATGCGCTACCTCTGCAGAGTGTATTAATCTATCGATAGCCAAGTCCACGGTTAAGGACACGCTCGAAAGTAGGTCACACCATGGGTCAACATTTAATGAATTTTGCACACTAAGTATGAAGTTTGCATTCTGTTGGTGGCGGGAAGGCCATCGTGTTGATTTGGACCAGATGTTGGTTGTGGTTGTGATCGTCGTAAGGATCACGGGCCAATTAATGGTCATGGTTGTGATCGCCGTAAGGATCACGGCCAGTTAATGGTCATGGTTGTGATCGCCGTAAGGATCACGCGCCAGTTATTGGTCGTGGTTGTGATCGCCGTAAGGATCACGGGCCAAATATTGGTCGTGGTGGTGATCGCCGGAAGGATCACGAGATGTCTCTGGGTTGGCACATTTGTGATCCAGGAACAATCACGTTTGGTAAGCCAGCCCGAGGGACGATTATCACAAGAGCATGGTCACAACATGTTGGATAAATTGTTGCATTGTTATAAATTGGTTAATTTTCATGATATTGTTTGTCATTATGTTTATGCTTGTTGTGAGCTTGCAAGTACATTCAATGTACTGACCTGGCATTTCATGCCAGATTTCAGGAAGGTTCCGTTGGAAAGGAGTGTTGTCCGAGTCTAGATCGTGTCCACGTTGGTGTCCCTGTGCTATGGAGTTCCGCTACGACGTTGTTCCGCTGTCGCGTAGTTGTCATGATCGAGGCCCCTTTATGTTCAATAAATAATGTACATATTGTTCAGCCGCACCGTGTGTGCCGCTTGGCCTCGTCAACTGTTGTAATATAAACTCTGATCCACTAGCATCAATAAAGCGGTTGTTTTCTATACCAAGTTGTTGTGTGTCGCCAGAAGACAAGGTCTCTGGGCTGGCAATGCATGGTAAACCGGTTGCTCTGAGCCAGGGTGCCACAAACACGAACCTCAACAGTTCGGAGCTAGTGTCCGGAGGCGAGTCCGGTTTCGTGATGATAACGGGAGCCCGGCTTGACTTCGGGCTTGCCGGTGACACGATGCCCTTCGGTTCTCCAGTGTTACACTCTATAGCCGTACAAAGTCCGGCGGGTTTTAAGCTCCCGTCTTCGTACTTGGTGATGCGATCCGGATCTAAGGCCAGAGCGGTGGTTGGGTCCGTGAACCCTTGGAAGATCAAGTCTCCTCGGATATCAGCGCATAGTTCAGATTTCCAAATTTGATCTGATGACCAGGGGCATAGCTGTCGATCTGCTCCAGATGGCCAATCGAATTGGCATGCAACGCGAAGCTGCCAAATATGAAGATTTGGCTGGGGATAAAAGTCTCCCTCAAGGCGTTATTTTTGTAGATGATCGATGGAGCCATCGAGCCTTCTAGCAACGGCACAGTGGAACTCTCAATGAAAGCACCAATTTTAGTGTCAAAACCGGCAGATCTAGGGTAGGGGGTCCCGAACTATGCGTCTAAGGATCAAAGGTAACAGGAGGCAGGGGACACGATGTTTACCTAGGTTCGGGCCCTCTTAATGGAGGTAATACCCTACTTCCTGCTTGATTTACTTTGATAAGTATAGGGGTTACAAGAGTTGATCTACCTCGAGATCGTAGTGGCTAAACCCTAGATGTCTAGCCTGTATGATTGTGATTATTCCCCTACGGACTAAACCCTCTGGTTTATATAGACACCAGAGGAACCTAGGGTTGTGCAGAGTCGGTTTATAGAGAAAGGAAGATGCAAAATCCGAACGCCAAGCTTGCCATCCACGCAAAGGAGAGTCCCATCCAGACACGGAGGAGGGCCTTCTATCTTGTATCTTCGCAGCCCATCGGTCCGGCCCATATCGCATAGCCCGGACGCCCGAGGACCCCCTAGTCCAGGACTCCCTCACGTACCATACCATGGGATCACTTGATCCCTCTCGGTACATCTTCGACTCTTTGTGTGTTGATCAACTAGAATCACTCTTTGTACATAGTCTTGATCAACCTTGAATCTTTCCAACTCTCTTTATTAAGATGATGTCTTGAAGGTAATCATGAATGTTCACACAATCTTCTTCTTCAAGACATGTTGGCAATAATCTCAATTCACACATGACCAATCTTTGGATAAATCCTTAATAGCACATTGGTCAACTCATGAACTCCTTGAAACCAAAACATGGACTTCAAGAAATGCCTATGGACAGATCCTTCAAATATAACTCAATTCAACCATTGGTCCATAGAGAATGTCTTCAATTACCAAAACCACATATGGGGCACCGCATGTTCTTTCACTTTCAGTCCTAGCCCAGCGTTAGTCCGGAGCCTGGGTTGACACTTCCACCGTAGGACGCGTCCACGCCTGCATCCCCAGCCAGTCTAGATGGATTGGAGGGGACACGTGAAAGCACATTATATTCCTTGGTGGTTTTGGCAATTCATGTCAACATACATATTGTTGGGCTAATGTTTTCCTTGAGTATGTTTCAAGAACAAATCAACTTAGGCAAGTACAAGGATGGAGATGTGAACCCCTTGATCTACTAAGGAACAATGTTCAGCTTCAAGACTCTACGTTTTTGGTTAAGTGATCCAAGATCACATTGAGTCTATAGGAAAGATAATACTATTGAACGGGGATGAGAAGTTTTAGTTATGGACTAACTGCTCAAGTGCTTACAGATATTGCTCCAAAACCCTCAACCACACTCTCACATTCATTATGTCCAAAACCCTAAAGTCCTTCCCGGTCCCACCGAAACACATATAGCCAGACCCACCGAGATACGCTTGACATAGCCACTACCTAAACCCTAGCAACTTGGTCTCGCCGAGATATCCCTTTGGCCCCACTGAAGAGCACTGGCCAACCTTCTGTAACCAATTGCATTCACTTTAGAATTTTCGAGTGGTTTCAATTGTTGACACCGCAGTGTGGAAAGTGATTCGGTCATCACCCATCGGTCCCACTGAGTTTTTCCATCTGGTCTCATCGAAAAGTCTAAAGTTCAAACCTTTTGTACTAATTGGTCTCACCAGTGTTTTCACCCGGTCCCATCGAGTAGTACATAAAGGTGTGTGACGCATAGAATTTTGGTGTTTCCTATCTATACCCCCACCCATTCCATCAACTCTCAGAGAGAAACTAGGACAAAGCCACCACTTTGCATATCCAATTTCTGAGAGAGAACCACCTACACTTGTGTTGAAATCAAGGGGATTCCACTCCAACCTTTGATCCTTGATTTCTAGCCTCCCCGTGTTGTTTTCCACTCCAATCCCTCTCCTACCACATAGACAAAATATGTGAGAGAATGTTTTAGTGTTGAAGAGACTATCTTTTGAAGCACAAGAGTAAGGATCGAGTTCATCATCAACAACAAGATCTATTACCTTTTGAAGTGTGTTGTCTCCTAGATTGGTTAGGTGTCACTTGAGAGCCTCCAAGTTTGTGGAGTTGAACCAAGAAGTTTGTATGGGTAAGGAGGTCGCCTACTTTGTGTAGATCTACCCCGAGTGAGGCTAATACTTTGTGGGCGTAAGCCACGATGGCATAGACAAGATTACTTCTTCATGGATCCTTTGTGGGTGAAACCCTTCATGGACTCGCGTAGTTGTTATCCTCCGTGGGTTGAAGTCTCCATCAACATGAACGTACGATAGCACCAACTATCATAACCACACCAAAAAAATCACTGTGTCTTCATTGCGTTTGATCTTCTTCAAACTCTACCCCTTTACTTTCCTACACTTGCATGTCATTTACTTTCCACTGTCTATACTCTAGATATGCATGTGTAGATTGTATTGCTTGCCACTTAACTTGTGCTAAAATAATTCCTAAGTACCAAGGAAATTAAAAATTGCACCTTTTGACTTGTTAGTGTCCATTCACCCCCTCTAGATCTATCCTTTTGATTCTACAACATGACCCTGAGACTACCAACAGGCGTCGTCGAGCAAGCTGGCACAATGTCATGCCCGTTGCCGCAGACACTGAGCTAGCCGACCGTGTAGCAGTATCCCGACGTCCACCGCACACGTGAGAAGAAGGACCTCATCACCCGCGAGCAGCGCCCAGACCATGCCTAACCCCACCTACCTGGAGCGAGAGCTCCGACCTACCCCAGGTCCAAACCGGTCGAGCGAAGCACGAGCCGAAGGAAATATGCCCTAGAGGCAATAATAAAGTTGTTATTTTATATTTCCTTATTCATGATGAATGTTTATTATTCATGATAAATGTTTATTATCCATGCTAGAATTGTATTAACCGGAAACTTGATACATGTGTGAATACATAGACAAAACACCATGTCCCTAGTATGCCTCTACTAGACTAGCTCGTTGATCAAAGATGGTTAAGTTTCCTAGCCATGGACATGTGTTGTCATTTGATGAACGGGATCACAACATTAGGAGAATGATGTGATGGACAAGACCCATCTGTTTGTATAGCATAATGATCGTTCAGTTTTATTGCTACTACTTTCTTCATGTCAAATACGTATTCCTCCGACTACAAGATTATGCAACTCCCGGCGGAGGAATGCCTTGTGTGCTATCAAATATCACAACGTATCTGGGTGATTATAAAGATGCTCTACAGGTATCTCCGATGGTGTTTGTTGGGTTGGCATAGATTGAGATTAGGATTAGTCACTCCGAGTATCGGAGAGGTATCTTGGGCCCTCTCAGTAATGCACATTATATGAAGCCTTGCAAGCAATGTGACTAATGAGTTAGTTACGAGATGATGCGTTACGGAACGAGTAAAGAGACTTGCTGATAATGAGATTGAACTAGGTATGGAGATACCGACGATCGAATCTCAGACAAGTAACATATCGATGACAAAGGGAATAATGTATGTTGACATTGTGGTTTGACCAATAAAGATCTTCGTAGAATATGTGGGAACCAATATGAGCATCCAGGTTCCGCTATTGGTTATTAACCGGAGAGGTGTCTCGGTCATGTCTACATAGTTCTCGAACCCGTAGGCTCCGCACGCTTAACGTTCGATGATGATATGTATTATATGAGTTATGTGTTTTGGTGACCGAAGGTTGTTCGGAGTCCCGGATGAGATCACGGACATGACGAGGAGTCTCGAAATGGTCGAGAGGTAATATTGTGAAGGAAATATGCCCTAGAGGCAATAATAAAGTTATTATTTATTTCCTTATTTCATGATAAATGTTTATTATTCATGCTAGAATCATATTAACCGGAAAATTAGTACATGTGTGAAACATAGACAAAACATATTGTCCCTAGTATGCCTCTACTAGACTAGCTCGTTAATCAAAGATGGTTATGTTTCCTAACCATAGACATGTGTTGTCATTTGATGAACGGGATCACATCATTAGGAGAATGATGTGATGGACATGACCCATCCGTTAGCTTAGCATTATGATCGTTACAGCTTCATTGCTACCGCTTTCTTCATGACTTATACAAGTTCCTCAGACTATGATATTATGCAACTCCCGAATACCGCAGCAACACTTTGTGTGCTACCAAACGTCACAATGTAAATGGGTGATTATAAAGGTGCTCTACAGGTGTCTCTGAAGGTGTTTTTTGGGTTGGCATGGATCGAGATTAGGATTTGTCACTCCGTGTTTCGGAGAGGTATCTCTGGGCCCTCTCGGTAATACTCATCACTATAAGCCTTGCAAGCATTGTGACTAATGAGTTAGTTGCGGGATGAAGTATGATGGAACGAGTAAAGAGACTTGCCGGTAACGATATTGAACAAGGTATGATGATACCGACAATCGAATCTCGGGCAAGTAACATACCGATGACAAAGGAAACAACGTATGTTGTTATGCGGTTTGACCGATAAAGATCTTCATAGAATATGTAGGAGCCAATATGAGCATCCAGGTTCCACTATTGGTTATTGACCGGAGATGTGTCTCGGTCATGTCTACATAGTTCTCGAACACGTAGGGTCCGCACGCTTAACGTTCGATGATGATTTGTATTATGAGTTATGTGATGTGATGTACCAAAGTAGTTCGGAGTCCCGGATGAGATCATGGACATGACGAGGAGTCTCAAAATGGTCGAGACGTAAAGATCGATATATTGGAAGGCTATATTCGGACATCGGAAAGGTTCCGAGTGATTCGGATATTTTCCGGAGTACCGGAGAGTTACGGGAATTCGTATTGGGCCTTAATGGGCCATATGGGAAAGGAGAGAAAGGCCTCAAGGGTGGCCGCGCCCTTCCCCATGGACTGGTTCGAATTGGACTAGGGAAGGGGGCCGGCCCCTTCCTTCCTTCTCCTTCTCCCTTCCCCTTTTCCTATTCCATGTGGGAGGTGGAATCCTGCTAGGATTAGAGAGTCCTAGTAGGACTCCACACTTTGGGCGCGCCCTATGAGGGCCGGCCTCCTCCTCCCTCCATCCTTTATATACGTGGCCAGGGGGCACCCCATAGACACAAGTTGACATTGTTTAGCCATAAGCGGTGCCCCCTCACTACAAAGAAGAGACACATCCGTGACATTTTGGGCCGAACGAAAAAAAATTCTGTCATACTTATGACACTTTTATGACGATAATTGTGACAAAACCTGGTATCATCATAGCAGTGGTGGGCTCCTACTTCTATGACAAAAAATCATGACAGATAATGGGCTTTTCGTCCTGGGCGGCCGGAGACGCAGCTGCATGACATTCTTTGGGCCGTCCATGACGGAAAAAACCGTGATAGAAGCGAGGACAAGGAAAATTTCGGGGAGTTCCCGTTACGGTGGGAGGTCGGGGGCCGAGCAATGCGCGTTTATCTCTTACACGTACGCGCGTGTGTGCGAGGCGTTGGCTCTAACTGAACCCGAGCGAGGTGTTGGGCTCGAACTGAACCCGAGCGATTGCACTGAAGGCTGCGCGTTACTAAACCCGAGCGAGCGATCGATGGCTGTTAACTGAACTCGATCGAGCGATTCCTTCGCCATCGCTGCTAATCAAGCCGATCGATGCCGCCTCTGGATGAGCGATGGCGTTGCGGGGGGTTGGATGAGCGAGGAGCGATGGGGTGGATGAACAGGAACCCGTGGCGTTGCCTCTGGATGAAACAGGACCCCGATTGATCGAGCGGTTGGGGCTGGATGAACAGGACCCGTGGAGGGCTGGATGAGCAGGGACGGCCCGTGGAGGGCTGGATGAGCGATGAAGCGGTGGAGGGTGCCCGTGGAGGGGTGGTTGAACAGGAGCCCGTGGAGAGGGGTGGTTGAACAGTAGCCGGTGGAGTAGCGCGCGGTGGAGGCTGGATGAACAGGAGCCCGTGGAGGCTGGAGGAGGTCGGCGGTGGATGAACAGTAGCCCGTGAGGCTGGAGCAAGTCGACGGTGGAGATGAATAGTATCCCATGGAGTCCCGTTTTGCGGTACGCCACACCCCTCCCAATGAACAGGACCCCTGTTTCGACCGTAGCGCTCCAACACAAGTCCGTTTCGTCCGTTATGCGGTATGCCACACCCCTCCCGATCAACAGGACCCCCGTTTCGACCATAGGAGGTCTGTTTCCTCCGTTTTGCGGTACGCTAGACCCCTCCCGATGAACAGGATCCCGTTTCGGACGTGGTCGGTCGAACACAAGGCCGTTTCCTCCGTTCTGCGGTACGCCAGGCCTCGTTTCCATCGTCTGTTCCGTCCAAGCCCTCTCGATGAACATGATGACGCATTCTGTTCCGACCCAGCCGGTTGGCTCCCCATGAACACGACGACGACGTTGTTTCTCCGTTCCGACCCAGCCATGACACGAGCCCTGGTCGTACGTATGCACGAGTAGGCGTTCGAGACCCCGCCCGTATGTACACATACGTCGCCGTATTTTCTTTCTTGCACATTGGCCGCTATACGTACGTGTACATGCTACGTGCGCGCCTCTACTATGACACGTGCGTGCCTCTACATTGACCAGTATATATGTACATACACGTTCCCGACCAGAATGACAATGCTATGTACGCTTCGACCAGGTGGGTCCCGACTGTCAGGCACTTCCTTGCGTGCGCAGATGTAGCTGGTGGGTCCCAGCAGTCAGGGGGCGAATCATTTTTTTCGCCCGGACGCACTTCCTTGCGTACGAAGATGTAGCTAGTGGGTCCCAGCAGTCTGGGGGAAACGATTTTTTCGCGAAATACGGTAGCCCGTCCAGTGGGTCCCCGCTGTCAGGTGGAGGAATAATTATTTTGCACGTAATAAGGAGGCACTTCCTTGCTGCGGTTGTGGACCAGCTGTCAGCCTCTCCACGTACAGTCCACGTCCGATGGAAGCCGTTCCTTGACCATGTTAACCACGCCGCACCGAGATCACCACGGCGGTGGACGACGGCGAGGCCTAGGAAGGGGACGACGCAGGGCCGGGGAAGACGCGGCAGTGGATGCCCTCACGGAGAGGAGTATGAGGGTCCACTGGTTTAGCTACGGTGTGAGGCTGCCGTCGCCGCAGAATAACAGGGGGTGTGGGTGAGTAGCGAGATGTCCTGGCCAGCGGTGGGAGTAGTAGGAGGCGATGAGGCATCCGCGGCATCACAGCCGGCCACGGGAGACAGGAGCTTGCGGCACGACCGGCGCTGCTTTGGGCGGCTGGAGCAAGAAGACCAGAGGTTGAAGAAGCACTACGACCGTTGGATGGACATCGTACGTTCACTAGAGCTAGAATCGTTCATATTGACTAAAGTTGACAAAGGCCTCCATCCCAGTCAACTTAGTAGGCCCACAAGTCAGCCTCCCACCGTGGTGGGTCCCAGCAGGTGGGGAGTATTCATTTTTGTGCGTAATAAGGAGGCACTTCCGGTGGGTCCGAAATGACAAATGAGGGAACGTTTTCACGAAATACGGTGGCCCGTCCGGTGGGTCCCAGCAGTCAGGGGGAAACGTTTTTTTCACGAAATACGGTGGTCCGTCTGGTGGGTCCCAGCAATCAGGGGGAAATGTTTTTTTCGCGAAATACTGGTGGCCCGTCCGGTGGGTCCCTGCTGTCAGGTGGAGGAATAATTATTTTCCGCGTAATAAGGAGGCACTTCCTTGCGACTGCCGTGGACCCAACTGTCAGCCTCTCCACGTACAGTACTCTTCCGATGGAATTCGGTCGTTGACCACATTGACAACGCCGTGCCGAGAGCACCACGGCGGTGGATGATGGCGAGGCCTAGGAAGGGGACGACGTGGAGCCGGGGAAGACACGGCAATGGATGCCCACGCGGAGAGGAGTACGAGGGTTCACTGGTTCGGCTGCGATGCCGTCGCCGTAGAATAACAGGGGGTGTGGGTGAGTGGAGTGGAGGGATGGCCTGGCCAGCGGTGGGAGTAGTATGGGGGCGGTGAGGCCTCTGCGGCAGCATAGCCGGCCATGAGAGGCAGGAGCAGGTGGCACGACCGGCGCTGCTTTGGGCGGCTGGAGCAAGAAGACCAAAGGTTGAAGAAGCACTACGGTCGTTGGATGGACATTGTACGGTCAGTCGAGCTAGAATCGTGCATATTGACAAAGTTGACAAAGCCCTCCGTCCCCGTCAACTTAGTAGGCCCACTATACTGGGTCCCAGCTAGCAGGGGGTATTCTTTTTTTGTGCGTAATAAGGAGGCACTTCCTTGCGTGCGAAGATATAGCAGGTGGGTCCGAGCTGTTAAGCGTGATAGCGTTTTTTCACGAAATCTGAAGGCCCTTTCGGTGGGTCCCAAATGTCGGTGGAGGAATCATTATTTTGCACGTAAAAGGAGACATTTCCTTGCGTGCGGCCGTGGACCCAAATCGGCCCTCTCCATGTACGATCCACTTCAGATGCATGTCGATGCGTTGACCACGTTGACCACGCCACGCCGAGAGCACCGAGGCGATGGACGACGGCGAGGCCTAGGAAGGAAACGACATGGAGCCGTGGAAGACTTCGGCAGTTGTTTCCCACGGAGGGGAGTAATCTGTTGTCACGAGGGTTTACTAGTTCGTCTGCCGTCGCCGGAGAATAACAATAGGTGTGGGTGAGTAGAGGGATGGCTAGGCCAGCGATGGGAGTACGGTGGGGCGGTGAGGCTCACAAGGCAAAGACAGCCGACCATGGGAGGAGGGAGCAGGCAGTCCCGTCGGCGCCTGTTTGAGCGGCGGGAGCAGGAAGAGCAGAGATTGAAGAAGCACAACGGCCGTTGGATGGACATCCAACAGTCACTGCTTGTGCAACAACCTTTTTTTTAGGAAATCCTCAAATCTGTGGAAAACAGCATACAGGTCATCTGCCATTATTTCTAATAATTTACAGCCCATTTGCTAATTCTTACGGGTTTTTTTGGAGCCCATATTCTTTTTGTTAGCATTACAACCCATATTGTGGCCACGGTTAAAAAATTATACGAAATTTTGCATATGTCCGTGCGGTCTGAACTGTTTTTAATCAAATTTCAAGTCACATTCAGACTGATTTTAAAAATAAATGTATATCAATATAAAATCCAATAAATTGTCCACGCATAAAAATCAATGCAATTTAAAATCTCAAAATGAAAAAAAGATATTTGAAACTAATTGCCGGTTTGATGTGTTTTAAAAATGTACAGCCCATTTCTCATTACTGATAGGCCATTTTCTCGGCCAGCCAAATGAAGCTCTCCTCTTCTTTAAAGATTTGCAGCCCAACAGGCCTGATAGAGCGACTTACTGGACAAATCACAAAAAAAACTAGGCTAGCCATTTTCAGAAAGAAAAAAAACTACTGGGCTGGTCTGTGGTAAACATAAAAGAAAAGGCTGTCTAGACAGCCCAGAGTGTCCCGCACAGCCCAGTTGACACCCTGCTTCCGTCTCAAAAACAAATTAGATAAGTGGCACCCCAATTATGGTGATTCATAAAAATGCCACTGCAATTTCCAAACTTTGAAAAATGCCACTGCAATTTTTTCCAAACTTTGAAAAATGCCACTGCAGTTTGCAAACTTTGAAAAACGCCACTCGAGACTTCGAAAAATGCCACTAGAAATGGCATGAAATGGCATTTTTCAAAGTTTGGAAATTGCAGTGGCATTTCTCGGAAACACCAGATTTGGAGTGGCATTTATCAAATTAACCCAAAACAAAAATAATCGGGCGAGTTGTCGGGTCCCTGGTGTCACCCGCTCGTTGTGCAATTCTCTCGTTTATTGACTACGTTGACAATGGCATGGGACCCAGATGTCAGAAATCCACTAGGAGGAGCCATTTTTTTATTGGCTTGAAATAAGGAGGCACTTGCTTGCGTACTGCCATGACCTTGGTGGGTCCCTGCTATCATCCTCTACACGTACAATCATCTCCTTATTGTGTATGCATCAACTTGGTAGGCCCACAAGTCAGCCTCTAAACCCGTGGAGGATAAGTACAATCCATTAAAAAAATAACATCACATTCCATACATTCAAACGGAAAGTTCAACATTCAGAGCAAAGTAACAGGTCCGATCCACATATAGAGTACTGAACTTCCACGTTGACAACCATCATAGCCAAGTTAACTATCTACTCCCACTAATACTCTAGTAGCGTACAAGTACTAACTTACTCTTAGCTAACTAGACGATGCCGGCCGCCATCTGCGGTACACGCTAAACACCGGCACCGGTGTCCTGCACCTCGCCTCGGACTTGCAAGAGGTGTGATAGGGCGCGTTGCTCGCGCGCATTGGCCCTTTCCATGCCGGCGTGGTCCACCGAAGCTTTGGCTTCCAAGCGGGAAACCCACTTGACGAGCTGGTAGTAAAAATCAGCGTCGCGAACGCGTGCGTGCCCGACAGCCTCCAGGGCTATTTGCCGGGCGCTGGCCTCCATGTAGTCGGCCCAGTTGCGGGCGCTCTGCTCGCGACTCAGAGCGTTAGTGCGTTGCTGCTCCATCTCCCGCTGGCGGCGCAAATCGGTGATATGCTACTCCTCCGCCAGGCGGTCGCGCTCCAACAACTCCTTCTCCTCCGCCAGGTGATCGCGCCCCAACAACTCCTCGATCTCCGCATTGCCATCTAAAGACAGATAGAATGCCTCCTCCCTCCGTCTGCCTTCCAGTGAAAAACCGAACACTAGTTCCGACGGTGACCGCCTCTGGCGTCGCCTACCGCGGACGGACGGGGGCATGGTGGACATGGCGAGCGACGTCGGGCCGGTGGGGGCTTATGAGGATATGGCGACTTGGGTCACGGTGCCACCGGAGAAGGCCGGGAAACAGTACTTATTGGCGGAAGGTAGCGCGACGGTCATCGGAATTCAATGCATAAGCAGGCATGGCTTAGCGCGCTAGCTTGCCGTGGAAAACTAGAGAAACTGAAATTATGACTGTGTCGTCCCGTCCCGTCTGGGTCGCACGCCGGCATGGCGGTCAAACGAGTGCACTCGAATCATCTCCCTCCTTGCCAATAATGATTCCACGGATTTAAAAAGCCCACAACAATTAAAGCACATCTTTTTTGCATCAATTAGTTGCCTTAGTTACGGCCGGCTGCATGCAGGCACTCAGAATCGCTCACAGCCAATACGCGGAGCAGCATGCAATGAGTCGCAGCCGAGGGCACGCATGCAACCACTTAAATCGCTGGAATTAATTAGGCTTAAACTTCTGCATGCCGTTGATTATTGTCATGCCTTGGTCTTGCTGCTTTGCTCATGGGACTAATAAACCTGTACGGAGGGAGTACCTTGGTTGGTGAGAGGTTTGAATTAAGCCCTGCAAACCGAAAAGGAGGTACTAGTACGTGCGTGATCCGCTATTTATTCGTGTAGGATCGAGTAGGTCGTTTCTTGAATTGAGCCCTGCAAACCGGAAAGGAGGTAGTACGTGTGTGATCCGCTATTTATCCGTGTAGGATCGAGTAGGTAGGATAGTGTAGCTTGTCAGTTTCTTCAGAGGTAGGCATTTTTATTCAAAAAACTGCCACTTCGGATCTTGCACCGCAAATAAAACCGCCAGGAGCGCATTAGTAGGCTAGCTAGTGATCGATCAGTAACTCGTAAACACTGAACGAACATAAATAAGTAACTGTTAATGCATCTCAATGATTCACAGATCATATACAAATATGTAGCTCCAAAAGCAAAGATCAGCCACTTCGGATCTTGCGTCGCAACTAAGACTAACTAGTACGATTCCCATACATAAGATCAACATGTTAATGCATCTCAATGATTCACAGATCATATACAAATATGTAGCTCCAAAAGCAAAGATCAAGAAAAAACATTTGTTCTTCATACTAACATGGATGCTTCTCTTGGCCAACATTCAGTACAGACTGAAAGACAAATTTGTTTGTGAAGTCTACAATTCCTCTTGCAAACGTAAGTGGTTTTACCAACAAATTGGAACCATGAGAATGAACCACACATGATGGAGGAACATCCACTGCAATATGATTTGGTCTTCTCTCGATCACACCGCGAGACTATTTTCGGAATACAAACTTTAACTTAGGCAAAATGATGCCCATTGTATAATTAGACCAAAGCAATGAAGCACCTAGTGTTGGCCAATAAATAGTACAGTACTACTTTTCTGCAGTCCATGAAGTGACTATCCAATCTTTCTGTGTCTATTTTAAAATGGCACCGCATGCAGTGACTATACTATTCTCTTGTGCAGTTCAACCAAAATTGCGGACACTTCGTTTGTTTGCCGAATAGCAACGGGCAGACATCTCTGTCTGCACAAATATCAAGCAGCTAGTAAACATATACCACACCTTGTATTTTCGGTTTAAACATGTCTCTTCCGCTTAGCATCTCATGTTACTCCTTTGGACAATCGACATGATTATGTTTTGCCCTAGACAATTTCATACTGAATTGATTTGCTGGTTCAGAGCAGAAATATAGCGCCTATTCTTCATCAGACCAAGGATATCCATGTTCGCAGTGATGGAAGAGGTGAAATCGATACAACCGAAATTGAGCATTCATTCATTGAATCATGTCCTGCACCTCCAATGTAGGTCCACCCTGCCAATAAATTCACATGCAAACCACTAGTATTACTATCTAATGATAGTACAAAAAGAGTAGCAATATAGTACCAAACCATGTACCTTCGTAATGAACAGCTCATAGTGCCACCAATTGGATATAAAGGTTGGGAAAAAACATGCTCCTAATGTTGAACCAGTTGGACTTTTTGTTCAGTTCCACTAAAATCGAGCATCCCTGTTCGCATAGATATTGAAAGTGTGATTACTGTAAAACGACACTAGTTGAAGCATAGACTCAAAAATATAAGCATTCCAATTTCTTAATGGAAACGGTAGCAAGACTGTTTCTAACCACCTGTTTGAAGGAATAAATAAGGCAACATCGGCTGATGTCAGAAAGGCATATATAGTTCTTTTTGAAAGAATGATCGACTCCTGACCTTTCCTCTTCTTTTAAGCATATTTTGTGTAGTTCAACTAAAATAAAATGCCATCACCGCCTTTGACAATTCAGTGACACTGTACAAAAGGAAATGACTTAACATTACATCATGATGTCAGGTATGTAGTCGACAGGCATTAGAGACAAACATCTGAGACCTCCTCCGATAACATAATGAACATTAATTTTAACAAAGGTGTGACTAGCTTTCTTTGGGATAATTTGAGTGAACTCTACACCCTCTCGTTCCTTAATATAAGACGCGTTTTTCGCGGTTCAATTTAAAGTACCCAAACGCGTCTAGTATTTAGAAAAATAGGTGGTAGTTTTCTTGAGCACATATCCGGGGAAGCTTGCCACACTTTATTTATGTCCATACGCTAATGCAACACCATTGAATACTACAAATATACACTAATCCAAAGGCTAGTGCAATAGTAGAGTAGTTAGTTTATTACGAGTGCAATTACAATGGTTTTGCTGAACAGATTTCAATAAACTCTAGCACTGGAAGATTTCTATAAGAATTAACAATACATAATGTAAAGGTAACAAGTTTCAGCATTGGTATACTAGTTGTGCATGAGCATTAAACCAAATACAAAAATCTAAAGGTAACTAGAATTATTAAGTAATGACAGTATAAAAAAATTGCAAACCATGTACCTCCAAGGTAAATATCATTTCGAACTCGGGGGCTTAAAATTGCTATCCCAATCTTGATAATCGATCAAACATAAAAACTTGATCGAACGAATAAAGAGAACAACCGGAGGAGGAGGTTCCCACTCTTGACCTTTCTTCTTGTCTTCATAATTTTTTGTGCAGTTTAACCAAAATAAAATGACATCAGCGCCTTGGCATTTTGGTGACATTGTACAAAAAATTAACTTATCTCATGAAAGTGAGGTATGTAATCTATAAGCATTAATGATTGCAAAAATCTGAAGGTAGTAACAAGTTTCATCGTTAGTATCTTGGTACGTACAACATTAGAATGCCTTAGCTGAAAAATCTTTAATACATCCACAATCAATAGCTAACCCTGAAATAATCTAGTGACATTAAATGGCATTGCTTAAATTTGTCGGTGGCATGAGACTGAGAGCGGCATTAGTTAAATGTGGCATCACTTTAGCAGTAGCATTGCTTGACTTGACTACTGGCGTTATACTAACAGCAAAAAAAGTGGCAATAAAAGCATGGGAGGCCCATTAAATGCGATTAGGCGCACCCGATGCGATGTACCTCCACGGATGCAGAGTGGTGAGGGAGGTATGGTTGCCCAGAGCAACAAATATCCAGGCAGCATATCTGGATTACGTCCCATTTTTGTTCTCTTTAGCCACCTTTTTCCTATGTGAGGACAACAAACCGATCGACCTGGTCATTCTCTATTGCGTTGTCATGCCTTTCTACCCTTCTTCAACCAAAAGTCACGAGACTCGTTCCTTAGCTACTGATTTTCCCTTTTCAACCTAGATGCTGGTTCGATGCCTACTCTCTTGGGACAATCTGATCTCCCTTCCTTTCCTTATTCAACCCAGACATGGATTAGTCTGCATGAAGTAGGGTTCCTTTAAAAGTGCAAATTATGGTTTTCGTCTGCGTGGCCAGCAGAGCAGAGGATAGCAAATTGGGAAGATGGTGGAGTGGAAAAATATCCACATGCAACGACGTGGCAGATGGGGCAATAGAACAAGGGTATGGTTCAAAAAGAGGTAGCATACCTGAGGGTCGGCGAGAAGTGGCTTCGCTCGTGGTCGTCGTCCTCCGCACACACTACGGCAGCGAGCTTGGGGACGGAGGCCATCCCGCGCGGGCACTAGGTCTGAGAGGACGGCCTTGTCGTCAGTGCGTGACCTCGCTCGCCGATGACGAGTGCGTCAACGCTGCACGTCCTTTTCTTCCCCAGCGGATCTGTGACCACCGATGAGGAGGGAGAGAGAGGACGTCTTTTTAGATCTGGAGAGAGGGTGATGGTGTAAGAAGCAAGTAGGCAGCCCTTAGCAAGAAAGCGCTGAAGCTCCAGCCTATATATCTTTTTTATACTACTAGTACTGGAGGTGGAGTAGTGGTAGAGTAGTTTATATTTTCTCGGCATACAGTACCAGTTAGTCGTGCTTCAAAACTGAACGGCACGCCGTTAAAAAATAAAGGTCGATAACTAATGTGGCACCTCGGGCCAACGCGGCCAGATCGCATTTTGCACGAGAAATTACACACCATGTTTCGTTGACATGTGGTCCTGTTCCAACATATCAGTGAGACGGCGGCGAGTCCTTTTCTACTAGTATTTCCGAACGAACGTGTAGGCCGGGGCGCCTCTTCGTGAATCGTGGCAAACTGGCAACCATCCACCGACTCTTCGCCTTTCCCTCTCGATTTGGAATTACTGTCGCACGCTCTTCCTCTCCCTCCTTCATTTTCCTTCAGCCCTTCACCCTTCCTTCTGCCATTGTTCGATCGTCTTCTCCATGGAGGGAATAGGCCGGAAACGACCCCGTTATTCTTGCCCCGACCTGAAAGATGACGTGGTGGAGGAACTCATTGATCGATGCGACGTTATCACTTCGGCTAGCATGGCAGGTTCATTCAAGACCATTCTTGAGTCAACTAATAACATCATTACAAGGAACCAAAGAGTCAAGGAGCGGTTTGATCTCCCCTATCTTCTTCGTAGTGACCCTGATGACTGGCGCGGGGACGACGGAGGCCTTGCCTTGTGCAAGTTGATGCTGCTTGATAATGATACGTATGATGTTAAGATGCCATCGCTTGAGGGTAAGGCTTGGGCAGGCGCAAATGGAGATTGGGTTGTTTACATTAAGTCCAACTGCGAGTGGGAACTTGTGAATGTGTACACTCGTGACCGGGTTCCACTTCCAAAAATCTCAGCAGACTGCCCAGAGGTTGAGCACACCGGTATTGTATGCACGTTCAAATACGATCATGGTGATTGTCTTCTATGGAAGATAGCAATTTGTCGAGTTCCCAACCGCTCTTGGAATTACAACAACTATGAAGTTGTTGCTATCTTCGACAAGCTTGTTGTCGTCCTTCGTGGTTATTTGGATGGATATTGCTCAAAAATCAGTTTCTATACACGGATGAGTCTTGTGATGCAATTCAATACGAGGGTCTTGTGTTTGCTGCCACCACTCGTGGCAATCGCTTTTTGCATGGAATCCTTATGCTTTCGGTACGTTTGTCTTCCATCGTAATTATAATTGTTTCATCCACATGCATGCGGGTTAGCAAGTTTCCCTTTACTAATTAACCTTCTTCTTGTGTTTCCAAGGTCCTGTGAACATTCCACCACCTATACTTGAAAAAATTTATAACCAAGGGGAAGATGACGATGGTGATGATCACGAGCATGAGGACGAGCAGCGCCCATATACTCTGTGGCGCCTGGCAACTAATTCCGATGGATCACCTCTTCTTGTGTGTATAAAGCCCACTGATGACGTTACTGCTAAGGAAGCGGTGTAGTCTCCCATGGTCGCACTCTCTGGACCTATTCCAACACCCATTGCATGGTATCTGGGATGGATACTAGTGTGCTAGCGCCAACACCTTCTCCCTGGTACAGAATTGATAGTCTTGGAGAAAACTCGCTCTTCCTTGGACAAAACTATCCAATGATGGTGAAAGGCGATCCAACTGCTGTTGACACAATGTTACTACCATTTATGAGAAGCAATTGTGTCTATACCTCGGACATTTGGGTGGTTCCCTACCCTGGTACTGATATAGTAGGCTGCTTCAGCCTGGATGATCAGTCCTACGTTGGTCTCGAGATCAACAACGGATGGCGCATCCCAGAGAATCACTTGTGGTTCAAAGCAAGCGTTTCCAACGCTGAGGAATGGTTGAGTTGAAGTTCATTTCATTGCTTTTTATTTGTTGTGTGATGAAAACTTTAGTATTTATAATGTATCCTCGTTGTCGATGTGGGTTGATGACCTGTTGTATGTAATAAAATGATATGCCTGTGATAAACTTACTAAATTTATGAATGGCTTTCGAGTCGCTTCTCTGAGTGAGTGGTGCGACGAGGTAAAAAATTATTTTCCGGATACATAATTGCACGTGCATTGCAACAGGTTATCGAATGAGGCCAATCAACAATAGTAGTACACTATTTGTACTAGCTTCACATGCTTCGCGGGTCGGGCGGGTGTTTTTACTGTAGCCATATGTTAATGTGTTCGCTGTATGTAACCAGCACCTCGAATCCTCGATCCTAGTACTATATAAGTAGTAGGAGTAGTAGGGTAGCATGGGCGAGAACAAGCATTCACGTCCAGGACTACGGCACACGCCACCACCATGACATCCATCTGACACCATATTATTTCTTGGAGTCCGTGCTAGAGCAATCTCTTCAACCTCGTCATTTCTCTAACTTCAGCCATCACGCGGCAGGCGAGGTGGGGGTTTGCCGATAGTCGGTTTCCTCAACTGCGGTCCCACTTGTAAGGCCAACTCGAACGCACGACCCCAAAGGGCCCTCCATTTTGCACGAACTCCAACGATAATTTTGACTAGAAAAGCAAGACCAAAGAAAACAAGAACCACAAGAATACAGTTTACTAGAAGATATCCAACTTCCATAATTGCTCTTGTAAGTTGGATTAGTGCCTTCTCGATGCATTCATTGTTGATCTGTGGAGGCTCGATCTTGCGTGCTTCTTTCTTCTTCGAGTGTAAAGAAGTAGATGTTGCTTCCTCGCAACTAGTCTCATGTCTAGCCTCTATTCTAGTAGGAGTATCAACAAGTGCACTAGTCTCATCTCTAGCCTCTATGCTAGCTAAAAGTGCTAGAAGATCTACTTAATTGCGCTCTATCAATATATCGATGTACTCTTATTCCCAATACCAAAACTTGCATCCATTCTACTCCCTCCGTTCCACAATACATGCCTTCTATTTGTCAAAATATAGATGTGTCTAGACATGTTTTAGTATATAGGTACATCCATTTTTGGACAAATGGAAGTCAAGTATTTTGGAACGGAGGGAGTACACAATAAAAAAAATTAAGTTAGCACAACTAGTCTAATCCGAGAGCACAACCAAAGATTTGGTCGGGTTCTTCCTCCTTTTGCCGACACGTGGGACATCCAGCATCCAGGTCGTGTCATGCAAGAAAATAGAGTGGTAGTTGAAGCCACGTGATGTGCATCTTGGGTTAAACTATAAATAGAATCTTACTACTCTTGAATAACTCCAAAAGCAGCCACTGAAGATCTTTATTGGATTTGTTTTCATCACCGGACGTTGAGGTGAAAGATGTGCGAGTTCAATGGGTCCTCTTGCGTTTTCAACGACATGTGGGACCGCATGTGAGCAAACAGACGATGGGCTCAAGGCGTCCATTTGGCTGGTCGAGAAGAGAGATAGAGGAGGGCTGAGCACGGACTCCGTGAAATTTGTTCTACGTGCCTTGATATAGGCTCGATATAGTGGGGTGGCATGGGCCATAACTAGCATTCACGTCTAGCAGTACGGCACACGCCACCCACACGAGTCCCATCCGACACCAGTTTTCTTGGAGTTCGTGCTACAGCAATCTCTTATCCCTCCTGTTTTCTCAGCCATCACGTGGTGGGCGGGGTGGGGGTTTGTCGATAGTCGGTTTGCTCAACTGCGGTCCCACTTGTAAGTGAAAATGCAACACCGCACGCATTCCCCCTTGAGCGGCGTGCGGCAACCGTGTGGGGGTGCGACGCGAACACGGCAGGCTTTTCCTTTTGAACTCGTAACTGGTAAAATTTGGTTCTGCTCCATGGCGCGACCGATTGATAGAAAATAACGATTTTGCCTAGAGTAATGAGAAGTTTGGTTCTGGCGCCGTTCATGCATGGAGTGCGAAAATTATGAAGTTGATGTGAAAGGTAAGATAATTACTAGTAGTATCATATACTACTACATGGATTTGACAGAAAGATAAAAATACATACGGATCCATCAACGACATCCTCACGCCCTAGTGCGCCGGATCACCAACCGACGTGTGAGGAGCAGCGGCGTTGGCGGCGAGCTCAACGTGCTTCTGAACAATGCCGTCCAAGGTTGTCCTGCGGTCCAAGAAGGCCAGCGTCATATCGTCCTCCTCTTGCATGTAGTAGTCCTTGTGGATGATTTGCGGCGTGAGCGTGGGTGATTATGTCGATGGTGTCTTGCTGCGCCAGCGGTAGGCGTGGCGCAACCTCGAGGTGGACATTCTCCGGCACGACGGCGAGCGATGTAGGCCACCAGTCGTCAAGAGGTTGTCACCATAGTGGCCGTTGAGGATGGCGGGCATCGCGCGAGCACTGGCGGCGTCGGCTGGGCGTCACGTCAAAAGTCGTCCGCGAGCTTCTTGACGATGGTGAACTTGTTGAGGAAACCGACGAGGACCTCGTCATACAAGGAGACGAAGCTGTCGTCCAAGCGACCCCTCGCCCTGGCGGCCTCAAGCAATACACAGACGTTTCTCGGTCTTTGGGCCGCAGTCGGCGTCATGGACCATCTGGCACGGCCGGTGATGCTCGCGCTCATCGTCTCCATGGGTCTAGCTTAGCTTCTAGTCAACTGATCTTGCGATTCGAAAGTGATCACTCTTGCCCTTGGTTAGCGTGCGTGAGGTGCGTAGGATTTCATTACTACTCCTCGGCCCTCTCTTTTGCCTTTGGCTGTATGATAGGTGGGCCAGCCACCCCTTGGGCCCACGTGTCATTCACCCAAATGCAGTTGCAGTAAGTCAATGAAGCTGCATGTAATCCTATTAGTTAGCAAAAAGACGTTAAGTTCTCTCGCCGATAGGAATAAAACAATACACCATGTATTTATTTACAGAGGGTGTAGTACATTTTTTGTGACATGCATTACTAGATATTGCTAGTCAAATACTAAAATCCAAATGGACGTGGTAGTACTCCTGAATCCAGACGGTGGTGCTACTAGTACTAGTAGTAGTACTACCAATGTAGTAGGAGTATAGCACTGTACTACCCGTTGGTCAAATTATTACATGATGCTCCTCACAGTGAAGTGATAAAACCCTGCGTCGGAGATGACACCTGAGTATAGGCGCCGTGTTCGGCATACCATAATCATCCTCACCGTCTGCAGTCACTATCATCATGGTTGTAGAGCTGGCATGCTTACAACTAGCCCTGTTCAACATAATTTCCTGTGCGTAGATGCCCGTGCATTGCACGGAACACCAAGATTGGGGGTAGACGGCACCGGCACCGGCCATCACGCCATATTTTTTGCACGGCCTTCTAGATGTGGTGGGGAGGAGATAAGGCTGATTGTGAGAGACAAGGAGTTGTTTGTAAATAGGGAACAAGTGCGGGCATCTTTTTGCAAAAATGGAGAAGTTTGGTTTGTATGCGTCAGATCTAGATCCGACGGCTATTGGTGAAAGATGGGAGGCACAACATCATCACCAACTCAGGACCTGTTTGATTCGCAGGATTATGAAAACACGGGAATAGGACACGGTAATATTACAAGTTTCAAACTGATATTACAAATGTTAGGAGTAATGATGCACCTACGAATAGGGAATTACTAGGAAGTTTACGTAAGAACTTTCGTTACTTTAGGTGGATGCAGCATTATCGTACAAACAAAAATCCACCGCCCTGAAAAGTCACTAATGGGCAAATAAGTTTTCGAGTCTCTGGCCACTTGATGTTTCAAAAACAAATTCAGCTTCATGAGACTTTGTCATTTAGGCTTAGACGCTTGCGGTGATCAGCACGCCATTCATTGTTGCGCCAGAGAACGCCAAACCTCATTACCTTGAGCACACTTGCCTCCATAACAAAGAACCTGGCCAATTTAGTTTTAGATGTGCTGCCTCGGTAGTCGATCAAATCAATTTCTGTAAGATGGAGATCAAGGCATTCGATGAGATTGTTATAGTGCAGCACATTTTTCACTTTCGGGTCTTTTTTATCTGCAAAAGAAGAGAACATATTAGAGCAACTGGCTATATAAGATTGTCGTGTCATCAAGAGGTACCAATATCATTCGCTCATACAATAGGGTTTGGCTGGCTAGTGATATTATCTCTCTCTCTCTCTCTCTCTCTCTCTCTCTCTCATTTAACTAGGAGCGCGTGAAGAGCTTGGGCATTTGTTGCCTTCCACTATGTGGCCGATGCCATATTTCGCAAAAGTATGCCACATAATACGCATCGATGTCAAATCAAAAGATTTTGGCACCGCTCTCGCGATGTGAGAGAGTTGGCACCGCTGTGCACACAGACCCACATGTATAAACAAATCAATCAAACCAACTACACCAGCCTCTCAGTCTCCCAAACAAGTGTTTTTTTATTCCCTCGGTCCTCTCTCTCTCTCTCCCACGCAGTGTTTTTTCATTGTGTGAGTTAATTTGGCACTAGAGCAAAGTAGGTGATCCAGATTGGGGTACCAGGTGAGCAATGGAGGGGCATCGATGCCAAATGCATCACAAGTGAATTTGGCACGTGTTTTGGCCTACATAGCCCACTTTTGTACTCCCTTCATCCCAAAATTCTTGTCTTAAATTTTTCTAAATGCGGATGTATCTAGTTACATTTTAGTGTTATATACAACCGTATCTAAACAAATGTAAGACAAGAATTTTGGGACGAAGAATACTACCTCAGATTTAGTATAAAATTTTGACCATAGATTTACCTAAGAAAATGCCTATGCATGTCACTAAAAATTACACCATTTGAAATTATGTTCAAATACGAATCCAACGATATAGTTCTTAGTGACATGCGTTAACATTTTGTCAATTAAATCTATGGTCAAATTTTGATACTACAAAATTGGAAGAGTAAACCAGGACGAAGGTAGTACTTGCTCTTAGGGTAACCATAGAGTTACTGGAGTAGTCTAAGTTACTTTCCACTATGACTAGCCTAGGCTACCATAGTAGTACAGCATAAAAACGATGCAGGTGATCGCGTGACAAAGAAATACTAAAAACATTAAGCATCCTCTGCTTGGTGGAATTCGCCCGAGCAAATAAATGGGAGATGCTAAATTACCGTCCTATGTGGGACACACATCAATTGGCCCGTTGTACATTAAGGGTAGGTTCATAACTTCATCTCGCCTTCTCCTCGACCGAAATGACATGTGCCGAATAATTCATAAACCGTGGTCGGCAAAACACGCTCTCCTTGCCTGAAATAGCTCGCGCCCACTATTTCAAAACACGCTCTCCTCGACCTAATCGCTCGCGCCCACTATAGTTCAAAACACGCCCTCCTCGCCCGAAATCGCTCCCGCCCACTATTTGGGGAGAAGCAAAGTTACTCTACTATCCCCGACCCTCAAGACAGACCCAAGCTAAGAAGCCTAAAGGCAGGTAGAATCAGAACTCCCCTCACATTTCGCATAAATGTGTTCGTATGACATGGTTCCACTCCTCCCAATTCCCCTCCCCCATTCATACCTCATGGGCGCCAAATCACCTTCTCCCGGGAAGCTCCCTTCTCCCGAGCCGCCAAACCTCAGCCCTCCTCCATGGCGCCCCACCGCACCAATTTCACAGCCGCCCTCCTCCCTAATGCCGGAGATGTTGTCCATTTGCCGCCGTGCACTGGGCCATGTGCCTCTTACTCCGTTCTGCTGGAGCTGCCTCGACGACAGCCGCGTGAACCATACCGGAGCCGATTCACCCCCGCCGTTGTTCATGGCACCGGAGCGGCTCCAACTTCAGATGCGTCCAGAGTCCCGGCGCTACTTCCCCGTAGCCGTCGACCGTCGCGACATTGCTGTTTCCCTGCTGCCGGTCGCCACCGCAACCGCGCCGGCCTCACCGACTCGGCAGCTGGACCTGCCTACTTCACCATGCCGCCAAATAGGTCGCACCCTCATCTCAAATCACTTTATTTAGGCGTCAGTTGTCTGAATTTTTATTCTGGGCCAATCGATTCCCAATGGGAAGCACCACCCCTCGAGGCGGCAGAGCTCCTAGGCTGCCAGTTGGCTGGTGTCTAACGTAAAGGGCGGGGCCGCAAGTTCGCCAGGCAGCGCTTAGATGGCTATCTTTTAGAGTTGCGTGGGTTGAAGGTGCTGCCGCCGCCGGATCTGGATGACGGGGAGTCTTTGTGGATTGGCCTGGGGGCGGCGCAACCACGGCAGTGCGGTGGGGCGGGGAGACGGGTTTTGGCCGGGGCCACGAACAGCGGAGGCAGGCTGCTCTGCCGTTGGTTGCTGGCTCTTCGGGGAAGATTCCGAACAGTGTCAGCCGGGAGGCACAAGACCGCCATCAAGCCATCCGGCGTAGATCGGATAGTACCAAAATAAAATAAAATCGTGTGACCCCTATTTAGTCTTCACTCAACAGACGTGTGACCACTCTCGTACCTTGTTGTTGATCTCTTAGTGTATTTCTTCAGATCAAAGAGATATGTCGTTCTTCACATTATGCGTTATCTGCATCTTCAGACACACCGTCTTCCGACTCACCGCAGCTGCTCCAACAAGGGAAGCATACACCAAGGGAGCTATAGTCCCCACTCAACAGTTCCCGGCATCGAATGCGCTGCGTGCAGACATGGACAGCCACAACAATCGTGACGGCCATCGACAAGTCAGACATGATGCTCACTCCTATGGATGGCAGCCAGATAGGTTGTACCCTCATCTTACTTGTGTGCAACATTTATGGCTTTGTCATTCATCTAAGCATGGAAAATAGATCATCACATTTCACTGTATATTGATGCTGATCTCTTACGGGTCTTGTTCAGGAGTTAACATTGTTCCATAGTTCAGCTAAGATATTTGTTCTTTAGGTAATGTTGTTCCATAGTTATCATCCATCAGCCAATGTTATCCCACAGGATGGTGATTATAGTATTATACCACTTCTAGTATTACCTATGTTGTTCTTTAATACTTTTGTGTGCCATCTAGTTAATCTCAAGTACAAACGATACATATTCTGTAGCTTTCATCTGTGTTCTCCCTTTAGTTTATGAGACCTGTTGCTACTAGTTAACCCCAGTCCTACTATTTATGTCGTCTCCTCTGTGCACTCATTACATAAATCTAACTACTAGTTGTCTTCCATGCATGTTAGATATAATTGCACACACCGATATATCCACAAGAACCTCATGGAGCAATGTAAAGGCCAATAAACTTGATGTCAATGATACCCAATATGATGGAACATGTAAAGGCAGTTCTTCATAAGACTTGCAGAAAGATGATGAATCCTCTTCACCCCACAAGGTCCTTGCTCTAACTTGGCCTCTGATATGGGTACAACATGCATATAATGTCCTGGAGTGTATCTAGTGTGTTGCAATGCCATGTGCTTAGCATGCTGATCATGCATGTAAATATGCCATGCCTTCCTGTTTTTCAGTACCTATTCCATTCATGATAACATGTTTTCAAATTCAAGTACTGTCATTCTACTCTATCGCAATGCCATCTGCTTAATTTGGACATCATGCTTTTGAATATCTTATACATTGTTATTCATCAGTATGTACTTCATCTGTCTACCATACCATGTTTTTTTACATTGAAGTGCTGTTCTAGTGCTCTATTGCAAACATGTGTATGTTGCCTTAGTTATTTCTGTATGTATTCCGCTAGCACACAATTTTAGATTCAACTAGTGTTTTTTTGTTGTGTTGTCCTGTCGTATCCCTAGCTATTACACCAT
Source organism: Aegilops bicornis (assembly GCA_021605145.1). Classification (NCBI taxonomy): domain Eukaryota; kingdom Viridiplantae; phylum Streptophyta; class Magnoliopsida; order Poales; family Poaceae; genus Aegilops; species Aegilops bicornis. The sequence continues at coordinate 657,348,020 of CM038671.1, read as the reverse complement.
ACTCCCACCGTCCGGATTAAATGTTGCCTAAATGGATAAAAAAGGATGTATGTAGAACTGAAATACGCCTAGACCCATCCATTTTTTTCCGGATGGAGGGAATACATGTCAATATGTCATGCCTTTCTATTCTTCAGTACCTATTCCATCTCTTTGTTGTAGCATGTTTTATAATTAAAGCACCATTCTTCTATACAAGGCATGCAAGGGAAGACGACTATGTTAGAATCAAGGGTTACAAACAAGGCCTTTGCAAAAGATCCAAAGGCCGTGAGATAATAAACCAACTCCAGCTTTTATAGATACCGGCCCAAAGACAGAGAAACCCAACTCCTACCGATAATAAGCAGATTTCGTGGCTAAAGAACTAGTCCGCTCCAAAGTCCAGAAAAATATGTCAACTCCATTCTAAGAAGCGTGTGCGTATCCTTTCATCATGAAATTTTATAGCATGCTGATCATATTTTCTACATGTTTCTTAGCCATCTCTCTTTTAGAAAATAAGCTTAACAGATAGAAGAATTTCTGCACTGGTATCGTATGTGAGGAAAGATTCTTGCAGGAATTCCCTATGCTCCAATGCAGATGTAAGTACCTATTGTATATCACTATATTTTTACATCAGCATGTATTTTTTCAATCAGCGTGAATCCAATCTTTATCTGATCTAAATTTAGTTGTAGCAAAATGTATGATTAAAGGCCACAATGTTGATTTTTGTAAGGAAAACTGCCTGGTAGTTTTGCATCCTGAGCTGCATGAGTGTACTATCTCATATCAGTGGGTTTGAATACTTTGGTTCTGCAGTGGGTTTTTAGTGTTTTTCTTTACTGTGTTGTCCTGTCGTATCCCTAGCTCTTACATCATACTCCCTCCGTCCAGATTACATGTCGCAGAAATGGATGAAACTAGATGTATCTAGAACTGAAATACGCCTAGACCCATCCATTTATTTCTGGATGGAGGGAATACATGTCAATATGGCATGCCTTTCTATTCTTTAGTGCCTATTCCATCTCTGCTGTAGCATGTTTAATAACTGAATCACCATTCTTCTATATAAGGCATGCAAGGGGAAGACGACTATGTTAGAATCTGAAGGGTTACAAACCAGGTCTTTGCAAAAGATCCAAACGCCAGGAGATAATAAACCAACTCCATTTTTCATAGATACTTCTCCAAGACAGAGAAACCCAACTCCCACCGATAATAAGCGATTCCGGTACAAAGAACTAGTCTGCTCCAGCCAAAGAAAAGAATGTCAACTCCATTCTAAGAAGCGTGTGCGTATCCTCGCATCATGAAATTTTATAGCATTCTGATCATATTTCTACATGTTTCTTACCCATCTCTCTTTTAGAAAATAAGGTTAAACGATAGAAGACTTCCTCCATTGGGATCGTATTCAAGGAAAATATCTTGCGGGAATTCTCTGTGCTCCAATGCTGATGTAAGTACCTGTTGTATATCACTATATTTTTACATCAGCATGTATTTTGTTAATCGGCGTGAATCTAACCTTTATCTGATCTAAAATTAGTTGTAGCAAAATGTTAAAGGCTCCAATGTTGATTTTTGTAAGGAAAACTGCCTGGTAGTTTTGTATACTGAGCTGCATGAGTGTACTATCTCATATCATGCACATTACTGAATTGTAGTGCTTCTTTGGTTGCCCATTCATTCATTGTGTCAATGTTGCTTTCAGACACCTTACCTCGGCTGATGATAGTTGTGCCATATTGTGTTAATTTGGTGTAGGCTTGTTGCCCAAACGTTCGTTGTGTCAATGTTGCTTTCCTATTATCCGACTTGGCCAATGATAGCAATGCTAGTGTGTTAATTTTGTGCGCACTCATCAAGATAAGAAGACAAACTCGAAAACAGCAAGGCAACCCCATTGTTTCTTTCCAAAGAAATCTAGGCGTGTAATATGGCAATAACTCATGATTAATCTGTTTGGTTCCCGTCCTAATTTATGTTATGATGCAGTTGTCGAGACACTCTCCACTATCAATAATACAAGCCTGCCAAAATCGCCATTTGAATCTATTCAGTATCCTCTGTCTCGAATGCAACAAAATAAATGTATGTTTGTGAACCAATTAATGGCTGAAGCAATGATGGAAATGGTGGATGAATCAGAGGTGCAGAGTCGTGCGACACAACAAGTGATCAATGTTTTCAGAGACAGTGTAGCAAAGCAGCAAGAACTTGCCCACATGCTTATGGGCGTCATCTCATCTTTGAGGTTGCAGACAGACATTGTAGATGGTTAGGTTCTGCTCATTTATTTGCACTGGCATCGATCTTTGATTGCCCAGTGGATGTAATTTCCTGTAATATATGCTGGATGTGCAACGTTATTCCCTGTATGCCATACCTTTGCTTGATCGGTTTTGTTCCTGTGCAGAATTGCTCGTCGTAATAGGCTCAAATTATCTAATTTGGACTAAAGACATGTACGAACTTTAGTGGGCGCATTAAGTTAATGGGTTGTTACTAGGCCGAAAGTTAATGGTCGGCCTGCCTCTTACCTCTCGGGTCGTTAACAGGCCGACATCAAAGCGGGCAACAGGTGGGCCCAATTTATTTCACGGGTCGTTAACAGGCCGTTACTAAGTTTGGGCTACATATGGCCCAACTATACTCTAGGCCTTTAGCAGGCCGAAAGAGACATCGGACTTGTACTGGACCACGAAGAGCATGGGCCGCTAAGAGGCTGAAAGTCAGGTCGTATTGTAAATGGCCCAACTGTGTTGTCGCCCTTTAGCAGGCCGAAAGAGAAACCGGGCTGGTATTGGACCATGAAGGGCATGGGCCGTTAAAAGGCCAAAACTAAGGTCCGACTACAAATGGCCCAACTCATTTATGGTATGTTAACAGGCCGAAAGGCACATAGGCCGGGAATTGGCCCAACACTTAAATGGGTCGCTAAAAGGCCAAAACTCAGGTCTGACTACAAATGGCCCAACTGATTTATGGGCCATCAACAGGCTGAAAGTGATACCGGGCCGGAAATTGGCCCAACACTTAAATGGGCCGCTAAAAGGCCGAAACTCAGGTCTGGCTACAAATGGCTCATCAGATTTATGGGCCGTCAACAGGCTGAAAGACATACTGGGCCGAAAATTAGCCCAACATTTAAATGGGTCGCTAAAAGGCCGAAAGAGGTACATCCTGAAAATTGGCCCATCCATTGAATGGGCCGTTAACAGGCCAAAATCTCATCGGGCCGATATCGAGCCCAGATATATAGCGGGCTGTTAACGGGCTCGAACTGACGATGGGCTGCAATGGTGTCAAATCTTTAACAGGCCGTTGACGGGCCAAATTGGCACATCTCGTATGCATCGTGGGCTTAAATGGACCTAACACCGGTAGGCCTTATATGGGTCGGCCTACTAATTTTTACTGGGCTGGCCTTTTTCACCGGAATGGGCCACTGTTGGACCGTGCCACGTGTCGACCTATCATAGGCGCCTCCTGTCCAATGAGTGGATGACATCTGTCCCAACGTTGAGCCGACACGTGTTTCCTCCAGCCAATGATGATTTTACACGTGGAAAATCCCCATTGGTCAGGGCTGTTAACGGGTTATCGGATCCAAAACCGGACCCGATAGCATAACAGTGTTCCGTTACGGTGGATGCCACGTGTCGGTCACCCTTGATGAATGCACTTCTGTGATGCGTGATTTATCGTCATGGAAGTGGACACTTCCATGATGATAATTTTGGTAATGTCATGGAACACTTCTACGACAGCACAGGTATGACTATCTTGATTCTGTCATAAAATCGTCATGGATGTACATGCATGACAGAAAATGTGACCTACTGTGACAAACACGTGTCATCACGGAAGTGTATTTTTTGTAGTGCCTCCACAGTTACACACCTCGGTCATATCGTCGCAGTGCTTAGGCGAAGCCCTGCGCCGATAACTTCATCATCACTGTCACCACGTCATCGAGATGACGAAACTCTCCCTCAGCCTCAACTGGATCAAGAGTACGAGGGACGTCCCCGAGCTGAACGTGTGCTGATCGCGGTGGTGCCGTACATTCGGTCCTAAGATCGGTCGAATCGTGAAGACGTACGACTACATCAACAGTGTTTTCATAATGCTTTCGCTTTCGGTCTACAAGGGTACGTGGACACACTCTCCCATCTCGTTGCTATGCATCAAATAGATAGATCTTGCGTGATCATAGGAATTTTTTTGAAATTACCGCGTTCCCCAACATATTGATATATTGGAAGGTAGTATTCGGACACCGGAAGGGTTCCGGAGTGTATTGGGTACATACCGGAGTACCGGAGGGGTTACCGGAACCCCCCGGTGGAAGATATGGGCCATATGGGCAATAGGAGGGAGGCTTACCAGCCCACAAGGGGCTGATGCGCCCCCCACAAGGGAGGAGGCCGAATTGGACTAGGGAAGGGGGTGGCGCCCCCCCTTTCCTTCTCCTTCTCCCTCTCCTTTCCACTTTCCCCCTCCGGTAGAAGGATAAGGGGGGGCGAATCCCACTAGGAGTCCAAGTGGGACTCCTCCCCACTTGGCGCGCCCTAGGCCGGCCTCCTCCCCTCTCCCTCCTTTATATACGAGGGCGGGGGGCACCTCTAAGGACATCAATTGATTCTTAGCCGTATGCGGTGCCCCCTCCACCGTTTACTCCTCCGGCCATATTATCGTAGTGCTTAGGCGAAGCCCTGCGTGGATCACATCACCGTCACCGTCACCATAACGTCGTGCTGACGGAACTCGTCTACTCCTTTGACCTTCTGCTGGATCAAGAGCTCGAGGAACGTCATCATGCTGAACGTGTGCAGAAGTCGGAGGTGTCGTACGTTCGGTACTCGATCGGTCGGAACATGAAGACGTTCGACTACATCGACCGCGTTGAGAAAACGCTTCCGCTTTCGGTCTACGAGGGTACGTGGACACACTCTCCCCCCTCTCGTTGCTATACATCTCCTAGATAGATCTTGCGTGAGCGTAGGAATTTTTTTGAAATTGCATGCTACGTTTCCTGACAGTGGCATCCGAGGCAGGTCTATGCATAGATGATATGCACGAGTATAACACAAAGAGTTGTGGGCGGTGATCGACATACTGCTTACCACCAATGTCTTATTTAGATTCAGCGGTATTGTTGGATGAAACGGCCCGGACCAACCTTACATGACCGCGTTCATGAGACCGGTTCCACCGACAGACATGCAACTAGTTTTGCATAAAGGTGGCTGGCGGGTGTTTGTTTCTCCAACTTTAGTTAAATTGAATTTGACTACGGCTGGTCCTTGTGAAGGTTAAACTAGAACTTGATAAATCACCGTTGTGATTTTTGTGCCGTAGGTAAGTACGGTTCATGCTAGAAGCCCATAGCAGCCACGTAAAACTTGCAACAACCAAGTAGCGGACGTCTAACTTGTTTTTGCAGGGCATGTTGTGATGTGATATGGTCAAGACATGATGTGATATACGTTGTTGTATGAGATGATCATATTTTGTAAAAGTTATCGGCAACTGGCAGGAGCCATATGGTTGTCGCTTTATTGTATGAAATACAAACGCCATGTAATTGCTTTACTTTATCACTAAGCGGTAGTGATAGTCGTAGAAGCAATAGTTGGCGAGACGACCACGACGCTACGATGGAGATCAAGGTGTCAAGACGGTGACAATGAAGATCATGACGTTGCTTTGGTGATGGAGATCAAAAGCACAAGATGATGATGGCCATATCATGTCACATATTTTGATTGCATGTGATGTTCATCTTTATGCATCTTATTTTGCTTAGTACGGCAGTAGCATTATAAGATGATCCCTTACTAAAATTTCAAGGTATAAGTGTTCTCCCCGAGTATGAACTGTTGCAAAAGTTATTCATGCTGAGACACCACATGATGATCGGGTGTGATAAGCTCTACGTTCAAATACAACTGGTGCAAGCCTGTTTTGCACATGCGGAATACTCGGGTTAAACTTGACGATCCTAGCATATACAGATATGGCCTCGGAACACTGGAGACCGAAAGGTCGGACGTGAATCATATAGTGGATATGATCAACATAGATATGTTCACCATTGATGACTACTCCATCTCACGTGATGATCGGACATGGTTTAGTTGACGATCACGTATCATTTAGATGACTTGAGGGATGTCTATCTGAGTGGGAGTTCTTAAGTAATATGATTAATTGAACTTAATTTATCATGAACTTAGTCCTGATAGTATTTGCAAATTATGTTGTAGATCAATAGCTCGCGTTGTGGCTCCCCGTTTATTTTTGATATGTTCCTAGAGAAAACTAAGTTGAAAGATGATAGTAGCAATGATGTGGACTAGGTACATGATCTGAGGATTATCCTCATTGATGCACAGAAGAATTATGTCCTTGATGCACCGCTAGGTGACAGACCTATTATAGGAGCTGATGCAGACGTTATGAACGTTTGATGAGCTCGGTATGATGACTACTTGATAGTTTAGGTGCACCATGCTTTACGGCTTAGAACCGGGACTTCAAAAACTTTTTGAACGCCACAAAGCATATGAGATGTTCCAAGATCTGAAATTGGTATTTCAGGCTCATGCCCGTGTCAAGAGGAATGAGACCTCTGACAAGTACTTCGCCTACAAGATGGAGGAGAATAGCTCAACCAGTGAGCATGTGCTCAGAATATCTGAGTACTACAATTGCTTGGATCAAGTGGGAGTTAATCTTCTAGATAAGATCTAATTGATTGAGTTCTCTAGTCACTATCGCCAAGTTACTGGAACTTCGTGATGAACTATAATATGCAAGGGATGACGAAAATGATTCCCGAGCTCTTCGTGAAGTTGAAATCGACGAAGGTATAAATCAAGAAAGAGCATCAAGTGTTGATGATTGACAAGACCACTAGTTTCAAGAAAAGGGAAAAGGGAAAGAAAGGGAACTTCAAGAAGAATGGCAAGCAAGTTGCCACTCCCGTGAAGAAGCCCAAAGGTGGACCTAAGCCAGAAACTGAGTGCTTCTACTGCAAAGGAAAATGGTCACTGGAAGCGGAACTACCCCAAATATTTGGCGGATAAGAAGGGCAATGTGAACAAAGGTGTATTTGATATACATGTTATTGATGTGTACCTTACTAGTGATCGTAGTAGCCCCAGGGTATTTGATACTTGTTCGGTTTCTAAGATTAGTAACTTGAAAAAGGAGTTGCCGAATAAATGGAGACTAGTTGAGGGTGAAGTGACTTATGTCCGCTAGAACTACGTCGGTATTTCCCCAAAGAGGAAGGGATGATGCAGTATAGCCACGGTAGGTGTTTCCCTCAGTGATGAGACCAAGGTTATCGAACCAGTAGGACAACCTCCTCACACCACGTAAACAGCACTGCACACAAATAAAAAATACTCGCAACCCGACGTGTAAAAGGGGTTGTCAATCCCTTTCGGGTACGGCGCCTCAAGTTAGGCAAATAATGTGAGGTAAAAGTGGTAGAGAGGATAAATAGATTGCAGAACAAATAAATTGCAGCAAGGTATTTTTGTATTTTTGGTTTAATAGATCTGAAAATAAGTGCGAAGGAAAATAGATCGCAAAGGCAAATATGATGAGGAGAGACCTGGGGGCCGTAGGTTTCACTAGTGGCTTCTCTCGAGAAAAATAGCAAATGGTGGGAAAAAATTACAGGGGGGCAATTGATAGAACTTCAAATAATCATGACGATATCCAGGCAATGATTATTATATAGGCATCATGTCCAAGATTAGTAGACCCACTCCTGCCTGCATCTACTACTATTACTCCACATATTGATCGCTATCCAGCATGCATCTAGTGTATTAAGTTCATGGAGAAACGGAGTAATGCAATAAGAACGATGACATGATGTAGACAAGATCTATCTATGTAGATATAGACCCCATCGTTTTATCATTAGTAGCAACAATACATACGTGTCATTTCCCCTTCTGTCACTGGGATCAAGCACCATAAGATTGAACCCACTACAAAGCACCTCTTCCCATTGCAAGATAAATAGATCAAGTTGGCCAAACAAACCCAAATCAGAGAAGAAATACGAGGCTATAAGCAATCATGCATATAAGAGATCAAAGAAGACTCAAATAACTTTCATGGATAAAAACATAGATCTGATCATAAACTCAAAGTTCATTGGATCCCAACAAACACACCGCAAAAAGACTTACATCATATGGATCTCCGAGAGACCGTTGTATTGATAATCAAGAGAGAGAGAGAGAGAGGAAGCCATCTAGGTACTAACTACGGACCCGTAGGTATACAAAGAACTACTCACGCATCATCGGAGAGGCACCAATGGAAGTGGTGAACCCCTCTATGATGGTGTCTAGATTGGATCTGATGGTTCTGGACTCTGCGGCGGCTGGAATTGATTTTCATCGACTCCCCTAGGTTTTCTGGAATATTGTGGTATTTATAGAGTAAAAAGGCGGTTCAGGGGGCACCCGAGGTGGGCACAACCCACCAGCGCGTGCCTGGGCCTCCTGGCGCGCCCTGGTGGATGCTTCCCTCCTCGAGGCACCCCCAGGTGCAGCCTTGGCCCACTGGATGTCTTCTGGCCCAAAAAATCCTCAAAAAGTTTCGTTGTGTTTGGACTCCGTTTGGTATTGATTTCCTGCGATGTAAAAAACATGCAGAAAACAGCAATTGGCACTGGGCACTATGTCAATAGGTTAGTACCAAAAAATGATATGGAATGATTGTAAAACATCCAAGAATGATAATATAACAGCATGGAACAATCAAACATTATAGATACATTAGAGACGTATCAGCATCCCCAAGCTTAATTCATGGTCGTCCTCGAGTAGGTAAATGATAAAAACAGAATTTTTGATGTGGAATGCTGCCTAACATGTTCCTCACATTTCTTTTCTTTATAGCATGGACATATGGACTTTTATATGATTCAAAGCAATAGACTAGTTTTGACATGAAGACTTTAATACTCAAACATACCAACAAGCAACCATGTCTTTCAAAATATCAACACTAAAGCAAGTTATCCCTAGCCCATTATGGTCAATCATTCATCCATTCATGAAACACGCTCAAATATTAGCTACACCCAATACTCAAATATGATCATAGTGCCCCTTAGTTGGTGCTTTATAATAGAAGATGGAGACTCAAATTCAAAATAAAAATTGCATAATTAAAAGAAAGGCCCTTCACGGAGGGAAGTAGGGGTTTGTAGAGGTGCCAGAGCTCAAAGCTTAAATTAAGAGATAAAAATATTTTTGATAGGCATACTTTTCCCACCAACAAAAACGACTTAGAGATCTCAAAACTTTCCATGCTAGATGCATCATAGGCGGTTCCCAAACAAAAAATAAAGTGTATTCCTTTTTCCACCATTACTTTCACTTTCCATGGCTAGTAGAATCCACGGTTTCCCTCCATACCAACACTTTCCAAGGAATTTATTATTTGATAACATAAAGTAAATTCATTTTTCATTTCAGGACTGGGCATCCCTAATACATTTGTCGTACTCTTGTGCAATGACAAGTGAATAAGCACTCATCGTGAGAATAACACATCTAGCATGGAAAATATTTGTCACCCTTCACCGCCTCGTGAGCGGTAGAGCACACAAAAGAGAAATTTATTTTGAAAATTAGAGATGGCACATGAAAATTTGCTTAGAACGGCATGGAAATACCGCAAATAGGTAGGTATAGTGGACTCATAAGGCAAAACTGGTCTAAAGGGTTTTGGATGCACAAGTAGTGATCATACTTAGTGCAAAATGAAGGCTAGCAAAAACATTGAGAAGCGACCAAGCAAGAAGCAAAAAATCTCGTACCCAAGCATTAAGCATAAGTAACACTGAATAATACACCATACGTAGGATATAAATTTCATTGCATAACTATTGACTTCCGTGCGTGCATAGGGAATCACAAACCCTTAACATCAATATTCTTACTAAAGCACAATTACTCATCAACATGATTCACATATCATATCGTCATATCTCAAAACCATTACTAAGTATCAAGTTTATTTTGTCCAATGATCTTCATGAAAGTTTTTATTATATCCTCCTTGGATATCTATCACTTTTGGACTATTTTCTTATTTTTCTTTTGATAAGCTCAAACAAATATAAGTGAAGATCATGAGCATAATTTTTTTCTTTCTCTTAAAATAATCTAAGTGAAGAAAGAGAGAATTTCTTAAAATTTTACTAATTCCCAAATAAATCTAAGTGAAGCATGAGAGCATTTCTTCAAAAATAACAAAGCACACCGTGCTCAAAAAGATATAAGTGAAGAACTAGAGCAAATCCATGGCTCCAAAAATTTAAGTGAAGCATAGGAGCAAGCATAGCATAATTTTTGGCTCTCTCAAAAAGGTGTGTCCAGCAAGGATTCAACACTTAAAACACAAAGCAAAACAAGCAAAGACTCATATAATACAAGATGCTCCAAGCAAAACTCATAATATGTGACGAATAAAAATATAGCTTCAAGTAAAATAGCGATGGTTGTTAGAAGAAAGCGGGGATGCCACTCGGGGGCATCCCCAAGCTTAGTTGCTTGCTACTTCTTTGAATATTATCTTGGGATGCCTCGGGCATCCCCAAGCTTAGCCTTTTGCTAATCCTTATTCTGTCACATCCCTAGCCTTACCTTGCACTAGGCTAGCACTTGTCTGTTGCATCATGTTTAAATTATTTTGAAACTTGAAATGGGGATTGATCAAACCGTAGCACCAGATCAAATCAAATAGGTTCAACATAAAAACATTTTCAATGACCTGAAATGCCCTTCTAAAATGTTCATCACCTCTGCCTTGGTCTTAAACCACTGTCAAAAGTGATGCATAAATTTCTAGGTCACTCTAAGGTCACTGGATTAAATCTTTAGATATTTGAGTTTGGGCATTTAAATTATATAGAATATTTCAAATGCTCAAATAACCCCAGACTAAAATGTTCCATGCTGGATATATTCCAAGTAGTGGCCATGTGCAGTTTGGTGATTTTTGGAGTTGCCTAAGTATTTTTAGAAATGCAACAAACCTACAGAAATAAAAATAGAACAGAAACAAATGAAATCCTCTTACCTGGCCAAACCCATGCCCCTGCCCACTGGCTCGCCCAAGACGGCTCAACCCAACCGGCCGATGCTGCCGTCTCCTTCCTCTCGCCAAGGACGAGAGGCGTGTGCCCGCCACAAGCCCACGCTACCGCCACCTCCTCGCTTCCGCCGCTGCCACGACGCCCGTGACGCCGCCACGAACCCCTGCACCTCTGCACCTCTCCTCTCTCCCGAACGCTTCCTCCTCTCGTTTCTCCTCATCGAACGCGCCTGCCGCCGCCAACGAGAACCACTGTGGCCACCGGCCACCCCACGCCTCACCGACGCGCCCACGAGCTCCGCCTCGTCCCTCTCTTCCTCCTCACCGAGCCGCCCGATGCCGGAAGCCCCTGGACGCCGCAAGCACCGCCGTTCCCCTCGTCGGCTACCGAAGATCGTCGCCGTCGATTCGCCGCCTCCTAAGCTTCCCCGAGCTCACCGTCGACGCCGTCGAGACCGCTGTGACCTCTCCTCCATTTCCCCTCCTTCCCCGTGCCCAATTTCGTGTCGTAGCCCTGCTAGCCGTCGAACCCGCGAGCGCAACGCCACCGGCCATGTCGCCGCCGTGGCCAGGGCCACCGCAGCTCATACCCGCGCACGTCATCGCACTCAGCAACCTCCCAGAAGACCAACGCCGCCGCCTACAGCTCCTGCCGTGCCCCGCAGCACCCCGTGCGCACCTGGCCGAACTCCGGTCGCCGCCCAACTCGCCGCCGCCGCCACTACAGGCCACCCCAGCTCCAGTCGCTGCCACCAGTGGATGCGCCACTCCTCCACCTCCCCGTAGAGCCAAACCCGTCAGAACTACCTCAGTAGCGCCGTCGAAAGCCACTCCGGTGAGCCTCCGCTGCGTGATATGGTCGCCGCCGCCGTGCTCCGGCGGGTGCCGACATGGCGCGTCATTAGGACTAACCCCACCTAATTAGCCACCTCATCGCCATCGACAATGGTCCCCACCACCGGTCAAACCGGTCATTTGGATTTGGCCGGGTTTGCCTAGTGAGTCATCGACTGGGCCCCACCGGGTCAGTTTGACTCGACTGGTCCGTTGACCTGCTGAGGTCAGCATGACACTAGGATGATGCAGTTAATCATTTTCTGGATTTAATATAATTCAGGAAATTCCAGAAAATAGCCAAAACTTCTAAAAATCATAGAAAATCAACCGTAACTCCAAATGAAATAAATTATATATGAAAATGATCAGAAAAATCCAATCTATCCATCTGTACCATTTTCATGCATGATAGAACAACTTAGGGCTGCTGTTTAGGCCAAATCTTTTAATGGCATTTAAACCTTCACATATGGAGTTTGAATTTGAACCTAGGGTTCAAACCAACTTCATTTAACTCCGCCGCTAGTTGCGTTAGCTCAAACCACAAAGATATTGCCATGTCATGATCATGCATCATATTGTGCATTGCATTGATGGTGCTTCTTTTTGTGTTGCCGGTGTTTGTCCCCTCTCGGTAGACGATGTTCCGACGTTGTGATCGTTGACACTGATGAAGACTCAATGCTATCTTCAGAAGTGCCAGGCAAGCAAAACCTCCTTGATCATTCCGATACAATCCCACTCTCTCGCTCTTGCTCTCTTTTACTGCATTAGGACAACAACGATTCAACTGTTACTTGCTGCGGTAGCTGAACCCCTTATCCTCTGCATGACCTGTCATTGCCACAAGAATAGATGAAACCCACTAGCATGAGTAGGAGTTGTTTGAGCCCTGTTGTGCCTACTCATTCATGCTTGTTTGTCATGCCTGCTACTACTTAGAGTTGAGTTAGGTCCGATTCATCGGGGATGAATCAGAGGTGTGTGAACATGTCCTACTGTGTGTAAGCTAAGTGTGTGAACACGATTTGGTAAAGGTAGCGGTGAGAGGCCATGTAGGAGTACATGGTGGGTTGTCTCATTGAAGCCGTCCTCACATTGAGTTCTGTGTTTGTGATCCATGAAAAGTTACTACCACACATTGGGTTCGAATTTCGACCCTCTCGGCTTATTAATCGCCTCGATCTCTGTCCGTGAGTTGCAACTAGTTTCGTGTTTGTAGGATATGTGTTGGGGGCCGTATGTGGCGCTGACCCTAGGGGTGGGCTATGTTATGTAGATACACCGAGGCACGGTGTACCGACGCCTGCTGGTGCCTCGGAACCCTGCTCTCATCGCTTGGGGCCGTGAGTGACACCTCGCCAGATCTCCTCATGGATGGAACCCGAATAGGCGATAAACCTGGACTAGAGACTTGTGTGGTTAGTCAGTCGTGGCCGACTCTCGCCAAAGCTTCGCTGAAGGTTGCCAAGATACACGACGTGTACATGGTGGTAAGTGGCGAGAGCGCAGGTGAAGAAGTACACCCCTGCAGGGTTAACATCATCTATTCGAATAGTCGTGTCCGCGGTAAAGGACTTCTCGGTTGCCTATAACAGTTCATAGACAAGTGAAAGTGGATACTCTAAAATGCACAAGATAAGCGTGAGTGCTATGGATGGCCTTCTCGTAGGGAGACGGGAGTGGATCCATAGTGGTGTATTGAAATGGTGAATATGTGGACTCGTGTGCGCCACCTCAAAAGAGTTACTTGAGTCGTAGAGTTATGTTGTGATGCCATGTTGTAATTAGACATATCGAGCATATTGTGTGTATGTTTGAAATGCTTGGTATGTGTGGGATCCGACAATCTAGTTGTTTATCCTTGGCAGCCTCTCTTATGGGGAAATGTAGTCTAGTGCTTCCATGAGCCATAGTAGTCCGCTACAGCCCGGTTCACCGAAGTCCTGCTAGCTCAGCACTACTGCTTAGGACGCTTGACTGGCCGGCATGTGTTTCACTTCGCCTCGTGGTTCTGTCCCTTCGTGGAAATGTCGCATGGTGACATCCGGAGTCCTGCCTAGCTCGCTACAGCCCGGGTTCCCGAGTCCTGTTAGCCCAGAAGGTAACAGCCCGGATTCACACGCTGTCAATCGACATGCTCGAAGTTGATTCATGTATGCCTGTCCCCATGGGTTAGTGCCGCTTTGGGTTCACGACTAGCCATGTCAGCCCAGGTTCTCATCATATGGATGCTAGCGACACTATCATATATGTGAGCCAAAAGGCTAAACGGTCCCGGGCCATGGTAAGGCGACACCTGTGGGAATACCGTGCGTGAGGCCGCAAAGTGATATGAGGTGTTACCGGCTAGATCGATGTGACTTGGAATCGGGGTCCCGACAGCTTTGGTATCAAAGCCCCGCTCATCAGAGATTACCAAGCCAAACTGGTCGAAGTCGAGTCTAGAAATGCTTTAGTTATATAAGGGAATTGATTGTGGAAGGGAACGTAAGGCTCTTTTTACTCCTTATACCTCATGGCCTTCTTATCTCAGTCATCCTATTCTCTTCTACGGGATTTAAGAACTAGGCTTCTCATCTACTCCCTCTGTTCCTAAATATAAGTCTTTATAGAGATTCCACTATGAACTACATACGGATGTATATAGATGCATTTTAAGTGCGGATTCATTCATTTTGCTCCGTATGTAGTCCACCTAGTGGAATCTCTACAAAGACTTACATTTAGGAACGGAGGGAGTATCTATTAGGATGACGTGTTACTAATCCATAGACTTATAGAATTGATAGTTTCAAATCTCAGTTCAGTTCTTACTACTTCCGTATGTTCATAGCTGGTCTCAGAACCTTGATATTGTGATGTTGAGTGGTCATGCCACTATTTTGCAGGATGTCTCAAATCATTTTGAGCATTTACAGCCGTTATGCTGTCCGAGTCATCCCAGGTTTCTAAAACAATCTGAAGCATTTGCAAAATCCCTTCCTCTCATTTTGATGTCCCTTTGAGCCAGATTAACCACACTAATCGGTGAGTTGAGGTACTTTGTTGCCTCGACATATATGTTGGAGCTATTATTATGACCCTAGGCATCTTATGAAACCATCTAGTAATCTAGCCATATTTTTTGTTCCCAGTGTGATGATTCTGGCCATCATTCTCGAAAGCATCCCGTGATGCAATTTAGTTAGTAGGTATTCTACTCCCGGTTCTTGACCCAAGATTCACTCTACTTACCTCGTGTTGATAGTGTTGCTCGTACCTTTAGGATACTAGTAACCTTTGTGATAGTCTTCGAGGTCCGTGGTATATCATTCTTCCAAATACCATGAACCATCCTTGGCAGGAGTTCCTTTGAACCAAAGATCACAATAAGAGTGCTCTTGAGGAGTTCTCCATTCATAATTGTGATTCTGCCAGTTCTACCTCTCCACGTGGGTTATCCGGAAGAAACATGTTGAACTTGATTCGACATACTAACCTATGCATCCACAACTCAGAAAGATATATGTTCCTTTGAGTTGACCCTCTGTAGTTGTATTCCGATCCTTGTCTATCAGTTGATAGTCAAGTTTATGTCGTGCATTCGTGTTAGTGATGCCTAATATTCTTGTGGTCCGTCAAGCCGTTCTATTTCAGAATGAATAGGAGAAACAAACTCCAGAACCTCATCCATATCTAGGATTGGGTCAAAGCAATTGTATTCCGCAGATCAAAATGCCAATCCAGCTTCTGCTCTGCTCTAACTTGGTGTGTTACCATCTTTATGTCAAGAATGTCATGAGAATTGCACCACCTCTTATGATTTCTTGACGCAGTGATACTTCTTGCCATCATTGTTCATTCCTCGGCTCCCGTGTTATTGTAACCGGAATGCTGGCAAGTGAGTTGTGATGTGTGAAATCAATACTCCTAGCAACTCTGTTGCTTGGTAGTTAATGGACAATATTACCATTCCTAGCATGTTGGTTATTAAATCATCATCCTACGATTGATCGTGCTACCTAGTCCTTATTTCTGGTGCACTCTTCGATCAATGAGTTAGGATTGTGTCAATTCCTCACTCTTTTGATCATATCATCTTGCCCTGAAAAGCAGGATTGTTCTAGAGCTTAGTAACATATCGGTGGTTCGTGATATTCCGGTTATCTTCTCGGAAGTATCACCAGGTTGTCACCTGACCGCTATGTTGAATTCGTGATCAAGTTGGTTTTTCTCTAAACCAGCCATTCTCCAAGAATCTGTGTTGGATGCCCCTGAGCTAGTTGGTTAAGCTAAACAACAACTTGGAGAGTTGGAAGATGAAAGCTTGTCCGACTTAGTTCATTTGAAGGGATATCCTTTTGAGTGTGTGTTGAAGAAAGATGATATCTTCATTGATTGGTCCTCGTGATCAGTTGTTGGATCTATTGCCTTGTCAAAACTTTGACTTGAGTATGGGCCATCGTCAAGTCAAATCAGAACCAACGATGTTCGTAATGTTGTCTTACTCGTGGTTGATCCCTCGAGCATACACCATTACATCTTTTGGTCCGACCAATGCTATCACCGTGTTCACATGATGGTGGAAGTCCAAAGGATATGGAAATTCGATGAGCTGTTGTTGAACCCCATCGCCAGATTTTGTCTCCCCCATGATTCATGCTGAACATCAACCTAGTGTTGGAAATTTTATAAGCAATGCCTTCGTGTTCCGTTCATGAAGCTTATGCTTGGATGGAAGGAGTGACTTCCTCGAATTCATGTGCATTTGGTGCAAGATGCCGTCGTGAGTTCGAGAAAGATTGCTTTTGCTTTCTCCGGAATCATCCCAAGTCAGTCATGCATGTGTGAAGTATTCCATGGTTTGATGGGCTCGCTACCTCCACCCCATGTGTAATCCCTAGCATACCAAGCCACTGATTGACTTGTTCAAGGAGAAGGAGTTCCTTCATAAGAGCTAATCCGGACTTATGTAGGGACTCCAATATCCTCATTGATGGTTCCCCACCCGAACTCGGTAGTGTTTTGTTGTAAGACTACCATGTGGTCATGCTTGTCTGGGACAACGTGTTCACATGTGTTTAGCAGAACCAGCTCATGTTTTGGAGCTTGCTACCTTAGTTCATTCCTCGAGAATCTCGCAACGCCATCTCGTCAATCGTGTTGCAAACTTTCTTTCGCATATGTTGAGTCCAAGTATCCTATCACCAATCGTGATCTCAATCTCATGCAGATATGATGGTTGGAACATTCCCAACAGTTGCGTCTTGTTCCCGGCTTGCACCGCCATTGTGCCAATTTCCCATGGGTTGCCCTTCTTCTCAGCAGCTTGTCGGTGATCATCTTCAAAAGTGGTCTTGTCATGGGTCCCATTCATTTCCAGTGATAAGCAAAAGTCATCCATTGCGTTGTCTTCAACAAGGTAGTCCACATCATCCATCCTAGTCTGAGTATGCCATTTCTTTGAGATCTTTCAAACGATCAATTATCAATTGCCTTAAGATGGTATGAAGAGTTTCAATGATCTATGGATCAAAAGTAATTCTTTTGCCACTTAAGGAACAGTACATCGAGTCACCTCTCCTAAGGTGCCGCGTTATGGAATCTTGGCTATTATTTCCTCGCAACATTGTCTCCATCAAACATCTTTCTAAGCTTTGAATTGTTGCCCACCAAATCAAACCCCGTCATTGTTCTTCCATCCCTCTCGATGTGTTTTGTGTCTCAACTCGAGATGTTTCAACATCTCATTCCGCGAGTTGATATGGTATAGCTCGATCTTCAAGAAGATCAATCCTAGTAGAGTTTCTTTCCGTCATCATTGCGTGGATGAAGATCTCAAAAGCGAGGATGTCAAGATCAACATATGCAACGAAACAACAACCTCGAGGAGACAGTTGGATCATGAAGTTTGTGATGCTTAGTGTCCCCTTTGTCTTCTTACCTCACGTCTTGAATCTCGGGGCGAGATTCTTGTTTAGTGGGGGTGAGTAGTCACATCCCTAGACTTAGCTTGCACTAGGCTAGCACTTGTCTGTTGCATCATGTTTAAATTATTTTGAAACTTGAAATGGGGATTGATCAAACCCTAGCACCAGATCAAATCAAATAGGTTCAACATAAAAACATTTTCAATGACCTGAAATGCCTTCTAAAATGTTCATCACCTCTGCCTTGGTCTTAAACCACCGCCAAAAGTGATGCACAAATTTCTAGGTCACTCTAAGGTCCCTGGATTAAATCTTTAGTTATTTGAGTTTGGGCATTTAAATTATATAAAATATTTCAAATGCTCAAATAACCCCAGACTAAAATGTTCCATGTTGGATATATTCCAAGTAGTGGCCATGTGCAGTTTGGTGATTTTTGGAGTTGCCTAAGTATTTTTAGAAATGCAACAAACCTACAGAAATAAAAATAGAACGGAAACAAATGAAATCCTCTTACCTCGCCAAACCCATGCCCCGGCCCACCTGGCCTGGCCCAGCACGGCCCAACCCAGCTGGCCGATGCCAGTCGTCCCCTTCCTCTCGCCAGAAGGACGAGAGGCGTGTGCCCGCCAGCTACCACGCTACCGCCACCTCCTGCTTCCCGCTGCCTCGACGCCCTGTGACGCCGCCACGCACCCCGGACCCTCTGCACCTCTCCTCTCTCCTCGAACGCTCTCCTCCTCTCGTTTCTCCTCACCGAACGCGCTTCGCCACGACGAACCACCGTGGCCACCGGCCACCCCATGCCTCACCGACGCGCCCACGAGCTCCGCCTCGTCCCTCTCTTCATCCTCACCGAGCCACCCGACGCCGGAAGCCCCTGGACGCCGCAAGCACCGCCATTCCCCTCGTCGGCCACCGAAGATCGTCGCCGTCGATTCGCCGCCTCCCGAGCTTCCCCGAGCTCGCCGTCGACGCCGTCGAGACTGCTATGAGCTCTCCTCCGCTTCTCCTTCCTGCGTCCGATTTCGTGTCGTAGCCACGCTAGCTGTCGAACCCATGAAGCGCAACGCCGCTGCCATGTCGCCGCCATGGCTGTGGCCACCGCAGCTCATACCAAGGCACGCCATCGCACTTCAAGAACCTCCCAGACCAACGCCGCCGCCATAGCTCTGTCGTGCCTCAGACGCACTGGCCGAACTCCGGCCGCCGCCTAACTTGCCACGCCACACAAAGTTACCCCAGCCTGGCCGCCGCCACCAGTGGATGCGCCACCTCCAGCCTCCCTCAGAGCCAAACCCCGTCAGAACTACCCTCTCAGAAGGCCGTCCCGAGCCACTCCGTGAGCCTCCACCGCGTGATATGGTCGCCGCCGTGCCGTGTTCGGCGGTGCCGACGTGGCGCGTCATTAGGACTAACCCCACCTAATTAGCCACCTCATCGCCATCGACAATGTCTCACCACGGTCAAACCCGGCCAATACCGGATTTGACCGGTTTGCTTAGTGAGTCATCGACTGGCCGCCCCACCGGTCAGGTTTGACTGGACCGGTCTGTTGACCTGCTGAGGTCAGCATGACGCTAGGATGACGCAGTTAATCATTTTCTGGATTTAATATAATTCAGGAAATTCCAGAAGATAGCCAAAACTTCTAAAAATCATAGAAAATCAACCGTAACTCCAAATGAAATAAATTATATATGAAAAATGATCAGAAAAATCCAATCTATCCATATATACCATTTTCATGCATGATAGAACAACTTAGGGCTGCTGTTTAGGCCAAATATTTTAATGGCATTTAAACCTTCACATATGGAGTTCGAATTTGAACCTAGGGTTCAAACCAACTTCATTTAACTTGCTGCTAGTTGCATTAGCTCAAACCACAGCATATTGCCATGTCATGATAATGTATCATATTGTGCATTGCATTGATGGTGCTTCTTTTTGTGTTGCCGGTGTTTGTCCCCTCTCGGTAGACGATGTTCCGACGTTGTGATCGTTGACACTGATGAAGACTCAATGCTATCTTCAGAAGTGCCAGGCAAGCAAAACCTCCTTGATCATTCCGATACAATCCCACTCTCTCGCTCTTGCTCTCTTTTATCGCATTAGGACAACAACGATTCAATCATACTTGCTGCGGTAGCTGAACCCCTTATCCTCTGCATGACCGTCATTGCCACAAGAATAGATGAAACCCACTAGCATGAGTAGGAGTTGTTTGAGCCCTGTTGTGCCTACTCATTAATGCTTGTTTGTCATGCCTGCTACTGCTTAGAGTTGAGTCAGGGATGAATCAGAGGTGTGTGAACATGTCCTACTCTGTGTGAGCTAAGTGTGTGAACACGATTTGGTAAAGGTAGTGGTGAGAGGCCATGTAGGAGTACATGGTGGGTTGTCTCATTGAAGCCATCCTCAGGAACTGAGTTCTGTGTTTGTGATCCATGAACAGTTACTACCACACATTGGGTTCCGGTAACTCGACCCCTCTCGGCTTATTAATCGCCTCGATCTCTGTCCAGGAGTTGCAACTAGTTTCTAGTGTTTGTAGGATATGTGTTGGGGGCTGTGCGTAGCGCTAACCCTAGGGGTGGGCCATGTTGCGGTAGATACACCGAGGCACGGTGTACCGAGACGCCCGTTTGGTGCCTCGGAACCCTGCTCTCATCGTTTGGGGCCGTGAGCGACACCCCGGCCGGATCTCCTCGCGGATGGAACCCGAATAGGCGATAAACCCGACTAGAGACTTGTGTGGTTAGTCAGGTCGTGGCCGACTCCCTTGCCAAAGCTTCCGCTTGAAGGTTGCCGAGATACATGACGTGTACATGGAGGTAAGTGGTGAGAGCGTGTGTGAAGAAGTACACCCCTGCATGGTTAACATCATCTATTCGAATAGCCGTGTCCGTGGTAAAGGACTTCTGGGTTGCCTATAACAGTTCATAGACAAGTGAAAGTGGATACTCTAAAATGCGCAAGATAAGCGTGAGTGCTATGGATGGCCGTCTCGTAGGGAGACGGGAGCAGATCCATAGTGGTGTATTGAAATGGTGAATATGTGGACTCGTGTGCGCCACCTCAAAAGAGTTACTTGAGTCTTGGAGTTATGTTGTGATGCCATGTTGTAATTACACATATAAAGCATATTGTGTGTATGTTTGAAATGCTTGGTATGTGTGGGATCCGACAATCTAGTTGTTTATCCTTGGCAGCCTCTCTTATGGGGAAATGTAGTCTAGTGCTTCCATGAGCCATAGTAGTCCGCTACATCCCGGTTCACCGGAGTCCTGCTAGCCCAAAGACTACTGCTCAGACGCTTGACTGGCCGGGCATGTGTTTCACTGCTCGTGGTTCTGTCTTCGGGAAATGTCACGCTGACATCCGAGTCCTGCTTAGCTCGCTACAGCCCGGGTTCCTGAGTCCTGTTAGCCCAGGTTACAGCCCGGATTCACACGCCGGTGACCGACATGCTCAAGTTGATTCATGTATGCATGTCCCCATGGGTTAGTGCCGCTTTGGGTTCACGACTAGCCATGTCGGCCCGGTTCTCTGTCATATGGATGCTAGCGACACTATCATATACATGAGCCAAAAGGCGCAAACGGTCCCGGGCCATGGTAAGGCGACACCCGTGGGAATACCGTGCGTGAGGCCGCAAAGTGATATGAGGTGTTACCGGCTAGATCGATGTGAGTTGGAATCGGGGTCCTGACATATTCCTTCATCCATCATAAGATCACCCAAAACTTGAAAACTTCAATCACACAAAACTCCAACAAAACCTTTGTAAGATCCGTTAGTAAAAGAAAACAAACCACTACTATAAGTACTGTAGCAAACCTATTCTTATTTTGTTTTGCATTATATCTACTGTATTCCAAATTTTCTATGGCAAAAACTCATCAAATAAAACCATAGAATCATCAAAACAAGCACACAACGCAAAGAAAACAGAATCTGTCAAAAACACAACAGTTTGTAGAAATCTAAATATTTCGAATACTTATGTAACTCCAAAAATCTTGCGAAATTTGGAAAACCTAGGTAAATTTTATATTAATCTTCTTCAAAAAGAATCAACTCAAAAGCACGTTTCTGTGATTTATTAAAACTATTTTCGTGAGTGCATAAGTTTCTGTTTTTCAGCAAGATCAAATCAACTTTCACCCAAATCAACCCAAAGGCCTTGCTTGGCACAAACACTAATTAAAACACAAAAAACACAATCACAACAGTAGCATAATTTGCTAACACACAAGAACAGAAAACAAAAAGCAAAAATAAATTTTATTCATTGGGTTGCATCCCAACAAGCGCTATCGTTTTACGCCCCTAGCTAGGAATAACGTGTAGGATCTAAGTGTTGTCATATTTGGTTCTAGATCCATAAGATGCCCTCATGATTGATTCATATGGTGGCCTAATTCTGGTTCTAGGGAAGTGTTCCATTCCCTTCCTTAGTGGAAATTGAAATTTAATATTGCCTTCTTTCATATCAATCACGACACCAATAGTACACAAAAACGGTCTACCAAGAATAATTGGACAAGACGGATTGCAGTCAATATCAAGAACAATAAAATCTATGGGCACATCACTAGTTAAAGTCTTGACCTCTTCAAGCCCACTTCTATTAATTTTCTCAACAGGATTTTCACCCTTTGAATCATAGGACGCCTTCTAACTAAAGTTGACTCTTCTCCAGCCCCTTTTTCATCAATCTTAAATTTATTAAACAAAGAATCAATATAAGAAACACCAATCACTTTAAGATCTTCATCACTTTTATGATAGTAATCACTAGAAAACACTCTTTCTAAAAATTCTCTTTTAGCTCTAAGCATAGCAGTTCTTTTCTTACTTTCATCCATAGAAACATAAAGAGCTTTAATTGATTCTTCAACTTTAGGCAAAAAAAATTCATCTTGAGAGTTTCTACATCATGAGAAATTCTATCAACACTTCTAGACAAATCATCAATTTTATTCAACTTTTCTTCTATCGAAGTGTTGAAAGCTTTTTGTGTATTGATAAATTCTTTAATATTGCTCTCAAGATCAGAGGTGTATCTATTATTATTATAGGTTGGATTACTATAGGAATTACCATAATTATTAGAGGAATTACTAGGAAAAGGCCTAGGATTAAAATTACCTCTATAAGCCTTGTTATTGAAATTGTTTCGCGAGACAAAATTCACATCTATGGCATCACTATTTTGCTCACAAAGTAGACAAAGGCACATCATAAAATTAATAGGAGCACTTTTATTAGCAACTAACTTCATAAGAGCATCAACTTTTTCACTCAAAGAATTTATTTCTTCTACCGAATTGACTTTTTTACTAGTAGGAGCCCTTTTGGTATGCCATTGTGAGTAATTTGCCATAATGTTGTCTAGCAATTTAGTAGCTTCACCCAAATTAATTTCCATAAAAGTACCCCCGACGGAATCTAAAAGATTACGAGAAACACAATTCAATCCAGCATAAAAAAATTGTATGATCATCCAAAGATTTAACCCATGAGTTGGGCAATTCCTTAGCATCAATTTCATCCTTTCCCAAGATTGTGTGATATGCTCATGTTCAAGTTGCTTGAAATTCATGATCTGGGTTCTAAGGGAAATAATTTTTGCGGGCAGAAAATACTTAGTAATAAAAGCATCCATGCACTTGTTCCAAGAATCGATACTATTGTGAGGCAAAGAAGAAAACCAAATTTTTGCGCGATCTTCGAAAGAAAACGGAAATAATTTCAACTTCACAACATCATTGTCCACATATTTTTTCTTTTGCATATCGCATAATTCCACGAATGTGTTAAGATGGGACGCGGCATCCTCGTTAGGAGTACCAGCAAATTGATCTTTCATGACAAGATTCAACGAACCAGTATTAATATCACAAGGCCCCGCACTAGTGGCGGGAGGAGCAATCGGAGTGCTAATAAAATCATTGTTGTTGGTATCTGAGAAATCACACAACTTGGTGTTCTCTTGAGTCATGATGACTACGCAACAAGATTGCACTCAAAAACAGATCTGACGAGAAAACGGCGAACGAAAAAAAGGGCGAATAAAACAACAAATTTTTGTGAAGTGGGGGAGAGGAAAACGAAAGGCAAATGGCAAATAATGTAAATTGCGAGGAGATGCTATTTGTGATTAGGAACCTGGTTGATGTTGAAGATCCTCTCCGGCAACGGCGCCAGAAATTCCTTTTGATGTCTGCTAGAACTACGTCGGTATTTCCCCAAAGAGGAAGGGATGATGCAGTACAGCGACGGTAGGTATTTCCCTCAGTGATGAGACCAAGGTTATCAAACCAGTAGAAGAACCTCCTCACACCACGTAAACAGCACCTGCACACAAATAACAAATACTTGCAACCCGACGTGTAAAAGTGGTTGTCAATCCCTTTCGGGTACGGCCCCTCAAGATAGGCAAATAACATGAGATAAAAGTGGTAGATAGGATAAATAGATCGTGGAACAAATAAATTGCAGCAAGGTATTTTTGTATTTTTGGTTTAATAGATCTGAAAATAAGTGCAAAGGAAAATAGATCACAATGGCAAATATGATGAGAAGAGACCCGGGGGCCGTAGGTTTCACTAGTGGCTTCTCTCGAGAAAAATAGCAAACGGTGGGAAAACAATCACTGTTGGGAAATTGATAGAACTTCAAATAATCACGACGATATCTAGGCAATGATCATTATATAGGCATCACGTCCAAAATTAGTAGACCGACTCCTGCCTGCATCTACTACTATTACTCCACACATTGACCGCTATCCAACATGCATCTAGTGTATTAAGTTCATGGAGAAACAGAGTAATGCAATAAGAACGATGACATGATGTAGACAAGATCTATCTATGTAGAGATAGACCAATCGTTTAACCTTAGTAGCAACGATACATACGTGGCGTTTCCCCTTCTGTCACTGGGATCAAGCACCGTAAGATCGAACCCACTACAAAGCACCTCTTCCCATTGCAATATAAATAGATCAAGTTGGCCAAACAAAACCCAAATATCGGAGAAGAGATACGAGGCTATAAGCAATCATGCATATAAGAGATCAAAGAAGACTCAAATAACTTTCATGGATAAAAAATAGATCTGATCATAAACTCCAAGTTCATCGGATCCCAACAAATACACCACAAAAAGACTTACATCATATGGATCTCCAAGAGACCATTGTATTGATAATCAAGAGAGAGAGGAAGCCTTCTAGCTACTAACTACGCACTGGTAGGTCTACAAAGAACTACTCACGCATCATCGGAGAGGCACCAATGGAAGTGGTGAACCCCTCCGTGATGGTGTCTAGATTGGATCTGGTGGTTCTAGACTCATGCGGCCGGAACTGATTTTCGCCGACTTCTAGGGTTTCTGGAATATTGGGGTATTTATAGAGCAAAGAGGCGGTTCAGGGGGCACCCGAGGTGGGCACAACCCACCAGGGCGCGCCTGGGCCTCCTGGCGCGCCCTGGTGGGCGCTGCCCTCCTCGAGGCACCCCCAGGTGCAGCCTTGGCCCACTGGATGTCTTCTGGCCCCAAAAAATCCTCAAAAAGTTTCGCTGCATTTTGAACTCCGTTTGGTATTGATTTCATGATGTAAAAAACATGCGTAAAACAGAATCGCACTGGGCACTATGTCAATAGGTTAGTACCAAAAAATGATATGAATTGACTATAAAATGATTGTAAAACATCCAAGAATGATAATATAACAACATGGAACAATCAAAAATTATAGATACATTGGAGACGTATCATTGATGATGTGTGTTGGAAGTGGTTCCAAGATTGATATGATCATCATTGCACACTCCCAATACTTTCGGGATTAGTGCTAAACCTAAAAAAATGTTATTTGGTGTTTGCGTTGAGCATGAGCAAGATAGGATCGTGTTTATTGCAATACGGTCATTTATTCAAGACAGAGAATAATTGTTATTCTATTTGCATGAATAAAACCTTATATGGTCATACACCTAATGTTAATGGTTTATTGAATCTCGATCGTAGTGATACACACATTCATAATATTGATGCCAAAAGATGCAAAGTTGATAACGATAGTGCAACATATCTGTGGCACTGCCGTTTAGGTCATATCGGTGTAATTAAAGTGCATGAAGAAACTCCATGCAGATGGACTTTTGGAATCACTTGATTAATGAATCATTTGATACTTGTGAACCATGCCTTATGGGCAAGATGACTAAAACTCCGTTCTCCAGAACAGTAGAACGAGCTAATGACTTATTGAAAATATTACATATCGATGTATGCGGTCCGATGGGTATTGATGCTCGTGGCAGGTATCGTTATTTTCTAACCTTCACAGATGATTTGAGCAGATATGTGTATATATACTTATGAAACACAAGTCTGAAACATTTCAAAAGTTCAAAGAATTTCAGAATGAAGTGGAGAATCATCGTAACAAGAAAATAAGGTTTCTATGATCTGATCGTGGAGGTGAAAATTTGAGTTACGAGTTTGGCCTTCATTTAAAACAATGTGAAATAGTTTCACAGCTCACGCCACCTGGAACACCACAACGTAATGGTGTGTCCGAACGTCGTAACCGCACTTTATTAGATATGGTGCGATCTATGATGACTCTTACTGATTTACCACTATCATTTTGAGGTTATGCATTAGAGAGAGCCGCATTCATGTTAAATAGGGCACTGTTGATAACCCACAAGTATAGGGGACCGCAACCGTTTTCGAGGGTAGAGTATTCAACCCAAATTTATAGATTCGACACAAGGGGAGCCAAAGAAGATTTGAAGGTATTAGCAGCTGAATTATCAATTCAACCACACCTGGAGATTAATTATCCGCAGCAAAGTGATTAGTAGCATAGTAATAAGATAGTTTTGATGATAGTAGTAGCAGCAACAGTAACGGTAACAGTGATAGCAGTGATATTGTAGCAGTAACGATAGCAGCAACAATAGTAGTAACTTAGCAAGAACAATATAAGATAAATTCATAGGCATTGGATCGGTGACTCGTTGGCTGATATTCATCATGAGACAGTTATAACCTAGGGCGATACGACACTAGCTCCAGTTCATAAATATAATGTAGGCATGTATTCCGTAAATAGTCATACGTGCTTATGGAAAGAACTTGCATGACATCTTTTGTCCTACCCTCCCATGGCAGCAGGGTCCTGTTGGAAACTAAGGGATATTAAGGCCTCCTTTTAATAGAGAACCGGAACAAAGCGTTAACACACGGTGAATACATGAACTCCTCAAACTACGGTCATCACCGGGAGTGGTCCCGACTATTGTCACTCCGGGGTTGCCGATCATAACACGTAGTAGGTGACTATAACTTGCAAGATCAGATCTAGAACATGGATATAATGGTGATAACATAAATGGTTCAGATCTGAAATCATGGCACCCCGGCCCAAAGTGACAAGCATAAAGCATGGCAAAGTCATAGCAACATCAATCTCAGAACATAGTGGATACTAGGGATCAAGCCCTAACAAAATAACTCGATTACATGATGAATCTCATCCAACTCCTCACCGACCAGCGAGCCTATGAAGGAATTACTCACTCCCGGTGGGGATCATCATGGAATTGGCGATGGAGATGTGTTGGTGATGACGAAGATCGAAGATCCCCCTCTCCGGAGCCC
The DNA here is from genome assembly GCA_021605145.1 of Aegilops bicornis. Taxonomy (NCBI): domain Eukaryota; kingdom Viridiplantae; phylum Streptophyta; class Magnoliopsida; order Poales; family Poaceae; genus Aegilops; species Aegilops bicornis. Next base: position 657,320,445 of record CM038671.1, on the reverse strand, counting down.
CAAACGGACTCCAGATATGGCCTCCCGATGAAGAACAGGAGACGGCGGTGGCTCTGTCTTGTGAAATGCGATAATTCTTCCTCCCTGATTTTTTTGGAAATATGGGATTTTATAGCGTTGGTTTGAGGGTCAGCAGAGCCACCAGGTGGGCAGCACCCACCAGGGCGCGCCTGGGGGGCTGGCGCGCCTGGTGGTTAGCCCACCCAGCGCCTCGTGTACCTCCACTGCTCCAATCTCTTATTTGATATAAAAAAATCCTCACAAAGTTTCGTTCCATTCTAGAACTTTTATTCCTGCACAAAAACAACACCATGGTAGTTCTGCTGAAAAGAGCATCAATCCGGGGTTAGTTTCATTCAAATCATGCAAATTAGAGTCCAAAACAAGAGGAAAAGCGATAGGAAAAGTAGATACATTGGATACGTATCAACTCCCCCAAGCTTAAACCTTTGCTTGTCCTCAAGCAATTCAGTTGATAAACTGAAAGTGAAAAATAAAAACTTTTACGAACTCTTTTGCTCTTGTTTCATAAATAAGCTTAAACAGCACCTTGGTTTTCAGCAAGGATTATAACTAACCATGTCGATAATAACACTTAAAATTATATTAACTCATATCAATGACATAAACAACTAAAGAGCAATAATAAGATATCTCAAATAGCAACACGTTGTCAAAACAACCATGATATAATATGACAATAATGGTATCTCGCTAGCCCTTTCTCATACCGCAAAACATAAATGGAGAGCACCCCCAAAGTTCAAGCAGGGACTAAACATTGTAATTAATGGTAGAAAAGATCCAGTCATGATGCACCCAACATTAGCTACACACAATGCATAAGCATGACATTAGTGCTCTCAGGTCCTGGCGCTTATTTGAGAAGGTGATGACACAACATAAAAGTAAATGGATAGTCCCTTCGCAGAGGGAAGTAGTGATTTGCAGAGGTGCCAGAGTTCAAGTTTTAAAACAGAGGTAAATGATATTTTGAGACATGCACCCTTCTCATTCACTTCACGACCATCAATTATCAATACTTCCATGCTAAGCACGCTAGTAGCAGTTCCCAAGCGGAAATGTAAAGGTTATGACTCCATTGGGAGTTTTTGTTTGATTATTTGTAAGCTCTTTTTTTGCAGTTTGGGACTGGGCATCCCTATTACTTCCCTTTTCTCGTGCGATGGCAAGTGAATAAACACTCGACCTGAGAATAACCCGCTAAGCATGGAAGATACCGACTACCTCCTATCGTTCCATGAACGATCCAGGCACACAAAAAGGATATTTATTTGAAGTTTTTAGAGATGGCACATGCAAATTTACTTAGGACGGCAAGGTAATACCGCATATTGGTAGGCATGGTGGACTTATCTAGAATAACTTGGGTTTCAGGTTTTTGATGTACAAGCAGAATTCCCACTTAGTACATGCGAAGGCTAGCAAAAAGGTTGAGAAGCGGCCAGCTAGAGAGCAACAACGGTCATGAACATGCATTATGCATAAGTAATATTGGACACTAGCATGAGTAGGATATGAACACCATGAACATAAATATCATAGAGGCTATGTTGGTTTTGATTCAACTACATGCATGAACATGTGCCAAGTCAAGCCACTCGAACATCCAGAGGAGGATACCATATCATCATACTACATCACAATCATTTTAACGCAATGTTGATATCCAAGATAAGTCATTATTTACTCCTAGCTACTTATGCATGGCATGAGAAACTATGATCTCTAATTGTCATTGCAAACATGTTTGATCATAATAGGCTGAATCATGGACACTACGTTAAACATATTTACAAAAACAGAACAAGTCAAGTTCATACCCGTTTCTCTCTGCCACGGCCAGTTCATCTAATATCATTATTATTGCCTTTCACTTGCACGACCGAACGATTTGAAATAATAATAGTGCAAGAGTGCCATGGACTAAGCTGGAATCTGCAAACATTTTATTCAAGAGGAGAAGACAAGGTAATATGGGCTCTTTGTTAGATCAACAATAATGCAAATGAGAGCCACTCAACATTTTCATCGTGGTCTTCTCCTCGGTATGACTCGATAAAAGAAAAAGAAATCCAGAGAAACACACGAAATATTTTTGGAGTTTTTGGTTTTTCGAAAGCAAGAGAATGAAAAAGGGAAAAAGCAAAAACGATAAAAACTATTTACACTGCAAAGCTCCCAACAAGTAAAAGAAGAACAAGGAAATCTTTTTGGGTTTTCTTTTTAGTACTTCGAAAAATTAAACTAGGAAGAAAAATAAAAAAGAAGCATGAAACATATTTTTGGGATTTTCTCAAAGTTTTTCAAACACACAATAAGAAGGCAAGAAAATAAATTAAACATGGATGATACAATGAAAAAGTGTGGACACCAACAACTGGAATGAAATATGTGAACATGAATGTAATGTCGGTGGGAATACATACTCCCCCAAGCTTAGGCTTTTGGCGTAACTTGGTAATCAGTCAAAATCTTCATCATCCTTTTTCTTGGATGGCTTACGAGGAAAAGGCATGGGTTTCTGAACCCATTGTTCTCTTTCTTTACCGTGCCCTAGAAACGAAGTCTCTCTTATCATAACGCTGATTCTTTGATTGGTTATCAAGATCAACAGCAGGTTCAATCTCTACATCATTGCTATTGCTAGGTTGAGCATCAACATGAGCATCATCATTAACATTATCACTAGGTTCATGTTCATTACCAGATTGTGTTTCAACATCTGAAATAGAAATATCATTGGGATTCTCAGGTGTGTCTATAACAAGTTCACTAGAAGCATGAAAAGTCCTATCGTTTTTCTTTTTCTTATTCGTAGAAGGACTAGGTGCATCAACATTAGTTCTCTGAGAATCTTGCTCAACTCTCTTAGGATGGCCCTCAGGATACAAAGGTTCCTGAGTCATTCTACCACCTCTAGTCATAACTCTAACAACATTATAATTATTCTTATTATTTAGCTCATTGAGCAAATCATCTTGTGCTTTAAGCACTTGTTCTACTTGAGTGGTAACCATGGATGCGTGTTTACTAATAAGCTTAAATCCACCTTTAACTCTAGACATATAATCACTCAATTGTTCAAACATATAATCATTGCGTTTCAATTGTCTACCAACATAAGCATTGAAGTTTTCTTGTTTAACAATAAAATTATCAAACTCATCCAAGCATTGACTAGCAGACTTATTACGAGGGATATCACCTTCATCAAATCTATAGGGAGAAATTACCTTTACTACCTGTGTCGGGTTATTAAGACCATGTATTTCTTCAAATAGGTGGTAAATTCTTAACATCTTCAGCTTTAATACCTTTCTCTTTCATAGATTTCTTTGCCTCTTGCATATCTTCAGGACTAAGAAATAGTATACCCCTTTTCTTCGGAGTTGGCTTAGGAGTTGGTTCAGGAAGTGTCCAATCATTATCATTACTCAATATATTATTCAATAGCAATTTAGCCCGCTCAACAGTTCTTTCCCTGAAAACACAACCAGCACAACTATCGAGGTGGTCTCTGGAAGCATCGGTTAGTCCATTATAAAAGATATCAAGTATTTCATTTTTCTTGAGAGGATGATCAGGCAAAGCATTAAGTAATTGGAGAAGCCTCCCCGAGCTTGTGGGAGACTCTCTTCTTCAATTTGCATAAAATTAAATATTTCCCTTAAGCCAGCTTGTTTCTTATGACGGGGAAATATTTTGCGGAGAAGTAATAAATCATATCCTGGGGACTACGCACACAACCAGGAGCAAGAGAATTAAACCATATCTTAGCATTACCCTTTAATGAGAACGGAAATAACTTAAGGATATAGTAATAACGAATTTTTTCCTCATGAGTAAATAGGGTGGCTATATCATTCAGTTTAGTAAGATGTGCCACAACAGTTTCAGATTCATAGCCATAGAAAGGATCAGATTCAACCAAAGTGATTAACTCAGCATTGACAGAGAACTCATAATCTTTATCAGTAACACAGATAGGTTAAGTAGCAAAAGCAGGGTCATATTTCATTCTAGCATTCAGAGACTTTTCTTTCAGCTTAGCTAATAGTTTCTTAAGATCATATCTATCTTTGCAAGCAAAAAGGTCTCTAGCAGTTTCTTCATCCATAACATAACCCTCAGGCACAACAGGCAATTCATATCTAGGGGGAGAATCTTCATCATCACTTTCATTAATATCATCAGTTTTAATGATTTCATTCTCTCTAACCCTAGCAAGTTGTTCATCGAGAAATTCACCTAATGGCACAGTATTATCAAGCAGAGAAGTATTTTCATCATAAGCATCATGCATAGCAGAAGTGGCATCATCAATAACATGCGACATATGAGAATCAATAGCAGGTGCAGGAGTAGGTGTCGCAAATTTACTCACAATAAAAGGTGAATCAAGTGCAGAGTTAAATGGCAGTTCCTTACCTCCCCTCGTAGTTGAGGGAAAAATCTTGGTTCTTTCATCTTTCAAGTGCCTCATAGTGATCAACAGATATAAATCCCAAGTGACTCAAAGAATAGGGCTATGCTCCCCGGCAACAGCGCCAGAAAAAGGTCTTGATAACCCACAAGTATAGGGGATCGCAATAGTTTTCGAGGGTAGAGTATTCAACTCAAATTTATTGATTCGACAAAAGGGGAGCCAAAGAATATTCTTAAGTATTAGCAGCTGAGTTGTCAATTCAACCACACCTGAAAGACTTAATATCTGCAGCAAAGTATTTAGTAGCAAAGTAGTATGGAAGTAACGGTAACGGTGGCAAAAGTAATAGTGGCAGTTTTGTAGCAATCGTAACAGTGGTAACGGAGAAGTAACTAAGCAAAGTTCAATATGTGAAAAGCTCGTAGGCAATGGATCAATGATGGATAATTACGTCGGATGCAATTCATCATGCAACAGTTATAACATAAGGTGACACAAAACTAGCTCCAATTCATCAATGTAATGTAGGCATGTATTCCGAATATAGTCATACATGCTTATGGAAAAGAACTTGCATGACATCTTTTGTCCTACCCTCCCGTGGCAGCGGGGTCCTAATGGAAATAAGGGATATTAAGGCCTCCTTTTAATAGATTACCAGACCAAAGCATTAGCACTTAGTGAATACACGAACTCCTCAAACTACGGTCATCACCGGGAAGTGTCCCGACTATTGTCACTCTGGGGTTTGCCGGATCATAACACATAGTAGGTGGCTATTGACTTGCAAGATAGAATCAAGAACTCACATATATTCATGAAAACATAATAGGTTCAGATCTGAAATCATGGCACTCGGGCCCTAGTGACAAGCATTAAGCATGGCAAAGTCATAACAACATCAATCTTAGAACATAATGGATACTAGGGATCAAACCCTAACAAAACTAACTCGATTACATGGTAAATCTCATCCAACCCATCACCGTCCAGCAAGCCTATGATGGAATTACTCACGCACGGTGGTGAGCATCATGAAATTGGTGATGGAGGATGGTTGATGATGACGATGGCGACGGATTCCCCTCTCCGGAGCCCTGAACAGACTCTAGATCAGCCCTCCCGAGGAAGATTAGGGCTTGGCGGCGGCTTCGTATTGTAAAACATGATGAATCCTTCTCTCTGATTTTTCTCCCCGAAAGTCAATATATAGAGTTGGAGTTGAGGTCGGTGGAGGTTCAGGGGGCCCACGAGGCAGGGGAGCGCGCCCCAGGGGGGTGGGCGCGCCCTGCACCCTCATGGATAGGGTGTGAGCCCCCTTACGTTGATTCTTTTGCCAATATTTTTATTAATTCCAAAACGTGTCTCCGTGGATTTTCAGGTCATTCCAAGAACTTTTATTTCTGCACAAAAATAACACCATGGCAATTCTGCTGAAAACAGCGTCAGTTCGGGTTAGTTCAATTCAAATCATGCAAGTTAGAGTCCAAAACAAGGGCAAACGTGTTTGGAAAAGTATATACATTGGAGACGTATCACATGGCGATGTGAACTATGGGTGTTAATCACATACAGATGTGAACTATTGGTGTTAAATCACATGGCGATGTGAACTATATTACTGACTCTAGTGCAAGTGGGAGAGTGAAGGAAATATGCCCTAGAGGCAATAATAAAGTTGTTATTTTATATTTCCTTATTCATGATTAATGTTTATTATTCATGCTAGAATTGTATTAACCAGAAACTTGATACATATGTGAATACATAGACAAAACATCGTGTCCCTAGTATGCCTCTACTAGACTAGCTCGTTGATCAAAGATGGTTAAATTTCCTAGCCATGGACATGTGTTGTCATTTGATGAATGGGATCACATCATTAGGAGAATGATGTGATGGACAAGACCCATCCGTTTGCATAGCATAATAATCATTCAGTTTTATTGCTACTACTTTCTTCATGTCAAATACATATTCCTCTGACTATGAGAGTATGCATCTCCCAGACACCGAAGGAATGCCTTCTGTTCTATCAAACGTCACAACGTAACTGGGTGATTATAAATATGCTCTACAGGTATCTCCGAAGGTGTTTGTTGGGTTGGCATAGATCGAGATTAGGATTTGTCACTCCGAGTATCAGAGAGGTATCTCTGGGCCCTCTCGGTAATGCACATCATATGAAGCCTTGCAAGCAATGTGACTAATGAGTTAGTTACGGGATGATGCATTACGGAACGAGTAAAGAAACTTGCCGGTAACGAGATTGAACTGGGTATGGAGATATCGACGATCGAATCTCGGACAAGTAACATACCGATGACAAAGGGAATAACGTATGTTGACATTGCGGTTCGACCGATAAAGATCTTCGTAGAATATGTGGGAACCAATATGAGCATCTAGGTTCCGCTATTGGTTATTGACCGGAGAGGTGTCTCGGTCATGTCTACATAGTTCTCGAACCCGTAGGGTCCGCACGCTTAACGTTCGATGACGATATGTATTATATGAGTTATGTGTTTTGGTGACCGAAGGTTGTTCGGAGTCCCAGATGAGTTCACGAACATGAGGATTAGTCTCGAAATGGTCGAGAGGTAAAGATTGCTATATTGGAAGGTAGTATTCGGACACCAGAAGGGTTCCAGAGTGTATCGTGTACATACCGGAGTACCAGAGGGGTTGTGGAAGATATGGGCCATAGGAGGGAGGCTAACCAGCCCACAAGGGGCTGGTGCGCCCCTCACAAGGGAGGAGGCTGAATTGGACTAGGGAAGGGGGTGGCGCCCCCTTTCCTTCTCCCTCTCCCTCTCCTTTCCACTTTTCCCCTCCGATAGAAGGAAAAGGGGGGCCGAATCCCACTGGAGTCCAAATGGGACTCCTCCCCACTTGGCGCGCCCTAGGCCGGCCTCCTCCCTTCTCCCTCCTTTATATACGGGGGCGGGGGGGGGGGGACCTCTAAGGACATCAATTGATTCTTAGCCGTGTGCGGTGCCCCCCTCCACCGTTTACTCCTCCGGTCATATTGTCGTAGTGCTTAGGCGAAGCCCTGTGTGGATCACATCACCATCACCGTCACCACCCCGTCGTGCTGATGGAACTCATCTACTCCTTCGACCCTCTACTGGATCAAGAGCTCGAGGGACGTCATCGGGTTGAACGTGTGCATGATCGGAGGTGCCGTACATTCGGTACTCGATCGGTCAGAACGTGAAGACGTTCGACTACATCAACCGCGTTGAGCAAACGCTTCCGCTTTCAGTCTACGAGGGTACGTGGACACACTCTCCCCCTCTCATTGCTATGCATCTCCTAGATAGATCTTGCGTGAGCGTAGGAATTTTTTTGAAATTGCATGCTATGTTTCCCGACACGAGCCCAAGATCCGGAGCCACCAGTGCCGGATGTTTGACACCAGGCCTGCCTCACACATTGCCAACCCATCACCAGGCGAAGGAGAGCCACCCCCACGCTCATGCACCACCAATATAGGCCGAATAGCCACAACATCACCACCAGGCCAGCCACCCGCACCTCCGTCGCCACACCACCGAACGCAGGCCACCACCGCCCGAGCCGTAGCAACCACGCCGCCACCCCCCCCCCCCCAGAGGGCCTTAGCTCACGCCTCACACCCTAGGTCAAACCCTTGCGCGAATCCTGCCGGATCTGGCCGCCTGATGCAGCCCTACCGGCAGCCGCCGCACTTCGATTTGGCTCTATGACGTCGCTGCGCCGCCCGAGAACGACCATCCCGCCGCCCAACTTACCTGCTGCCGCACCACTACGCCTCCACGAGAGCCAGCACCTCCACCTGATGCAACTGACCTGCGATGCACCAACCGATGGGAGAGGACAGAGGAGGAAGAGGCACCGCGGTTGCGCCAATGGGGCTTTGCCCTTTGGCGCCTGACGACAACGGCAAGGGAGGAAAGGTGGGAGGGATGGTTGGGAGGCTCGGTGGCTAGGGTTCCTCCCGTGCCGCTCGCGGGAGCGACAGGTGGATGAGAATTGCATCACAAAAATATTTTCCTTGATCATTCAATCTTGACCTCACGGGCATGGGCCCAAGCCGACCGCATATTCCTGTGGAACACATGCTCTATGTGAACTCGAGCAATATCTATTCATCTAGTTTCTTCCTCCGTATGAGGTGTTTCCTCCTCAATAACTTCATCATCTATATCTTCTTCTCGAAGCCTCGATCTTGCCGTTAATCCCAGCCGTGCCGAACAAGGAGCCGTGTTTGCCATGCCATGCTAAAACCCCAGCAGACCAATCTCTAGGCAGAGAAGCCGAAACCCACCCTACCAAACAAAAATCACCGTCGATCCAAGGCCGGGGCGGTGCCACTAGACCACCCCTTCGCTAGCTCGAGATCTTCAGTGGCAGGATGGATGCCGAAATGGGAAGTTCACTAAGCAGCGACGTAGACGCCGCCGGAGATAACATGAAACCCTAGTCAAAGGGGATACGCATGATTTGCAAATGCTACCCGTGGTGGTCCTGCCTATGAAACGCCCTTGAATTACGAATACTTAGCGACTAAGAAAGAACCAAATCGAAATTTTCAAAATCGAAACCGGAGCAGTGGTAATTTTTTTAAAACTATGATCTTTTCTATAGCAAATTCAGAAACTATATGATCGAAAGTGTTATTTGTAAAACTATGACCCCATCGGCTTCTTTTAGGCCGAAAACCAACTTTTCGGCCAGCATTAGGCTGAAATAGGCTTTTCGGTCTCCTAATGGCTGAAGATGAGCGCAATGGGCGAAGAGTCGCTTTTCAGCTTTGCTCAGTCGAAGACCACTCTTCACCATCTTTTGGTCAAGAGCTCATAAGCATATCGCAACAAGCAGTCCGGCGTATGGCACGGACGACCTGAACGTGTGCACACACGTTAGCTGCACCGAGATTTGATGCCGATGCATGTGTTTAGTACGTGGGCAGCTCGCCGGCTGGCTGGTTGTGTGCATGTATTCGTATACATACGCGTGCTTGCCGGCTGGACTATTGTCACGTATATTGTATTGGTATTTCAGCCAGTACTTCTCGGCCAATACATGTGCGCATGTTGGCGGCATGCGTGTGTGCTAGTACGTACGCACCAAGTTCTGATGTATGCATTGCTATCTCGGTCCTGATGCATGCATTAGCCACGTACAAACCACATGCAATACCGATCAGCCCATTCAATGCATTAGTCTAGCATCATATGTACGCTACGCATGCATCGATCACCGGCCAGCGCTCTTGACCAAAAGGTGACGAAGAGTGGTCTTCGCCGAAGAAAGCCGAAAACAGCTCTCTTCGCCCATTGCCTTGTCTTCGCCATTAGGAGACCGAAGTGTCTACTTGACTAGTCTTGACCAAAAATTGGTCTTCGGCCTAAAAAAGGCCGATGGAGTCATAGTTTTACAAATAACACATTAGGTCATGTAGTTTCTGAATTTGCTATAAAAAATGTTATAGTTTCAAAAAAAATTCCTGAAAAGGAGTAACGCAGCAGGGCGGTGCACGTTTTACGGCAAGACAGCCTGGACGCAGCAGCAGAGTGACAACCGGAGCCGAGTGACGCGAAAACTTTCGTCGAAATTCCGCGTGGCGGCCGGGCCGCGGCCCCCCGGGAGGACCTCGCAGTCCACGTGGGCAACCTACGAACGCCTTTTGCTGCCTCTGGCCTCCGCGTCAGCCACTGGGCCCACACCAAACAGCACTCAAACTCTCTCTCCCCCCGCACCCCGACCCCCCACCCCTTTTCCTTTCCCCCATCGGTTTCGGTTACCCCTTCCTCCTTCTCTCCCTTACAAGAATCGCTCGAATCTGTCGGGGCGAGCGCAGAGGCAGCGCGCCGCCGGCACGGAGACAGGAGGGAGGAGTCGACCGGGAGGTTCTGCGCCCGTCCGCGAGCGAGGTAGCCAGGGAGGGGAGAGATGGACGCCGCCGGCGCCGGCGCGAGCAACGGGGGCCTGCTGTACCACGAGGTGCAGGAGGGGAAGCTGTGCGCCGTGCACTGCGTCAACACCGCCCTGCAGGGGCCCTTCTTCTCCGAGTTCGACCTCGCCGCGCTCGCCGCCGACCTCGACCAGCGCGAGCGCCAGGTCATGCTGCAGGGCGCCGCCACCGTCGCCGCGGGGGACTTCCTCGCCGAGGGCGAGGGCTCCCACAACGTTTCCCTCGGCGGCGACTTCAGCATCCAGGTAGATTGCTTTCCCGGCCGTCTTTATTTTCCTAGGTATTTTGCCCTAGGTTAATTATTATTATGTCTGTCGCCCTATGTTCGACATGGCTCGAGACCTGCGGCTGTCGTGCCTTACAATTTTAAGGGGGGGGGGGGGGGGGGTCGGTGAGATCGATGCTTGATGTGGCGCGTTGCTAGAACAGGGCCGTCTTTTGCCTTAGGTTAATTCTGTATGTTGCCCTGTTGTTTTGAATGAATCTAATGACATGTGTATTGTTCTTTTGATGGCCGTCTTGAAATGCATAATCCTACCTACGGTGAAGTGATGTTTATTCATATGTTATCGTTGTAGTCCTAGGAAATGCATAATCCTACCTGCGGTGAAGTGATGTTTATTCATATGTGATAGTTGGAGTCCTAGGAAATGCATAATCCTACCTGCGGTGAAGTGATGTTTATTCATATGTGATAGTTGGAGTCCTAGGAAATGCATAATCCTACCTGCGGTGAAGTGATGTTCATTCATATGTGATGGTTGGAGTTGTAGGAAATGCATAATCCTACCTGCCGTGAAGTGATGTTTATTCATATGTAATAGTTGGTGTCCTAGGAAATGCATAATCCATTGTGTTCTTATTGGCACACATGGAGGCACCACAGTTGGATCATTGATCCATGAACGTAGGTGAAAACATATCATCCTTGCCAAAGCCAAGGGCCCAAGGCATATGTGGGAACAATATGGATCTGTAGCCATTGGCATTGCCATCAGCTACTTAGCAAAGTTACTTTGTTAGGCTAGGAGTACAATGTGTTAAGCAAGTTATTTCCTATAGGCTTGCTCTTTTTGCATTACTTGAAAAGGCTGTCTATAGTTGGTTCTGAAGTAGTTGTATTGGAAATGGCAAGAGTTCTCGTGATAATTTGTAATGCATTCTCTAGGCTACGTGCTTGGCTTACGCAAATGCATGGGTCTGCATGATACATCTGTAGTTATTAATTCTGCTGTGATTACACTTGTCCACTTTTATGTACCTTCCGTACACGACGGTTTTAGTCGGTTTTGTTATTTGACTTCTGTCGTCTCCTGAATTTCTTGCGCCAAGAATAATTCAAGCGGATTTGTAGTTATTATTTAATTCAGCTGTTTTTGCACGTGTCCACATGTACATACTTTCCGTACGCCTAGCTTTAGCATTTTCGTTATTCGAGTTTTGTCGTATCCTGAATTGCCTGTGTTAAGAATCAATTCAAAAGGATTTGTCGTTATTGATTAATGCTGTTGAGATCACACTTGATCACATCTATGTACTTTCCATACTCCGTGCTTAGTCGGTTTTGTTATTTGAGTTTTGCCGTGTCCTAAATTGCTTGTGTTAAGAATAAATTCAAGTGGATTTGTAGTTATTAATTAATTCTGCTGTTCTTGCATGTGTCCACATTTGCATACTTTCCGTACGCCTAGCTTTATCAGTTCTGTTATTCGAGTTTTGTCGTGTCCTGAATTGCTTTGCGTTAAGAATCAATTCAAACAGATTTGTAGTTATTGATTAATGCTGTTGAGACCAGTCCACATGTATGTACTTTCCATAGGCCTTGCCTTAGTCGGTTTTGTTATTTGAGTTTTGTCGTGTCCTGAATTGTTGTGTTAAGAATAAACTCAAGTGGATTTATAGTTATTGATTAATGCTGTTGAGATCACACGTGATCACATCTATGTACTTTCCATACTCCGTGCCTTGGTCGGTTTTCTTATTTGAGTTTTGTCGTGTCCTGAATTGCTTGTGTTAAGAATAAATTCAAGTGGATTTTAGTTATTAATTAATTCTGCTGTTCTTGTACGTGTCCACATTTGCATACTTTCCGTACACCTAGCTTTATCGGTTTTGTTATTTGAGTTTTGTCGTGCCCAGAATTGCTTGCGCTAAGAATCAATTCGAACGGATTTGTAGTTATTGATTACTGCTGTTGAGATCAGTCCACATGTATGTACTTTCCGTACGCCATGCCTTAATCGGTTATGTTATTTGAGTTTTGTTGTGTCCTGAATTGCTTGTGTTATGAATAAACTAAAGTGGATTAGCTATTAATTAATTCTGCTTTTTTTGCACGTGTCCACATTTACATACTTTCCGTATGCGTAGCTTTATCAGTTTTGTTATTCGATTTTTGTCGTGTCCTGAATTGCTTGCGTTAAGAATCAATTCAAACGGATTTATAGTTATTGATTAATGCTGTTGAGATCACACTTGTCCACATGTACGTACTTTCCGTACACCGTGCCTTGGTCGGTTTTGTTATTTGAGTTTTGTCGTGTCCTGAATTGTTTGTGTTAAGAATAAATTCAAGTGGATTTGTAGTTATTAAGTAATTCTGCTGCGCTTACACTTGTCCACATTTATGTACCTTCTGTACTCCACGCTCTTGGTCGATTTTGTTATTGGAGTTTTGTCGTGTCCTCAATTGCTTGTGTTAAGAATAACTTCAAGCGGATCTGTAGTTATTAATTAATTATGTGGCGATTACACGTGTTCATATTTATGTGCTTTCCATATTCTTTTAGTCGGTTTTGTTATTTGAGTTTTCTTGTGTCCTTATTTGCTTGCTTTAAGAACAAATTCAAGTGGACTCCTAGTTACTAATTTTGCTCTGATCTACAGTTGCCCTATTTTCCGTACGCCTTGTTATTTAAGTTTTGTTGTACTGAATTTCTTATGTTAAGAATAACTTAAAGCAGATTTTTTTCAATAATTATTCCGCGTGATAAGAGCAAATTCAAGCCTATAGCTGTCTAGGTTTCACCTTATCCCTGAATAGTTCTGAAATCAATTATGTTAGCTAGTATTAAACTTGGCAAATGGTTTGACCTTATGACGGTCAGTTCTTTGACTCGAAGTCCTGAATCAATCCTGCAAGGTTAATTTATGATCATATGAGTTCTTAGATAAACGGTTATATATTATTAAACTGTGCAATCACTATATATGTGGAAATGAGAACATGAGATGTGTTTGCATTTGTATTCTGTTATATCTCTAATTCTAGCAATATCCACATTATTTTATAATCCAGGTAAATATACAACAGCAAATATGTGATGACACAAAATAAAAATACTAACAATTTGCCAAGTCAATTAACTGGCAGTGGTCTAGTTTGTTGGTCAAGCCTGGTAGTTACATCATTTTGCTTGTGTGATATGAATCTGCTTTTGTTAGCATACCAATTAGAGAAGGCATTTTCTAGTCAATAACACAACCAGCTGAGTGTTTTGATTCTCAGTGCCCATTACTAGGTACCACACCATGTATTGCAAACAATTAAAAATAAAAGCATGGAAGGAAGAGAATGCTACTGTGTATATGTATTTTTAAGTCTTTGTATCTGTTCTGGAATATGATTTGATCCGAAATGCAAGTACAAATAATATGAGTATTTTACCACTCCTTATTTAAGTAATCTTTTTTTTCTACAGTACGTAATAACACTAAAGGATTTAGGGACTTGACATATGATATTGTTATTTTTTCAGCATTATTTATCTTCCATGCATGTCTATGAAGTTGCCATTGGTTTGAAGTGTACAGCTCTAACATTAACCATACGATTCAATTTGCTTGCTAAATTCCTATTATCTTCTTTTTCCTCATCTGGCTAACAAAATATTTATTTTACACAAGTCCTCCGTTTTTCTATGAAGGGTCAGAGTGGCACAAAAGGCTGACCAGTGCATGGTCATGTGCTCCGTTTTGCGCTTTTTTCACTTGCATACATGTGGTATTTGCATTCTCAGTAGTACAGTTAAAATTTAGCAATAATTATATACTCATTTCAAAATTTTACCATTATACAGAAGTTTTCAACATAATTAGTTTCTTCCCATACTAGTGATCAATTATTTGTAATTTTCTCTGATAAACCTAAGTTTGCGTGTTATCTTGCATTTACAGTGTACTGATTGAGTCTTAAGAACATCATATGCCAGTATGCCATTGATAGTTTACTATAGATGATAGATTTACATACTTCTTGCAGGAGATTGCATTTTAGCATTTTTTTTGGTAGCCTAAGTTACGTATTCGATTTCATATTGGTTTTCTGTGTGGCTTTAGGATCAGGTTTCATTTGAATAAGTTTTCCTTTTAGAGGAGCATTTGTTCATGTACCTTTGTGCTGAATCTGGATTCCCCATAGCAGCGTCTATTTAGGAAGATGATTACATAGTCAAAATCATCTATTTATTTCCATGTATATGTAGAGTTCATCTGCTTCACGGGCTACGGTTGTGCTGTAGGTTTTGATGCTTGGGGTAGTCAATAGGAAATTCCTTTTTTTATTACTACAAGTTCTATGCATTGTGAATTTTAAATTTATTATTATTTGTTGCAATGCACTCCCAAGTTCATATTCTCACCTGGATAATTTCATGTTACAGGTTCTGCAGAAGGCACTGGAAGTCTGGGACCTCCAAGTTCTTCCCCTTGACTCCCCAGCAGCTGGGTCATCCCTATTTGACCCAGAGCTAGAAATTGCTTTCATTTGCCACCTTCAGGACCACTGGTTCTGCATCAGGAAGGTGAATGAGGAGTGGTATAACTTCAACAGTCTCTACCCTGCTCCTGAGCATCTGTCAAAGTTCTACCTCTCAGCTTTCATTGACACCCTGAAGGGGCAGGCTGGAGCATTTTTGCTGTTAGGGGCAATTTCCCTAAAGAGTGTCCCATGGCGACAGAAGGCTCCAATGGTTTCGGGCAGTGGCTGACTCCTGAAGATGCCCGGAAGATAACAGCCTCTTGTAACCAGGTTCCAGCACCCACTCATCAGGGAGCAGTCTCTCAGCTCGGTGGTCAGTCAGCAGGCATGAGTGAAATGGACATCATCGCAGCACAGCAGGAAGAAGCTGACCTGAACGCCGCTATAGCTGCCAGCCTGATGGACGCTGGGGGTCCATTTGGCAGCCACATTGCAACTCAAGAAGAATCCAGGCCCCAGCCTAGCTATGTGGTGGAGCAAGGAGCTAATGTAACTACCTCTGTCGCAGTGGGCGAAGATAGCTATGTGGTGGAGCAAGGAGCTAATGAAGCTGAAGCAAGCGAGCCCGGCAGCGATACCATAGAGGGGTCCGCCCCAGGCAGCTACCCGAGGGAGAGGTCTCCCCCTTCGGAGAGAAGATAGTGATGAAAGATGGTTAGGTCGTTCCATTCGGGCTGGAACTGTGTTGGACTATACAGACAGAAAGTGAAAAGGAGACCCCAGTGATTCGTTTAAACCGCCCCTCGCGGGGGGCAATGTTGTTCTGAACTTGTAGTTTTGGAGTGTCGTATACTCCTGAGTCTGAACCTGCCTGGATTTTGAACTTTGTCTTCTGTTGATGGTTGTTGTGGAAACTGCATAGAGACTTCTTTTTTTATATGAAATGAAAACTGCATAGAGACAAATGGAGGTTTTGCTTCGTTTTGATTTTGATATACTTCCTCTTTTACAGATCAGCTTCTCTTTGAATATATGATCATGTTTATAGTATATGAAGGCTCACATTTTTTTTGTAGGGTATGGAGGGATTGCTGATCCCCATCCCGCTGCTGGATCAATCAAAGTTTCTAAAAGGAATCGTAGACGATCGTCGTGTTATTATATGTACGCACTAACAAAATTTAGTCGAATATATAGTATTATCTCTTGTGACCTGCAGAAACAGGTATGGCTTGGATGGTGAACTGGGAGGTGTACATCAGGCACAGGTTCGTTTTGCCCACAGGGGAAAGGGACTTTATATGGACCAAAAAGACGACGGGAAAGACGACGGGGCAATGGTGACGTGCAGTAATTTTGAGGAGTACTCGTTGAAGATCTGGACATGGAGGAGGAAGCACCGTTGATTATCATGTCCTGCGAAGTACGTACGCCGAACAGCGCTGGTGAGAGGCTAAGAACGCCGTGGTGACAAGCTAGCTACCAGCCCTGCCGCGCAGGGCAGAGCACAGCCTGCTTTTTTGGCCGCGGCGTGACGACCTCCCGACCTGTCGGGCACATCAGCGGCTCGGGCGTCGGCGTGCGTAGTCGGGAACGACGGACGCCTGCCCGTCTGGCTGCAGCGCACGCGCCCGTGTGGCGTGATGTGGCCTCGTACCCGTACGTACTTAACCCAGGCCGGTCACGGGAGCCAGCTAGGCGTGCTGCTCGCGAGTCGCGACCAGATGCTTTCCTTGGCCGGTCAGGAGCTAGGTGGGCTCTGGAGTGCTGGGCAGGGAAGGAAGGAAGAGGCACCGGCAGCCGAATTTCGTGTTTTGACCTTTTTTAGAAAGTATTTCAGAATCTGGTCCCGGTTTGAATTTTTTTCAAGATTTGATCCTTTTGCCTACCGCCAGGGCATCTGGCGGTAGGGTTAGATAGCCTACCGCCAAGTCCCATGGCGGTAGGAAACTTATCCACGTCAGCACGCGGAGACGGCGCCGTCCCCCTTCGTCGCACCCTACCGTCATGGGCCCTGACGGTAGGCTGTCGGAGCAGTTATTTCGCCCGAGACCGCGCCCCTTCCCTTCTCCCCACCCCTCCCCTCCCCCAAGTCGGCAGTTTCTCCTTTCTTTCTCCCCCAAGTCGCCCCTCTCTCCCTCTCTCATCTCCTCCATTCCCCCCCTTGGATCTTCACCGATTCTTCACCGTTTTGGCGGATCGAGATGGCCCCGAGGAGAGAACCGTAAGCTCATCCGATCCCTGCAATTAGTTTTTGCAAACTTGCTACCGATTCGACGCATTATTT
This sequence comes from Aegilops bicornis, assembly GCA_021605145.1. Lineage (NCBI taxonomy): Eukaryota > Viridiplantae > Streptophyta > Magnoliopsida > Poales > Poaceae > Aegilops > Aegilops bicornis. The sequence goes on along the minus strand of CM038671.1, from coordinate 657,303,050 downwards.
GCTTGAAATCCCTCATGTTTTTGAACTTAGATTGATTTTTTTCACCTAAGATTGATTGTAGTTGTAGTTCTTAGTTCTTTAGTAAGTAGTGGTATTGGATATGTACTCTAATCAATAGTTCATATGTTAGTGTGAAGATGAACCCTAGTTCATAATTTTTTTGTTAAAAAATTATGATGTATTGTTGATAAAGGGATGAACCCTAGTTTGATGATGCATGTTGATATGATGATGTGCTCTAGTGTGAAGATGAACCCTAGTTTGATGATGCATGTTGATATGATGATATGAAGATATTGTTTGGAAAATTTTGTTTAAAAATATGAAGCTATGATGTATGTTGGAGGTTTTTTTTTATATGATGCATGTTGATATGATTTGATCCATCATGTGTAGTAGATGTTGTTGGAGGAATATGCTTAAAATTTGATCTTGATATGATTTGAGTTCATTGTTTGTTTATGTATGCTTATGCTTATGGCGCTTTTGTTTATGAAACTCTATTAAGGCGGCCACCTCTTGCGGACAACATCGCCCACTTCAGATATGTCGGATCGGGCATTCGACAAGGGTCATCGTGTCTGCTTCATAGAGAACGGAGAGGTAAGTGATATGAAAGAAATTTTGATCAAAGTTCTTGGATTGATGAAAATGATTTCCTAACTTTTTACGTTCACCTTTTAATGTACGCCCAGCCATCACAAGATGAGGGTCACTGTTGGGGAACGTAGCGTAAATTCAAAATTTTCCCACGTGTCACCAAGATCTATCTATGGAGAAACTAGCAACGAGGGAAGGAGAGTGCATCTACATACCCTTGTAGATCGCTAAGCGTGGTTGCTCAAGAGAACGGGGTTGATGGAGTCGCACTGCCGTGATTCAAATCACCGATGATCCTAGTGCCGAACGGACTCAAGACCTCCGCTGCTCAACACACATACAGCCCGGTGACGCCTCCCACGCCTTGATCCAAAGCAAGGAGAGAGGGAGAGGTTGAGGAAGACTCCATCCAGCAGCAGCACAACGGCGTGGTGGTGATGGAGGAGCGTGGCAATCCAGCAGGGCTTCGCCAAGAACCATGGGAGAGGAGGAGGAGGAGGAGGAGGAGGAGAAACTCATGTGTTATGGGCAGCCCCTAGGCCTCATATATATAGGGGAAAGGGAGGAGGGTGCGCCCCCTCTAGGGTTCCCACCCCTAGGGGGGCGGCAGCCCTAGATGGGAAAGGGGGAGGCGGCCAAGAGGGAGGGAGAGGGAGGCGCCCACTAGATGGGCCTTAGGGCCCATCCGCCTAGGGTTTGCCTCCCACTCACCTTGCGCTTGGGCCTCCTGTGGGGCGCACCAGCCCTCCTAGGGGCTGGTCCCTCCCACACTTGGCCCACGCAACCTTCTCGGGGCAGGTGGCCCCACTTGGTGGACCTCGACCCTCCCGGTGGTCCCGATTCATTACCGATATCGCTCAAACTTTTCCGGTGACCAAAATAGGACTTCCCATATATAAATCTTTACCTCCGGACCATTCCGAACTCCCGGTGACGCCCAGATCTCATCCGGACTCGAACAACATTCGGTAACCACATACAAACTTCCTTTATAACCCTAGCGCCATCGAACCTTAAGTGTGTAGACCCTACGGGTTCGGGAACCATGCGCATACATGACCGAGACGTTCTCCGGTCAATAACCAACAATGAGATCTGGATACCCATGTTGGCTCCCACATGTTCCACGATGATCTCATCGGATGAACCACGATGTCAAGGACTCAGTCGATCCCGTATACAATTCCCTTTGTCTAGCGGTATTGTACTTGCCCGAGATTCGATCGTCGGTATCCCGATACCTTGTTCAATCTCGCTTCCGGCAAGTCTCTTTACTCGCTATGCGTAACACATCATCCCGTGATCAACCCCTTGGTCACATTGTGCACATTATGATGATGTCCTACCGAGTGGGCCTAGAGATACCTCTCCGCCACACGGAGTGACAAATCCGATCTCGATTCGTACAACCCAATGACACTTTCGGAGATACCAGAGTGCACCTTTATAGTCACCCGGTTATGTTGTGACGCTTTGGTACACCCAAAGCATTCAGACGGTATCCGGGAGTTGCACAATCTCATGGTCTAAGGAAATGATACTTGACATTAGAAAAGCTTTAGCATACTTAACTACGATCTTTGTGCTAGGCTTAGGATTGGGTCTTGTCCATCACATCATTCTATTAATGATGTGATCCCGTTATCAATGACATCCAATGTCCATGGTTAGGAAACCGTAACCATCTATTGATCAACGAGCTAGCCAATAGAGGCTTGCTAGGGACATGGTGTTGTCTATGTATCCACACATGTATTTGAGTTTCCTATCAATACAATTATAGCATGGATAATAAACGATTATCATGAACAAGGAAATATAATAATAATAACTAATTTATTATTGCCTCTAGGGCATATTTCCAACAGCCTCCCACTTGCACTAGAGTCAATAATCTAGTTCACATCGTCATGTGATTAACACTGATAGGTCACATCGCCATGTGACCAACACCCAAAGAGTTTACTAGTGTCTGTAAACTAGTTCACATCATTATGTGATTTAGACTCAATGATTTCGAGGTTTGATCATGTTTTGCTTGTGAGAGAGGTTTTAGTCAACGGGTTTTAGTCAACGGGTCCGAACCTTTCAGATCCAAGTGTGCTTTGCAAATTTCCGTGTCATATTATAAATGTCGCTTCCACGCTCCACTTGAAGCTATTCCAAATGGTTGCTCCACTATACGTATCCGGTTTGCTACTCGAGTCACTCGGATAGGTGTTAAAGCTTGCATCGACGTAACCCTTTACGCCCGAACTCTTTATCACCTCCATAATCGAGAAACATGTCCTTATTTACTCCAAGGACAATTTTGACCATCGTCCAATGATCCATTCTTGGATCATTCTTGTACCCTCGATCGACTCATGGCAAGGCACACTTCGATGCGGTACATAACATAGCATCTTTGTAGAGCCTACGTCCCAAGCATAGGGACGACCTTTGTCCTTTCTCTCTCTTCCGCCGTGGTCGAGCTTTAACTCTTAACTTCATACCTTACATCTCGTGCAAGAACTCCTTCTTTGGTCGATCCATCTTGAACACTTTCAAGATCATGTCAAGGTATATGCTCATTTGAAAGTACCATTAAGCATTTTTGATCTATCCTTATAGATCTTGATGCTCAATGTTCAAGTAGCTTAATCCAGGTTTTCCATTGAAAAACACTTTTCAAACATCCCTATATGCTTTCTAGAAATTCTACATCATTTCGATCATCAATATGTCAACAACATATTGTTATCGTAAATTCCATAGTGCTCCCACTCACTTCTTTGGAAATACAAGTTTCTCATAAACTTTGTATAAACCCAAAATCTTTGATCATCTCATCAAAGCGCACATTCCAACTCCGAGATGCTTACTCCGGTCCTTAGAAAGGATCGCTGGAGCTAGCATACCTTTTAGCATCCTTAGGATCGACAAAACTTTTCTCGATTGTATCACATACAACCTTTCCTTACGTAAACCGATAAGGAAACTCGCTTTGACATCCATCCGCCAGATTTCATAAATGCAGCTTATGCTAACATGATTCCGACGGACTTAAGCATCGCTACGGATGAGAAAATCTCATCGTAGTCAACTCCTTGAACTTGTGAAAACTCTTCGCCACAAGTCGAGCTTCATAGACGGTGATATTACCGTCCACATCCGTCTTCTTCTTAAAGATCCATTCATCTCAATGGCTTGCCGATCATCGTGCAAGTCCACCAAAGTCCATGCTTTGTTCTGATACATGGATCCTATCTCGGATTTCATGGCTTCTAACCATTTATCGGAATTTGGGCCCACCATTGCTTCTCCATAGCTCGTAGGTTCATTGTTGTCTAGCAACATGACCTTCAAGATAGGATTGCGTACCACTCAAGTAGTACGCATCCTTGTCACCCCACGAGGTACGCCGCTGACTTGATCCGAAACTTCATGATCACTATCATAAGCTTCTACTTCAATTGGTGTAGGTGCCACGGAACAACTTCCTGTGCCTGCTACACACTAGTTGAAGTGATGGTTCAATAACCTCATCAAGTCTCCACCATCCTCCCACTCAACTTTTCGAGACGAACTTTTCCTCGAGAAAGGACCCGATTCAAGAAACAATCCCTATTGCTTTCGGATCTGAATTAGGAGGTATACCCAACTGTTTTTGGGTGTCCTATGAAGATGCATTTTATCCGCTTTGGGTTCGAGCTTATCAACTGAAACTTTTTCACATAAGCGTCGCGCCCCAAACCTTTAAGAAATGACAGCTTAGGTTTCTCTAAACCATAGTTCATACGGTGTCATCTCAACGGAATTACGTGGTACCTTATTAAAGTGAGTGCGGTTGTCTCTAATGCCTAACCCATGAACGATAGTGGTAATTCGATAAGAGACATCATGGTACACACCATATCCAATAGGGTGCAACTATGATGTTCGGACACACCATCACACTATGGTGTTCCAAAGTGTATTAATTGTGAAACAATTTGCACAATGTCTTAATTAGGTGCCAAAACTCAGAACTCGAGATATTCATCTCTATGATCATATCATAGACATTCTATCCTCTTGTCACGAAGATCTTAAACTTCATTCTGAAATTACTTGAACCATTCAATAATTCAGATTTGTGTTTCATCAAGTAAATATACTCAACATCTACTCGAATCATCTCGTGAAGCGAGAACATAACGATATTCATCAGATGCCTCAAAGCACTCATTGGACCGCACATATCAAAATGTGTTGCTTCCAACAAGTTGCTATCTTGTTCCATCTTCTGAAACCGAGGCTTTTCACCATCTTGCCCATGTGGTATGTTTTGCATATCTCAAGTGATTCAAAATCAAGTGAGTCCAAACGATCCATCCGCATGGAGTTTCTTCATGCGTATACACCAATAGACATGGTTCAGATGTCTCAAACTTTTCAAAACGAGTGAGTCCAAAGATCCATCAACATGGAGCTTCTTCATGCTTTTATACCAATATGACTCAAATGGCGGTACACAAGCAGGTGGTACTATCATTACTATCTTATATCTTTTGGCATGAAAATGTGTATCACTACGATCGAGATTCAATAAACCATTTCTTTAGGTGCAAGACCATTGAAGGTATTATTCAAATAAATAGAGTAACCATTATTCTCCTTAAATGAATAACCGTGTGCGATAGACATAATCCAATCATGTATATGCTCAACGCAAACACCAAATAACAATTATTTAGGTTTAACACCAATCTCGATGGTAGAGGGAGCGGGCGATGCTTGATCACATCAACCTTGGAAACACTTCCAACACATATCGTCAACTCACCTTTAGCTAGTCTCCGTTTATTCCGTAGCCTTTTATTTCGAGTTACTAACACTTAGCAACCGAACCGGTATCTTAATACCACAGTGCTACTAGGAGTACTAGTAAAGTACACATTAACATAATGTATATCCAATATACTTCTATCAACCTTGCCAGCCTTCTTATCTACCAAGTATCTAGGGTAATGCTGCTCCAAAGTGGCTGTTCCCCTTATTACGTAAGCACTTAGTCTTGGGTTTGGGTTCAACCTTGGGTTTCTTCACTAGAGCAGAAATTGATTTGCCGCTTCATGAAGTATCCCTTCTTGCCCTTGCCCTTCTTGAAACTAGTGGTTTCACCAACCATCAACAATTGATGCTCCTTCTTGACTTCTACTTTCGTGATGTCAAACAACGCGAATACCTCAAGGGATCATTATATCTATCCCTCGATATGTTATAGTTCATCACGAAGCTCTAGCAGCTTGGTGGTAATGACTTTGGAGAAACATCACTTTCTCATCTGGAAGATCAACTCCCACTCGATTCAAGTGATTGTTGCACTCAGACAATCTGAGCACAAGCTCAACGATTGAGCTTTTCTCCCTTAGTTTGCAGGCTAAGAAAACTCGTCGGATCTCATACCTCTTGACGTGGGCACGAGCCTGAAATCCCAATTTCAGCCCTCGAAACATCTCATATGTTCCGCGATGTTTCAAAACGTCTTTGGTGCCTCTACTCTAAACCGCTCAACCGAACTATCACGTAGTTATCAAAACGCGTGTATGTCCGATGTTCGCAACATCCACAAACGACGTTTGGGGTTCAAAGCACACCGAGCGGTGCATTAAGGACATAAGCTTTCTACCGATCGCATAATTGCTACTTTCAACTTTCAACTATATTTTCTCTAGGAACAAATCTAAACAGTGGAACTAAAGCGCGAGCTTACGACATAATTTGCAAAATGTCTTTTGACTATGTTCAAGATAATTAAGTTCATCTTATGAACTACCACTTAGATAGACATCCCTCCGTCATCTAAGTGATTACATGATCCGAGTCAACTAGGCCGTGTCCGATCATCACGTGAGACGGACTAATCATCATCGGTGAACATCTTCATGTTGATCGTATCTACTATACGACTCATGCTCGACCTTTCGGTCTCGTGTTCCGAGGCCATGTCTGCATACACGCTAGGCTCGTCAAGTTAACCCTAAGTGTATTGCGTGTGTTTCGAGGCCATGTCAGACATGCTAGGCTCACAACACCCGTTGTATGTGAATGTAAGAATCCATCACACCCGATCATCACGTGGTGCTTAGAAGCCACGAACTTTTGGCAACGGTGCACGCTTAGGGAGAACACTTCTTGAAATTGTTGTAAGGATCATCTTATTTACTACCGTCGTTCTAAGTAAACAAGATGCATAAACATAATAAACATCACATGCAATTATATAGTAGTGACATGATATGGCCAATATCATATAGCTCCATTGATCTCCATCTTCGGGCTCCATGATCATCATCGTCACCGGCATGACACCATGATCTCCATCATCATGATCTCCATCATCGTGTCTTCATGAAGTTGTCTCGCCAACTATTACTTTTACTACTATGGCTACCGTTAGCAATAAAGTAAAGTAATTACATGGCGTTGTTTAATGACACGCAGGTCATACAATAAATAAAGACAACTCCTATGGCTCTGCCGGTTGTCATACTTATCGACATGCAAGTCGTGAATCCTATTACAAGAACATGATCAATCTCATACATCACATATCATTCATCACATTCTTCTTGGCCATATCACATCACATAGCATACCCTGCAAAAACAAGTTAGACGTCCTCTAATTGTTGTTTGCATGTTTTACGTGGCTGCTATGGGTTTCTAGCAAGAACGTTTCTTACCTCACGCAAAACCACAACGTGATATGCCAATTGCTATTTACCCTTCATAAGGACCCTTTTCATCGAAACCGTTCGACTAAAGTGGGAGAGATCGGCACCCGCTAGCCACCTTATGCACCAAGTGCATGTCGATCGGTGGAACTCATCTCACGTGAAATGCGTGTAAGGTCGGTCCGGCCGCTTCATCCCACAATACCGTCGAAACAAGATTGGACTAGTAACGGCAAGCATATTGAACAACATCAACGCCCACAACTACTTTGTGTTCTACTCGTGCAAAGAATCTACGCAATAAACCCGGCTCGATACCCTTTGTTGGGAACGTGGCAGAAATTCAAAATTTTCCTACGTGTCACCAAGATCTATCTATGGAGAAACTAGCAACGAGGGAAGGAGAGTGCATCTACATACCCTTATAGATCGCTAAGCGGAAGAGTTCAAGAGAACGGGGTTGATGGAGTCGCACTCGTCGTGATTCAAATCACCGATGATCCTAGTGCCGAACGGACGGCACCTCCGCTGCTCAACACACGTACAGCCCGGTGACGCCTCCCACGCCTTGATCCAGCAAGGAGAGAGGGAGAGGTTGAGGAAGACTCCATCCAGCAGCAGCACAAAGGCGTGGTGGTGATGGAGGAGCGTGGCAATCCAAAGCAGGCTTCGCCAAGCACCATGGGAGAGGAGGAGGAGGAGAGGCAGGCTGCGCCAAGAGGGAGAGAAACTCATGTGTTATGGGCAGCCCCTAGGCCTCATATATATAGGGGAAAGGGAGGAGGTGCGCCTCTAGGGTTCCCACCCCTAGGGGCGGCAGCCCTAGATGGGAAAGCGGGCGGCGGCCATGAGGGGAGGGAGAGGGAGGCGCCCACTAGATGGGCATTAGGGCCCATCTGCCCTAGGGTTTGCCCCCTCCCACTCACCCTTGCGCCTTGGGCCTCCTGTGGGGGGCGCACCAGCCCTCCTAGGGGCTGGTCCCCTCCCACACTTGGCCCACGCAACCTTCTGGGGCAGGTGGCCCCACTTGGTGGACCCCCGGGACCCTCCCGGTGGTCCCAGAATTACCGATATCGCCTCAAACTTTTCCGGTGACCAAAACAGACTTCCCATATATAAATCTTTACCTCCCACCATTCCGGAACTCCTCGTGACGCCCAGGATCTCATCCGGACTCGAACAACATTCGGTAACCACATACAAACTTCCTTTATAACCCTAAGCGCCATCGAACCTTAAGTGTGTAGACCCTACGGGTTCGGGAACCATCTGCACATGACCGAGACGTTCTCCGGTCAATAACCAACAGCGGGATCTGGATACCCATGTTGGCTCCCACATGTTCCACGATGATCTCATCGGATGAACCACGATGTCAAGGACTCAATCGATCCCGTATACAATTCCCTTTGTCTAGCGGTATTGTACTTGCCCGAGATTCGATCGTCGGTATCCCGATACCTTGTTCAATCTCGCTTCCGGAAAGTCTCTTTACTCGCTCCGTAACACATCATCCCGTGATCAACCCCTTGGTCACATTGTGCACATTATGATGATGTCCTACCGAGTGGGCCCAGAGATACCTCTCCGTCACACGGAGTGACAAATCCTGCCTCGATTCGTGCCAACCCAATGAGACACTTTCGGAGATACATGTAGTGCACCTTTATAGTCACCCAGTTACGTTGTGGACGTTTGGTACACCCAAAGCATTCCTACGGTATCCGGAGTTGCACAATCTCATGGTCTAAGGAAATGATACTTGACATTAGAAAAGCTTTAGCATACGAACTACGATCTTTGTGCTAGGCTTAGGATTGGTCTTGTCCATCACATCATTCTACTAATGATGTGATCCCGTTATCAATGACATCCAATGTCCATGGTTAGGAAACCGTAACCATCTATTGATCAACGAGCTAGCCAATAGAGGCTTGCTAGGGACATGGTGTTGTCTATGTATCCACACATGTATTTGAGTTTCCTATCAATACAATTATAGCATGGATAATAAACGATTATCATGAACAAGGAAATATAATAATAATAACTAATTTATTATTGCCTCTAGGGCATATTTCCAACAATCCACGGGGTTCATGGGCATATGGACTCACGACGGCGCTTCTGGCGCCGTTCTTCAAGAGAGCCCGTCTGTTGGGTTTCGTCTTTGCAGTTCAGCGTCGACCACCGACGCTTGTCCACGCGGCTCTCACAGCTCTCGATTGACCGTTGGAGACCGGAGACCCATTCTTTCCATCTGCCATGCGGGGAGATGACGGTGACCCTAGAGGATCGGGGATGATTATCGCAATGCCGATCGAGGGTCATGCACTCACCGGTCGAGTGGAGAGGGCCAACTGGCAGAGAGGGTCACCACCCTCATCGGCGATCGCCCGGTGCCAAGAGTAACCGTACATCCGTGTGTCGTTGCCCTAGCTCTCGAGCACCGGAGGACATGCCCCCAAGGCGCAGATGAGGCGATCGTGGAGTTGTACGCGAGGGCCTATCTGTGGTATATTCTCTCGGAGGTCGTGTTTCCGCACAGCTCAGAACTCGCCAACTGGCGTGTCTGTTCTTCCTAGCGGACTGGGATGCGAGAATGCAGTTGGGGGCGGCATCTCTCGCCTACCTATACCGCTCGGTAAGAGAGTGTCTAATTAGCATCTACCTACGAAAGTGTGTCCATGACATTATCTTATATCTGATCCTCATGTTTTGCAGCTTGACGACGCAACGCAGAGGACGGGAGACAAGTCCAATATGGGTGGCTTTGTCTGGGCCTTCTCCATTTGGATGTGGGAGCGGCTGCCGGTGGGGCCCCGGAGAAGTTGCCAAGACGCCCATGGGAAGACTATGGTGAAGAAGGCGACGAGACTCAAACCCCACCGTAGCTTACGAGTGGGACGTTGTCAAACTCTACACGGGCCTAAACAAGACTTCATACAAGACCTACACCAACGAAGTTGGACGCTTTGACGACACGTTAGAGTATGAACTCGCCCAACACCTTTCTCTTTGATTCCGCTTATCGACCGAGAGTGCGAACTTACCAAGGTATATTTAATAGGTAGTCCGTGGCCGTGACGACAAGAACGAGAGTGGGACTTTGATCTGAACGTGATGTGCGATGCGGACCGTGGTCTCTGGCGGTGCATCGTGCCCATGATCTGTCCTCAGACGCCGTCGAGTGGCATTTGCCACAACGCTGCGGCCACGCAGCTTTGGGATTTATCAAGATACCCCACCGGCCAGCCCACCGATACCGGGCGCCACGCCGCTCCACCTGTGAGCTCTTTGTTCTCCGTGAGATTATCATGTTTCTTGTTGCTTATGATGATCTCATTGCGCTTATGATGATTCTTGTTGCTTATACCTTGCAGCATCAGCCGGTAGAAGAATCAGTCGATCACAGACTGGGGAGAGGAGCATAAGACTCATGTGATGGAGTGGAACCGACGGAGGTGGCGTAAAGACGTGGAGAGGAGAGTGACTAACTAGGATGATTACCTGGGCCGACACATGAGGTGGTACGATGATGGCCGTAAGCACCGTCTTCGCCTCAGCCTCGATGGACGGCGGAAGACATCGCGGAGTCGGAGTGGGTCAATTTCGGCGAATGTGCATACCGGCATCGGCATCAGAGACATGCACAGTGGATTTAGGGAGTTTGCACCCCTCATCAACAGAGTGGTACGTTTGAACCGACGGTCGTATTTAAAATATTTTATTCGTCAACGTGACTGACTTATGCCGTTGCAGTCCGGTGAGCTGAACAGATGCATCTTTGAAGCCTCAGATGCACTAGGTCATCTTCCCGGGAGCATACAATCTGAGACCAGAGTCGGGGGACGATGAAGGTACAATTTCAGTCTCCTCGAACAGATGCATCTTGTTCACTTGCGGTCGGTCGATCTGAACTTATTATGACCTTGCTTCATTGTGAGTGCGAAGTTCGTGCAAAGTGTTGTCGCAAGCTGGTAGGGCTGCTTGGGTGTCTTTGGAGCTGGCCGGGCTTGAAGCTCATCACCAGAGCCACACAGGTATCATGGGCTCATCTAGCCTTGCTCCCTGTTCTTCTTGGTTGGTTGGTTGGTGAGGAGTTGGTGGAGGAGGAGGAGGAGGAGGAGGAGGAGGAGGCCATATATGAAGAAGGGGAGGAGGAGGATGAGAGCAACGGGGAGGAGGAGTACGATGAAGATTATGGACCTCCAAAGAACTCAAACGTCTCAAGCATCTCACCGGGCCAAGAAGAGGAATCCAAGAAGAAGGATTTGCCGAGTCCGGACCCTTTCCAGAGACCGGTTCCTCGACGGTCCAAGAAGAAGACCAAGAGAATCGTTCAAAGAGTAACGAGGACCGTACCTCCAAGAGGGGAAGGAGCAACTGATTATGCTCTTCGATAGTTGGCTCTTTTAGTTTCGTTGAACTTCGCTTGATTGAACTATTCGGGTGGTTATGAAGCTACGTGGAACTATGTGTTTGCTATTTGTGGATCTATGTGTTTGCTATTTGTGAAACTATGTGGAACTCCGTTTACTAATTAGTTGAAGTTCGTTTGAAATATTCTATGCACTTTAAATTTGTTAATGTGTATGTGATGCCCAAGTTTAATTGTTTGAGATCTGTGATATTGTTGTCATATTTGTGAAAATTGCTATAATATTATTGCCATATTGAATTTGAAAAGAAGCAAGCAAATGAACTTAAATTCATAAAACACAGACCCTATCACATGTTCTGGCGGTAGGGTCGACAACCTACCGCCAGGCAACTCAATTCTTCGTTATAGAATTGTTACATCGAAAAACAAGACCCTACCGCCAAGGCCCTGGCGGTAGGGTCGACTTTACCGCCAGGCAACTCAATTCTTCGTTCTGTAATCGTAGACCCTACCGCCAGGCAACTCAATTCTTCGTTCTGAATCGTTACATCGAGATAGACCCTACCGCCAGTGCTCTGGCGGTAGGTTTGGACAGCTTCCGTCAGCCTCCTTGCAGTAGGTACTTATCCACGCCAACATAGCTAAACGGCCGCCGTCCCCCTCCGTTGAACCCCTACCGCCATGGACCGTGGCGGTAGGCTATCTAACCTCATCATCAGAGGCCTGGCAGTAGAAAAGGTCAAATCTCGAAAAAAATTCAAACAGGGGTTAGATCCTGAAATCCTTTTCAAAAAGGGTCAAAACACGAAATTCGGCCGGCACCGGCGCGTGCGAATCGTTTGCTCCGTCACGGGATGACGGGGTGCTGCCGTGCTGGGCGCTCTGCCTGCCACGGCGTGCCGTCCTCCCTCTGCACGCTGGAGAGCAGAGTTCAGTCCAGTCCAGCGGTACGTGCCTACGTATGACCTGGGGAAAACACGACAAGTCGGCAGAGGATCAGTACTAAGCACGGAGGCACGATAACCTCCACGTGGTTTATACTACTTTCTACCCACGGTCATGGCCGGATGGACGCACGGCCAGGTTCCGTCCCTGTCGCACCAAATGGACTCGATCGAGAGCAACGTTGACGATTCGCAAAAAAGAAAAATACACAACGTTGACGTGAAAGAGGAGTCACAGGATGCGCGCTCCTTTCCCCGTTCCGTGGCCGCGATGGCGCGCATCCGCCCCGTTCGTGCGAGCAGGCCGACTAATTCTACGGTGCGATGCGATGGTACCTTCTGTTCTGCTCGTGGATTGAATGGAGAATAAAATTGTACGGCTGGTCTTACTAGCCTTATCTCAAGGTAACCAAAGCTTTTATTTGCTTGTAATGACTAGGCCTCCTGCCTCTAGAGCATCTTCTTCACCGGATCACTGTCGCAGGTCGACATGCCTCGCCCCCGTATATCGCGCGTGGCATTTTCTTGTGCACAAGGTACGAACCTCTATCCGCGTAGCCGGACCATGGGCACAAGATGGACCCATGAATAATAGTACATCATCCTTTATCGTGTGTCGTGGGGCGTAGAAGAATACGGCCCTCTTCCACTGGGAGAAAGAGAAAAACGGTAGTGCTCGCTCACCCAAGTGTGCCAGTGCCACACTAACGGAGAAATCCAGTGTCAAACTGACTATAAAATTTGATCTGTTGCCGCCGTGTCAGCCCCTGTTGGGAGGACGAGATGGCGCATGTACGTGTGTGGGTCGAGCCTAAACCTGAGACCTGGGACGGGCCGAGAGCGACGTCTACCGGCGGCCATCATAGCCCGGCCGTTCGGCCGGTTCTCACTCGAGACCGATCGCCCGGGGGCTTTTGGCGTGCCCGCCGGAGGGGTACCCCACAGCCACAGAGGACTCGCCGTCGCCGCTTGTCGCGTCCGGGTTGCCGTCCGATATGTGATCCAATTATGGATTGGATTGGGATTGGGTCGTCTACAAAGTACAGTGTCAGTGCTTTGTAGTTATCTAATAATTGATTGATGACAGAGACGCAACGGTTAGCAGAGACAGACCGATTAGGGTGCAGCATGTTTGGTTCTTCCTCCTCTCATGGTCCCTTTGTTGTGCGTATCAGGCCGGTTTCTTCGACGTGCACATTTCTCCTGTTCCTTTTGCTATCAGCCGTCACGAGCTTGATCATGGCATTGCATGAGGTTGCTCCAAGGTGGACGCCTCATGTAGGCTCGTTGCTGGTTTGTAGGGTCGACCGGTGAGGTGAGTCGTTGCTGCCGCTGGCAATGGGTTGCACCCAATCATGCGCTTGTTTGGTACTTCCTCCGTCCCAAAGTTGTTGTCTTAGATTGTTTCATATACTGGATGTCTTTATTCATATTTTTAAGTGCTAGATACATCCGTATTCTGAATAAACGTAAAGACAAGAATTTTAATCGGCGGAGTATACTTTTGTTGCCATGTTTTTTATTCGGTTTTGCTATTTATCAATTTGCCTGAAAATGAAAATCAGACCAATTGATTTCGACCAACATCTGAGGTCGAGACGCGGGCGCTGCGACGAGCGACAACGAGACGTGGGGACATCGGCGAGGCCACCAGGAGTGACCCGATGGCAAGGACAAAGTAGTAGTGGCATCAGCGGTGGAGAGAGTCAAAGATTGATGGGTTCGGGTGCCCGGGGGAGAGCGGGGAGGCCGTTGTGGATGGGAAGTGGGTTCTGGGCCTATGTCATGGCATGCATGCCCCGAAATGGGTTATCCAAGCCCAAATATGGGTGTACCCCCCCCCCCCTTCCCCTAAAAGGAAGATGTTCGACTACCTGACAGAAAAGAGCACGAGTCATCCACAACAAGGAGATCAAAGAGGAGGACAGCTGGACCGACCAAGGCGGGCTATAAATATGCAAGACCCGAACGAGGAGAGGACAAACTTCTAATTCCCGACAAAGACGACAGAAAGCCCTAGTTTAGCCATATTCAATCTAAGCAACCTCGTCTAGTTGGACCACCTAAAACACCAAGTAACCTCATATCAAAGTTACTAGAACCCTAATTGTACTCGTTGATATATTTGTTCCATGAGGTAATTCCATATTAGCAGGATTAGGGTTGTTACTTGTATCGCAAGGGCCTGATGTTAGGTCAATCTCTTTCATGTGTCTGTCCATTAGCTAGAGGTTAGTTCTCACTATCATACAAATCCACGTATGTTATAATACCGGCGTTGGGTACTTTACAAAACACGATCAATAGTCGCCAGCGAATGGATCGTAGCAGGTTTAGAGGGAGGCAGCGGCATCGGCTTGGGCAGGGAAGCGCAGTGGTTCCATGAGGAAGAAGGACAATGCATCTAGGAGGAAGGGAGATGACCAAACCCGTTGGATCTCACTCCAACGACTGGGACAAATCGTTTGAAAACATTATTCCCAGTAAACCGTTGAATAGGTGGTCTGCTTTTTGTTTGATTTACCTTCCATTTGTTGTGTAAGCAGGCCAGCCCTAATATTTTGGAGGCCCTAGTGCGAATTATATACGATGGACCTAACACGTATAATAGAGTAAACAAAAACACTTTCATCGGTATATATTGCATATCATGAAAATCAAAGCCATAATTATGTAAAAAAATTGTAATTTTATCACATAAGGTCTTAATATACCCCCATGCATGCATGATAATTTGTATAAATGGTGATTATATAACATACATATACTTAGTCGTAAGCAACCATTTAACAAATATATTGTAGTGCCGTGTCGGGGGATGAGGGCAAGGCTCCCCTAATATGGGAGCAAGCCCCCCTCCTAATATATAAATGGGGAGTAGGCCAAACCCCATAACTTAACTTCTCTTTTAGGAAAATTCTAACTTAACTGCATTCATGGTTTTTCCTAGGGAAGCCGGGTAGGAAATATGCCCTAGAGGCAATAATAAATTAGTTATTATTATATTTATTTGTTCATGATAATCGTTTATTATCCATGCTATAATTGTATTGATAGAAAACTCAGATACATGTGTGGATACATAGACAACACCATGTCCCTAGTAAGCCTCTAGTTGACTAGCTCGTTGATCAATAGATGGTTACAGCTTTCACGACCATGGACATTGGATGTCGTTGATAACGGGATCACATCATTAGCGAGAATGATGTGATGGACAAGATCCAATCCTAAGCCTAGCACAAAGATCGTGTAGTTCGTATGCTAAAGCTTTGCTAATGTCAAGTATCTTTTCCTTAGACCATGAGATTGTGCAACTCCCGGATATCGTAGGAATGCTTTGGGTGTACCAAACGTCACAACGTGAATCGGGTGGCTATAAAGGTGCACTACAGGTATCTCCGAAAGTGTCTCATTGGGTTGGTACGAATCGAGACTGGGATTTGTCACTCCGGTTAACGGAGAGGTATCTCTGGGCCCACTCGGTAGGACATCATCATAATGTGCACAATGTGACCAAGGGGTTGATCACGGGATGATGTGTTATGGAACGAGTAAAGAGACTTGCCGGTAACGAGATTGAACAAGGTATCGGGATACCGACGATCGTATCTCGCAAGTACAATACCGCTAGACAAAGGGAATTGTATACGGATCGATTGAGTCCTTGACATCGTGGTTCATCCGATGAGATCATCGTGGAACATGTGGGAGCCAACATGGGTATCCAGATCCCGCTGTTGGTTATTGACCGGAGAACGCCTCGGTCATGTCTACATGTCTCCCGAACCCGTAGGGTCTACACACTTAAGGTTCGATGGCGCTTAGGGTTATAAAAGAAGTTTGTATGTGGTTACCGAATGTTGTTGAGTCCCGGATGAGATTCCGGACGCCACGAGGAGTTCCGGAATGGTCCTGAGGTAAAGATTTATATATGGAAAGTTGTTGTTCGGGTTCCTAAAAGTTCGGGTTTTTTCGGTATTGTAACGGAAGCTTTCCGTAAGGTTCCGGAGGATTCCGGAGGGGTCCGGAGGTCCGGAAATTGTTCCACCACGCCCAATACAGTAGCATGGGCTGTAAGGCGCCCTAGCCTTAATGGGCCAGGGCACCAGCCCCCAAGGCCCATGCGCATGGGAAGGGAAAACCCTAAGGGGAGGGCCTCCACTTGACTTGGGAGGCACTCCTCCCTTGGCCGCCGCCTCCTCAGATTGGATCCGAGGGGCCGCCCCTTCTCCCTTGCCCCTATATATATGGGGGTGGGAGGGCAGCCGCACCACAAGTTCTCGCGCAGCCCTCCCTCTCCCAAGTCCCTTCTCCTCCTCATGTGCTTGGCGAAGCCTGCAGATTGCCACCCTCCTCCACCACCACCACGCCCGTTGTGCTGCTGCTGCTGGATGGAGTCTTCCTCAACCTCTCCTCTCTCCTTGCTGGATCAAGGCGTGGGAGACGCCACCGGCTGTACGTGTGTTGAACGCGAAGGTGCCGTCTGCTCGGCACTAGGATCTCCGGTGATTTGGATCACGGCATTTGCACGTACTCCTTCAACCCCCGTTCTCTTGAACGCTTCCGCTTAGCGATCTACAAGGGTATGTAGATGCACTCTCCTTCCTCTTGTTGCTAGAATCTCCATAGATTGATCTTGGTGATGCGTAGAAAATTTTGAATTTCTCGCCACGCTCCCCAACAAAGGGCATCATGAGCTAGGTCTATTGCGTAGATTCTTTGCACGAGTAGAACACAAAGTAGTTGT
Organism: Aegilops bicornis; assembly: GCA_021605145.1. NCBI lineage: Eukaryota > Viridiplantae > Streptophyta > Magnoliopsida > Poales > Poaceae > Aegilops > Aegilops bicornis. The sequence continues at coordinate 657,285,672 of CM038671.1, read as the reverse complement.
GGGCGTTGATTTTGTTCAATATGCTTACCGTTACTAGTCCAATCTTGTTTCGACGGTATTGTGGGATGAAGCGGCCCGGATCGACCTTACACGCATTTTACGTGAGATGTGTTCCACCGATCGACATGCACTTGGTGCATAAGGTGGCTAGCGGGTGCCGCCTCTCCCACTTTAGTCGGAACGGATTCGATGAAAAGGGTCCTTATGAAGGGTAAATAGCAATTGGCATATCACGTTGTGGTTTTATGAGGTAAGAAACGTTCTTGCTAGAAACCCATAGCAGCCATCAGAAAACATGCAAACAACAATTAGAGGACGCCTAACTTGTTTTTGCGTGGTATGCTATGTGATGCGATATGGCCAAGAAGAATGTGATGAATTATATGTGATGTATGAGATTGATCATGTTCTTGTAATAGGATTCACGACTTGCATGTCGATGAGTATGACAACCGGCAGGAGCCATAGGAGTTGTCTTTATTTATTGTATGACCTGCGTGTCATTAAACAACGCCATGTAATTACTTTACTTTATTGCTAACCGTAGCCATAGTAGTAGAAGTAATAGTTGGCGAGACAACTTCATGAAGACACGATGATGGAGATCATGATGATGGAGATCATGGTGTCATGCCGGTGACGATGATGATCATGGAGCCCGGAAGATGGAGATCAATGGACCTATATGATATTGGCCATATCATGTCACTACTATATATAATTGCATATGATGTTTATTATGTTTATGCATCTTGTTTACTTAGAACGATGGTAGTAAATAAGATGATCCCTTACAACAATTTCAAGAAGTGTTCTCCCTAACTGCGGCACCGCTATAAAGTTCGTCGCTTCTAAGCACCACGTGATGATCGGGTGTGATGGATTCTTACGTTTACATACAACGGGTGTAAGATGATTTACACACGCGAAACACTTAGGGTTAACTTGACGAGCCTAGCATGTATGCAGACATGGCCTCGGAACACAGAGACCTAAAGGTCGAGCATGAGTCATATAGTAGATACGATCAACATGAAGATGTTCACCGATGATGACTAGTCCGTCTCACGTGATGATCGGACACGGCCTAGTTGACTCGGATCATGTAATCACTTAGATGACCAGAGGGATGTCTATCTGAGTGGGAGTTCATAAGATGAACTTAATAATCCTGCACATAGTCAAAAGACCTTTTGCAAATTATGTCGTAAGCTCGCGTTTTAGTTCCACTGTTTAGATATGTTCCTAGAGAAAATATAGTTGAAAGTTGACAGTAGCGATTATGCGGACAGTAGATAGCTTATGTCCTTAATGCACCGCTCAGTGTCGAACCCCAAACGCCGCTCTGTGCATGTTGCGTAACATCGGACATACATGTTTTGATAACTACGTGATAGTTCGGGCTTAAACGGTTTAGAGTTGAGGCACCAAAGACGCTTTCAAACGTCATGAACATATGAGATGTTTCAAGGGCTGAAATTGGGATTTCGTGCTCGTGCTCACGCCAAGAGGTATAAGACCTCCAACGATTTTCTTAGCCTGCAAACTCGTGGAGAAAAGCTCAATCGTTGAGCTTGTGCTCAGATTGTCCGAGTGCAACAATCACTTGAATCGAGTGGGAGTTAATCTTCCGGATGAGATAGTGATGTTTCTCCAAAGTCATTGCCACCAAGCTGCTAGAGCCTCGTGATGAACTATAACATATCAGGGATAGATATGATGATCCTTGAGGTATTCGTGATGTTTGACACCGCGAAAGTAGAAATCAAGAAGGAGCATCAATTGTTGATGGTTGGTAAAACCACTAGTTTAGAGAAGGGCAAGGGCAACAAGGGATACTTCATGAAACGGCAAAACAGTTGCTGCTCTAGTGAAGAAACCCAAGGTTGAACCCAAACCCGAGACTAAGTGCTTCAGAATGAGAGGAACGGACATCAAGCGGAACCACCCTAGATACTTGGTAGATGAGAAGGCTGGCAAGGTCGATAGGAGTATATTGGATATACATTATGTTAATGTGTACTTTACTAGTACTCCTAGTAGCACCAGGGTATTAGATACCGGTTCGGTTGCTAAGTGATAGTAACTCGAAATAAAAGCTATGGAATAAACGGAGACTAGCTAAAGGTGAGCTGACGATATGTGTTGGAAGTTTTTCCAAGCTTGATGTGATCAAGCATCAATACGCTCCCTCTACCAACGAGATTGGTGTTAAACCTAAATAATTGCATTTGGTGTTTGCGTTGAGCATAGACATGATTGGATTATGTCTATCGCAATACGGTTATTCATTTAAGGAGAATAATGGTTACTCTGTTTATTTGAATAATACCTTCAATGGTCTTGCACCTAAAGGAATGGCTTATTAAATCTCGATCGTAGTGATACACATTTTCATGCCAAAAGATATAAGATAGTAATGATAATACCACTTACTTGTGGCACTGCCATGTGAGTCATATTGGTATAAAACGCATGAACAAGTTCCATGTTGATGGATCTTTGGACTCACTCGTTTTTGAAAAGTTTGAGACATGCGAACCATGTCTATTGGTGTATACGCATGAAGAAACTCCATGCAGATGGACCGCTTTGGACTCACTTGATTTTGAATCACTTAAGACATGCAAATCATACCACATGGGCAAGATGACCGAAAGCCCTGCTTTCAAGAAGATGGAACTAGATAGAAACTTGTTGGAAGTAACACATTTTGATGTGTGCAGTCCAATGAGTGCCGAGGCATGCAAAGGAATATCATTATGTTCTTACTTCACAGATGATTCGAGCAGATGTTGAGTATATTTACTTGATGATACACAAGTCTGAATTATTGAATGGTTCAAGTAATTTCAGAGTGAAGTTTAAGATCTTCGTGACAAGAGGATAGAATGTCTATGATATGATCATAGAGATGAATATCTGAGTCACGAGTTTTGGCACACAATTAAGACATTGTGCAAATTGTTTCACAATTAATACCGCACGGAACACCATAGTGTGATGGTGTGTCCGAACATCATAGTTGCACTCTATTGGATATAGTGCGTACCATGATGTCTCTTATCGAATTACCACTATCGCTCATGGGTTAGGCATTAGAGACAACCGCACTCACTTTAATGGGGCACCACGTAATTCCGCTGAGACGACACCGCTTGGAGAAACCTAAGTTGTCGCTTTCTTGAAAGTTTGGGGCTGCGACGCTTATGTGAAAAAAGTTTCAGGTTGATAAGCTCGAACCCAAAGCGGATAAAATGCATCTTCATAGGACACCCAAAACAGTTGGGTATACCTCCTAATTCAGATCCGAAAGCAATAGGGATTGTTTCTTGAATCGGGTCCTTTCTCGAGGAAAAGTTTGTCTCGGAAAGTTGAGTGGGAGGATGGTGGAGACTTGATGAGGTTATTGAACCGTCACTTCAACAAGTGTATAGCAAGGGCACAGGAAGTTGTTCCTGTGGCACCTACACCAATTGAAGTCGAAGCTTATGATAGTGATCATGAAGTTTTGGATCAAGTCACTACCGCACTCGTAGGGTGACAAGGATGCGTACTGCTTCATAGTGGTACGGTGATCCTGTCTTGAAGGTCATGTTGCTAGGAAACAATGAACCTACGAGCTATGGAGAAGCGATGGTGGGCCCAAATTCCGACAAATGGTTAGAAGCCATAAAATCCGAGATAGGATCCATGTATCATAACAAAGCATGGACTTTGATGGACTTGCCCGATGATCGGCAAGCCATTGAAATAAATGGATCTTTAAGAAGAAGACGGACGTGGACGGTAATGTCACCGTCTATGAAGCTCGACTTGTGGCGAAGAGTTTTTTCACAAGTTCAAGGAGTTGACTACGATGAGATTTTCTCATCCGTAGCGATGCTTAAGTCCGTCGGAATCATGTTAGCATTAGCTGCATTTATGAAATCTGGCGGATGGATATCAAGACGAGTTTCCTTACCATTTACGTAAGGAAAGGTTGTATGTGATACAATCGTAAAAGTTTTGTCGATCCTAAGGATGCTAAAGGTATGCTAGCTCCAAATGATCCTTCTAAGGACCGGAGTAAGCATCTCGGAGTTGGAATATGCACTTTGATAGGATGATCAAAGATTTTGGGTTTATACAAAGTTTATGAGAAACTTGTATTTCCAAAGAAGTGAGTGGGAGCACTATAGAATTTCTCGATGAGTATATGTTGTTGACATATTGATGATCGTAAATGATGTGGAATTTCTGGAAAGCATATAGGGTTATTTGAAAGATGATTTTCAATAGAAAACCTGGATTAGGCTACTTGAACAATAAGCATCAAGATCTATAAGATAGATCAAAATGCTTAAAAATACTCTCAAATGAGCACATACATTGACATGATCTTGAAGGTGTTCAAGATGGATCAGTCAAAGAAGGAGTTCTTGCCTGAGTTGTAAGGTATGAAGTTAAGAGTTAAAAGCTCGACCACGGCAGAAGAGAGACAAAGGACGAAGACCGTCCCTATGCTTCAGACGTAGGCTCTATAGTATGCTATCTTGTGTACCGCACCGGAAGTGTGCCTTGCCATGAGTCACTATAGGGTACAAGAATGATCCAGGAACGGATCATTGGACAGCGGTCAAAAATTATCCTTAGAAGAATAAGGAAATATTTCTCGATTATGGAGGTGATAAAGAGTTCGGCGTAAAGGGTTACGTCGTTGCAAGCTTTAACACCTATCTGAATGACTCTGAGTAGCAAACCGGATACGTATAGTGGAGCAACCATTTGGAATAGCTCCAAGTGGAACGTGGTAGCAGCATCTACGATATGACATAAAGTTTTGTGAAATACATAGGGATCTGAATATTGCAGACCCGTTGACTAAAACCTCTCTCACAAGCATAACATGATCAAACCCAGAACTCATTGAGTGTTAATCACATAGTGATGTGAACTAGATTATTGATTCTAGTAAACTCTTTGGATGTTGGTCACATGGCGATGTGACCTGTGAGTGTTAATCACATGGCGATGTAAACTAGATTATTGACTCTAGTGCAAGTGGGAGATCAGAGGAAATATGCCCTAGAGGCAATAATAAATTAGTTATTATTATATTTACTTGTTCATGATAATCGCTTATTATCCATGCTATAATTGTATTGATAGGAAACTCAGATACATGTGTGGATACATAGACAACACCATGTCCCTAGTAAGCCTCTAGTTGACTAGCTCGTTGATCAATAGATGGTTACAGTTTCCTGACCATGGACATTGGATGTCGTTGATAACGGGATCACATCATTAGCAGAATGATGTGATGGACAAGATCCAATCCTAAACCTAGCACAAAGATCGTGTAGTTCGTATGCTAAAGCTTTGCTAATGTCAAGTATCTTTTCCTTAGACCATGAGATTGTGCAACTCCCGGATACCGTAAGAATGCTTTGGGTGTACCAAACGTCACAACGTAACTGGGTGGCCATAAAGGTGCACTACAGGTATCTCCGAAAGTGTCTGTTGGGTTGGTACGAATCGAGACCGGATTTGTCACCGTTAACGGAGAGGTATCTCTGGGCCCACTTGGTAGGACATCATCATAATGTGCACAATGTGACCAAGGGGTTGATCACGGATGATGTGTTACGGAACGAGTAAAGAGACTTGCCGGTAACGAGATTGAACAAGGTATCGGGATACCGACGATCGAATCTCGGGCAAGTACAATACCGCTAGACAAAGGGAATTGTATACGGGATCGATTGAGTCCTTGACATCGTGGTTCATCCGATGAGATCATCGTGGAACATGTGGGAGCCAACATGGGTAATTATATCCCGTTGTTGGTTATTGACCGGAGAACGTCTCGGTCATGTCTACATGTCTCCCGAACCCGTAGGGTCTACACACTTAAGGTTCGATGACGCTAGGGTTATAAAAGAAGTTTGTATGTGGTTACCGAATGTTGTTCGGAGTCCCGGATGAGATCCCGGACGTCACGAGGAGTTCCGGAATGGTCCGGAGGTAAAGATTTATATATGGAAAGTTGTTGTTCGGGTTCCGGAAAAAGTTCGAGTTTTTTCGGTATTGTACCGGGAAGCTTCCAGAAGGTTCCGGAGGGGTCCGGAGGTCCGGAAATTGTTCCACCACATCCAATACAGTGGCATGGGCTGTAAGGGGGCGCCCTAGCCTTAATGGGCCAGGGGCACCAGCCCCCCAAAGGCCCATGCGCATGGGAAGGGGAAAACCTAAGGGGGAGGGCCTCCACTTGACTTGGGAGGCACTCCTCCCCCCTCCTCAGATTGGATCCGAGGGGCCGCCCCTCTCCCTTGCCCCCATATATATGTGGGGGGTGGGAGGCAGCCGCACCACAAGTTCCGCGCAGCCCTCCCCTCTCCCAAGTCCCTTCTCCTCTCCCGGTGCTTGGCGAAGCCTGCAGGATTGCCACCCTCCTCCACCACCACCACGCCACGTTGTCGCTGCTGGATGGAGTCTTCCTCAACCTCTCCCTCTCTCTTTGCTGGATCAAGGTGTGGGAGACGTCACCGGGCTGTACGTGTGTTGAACGCGGAGGTGCCGTCCGTTCGGCACTAGGATCTCCGGTGATTTGGATCACGACGAGTACGACTCCTTCAACCCCTTTTCTTGAACGCTTCCGCTTAGCGATCTACAAGGGTATGTAGATGCACTCTCCTTCCTCTTGTTGCTAGAATCTCCATAGATTGATCTTGGTGATGCGTAGAAAATTTTGAATTTCTGCTACGTTCCCCAACAAGCCGGACGTGCGGGTGTCCAAGCTGAGCGGTGCCGGCGCCCGCACCATCACCACCATCAGCGACGGTGATGCTTTCGAAGAATTGCATATGAGCAAGCAAGCACTTCGTTGTTCACATGACGACAGGCACCTATGACGAACACATCATCGTACCAAAGTCTGCAACAACGTGAAGGAATCCATGAGTAAATCACCGATCGTCTTCCTTACATCAATTCAAGTACATGTAGGGCCAAAGGGGACCATTGCCCCCCCCCCCCCCCTAAAAATTCCATTATGTATACCCTTAATGTTAGGATTAAGTATCAAAGATTACTCGAACTTCAAGCAAAATTTGCATTCCTTCCCCTCAACAATCTCTGCCAAGCACAGCCACTATGTACATACATGCAATCATGCAGTCACATAAATCAAATTTCAGCTAGTCGCCACCTTGCGTTTGAGCTAATAATCGACTTATCGTGAAAGCAGAGTTATATGAAAATGTCTAGGACTGGACCAAGGAGGAATCTGAGGCAGGCGTAATAAAGACATATATTGTGAAGGAGAAGATTAAAAGTGCCATATTTCAACTGAAAGATGAAAAATGTGTTCATGAAAGCACCAAAGTTCACAAGACCTCTAATAAACAGTATGTCAAGCTTGGTGGTAAAGGACTGAAGGTCATTAAAGAAAATGGAGAAAGAGTTATGTAAGGAGTGTCAAATAGTCTCTTTGTGCAGCACCCGTTGAGAGGTGATTACCTTTTTCTGAAGATGTTATATACTCGTATAACAATAGGTTTGATATGAGAGTACCATTTTTATTTACTTTTGCTATTTTCAAACTTTCCAGGCAAGAAAAGCAAAGAGGGGTTGTCACAAGGTTCGTGCTACAAAAGATGTAAATTGCATCTTGATATGGTCTTGACGCATCGAGGTTATAACTAATATGGTTATTTGACGTGCAGAACAAGAAGACAGAACTCCCCAAGTGTAAGGGCATGCACTGTCAGTTACGTTTAACAAGACGATCTTATCTTATGCCATGCATGCCAGTTAGAGCAGATAGAAAATGTATCATGTAACGGATTATCTCTTGGTGTTTATATCTGACAACTAATGTTTTCAACTCCTAAATTTTTTTAGGATGAGTTGGAAGAGAAAGAAATGATAATACAATATCTTACTTTCTCCTAGCTAAGAGATGATATCTTAGCAAGGAAGATAAGGCAATTATACCTATTGCATGCACTTGATATCAATATCATCTCTTCACTCTATATTTCTAGTTTAGTACTATTCATCCTATAAATTTAGGAGTGAAAACGTTAATTGTCAGATACAGTATAACTTTTGAAACATATTGCCCGTCCATGTTCATCAATTCGGACTCTTGAAACAACTGATTGTAATATGTATTTAGTATCCCTCGCAAAAAAAAATATGTATTTAGTATAATATCCGAGCTAAGAAGTGTTTAGTTGAAGACCCTCCCAACGCAGTATCTCGAATGAACCTAACTAGGCCCCCGTCGGCTAAGCCCACGCAACACGCCCGGAAATGCGATCGATATAAAACGACGTGCGCGGCCACGGCAAGGAGCGTGCGAGGCGAGCGAGGGATCCATCCATCGTCCGAGGCGCGAACTCCACCCAGCGCGCAACTTTTAACTTCCCCTACCCACACGAGCTCCAGCCGAGCCGCGAAACGCACGACTGCTCTCCTCTTCTCGCGCGAACCGAATCCCCCACTCTCGCCCCCCCACGTTCTCCGAGCGCAGTTGCTCGCTCGCGTGGCGGGCGGCGACGCACGGACGGAGGCTTGCGCCGAGGGCAAGCCGGTTAGCGAAGCGTCGGCCCCCGTCCGATCGATTCCCGGCCGGGCCTCTCTCTCCCCGATCGCAACCGACCGACCGATCGATCAGGCTCCTATCCTTGGGCCGTACCACGTCGCCGAACGAGGCCGGCCGGCCATGGCAGTGGCGGCGGCGGCGGCGTCGACGTCCTCCGGCGGCCCCGACCCGTCGTCCTCGTCCGTGGCTCACCGGCGCCGCCTCACCGACGTCGAGCGGCCGGAGGACGCCGACGGCTGCGGCAGGCACCGCGGGGTCCGGGCGCTGTTCTCCGTCAGGAGGAGCTACGGCAAGAGGGCGTCGTCCGTGGTCGACCAGGCGTGGGTGCGCAACGCGGTGGCGTCGCTGCTGGGCCTCCTCGTCCTCGTCGGGCTCCTCGGCTCGCACCGGGCCGTCGGCGGCGGCGGCGACGACGGCGGGAGGCTGCTGCGGAGGATGGACGGGGAGGCGCTGGGCTGGCGGGAGGAGAACCTGACGGCCCTCGCTCGCCGGTCGCCCGACACGCCGGTAAGTGCTGCGTCTCGCCGCTGGCCTGCTCGGCTTATTGCCGCCAAGTTCGTCGCAAAAAGGCAAGCTAAGAACCAGAGCACACATGTGTACACACCGCATGCACTATAGTAGCACTTTTGGTTTTGTTAAAACGGGAAAGCTCGGACGAATTCCGTTTGGGAGCGCGCCGTGCATGCGATGCATGGGGCCGAAAACGGGTGGGAAATCGTCGCCGAACGGCGGAACCAGAGGCGTGCCCGGGTCTTAGTGTCCGTCTCCGTGCGTGCGTGTGCACGCAAGAGAAGAGAAGAGGATTTGAGAAGTTTCTTGGCGGGCGTTCAGCTCAGCTCAGGTCGTAGCAGTTGTATTCTTGCTGTAGAAACATACTCCCTCCGTTTCCAAATATAAGCCATTTTAGATATTTCAATACGGACTACATATGAATATATACAAACGTATTTGAATGTAAATTCACTCATTTTACTCCGTATATAGTCCCTATTGAAATCTCTAAAAAGGCTTATATTTAGAAATCAGAGGGAGTACGAAACAAGTAGAGCGAGTGGTACAAAATACCCTTCGCAGCCGAGGGGAAGCGTCCCCGTCGGCGTCTCTGTCGACGGATGAATACCGAGTGCCCCTTCTTTTCGTTTCGTCTGTGGTGCGGCCGTATACCAGTATTCTCATCCACATTGCTATTTCTTCTTTTTCCCGCGTATTCATGATTGATTTGGTGGTCACCCCGCTGGAAAATTCAACTCATTCTGGGTAGAGTAGTGGCTCCCTGCCTCCCTGTGGTTTAAGGCCATGGGTGATGTCGATGCTCAAGTTGACGTTCCCAGAACCGGGATTCGCTCGCTTGCAACGACACTTGTAGAAACACGCTGTCAATTTCTACTCCCTCGGAAATAAGCATCGTGGTTTTACTTCAAATTTGGACTAAAACCACGACACTTATTTCCGATCAGAGGGAGTAGTTTAAAGCAGTGTTAAAACCAAAAAAAAGGGCCATGGGGATTCAAGATAGGAATGACCAGCTGAGGCTCTGAGTTCTGCAGAAGAACAAGTCACTAGAGGTTCCTAGCTTTGCTTCGTCTACAAAATAACTTCTACATAAGCTTCTAGGAAAAGAGAATTCGAGTGCTGCATTCTCTCCGGCCTACAAAGAGAAAATATACAAAAGAAAAAGGAGAAAAAAGAAGTGGGAGTCTCACATCAATCAATCCTATCCCCACGAAGTGCCACAATAGTGCTTCTGTGACTGGAAACACTCGCACAAAAGAGTTCCCCGCTGATTGGACAGTACGAAACGTGGCTCGCTGCCTGTGTTACACGCTGATTAAAGCGTCCTTATACCTGAAAATGATGTAGCAGAATGGGTGTCAGTCAGTCAGATACCGATCTTCATTCTCTAGAAAAAAGACACTGATGTTCCGAGCTGCGATCTGGACCGCCCAGTTTTATTTAGCTAGCTTTTGTTGTTCATGCATGAAAAGCAAATACTTGTTCAAGTGATATGATCAGCTAGCTATGTAGTACTGAAGTTCACTGACAACACAAACAGATTCCCAAGATATGGACGATGCCGGCTAGCGAGGGTTACAGCAAATGCATCGAACGCCCGAAAAGCCACCACAGTAAGTCCCCACTTCCACATCCAACAGTTTGAACTAACGACCTTCAACCTTTCAAGTTAATACTACCCTGAAATGAGCGTGTAAACTTGACCAAAATCACCATGCTTCTTTTCCAGGAACAAACAATGCAACAGCTGGCTATATTATGGTTGATGCCAATGGTGGACTGAACCAGATGAGAATGGGAGTGAGTGCACATTCATGTTTTTCTTCTAGAAAGGCTAAATTTAGAGTCTGAAGATGCCTTTCAGTAGTTCACTTACATTTGTTTGAAATCATCCTCCCAGATAAGCGACATGGTTGCAGTTGCTAAGCTCATGAACGCGACACTAGTAATCCCTACACTGGATCACAGATCATTCTGGACCGATCCAAGGTGCTTCTCTTCATCACAATAACGAGGATCCTATCAAACTATTCCGATGACTGATGTTTTTGGTTTTGGCATGCAGTGATTTCGAAGATATATTTGATGTGGAGCATTTCAAGAAAACTCTAGAGAATGATATTGTGATTGTGGACTCCTTGCCGCCAGCTTACAGAAGGTCGAAACTCTATATGAGGGCACCATCTTCCTGGTCCAGGGTATGAACAAACTACTCCAGGAACTACTCAAGTTGACATTGTAGTTGCTTACAAATAAGGACAGTTCTATGGCTGCACGATGATGGATTTCTAGTTCCTTTTTGCAGGCTTCTTACTACAGAGCTTTCACGAGGACACTAAAGAAGGTCAAAGTTGTTAGATTCACACATACAGATTCACGAATTGTCAACAACGGTCTTGCTCCTCATATCCAACAACTCCGCTGCGAGCAATTACGAGGCACTAAAATACAAGAAAGAAATTGAAGATCTAGGTAATACTCTAGTTGATAGACTGAGGAATGGGTCCAACCATTATATCGCACTTCATTTAAGGTGACCGCAACTGCACATGTTTAATAAATCTAATATCATTCCGCTGCAGAGGAATATGTAGCTCAGTAATATATTTGTTTTCCTTATCAACTGACAGATATGAGAAGGACATGCTCTCATTTACTGGCTGCAGCCATAATCTAACACGTCAGGAGGCAGAGGAGCTGAGAGAAATGAGACTCAAGGTGCGGCACTGGAAAGAAAAGGAAATTAACAGCAAGGAGAGGCGACTTCAAGGAGGCTGCCCTATGACTCCTCGTGAAGCAGCTCTTTTTCTTAAAGCTATGGGCTATCCTTCCACGACAAATATCTACATTGTAGCAGGTCAAATATATGGTGAGCATAGCATGGACGAATTAAAGGCCGCATATCCAAATGTCTACACACATTATAGTCTAGCAACAGTAGATGAATTAGAGCCCCTCAAGCCGTACCAAAACAGATTAGCTGCAGTGGACTACAATATAGCCCTCCAGAGTGATGTATTTGTGTATACATATGACGGAAATATGGCCAAAGCAGTACAGGGTCATAGAAGATTTGAAGGATTCCGGACAACCATTAACCCTGACAGGTACATTCATGGGAATGCTGTTTTAAGTTATTAGTACATCTCAACTCTAAGTGCTAATTCTTTAACTGTTTACAGGCAGAAGCTTGTGGAGCTCATTGACAAGCTTGATGAGGGTACAATTACTTGGAACGACTTTCAAAGCAAAGTGAAAACACATCATGAAAACAGACTTGGAGGTCCATATCAGAGGTTGTCTGGTCAAAGTCCCAGGCAAGAGGAGCATTTTTATGCAAATCCTCTCCCAGGGTGCTTGTGCAAAAAAACACAAAGGATTTAGCGACATGGACTTGCTCTAAAGAGGTGGGGACTGGGGATATTTCAGCCGTCTTCGCTGCATGTGAGATGTGAAATGGAAATAGGTAGACATCTCTTAGGATGATTGAGATAAACCAAATAGTGCAACTCCTAGTAATCTGACAGCAACATACCACAGATTATCTTCCAGACTATGTATGCAATACTCGTTCATGCATATGGAGGTGGGAAAGAGAGGTTCACTAATTGTCCTCCGAGAAGTGCATTTTCAACAAATTGGTTATTCAAGTGTAGCGATGGATCGGAAGACAAAGAGATTTCGAGTAGTTTCAGAGGACATATGTACAACAGAGGATAGGATTAGCAAGACAGAAGACTTTCGATACATGTTTGTACTTCGTTTATACTGTGAATGTACAGTCTTTGCTCTCTTTTTAAAAAATTTGTATTCATTTAGGAAGTATCGACTTTATTCAGGATGGATTTGTGTATATGCAATATTTATCAGCTACAGACCAAGTTGTAACCGGCAACTGATGAATAATAATAAGAAGAAAATAACCTTGTTCATTTGATGTATTCTTTCCTTTAGCTGCTATTGCAATGATAGAATTCTGTTGTAGCATTTTTGTCTATCATCAAATATATTGCAGGTAGTTCCTCGCATTAAACTTCTATATTCCTCTGTGGCTTGCTGTGTGGCATATCAGTTATGCTTAGTGGATAGGCATTAAACAAAAAAAAGTAAAAAAGAGGTGGCTTTAACAGTAGCATATAAGGTATCACTATGTATTTGATATACAATAAAAAAATCATCAGGCAATATAAGTCTTTCTTGACGGGCACATTTTCCTACTGAAGTTTAAATTTGTTATGATAGAAATTGGATGATAAAATAATATCTGATAAACTGGTAGACAAAGGTACCTGTCAACTTTTGTGGTAAAATAGTATCCCTGTTCACTTTAGCTGCACCACTCATGAATCACGCTCGCAAAATAAATTTCTGCCTCCTTCATCAGAAATGATTTACTAGTTCACCAATCACCACATAGAAGGCACATATACTTGCTCCTTCAAGTTCTGGGTAGCACTTTCAGTGGGGAACCCTCGCACGGCACCAATAGTCCACTGCGAAATGATACCAGCAGCAACAGCAAATCTTAGCTCCCTCTCCAATGTATCCTGGTCCTCATACATCTCAGGACAAGTTGTCAACTTCCTAATAGCAGCAGCAACAATAGCATCACCAGAACCCGTCCGGTCAGTTGTGGTTGGAGTTATGAGTGCATCCTCCGTTCCAACCACACAGCCATGAAACTTAGGCGTGTAGTAGTGGATACGAAGTGTACCATAGGTCACCAGCAAGAGTTTTATCCCATCATGCCAAATTGGAGCAATTTCTTCAGGGGTATAGTGGTAGTACTGTGGCCAATTCCTGGTTAGATGGAACCCATCCAAATAATACTGAGGCGGTGTGGCTCGCTTATATTCGTAATACTTGTGATCGAGGAGGAACTCCAGCTCATCCCTTGACACCTCTATGATATCAGCCTCCTTCCATGCCCTATTTATGAACTCTTTTGTCTCGTCCCTTGACCTCCACAAAGGCAATGGCAAATTGAGATCAAAGAATATTTTGCTCCCAAATTTCTTGGACAGCTCAATGGTTCTGAAGAGTGTGTCGTGCATTGACGGCGTCAGCAGTACTTCTGAATTGAAATGCAACATTTTGGCCTGTGCAATTGTCACAGATTAGATCTGAAATTCACTCTGTGCTTATAACAAACATGGTATATAATGCAGTTTCTCTTGCCTATGGAGACGGCATCAAACTAAATCTTTTACCACAAAGAACACGCACTCACCTCTTTCAACACATCTGCATTGATCTCGTCCTTGTGGAGCGAGTCCTCGGCAGAGCTCTTCACCGTCTTGGCCACCAGACTTGTCCCGCCACTGCCGTCCTCGCTGTCCCGGAACCCCACCTTCATCCGGGCGATGGCTGTGGACGCGGCACCGTCAAACCTGATGGCGCGGGTCTGCACCCGCTCGCGGTTCATCCGGTACACTAGCTCGTGGCCGAAGTCGTCGTCGCCGACCTTGCCGAGCACGGCGGCGCGGCCGCCGAGCCGGGTGAGCGCGATGGCCACGTTGCTGGAGGCGCTCCCGGGCGAGCGCGCGAACTCGGGAGGCTCCCACTGCAGGTGCAGCCAGGTGGAGTACTGGTCCGGGTGCATCTGCTGGTCCGACACCCGCACCGTCGGCACGAACTCCCACCGCGGCGCCCCGAAGCAGCACACCAGCGGCGGCCACTCGTACGGCAAATCCGCCCCGTCCTCGCCGTCGTCTCCCGCGTCCTCCTCGCGGGCCGCACTCCGAGGCTCCTCCGCCTGGGCCTCCTCCTCCCCCTGCTGCCGCTTGGCCTCCTGCTTCGGGGGCTTCTTGGTCCGGCGGGTCTTCGGCTTCGCAGCCGGCTCCTCCTCGCCCTCTGAGTCGGAGTCCTGTCCCGCCTTCTTGGTCTTGCGCCTCGTCGCCTTCGCCTTGGGCGGCGACGAGCCCGGCTCCGACGCCTTCTTCCGCCCGCGGCGTGGGGTGGGTTTAGGAGGGGGTTCCGGCGCCGCGCCGCCGTTGGGCGAGCAGCGGAGGAGGCGGGTCCGGAGGAGGCTGGGGTGTAGGGGGCCGAGAGGACGATGGGGCTTGGGGGCTAGAGGTTGCAGGAGGAGGAACGGGGAGGCGGCGGCCATGGCCATTGCCCCTCTCTTCTTCGCGGAATTCGCCGCTGGTGAGCGGTAGTAGCAGGAGGGGGGAAGAAGCGAGCGTTCGACTCTATCCAGTGCGACCCGGTAAGGGTTTAGCGACCGTTAACATCGTTGGGTTGCTCCTTAACAGGCGAAGTGGATCTTATCACAAGTTGTGAGCTTAGAGCAGCCGCGACCTGCAAATCCGGGCTCTCAAACGTCCGCGAATGTGAGTCCTAATCGGGCACTTCTCAAATTCTATTGTCCACATCCGTGTATCTAATATCCGATACCTCATGTTCATACTAAGCATGCAACGTAGATAAAAGTAACGTAGATCATCACACAAATATGGAATCGGACATAGAAATGCACATTCCGATCACCAAAATATAAACGACAGATATCCAAAAGATCGCCAAAGTTCACATAATTCACATAAACGACGGACAAGTTTAAACAAGATTACTAAAACTTGAAATTGAAGATGAAGACGCCGGAGCTTCACCACTTCTTTGCCGACTCTTTGTCCTTACGGTCACCGGCGCAGCTGTAGGCGTTGGCGGCTGGTGGCGAATCGTCCGACTCGTCGGACGAGGAGCCGTGGTCGTCGGCGGCGGCGAAGGTGTCGAAGAGGATGATGAGCCCTTTCAACCGCCGGACCTCCATGTCCTGCTGCCGCTTGAGCTTTGCGTCCCGAGCCGCCTCCCCCGCTGCCTACGCCGCCTTGCGCTCGGACTGGTCAATGGCAATCCGGAGCGCCTTGGCGTTCTTCCAGCGGAGCTGCCACACGTCCATCTCCGCGGTCGTAAGCGATCGGCGGTAGACCCATTCGAGGAGATGCGCGTCCTCGCCGGGCTCCGCCTGCATCCTGCGGCGGCAGCGGCGCACGGAATGCTCCGCCTCCTTCCTCTCCCTTTCCCGCTGCCTCTCGCGGAGGAGGCGCGTGCCTCTGATTCCGGCATGCGCGTATGGGTTGTCGGGACGGGCACAAGCACCCACTATCGGTGTCAAAACCGGCCAATCTCGGGTAGGGGGTCCTGAACTGTGCGTCTGAGGATCGAAGGTAACAGGAGACAAAGGGGGCACGATGTTTACCCAGGTTCGGGCCCTCTTGATGGAGGTAATACCCTACTTCCTGCTTGATTGACTTTGATGAGTATAGGGGTTATAAGAGTTGATCTACCTCAAGATCGTAATGGCTAAACCCTAGATGTCTAGCCTATATGACTTTTGATTATCTCTACGGACTAAACCCTCCGGTTTATATAGACATCGGAGGGGCCTAGGGTTGTACATAGTCGGTTACAGAGAAAGGAAACTACACATCCGGACGCCAAGCTTGCCATCCACGCAATGGAGAGTCCCATCCGGACACGGGGAAGGCCTTCTATCTTGTATCTTCACGGCCCGTCAGTCCGGCCCATGTTGCATAGCCCGGATGCCTGGGGACCCCATAATCCAGGACTCCCTCAGTAGCCCCTGAACTAGGCTTCAATGACGATGTGTCCGGCGTGCAGATTGTCTTCGGCATTGCAAGGCGGGTTCCTCCTTCGAATACTCCAAAGCAGTCTTACGAACGAGTGAACTGTATCCGGCTTTGTATAATAGTTACAACCCTCAACCACAAGGGCACAATATCCATTCAAAGTAAGGTATGTCCACTGACAGCTTTTTCGGCCAAACATTACGTCTGGCCTTTATCATTTCGAACCATTTTTCTGGCCTCCCGCATCGCATTTCGAGGCGCGGCCTCCATTGACACGTCTTGTCAAAGCAGAGATCATGTCCCCTTATTGCGGGATTCTCATCAATACGGGCTTGGGTAATCCAACTGCGTTGCTCAGACGACCTCTTGGGAATAGGCGAGATTTAAGGCTTGTGAGGGGCGCTTGATATTCACTGCCTTTATAAGAGGATAAGGACCCATCTTTTTACCCCACGCCTTCTTCTTCCTCAGCCCTCTCATCCTCGAGCTCCAGCGCCCAAGTTTCGATCTTTTCCATTGCCACCAAACACTCCAGTCATGTCCGGATCCGGCTCTCAAGGCAAGTGGGTGGCCTCCTCCGTGACGGAGAAGGACATCAAAGAGCTCCGGGAGGCAGGGTACCTGAGTGTGGACGTCGCGGACAGGATCCCTGCCAAGAAGCAGGTCATCCCCACCCCGGAGCCCAGCGAAAGGGTGGTATTTATCCCCCACTTTCTCCGCGGACTAGGGTTTCCACTTCACCCTTTCGTCCGCGGCCTCATGTTCTACTACGGGCTAGATTTCCACGATCTAGCCCCAAACTCCTTCCTCCATATCTCGGCGTTTATCGTCGTGTGCGAGGTGCTCCTCCGCATCCCCCCCACTTCGGCTTATGGCTCAAAGTCTTCAATGTGAAGCCGAAGGTGGTTGACGGGCAGCACGCAGACTGCGGAGGCGCCATGGTGAGCAAGCTCCCCAACGTCACCTGGCCCAAAGGGGCCTTCGTGGAAACTGTCAAGATATGGCAACAGGAGTGGTTCTACATCACTGAACCCCGCGACGCCAACTGGGCGGCCACTCCTGAGTTTAGATCCGGACCCCCGATGCGGCTCACGTCGTGGACCAACAAGGGTCTGGGGGTCGACCGACGAGGTGTTGATGCTGTAAAAGCGCATAAAAAACATGATAGAAAGGAACACCAGCCTCACTAACGTGATCCAGGTGATGCTATTCCGTCGGACCATTCCCTGCGAGTGTCGGCCTCTCCACATGTGGGAGTTCAATCCGGAAGGGACGCGGACCCTGCAGCGATTCTTCGGCACGACGCATGAAGAGATCTGGAAGCTGCTTTTCAAGGCCCAGAAGTCGTGGCCGGAGACGACCGACGACATCGGCCTCGACTGCGCTCACCCAGCCACCCCGGTAAGTATTTTGATCTCCGAACATAACTTAGTTCGCAACTCAAAAGGGTATGATGAGAATTCCATCCTTTGATTAGGGCTGGACAAAGAAAGCGGAGCGGATCAAGTGTCCGGCTCCGCTACCCGAAAACCCAGCTGATCCTCTGCTAACGAGGATGCTAGTCCCGGTGCCGTGCCAGGCGCTGGAGAAGAAGTCCAAGAAGAAGGGCAAGGAGGCCAAAGGTGGCCTCCACCGTAAAGGTACTTCAGACGTTGTGTCCGGAGATACCGAAGCTCTCTCCTCCCACGAG
Source organism: Aegilops bicornis (assembly GCA_021605145.1). Classification (NCBI taxonomy): domain Eukaryota; kingdom Viridiplantae; phylum Streptophyta; class Magnoliopsida; order Poales; family Poaceae; genus Aegilops; species Aegilops bicornis. The sequence continues at coordinate 657,267,284 of CM038671.1, read as the reverse complement.
GGAGATGAAGACGAAGAGGAGGAGGAGGAAGAGAGCAATTATCCCCTTCAGGGGAAGAAGAAGAAGAAAAGGGCGGCCTCCGCAGACCTAGAGGCGGAGGCGTCCAAAAGGGAAGATATCCCTCTCGGATGGCTTGGACTCGAATGCCAAAGTCATCCCCCAGTGGCACCCCAGGGTGAAACCCCTGGCCGAATCGTGAGTATTCAAAGATACTATACATATATCCGGCCTTTTACAAATTGTAGGATAACATATCATTTATGTATTTCAGTCAGGCCCGTGATCTCCCCCAACAATCACATCTTTGGGGAGCTCTTTGGCGACGGAGATGGTGGAGAGCGAGACGCCTCCGTGAGCCTCTCCGCCACATGTCACGGATGACACCGAGGTGTTATCCCAAAGGACCTCTTCAGGCCATGGAGAGGTGCGGAAGGCCGCCAAGACGGTGCCAGAGGGTAATGCCTCGGCTGCCGAGAACATGGGGGGCACAACCCCCATGGAGATTGACGATGGGGGCCCGGACCAGTCCGGCCCCCAGCCAAATACCACTCTGGAGACCCACACGGCTCCGAAATCGAGCGAGCAACCCCATTTGAAGGAGGGGGGAGTGCCGACTCCACCGGTGACCTCCATCAATCCGGAGGCACCGGACACTTTGAGGGAAGCACTTCGACGTGCTTCCATCATGGAGGAGCACCGTATCCTGATGGGTACGGTGGTTGAGAAGGTTTAGTCCGCCAAAAGCGGGCTGAACGAAGCCTTCACCAGCCTGTTAACAGGCTTTGAGGTATGCGATGTAATATTCTTAGCCGCTTTTGCATGTGCAAAAAATATGCCTGTGTATAGATAGTAGCCCCTGAGACTCTGTTTGGCTTTTGAAAAAATACCGAACAGAGGATCAAATATTCGTCGGAGATAACATACTTGTCTATTTTGATAAACAGGCCTCACTGTTAGCGGCGACCGCCCAGGCCACCGAAGTATCCAAGCTCAAGCGGAAGCTGGAGCTGGCCGATGAGGATCTTGTCCGCATCAACAAGCGATTTGATGAGGCACAAGGTATGTTTCGAAAAAGTGTGTACACACCTGAAGTAATATGCCAATGTGGAGTCTAATCTTCTGTGTTGTCCTGACCATTTTTGCAGGTAGTGCGGGCAAGGTCGAGGCCCTAAAGAGCGCCCTCGCCCAAGCCAAGGAACATGCACGGGTGAGCCAGGCGGCTGCTGACAAAGCGGATGTGGATTTAAAGGCCGAGCAGGTCACCCGCCGCAAGTATGAGGAGCGGGTGACCGAAGTGGAACAGGAGCTCAAGGATGCTGCCAGCAAATGCGAGACCTTGGAGGAGAAGAGTAAGGCGCAAGCGGCCGATCTCACCAAAGCTCTACAGGAGGCCAAGGAGGCGCGGACCAAGTCCCGGGCGGCCGCGAGGAGATCAAGCAAGCCGAATAGATAGCGGCTGGTAAGCCTTTTCTTTTATAGAGTATATTTGGCGGTCGGAGATATGCTTTGCTAAATCGACTATGGAGTGATCCAGACGCCTTTGCGGATCTCCCAAGGAGTGCTGCCGACGCCGCACAGTATTTCCGGGCCCAAGAAGGGAACACGACGGAGAAGCTCTTCTAGTCGTAGTACCTGGCGCCGGAGTGGCCAGCGCTGCTAAACAACCAGATGATGCAGCTAGCGGAGTTGCATAGGATGTCTGGTTTGGCCATGAAGGACACCATAGTCCGGCTATGGCCAGCCGGATCCATTCCTAGCAGCTACTTCGGACTGGTCAAGCGGCTCGGTGACGCCTTGCCTCGAGTTGAGGCTGTGAAGCTCTCAGTGTGCATAGAGGGTGCGCGGATGGCCTTTGCCCGTGTCAAGATGCACTGGGCGAAGATGAAGGCTGCAGTCGTGGCAGTCGAGGGTCCGCCCGAAGGCAAGGACTACCGCAAGCCGGAGCGATATTTCGAAGACGTCCTTGAGGGTGCCCGTTTAATAGAGGGTCAATGCTCGAAGGATATCTTATTTGAATGAATGTATTCGGGCTGTCCAGACTTTGTTTTATGCACCAAGGCTTTTGTAATGTATTTGTTCCTTTATCTGAAATTATTTTCCTCCTGTGCGGCCGTTTTTATTTCTGAAAGTTTGCCAGTCGTAGGCTTCGTCCCCCACGTAGATACTACCGGGGTGTTCGGAATAGCACATGACCACACTTGACCCAATGTCTTGGTCCTTAAAGGAGGTGGCCATGCAGCGAACTAGGCAATCAGACTATGCGGCTTTATCACTCTCATTTAGCCATAGGAGTTTGACAATGGGACTATGATAACCCACAAGTATAGGGGATCAATTGTAGCCTCTTTCGATAAGTAAGAGTGTCGAACCCAACGAGGAGCTAAAGGTTGAACAAATATTCCCTCAAGTTCTATCGACCACCGATACAACTCTACGCACGCTTAAAGTTCGCTTTACCTAGAACAAGTATGAAACTAGAAGTACTTTGTAGGTGTTTTTGGATAGGTTCGAAAGATAATACAGAGCACATAAATAAAAAGTAAGGGCTGTTTAGATAAAGACACAACTAAATTAGTTTTAGTAAAGAGCTTTTTGTTACGAGAAAGTTATTTGTCCCTAGGTAATCGATAACTAGACCGGTAATCATTATTGCAACTTTATTTGAGGGAGAGGCATAAGCTAACATACTTTCTCTACTTGGATCATATGCACTTATGATTGGAACTCTAGCAAGCATCCGCAACTACTAAAGATCATTAAGGTAAAACCCAACCATAGCATTAAAGCATCAAGTCCTCTTTATCCCATATGCAACAACCCCCTTACTCGGGTTTGTGTTTCAGTCACTCACGCAACCCACTATAAGCGAATCATGAACGTATTGCAACACCCTACAGCGGGAATCCCTCACGCTTGCGCGACACGAAGAGCACCATAGGACAGCACCAATAATAAAACATGCAACTCAAACCAATCACGATCATCAATTAACCCATAGGACAAAACGGATCTACTCAAACATCATAGGATAGCCATACATCATTGGGAAATAATATATAGCGTTTAGCACCATATTTAAGTAGAGATTACAGCGGGTAAAAGAGAGGTTACACCGTTTCATAGAGGGGGGAAGAGTTGGTGATGATGGCGGTGAAGTTATTGGTGAAGATTGCGGTGATGATGATGGCCATGGCAGCGTTCCGGCGCCACCGGAAGAGAAGGGGAGAGGGGGCCCCTTCGTCTTCTTCTTCCTTGACCTCCTCCCTAGATGGGAGAAGGGTTTCCTCCGTCCTTGGCCTCCATGGCGTCGGAGGGTGAGAGCCCCTCCGAGATTGGATCTGCCTCTCTGTCTCTCTCTGCTTACTGCGTTTTAAATGGCTGCCCTTTCACCGTTTCGTATATATATGGAGATCCGTAACTCCGATTGGACTGAAATCTTCTAAAAATTAGCTTTCTTGCCGCTGAAGAAGGGCATCAACCGCCTTAAGGGGGGCCCACGAGGGTCAGGGGCGCCCGGGGTGGTCTTGGCGCCCCCACTCGTGCCTCCCTCGGGCACCGTCTCGCGTGGATTTTCCTTCCCATATTCTCCGAATATTTCAAAAATAATCTCCTTCCGTTTTTATCCCGTTTGGATTCCGTTTGATATGGATATTCTGCGAAACAAAAACATGCAACAAACAGGAACTGACACTGGGCACTGGATCAATATGTTAGTCCCCAAGAATAGTATAAAAAGTTGCCAAAAATATATGAAAGTTGTAGAATATTGGAATAGAACAATAAAAAATTATAGATACGACAGAGATGTATCAGCATCCCCAAGCTTAATTCATGCTCGTCCTCGAGTAGGTAAATGGTAAAAAAAAGATAATTTTTGATGTGGAATGCTACCTAGCATAATCTTGATCATGTATCTAATCATGGCATGAATATTAAGATACGAGTGGTTCAAAGCAATAGTCTATCATTTGACATAAAAACAATAATACTTCAAGCCTACTAATAAAGTAATCATGTCTTTTCAAAATAACATGGCCAAAGAAAGTTATCCCTACAAAATCATATGATCTGGCTATGCTCCATCTTCACCACACAAAATATTCAAATCATGCACAACCCCGATGACAAGCCAAGCAATTGTTTCATACTTTTGACGTTCTCAAACCTTTTCAACTTTCACGCAATACATGAGCGTGAGCCATGGACATAGCACTATAGGTGGAATAGAATGGTGGTTGTGGATAAGATGAAGGGGAAGATAGTCTCACATCAACTAGGCGTGTCAACGGGCTATGGAGATGCCCATCAATAGATATCAATGTGAGTGAGTAGGGATTGCCATGCAACGGATGCACTAAGAGCTATAAGTGTATGAAAGCTCAGACTGAAAACTAAGTGGGTGTGCATCCAACTTGCTTACTCATGAAGACCTCAAGCGTTTGAGGAAGCCCATCATCGGAATATACAAGCCAAGTTCTATAATGAAAATTCCCACTAGTATATGAAAGTGATAACTCAAGAGACTCTCTATATGAAGAACATGGTGCTACTCTGAAGCACAAGTGTGGTAAAAGGATAGTAACATTACCCCTTCTCCCTTTTTCTCTCATTTTTTGTTTTTTACTTTTGGTGGGCTTCTTTGGCCTCTTTTTTATTTGGGCTTCTTTGGCCTCTTTTATTTATTTTTAAAGTCTGGAGTCTCATCCCGACTTGTGGGGGAATCATAGTCTCCATCATCCTTTCCTCACTGGGGCAATGTTCTAATAATGATGATCATCATACTTTTTATTTACTTACAACTCAATATTACAACTCGATACTAGAACAAAGATATGACTCTATATGAATGCCTCCGGCGGTGTACCGGGATGTGCAATGATCTAGCGTAGCAATGACATCAAAAACGGACAAGCCATGAAAATATCATGCTAGATATCTTACGATCATGCAAAGCAATATGATAATGAATGCTCGAGTCATGTATATGATGATGATGGAAGTTGCATGGCAATATATCTCGGAATGGCTATGGAAATGCCATGATAGGTAGGTATGGTGGCTGTTTTTAGGAAGGTATATGGTGGGTTTATGGTACCGACGAAAGTTGCGCGGTACTAGAGAGGCTAGCAATGGTGGAAGGGTGAGAGTGCGTATAATCCATGGACTCAACATTAGTCATAAAGAACTCACATACTTATTGCAAAAACCTATTAGTTATCGAAACAAAGTACTACGCGTATGCTCCTAGGGGGATAGATTGGTAGGAAAATACCATCGCTCGTCCCCGACCGCCACTCATAAGGAAGACAATCAATAAATAAATCATGCTCCGACTTCATCACATAACGGTTCACCATACGTGCATGCTACGGGAATCACAAACTTCAACGCAAGTATTTCTACAATCCAAACTACCCACTATCATGACTCTAATATCACCATCTTTATATTGCAAAACTATTGCAAGGAATCAAACATATCATATTCAGTGATCTACAAGTTTTATGCAGGATTTTATGACTAACCATGTGAATGACCAGTTCCTGTCATCTCTCTAAATAGATACAAGTGAAGCAAGAGAGTTTAATTCTTTCTACAAAAGATATGCCCACGCTCTAAAAAATATAAGTGAAGCAAAAGAGCATTCTACAAATGGCAGTTTTCTATGTAAAGAAAAATAGGCAATCCAAACTTCAAATGATATAAGTGAAGCACATGAAGCATTCTATAAAGCCATACTCAAAAGATATAAGTGAAGTGCAATGAGCATTCTATAAGTCAACCAAGGACTATCTCATACCAGAATGGTGCATAAAATAAAAATGAAAACTAAATGCAAAAGACGCTCCAAGATTTGCACATATCGCATGAATGAAACGAATCCGAAAACATACCGATACTTGTTGAAGAAAGAGGATGCTTTCTGGGCATCCCCAAGCTTAGACGCTTGAGTCTCCTTGAATATTTACGTAAGGTGCCTCGGGCATCCCCAAGCTTGAGCTCTTTCCTCTCTTCCTTCTTCTCACATCGAAACCTTCTCGATCATCGAACACTTCATCCACACAAAACTTCAACAGAAAACTCGGTAAGATCCGTTAGTATAATAAAGCAAATCAATACTCTAAGTACTGTTGCAAACCAATTCATATTTTGTTTTTGCATTATATCTACTGTAATATAACTTTTCCATGTTCCACTGATATAAATCGATAGTTTCATCGTTTCATCAAAACAAGCAAACTATGCATCAAAAACAGAATCTGTCTAAAACAGAACAGTCTGTAATAATCTGAACATTCACCATACTTCTGATACTTCCAAAAATTCTGCCAAAATTAGGAAAAATAAAAAATTTGTATAGAAAGACAGTGCAAAAAGAATCAGAACCATTTGACGTTCCAGTAAAAAATGTAAAATCGACCACTACAGCCAAAGTTTCTGTCCTGCACCGTACAAACCAACAAACATTGTAAACATCCTAAAGGCAAACCTTGGCACATTATTTTTATAATACAATGGAATTGTACAAGGGGATAATTATTTTTGTTGAAAAGTTTCTGTAATCAAGATTCACAAAGTTTCCGTGAGCATGAACAAAGTTCAAGGCTAGCTCCCACTTCAACAATGCTTGTCCTTCTCACTTTCACTTTCCTTTTTGAAAAAGTTTTAGGTTCCCCTCTTTATTTATTTTTTGTTTTTAAACTATATAAAAGCACTCAACAGAAATAAATGACTCTCTAAAACTTCCGGGTTGTCTCCCTGGCAGCGCTTTCTTTAAAGCCATTATTAAGCTAGGCATATAGTGCTCAATTAGTGAATCCACTCGAATCCCAAGGTATATCAAAGCCAATTTTAATTAACAATGATTTGTAATTAAGTAGTGAGCACAAAGTAACATATATCATGCAACAATGAAGTCTAACTCTCTTCCTATGCATCGGCATGTCATAAAACAACAATTCATGCGCACATAGTAAAGGCCAATGCATAGTATAAACAATTTCTTGCAATTTTATCTTATTGGAAACCTAGAGAGGTGGAGATATATTTCCTCTCTCATAATAATTGCAAGTAGGAGAATCTAGCACATGCATATTATATTCATCAAAATCATCATGTGCAACGGTATAAGGCAACCCATCAATAGAATCCTTAATAAGGGTAAACTTCTCCGATATAGTGTAGTTGGGAGAATTCAAAAAGATAATAGGACTATCATGCGTGGGTGCAATAGCAACAATTTCATGTTTAACATAAGGAACTATAGCAAGTTCATCTCCATAAGCATAATTCATATTGGCATCTTGGCAACAAGCATAGCAAGCATCATCAAAAAGGGATATTTCAAGAGAATCAGCGAGATCATAACAATCATCCTTCGGTAAGCACTAAGGGAAATTAAACAATGTATGAGTTGAAGAGTTACTCTCATTAGAAGGTGGGCACGGGTGATCAATCCGCTCTTCCTCCTTTTGTTCTTCGCTCTCCTCCTCATCTTTTTCATCCAATGAGCTCACAATGTCTTTAATTTCTTCTTCCATAGGCTCCTGCAAAATATTAGTCTCTTCTTGGACAGCGGAGACTTTCTCAATAAATTCATCAATATCGGAATTGAATTCATAATTCTCATAGCAATATTTAAGGATAGCTAAATCTTCAGGTCTATAAACAGCATCATAAAGATTTTCACACTCTTTGAACAGAGATTCAATTTCATAAGCACCCGTAAAAGCAACAAATTCTTCTATTTGTTCCACATCATAGTAATCATATATACCATTAGCATAAGAAGCCAATGTTTTATTATCATTAAATTTGCATAAAAAGGGAAGGTGTGGAGCCTTCATCCTAGAGCAACAAGTATAATCATAACTCAAGCATACTTGCCGAGCATACCACTTCAACATATAAATTTGATCCCATAATAGTTTCCTTTTGAGTCAAGCGATAATCCCTAAAGTATTCACGTTGATCCAACGTGTCTCCCATTACCAGATTCAATGGGGTTTTCTCAGGATTATCAAAGTAGTACATAATATCTGTCACATAACGAGCATCGAGGGTTTTAGGAGGTTCCCCATCTCCATGAGTAGCAAGTAAACCTAATTTTTTTGGTATTTCGTGTTCCATATCCATAACTAAAGATAAAGAACAACTAAGAACATCAAATAAAAATTACTTAGTGATAAAGCAAACAAGCACACACGAGAATATTCACCCCACGCTATGACTTCCCGGCAACGGCGCCAGAAAAAGGTCTTGGTAACCTACAAGTATAGGGGATCAATTGTAGCCTCTTTCGATAAGTAAGAGTGTCGAGCCCAACGAGGAGCTAAAGGTTGAACAAATATTCCCTCAAGTTCTATCGACCACCGATACAACTCTACGCACGCTTAACGTTCGCTTTACCTAGAACAAGTATGAAACTAGAAGTACTTTGTAGGTGTTTTTGGATAGGTTCGCAAGATAATAAAGAGCGCGTAAATAAAAAGTAAGGGCTGTTTAGATAAAGACACAACTAAAATTAGTTTTAGTAAAGAGCTTTTTGTTACGAGAAAGTTATTTGTCCCTAGGCAATCGATAACTAGATCGGTAATCATTATTGCAACTTTATTTGAGGGAGAGGCATAAGCTAACATACTTTCTCTACTTGGATCATATGCACTTATGATTGGAACTCTAGCAAGCATCCGCAACTACTAAAGATAATTAAGGTAAAACCCAACCATAGCATTAAAGCATCAAATCCTCTTTATCCCAAATGCAACAACCCCCTTACTTGGGTTTGTGTTTCAGTCACTCACGCAACCCACTATAAACGAATCATGAACGTATTGCAACACCCTACAGCGGGGATCCCTCACGCTTGCGCGACACGGAGAGCACCATAGGACAGCACCAATAATAAAACATTCAACTCAAACCAATCACGATCATCAATTAACCCATAGGACAAAACGGATCTACTCAAACCTCATAGGATAGCCATACATCATTGGGAAATAATATATAGCATTGAGCTCCATGTTTAAGTAGAGATTACAGCGGGTAAAAGAGGGGTTACACTGCTGCATAGAGGGGGGAAGAGTTGGTGATGATGGTGGTGAAGTTGTTAGTGAAGATTGCGGTGATGATGATGGCCACGGCAGCGTTCCGGCGCCACCGGAAGAGAAGGGGAGAGGGGGCCCCTTCGTCTTCTTCTTCCTTGACCTCTTCCCTAGATGGGAGAAGGGTTTCCCCTCTGGTCCTTGGCGTCCATGGCGTGGGAGGAGCGAGAGCCCCTCCGAGATTGGATCAGTCTCTCTGTCTCTCTCAGTTTCTGCGTTTTCGTCGGCTGCCCTTTCACCGTTTCATACATATATGGTGAATCGTAACTCCGATTGGACTGAAATCTTCGTCGTGATTTTTTTTCTAAAAATTAGCTTTCTTGCGGCCGAAGAAGGGCATCAACCGCCTTACGGGGGCCCCACGATGGCCAGGGGCGCGCCCCCTGCCTCGTGCCTCCCTCGGGCACCGTCTCGCGTGGATTTTCCTACCCATATTCTCCGAATATTCCAAAAATAGTCTTCGTCCATTTTTATCCCGTTTGGACTCCGTTTGATATGGATATTCTGCGAAACAAAAACATGCAACAAAGCGAGGCGGCACTGAGCCTTTGGATCAATATGTTAGTCCCCAAAAATAGTATAAAAAGTTGGCAAAAATATATGAAAGTTGTAGAATGTTGGCATGGAGCAATAAAAAATTATTGATACGACGGAGACGTATCAGAGTATGAGCTAGCCCCTGGTGCGCGTACGACTCTTTGAACTTGGAACTTTTAAGCGCATGACCGGGTGGATGCCAGTCCTTCGTATAATACGGAAAAAATCAAAAAATATTTAGTAAGTCACCGAACCGCTAACCAGCTCTCGCTATATTATGACAGTCAGTTTTCGGCTTTCTCTACTGAGGTGTTTTACCAGACGAACCAGAAACACGACCGCAGTAGTTCTCCCTTTACTATCTTAGCCGAACAAGCGGAACGTAAGGTGGTAACCACAGGAGCCAGGCAACCCAACTATTGACCAAAGACATGATTCGGAGCCGATGCATATAATGCGGTATTCGGGATGCTGAAGTATACTATAAAGGTATTCAGACCTTTATTTTTGAAAAATATATGCGGCCGAATAGAGCCCCTGGCAATTTATGTCGAGGTATATATGTCAATCTGTCATGAAGACGGAATACAGGTTATGAAATCAGCCAATACCGAATAAGGTTGGGCAACACTGTTTCCGCTATAGTCTGATTGATAAGTCAAACGTGTTCTTACAGAGAATGCCACAATCATCAAGGCTATTTTACATGCCTAGAATTTGAGAACAAGGGAAAGTTGTATGCAGGTCCTAAAAAAGGTAGTCTTGAAGATCCTTTGGACACCCGGTCGCACGTCTGCGCCGCTTTTCACCTTTGGTGTAGGATCCTTTGAGAGGGTCAATGGTCGAGTATACAGAAGGGGCCTGGGAAAGGGCCCTTTGTACCACCAAAAAGTGAGTTGGGTTTTAAAGAACCTGAAAAATAAAAAATAAAGATAAAAGAGAAAAAAGGGAGATTACTAAGGTCCGAATAGGGTCGAGCCATATTATGGACTTTGTCCTTAATGTGCCTCCGTCCCTGCCCACAATATTTTTAGTGTGTAGTTATGTATGCGCAGTACGTATGCCGTGATTAGGTGGGGGTTTTGATGGAACCGAACTGTCGTTCTGCAGGGTAGACCAGACTCGTTTGGCAGTGTCCGGGGGTTTGATGGCCGATGAAGTATTCGGCTTGATAAGGCCACCATGTGCCTCGGCTGCGAGGGCCGTGGTATGCTCCTCGATACGGAGGGAGCGCTCCATGTTTCCATTGACTATTATGACGCCGCGTGGTTCGGGCATCTTGAGCTTTAGATAAGCATAGTGTGGGATTACATTGAAACGGGCAAAAGCGGTTCGTCCGAGCAGTGCATGATAGCCACTTCGGAAGGGGACGATATCAAAGATCAAGTCTTCGCTTCGGAAATTATCCGGTGAGCCGAAGACTACTTCCAGAGTTATGGACCCTGTGCAGCAGGCCTCTACGCCAGGTATCACTCCTTTAAAGGTGGTTTTAGTGGGCTTGATTCTTGACGGATCAATACCCATTTTGCGGATAGTGTCCTGATAAAGCAGGTTAAGACTGCTGCCGTCGTCCATAAGGACTCGCGTAAGATGGAATCTGTCGTTGATTGGATCGAGGAGCAATGCTGCCAAACCTCCATGACGGATACTGGCCGGATGGTTTCCGCGATCAAAAGTGATCGGACAGGCTGACCATGGGTTGAATTTTGGGGCGACTGGCTCTATGGCATAGACGTCCCTTAATGCGCGCTTGCGCTCTCGCTTAGGGATATGAGTAACGTAGATCATATCTACTATTTTTACCTCGGGGGAAAATTTATTTTGCCCCCCTGTGTATGTTGGGCGAGGCTCATCGTCGTCCTCGCTAGGCGGCCCTTTCCTCTTGTGTTCGGTGTTTAGCTTACCAGCCTGTTTAAAGACCCAACAATTTCTGTTGGTATGATTGGCAGGCTTGTCAGGGGTGCCATGGATCTCGCAAGGCCGATCGAGTATTCTGTCCAAACTGGATGGACCATCTTTGTTTCCTTTGAATGGATTCTTTCGCTGATCGGGTTTAGAGCCACTGAATCCGGCGTTGACTGATGTATCTTCGGTATCTTCATTGTTGCTTCAACGCTTATGTTTGTTGCGTCATGGCCTACCATTGCCGTCTCTGGCTTCGGAGGTGCCAGGGTCGCTGGTGATGTTGCTTCTACGAGCTAGCCAGCTATCTTCTCCCACGCAAAAGCGGGTCATGAGTGCGGTAAGAGCTTCCATGGACTTCGGTTTTTCTTGGCCGAGGTGTCGGGCGAGCCATTCGTCCCGGACGCTGTTTTATAGGCTGTGAGAGCTTCGGCGTCCGGACAATCGACAATTTGGTTCTTTTTAATTAAGAACCTAGTCCAGAGCTTCCGGGCTAACTCTCCGGGTTGCTGGACTATGTGACTAAGGTCATTGGCGTTTGGAGGCCGGACATAGGTACCTTGGAAGTTGTCTCTAAAGGCATCTTCCAAATCTTCCCAGCTACCAATAGAGTTTTCTGGGAGGCTGTTTAACCAGTGTCGTGCTGGTCCCTTTAGTTTTACTGGGAGGTACTTAATGGCGTGGAGATCGTCACCGCGAGCCATGTGGATGTGGATAAGAAAATCCTCGATCCATACTGCGGGATCTATCGTTCCATCGTATGATTCGATGTTCACGGGTTTAAACCCTTCTGGGAACTGGTGCTCCATTACCTCATTGGTGAAGCATAAGGGGTGTGCGGCGCCTCTGTATCGGGCGACGTTACGATGGAGTTTGGATGACGTCCTTATGCGGTTTTCGGCCCGGGTGAGGTTGTGCCTATCGCCAGGCCTGATGGCCGTCTTCTCGCATTGGGGCACGCCCCCTTGATCCATAGATTGATCTGGCTTGACCTACTCTATTGTCCAGGTCCTATCATAGGTCGTAGGTGTATCCTAGAGCCGCTGTCTCTCTGCCTCCACGGCGGGGTGGTGTGGGTTGATGTTCGGCGTAGGTGGCTGCTTTATCTCGCCCATGTGGTGGCCGGTCTGGTTCATCAGCATGGTCGTGTCTTAACGGTATGGACTCGAGGGCTTCGTCATCAAATTGTGGTAATAGCTGACGCTTTGGATAACTCTTTGTTGGGCGTTGAAGGCCATACTCTTCAGCAGCTAGGACCTGGGTCCATCTGTCGTTGAGTGTATCCTATTCGGCTTGGAGCTGTTGTTGCTTCTTTTTTAGGCTTCTCGCAATGGCGATTAACTGGCGCTTAAAGCGCTCCTGCTTGAGTGGTTCCTCTGGCACGATGAAGTCTTCGTCGCCAATGCTCACATCATCCTCGAAGATCGGTAGATAGTTTCTATCCTCCGAGTCCGCGTTCCCGACCGGATCGTCAGGGTTAACTTGACCCTCCTCCCAATCATCATGTTCGGATGCTGGCTCGACGGGGGCTTTGGGGTCTTCGGCGTTCTCCGGAGTCTTATTGTCTGCGGTGCCGGTATTGCTGTCTTTTTCGTGGAGTGATTTTGAGCGGCGCCGCCGATGTCGACGCTTTGGTGGTGCCTCAGCAGGCTTCTCCTAAACTGGATCCTTCCAGCCATCATCGTCATCCTCTTTTGGTGTGTCCACCATATACACATCATATGTGGAGGTGGCCGTCCAACGTCCGGTAAACGGCGGGTCTTGGCCTTGTTCGTATCCGACATAGTCGTTCATGTCATCGATGTCTTCGGAGGCGTAGTCCAGCATGTCAGTTAAGTCCTCGACAATGGCTATGAAGTGGGTGGTGGGTGGGACGTAAAATTCCCCGCTTTCAGCCCCTAGTCCGAGTTGGGCGTAGTTTGGAGGTGATTCTTCTGTAATGGCGAGGGATCGCATTAGGTCCAGAGCTTTGTTTAAGAGCGAGGTTTCGACGGAGAAGCGAGAGTCTGTGGAGCTAGGCAGGGCAGGAGCCTCCTGGCCATGCTCACTTGGCGTGGACCTCGAGAGTTCGGAGTTGGTATCCGGGGACTAGTCCGGCTTTCCAATGATAGAGGGAGCCCGGTTCGACTCCGGGCTTGCCGATGACGTAGTCCCCTCTGGATCTCCGATAGCGAGCTTCATAAATCACAGAGAGTCCGGTGGGCTCCAAACTCCCATCTTCGGACCTGGTAGTTTGCTCTGGATCTAAGGCTAGAGCGGTGGTCGGGGCCGCGAACCCTTCGAAGATCAAGTCTCCTTGGATATCAGCGACATAATTCAGATTTTCAAAGGTTATTTGATGACCAGGGGCATAGCTGTCGATCTGTTCAAGGTGGCCAATCGAGTTGGCACGCAGCGCGAAGCTGCCGAACACAAAAAAATTACCGGGGAGAAAATTCTCCTCCGAAATGACATCGTTGTAGATGATCGAACGAGCCATCGAACTTTCTATTGACGGCACAATGGAACTCTCAATGAAAGCACCAATGTCCGTGTCAAAACTGGTCGATCTCGGGTAGGGGGTCCCGAACTGTGCGTCTGAGGATCGAAGGTAACAGGAGACAAAGAGGGCACGATGTTTACCCAGGTTTGGGCCTTCTTGATGGAGGTAATACCCTACTTCCTGCTTGATTGACTTTGATGAGTATAGGGGTTACAAGAGTTGATCTACCTCAAGATCGTAATGGCTAAACCCTAGATGTCTAGCCTATATGACTTGTGATTATCTCTACGGACTAAACCCTCCGGTTTATATAGACACCGGAGGGGCCTAGGGTTGTACATAGTCGGTTTACAGAGAAAGGAAACTACACATCCGGACGCCAAGCTTGCCATCCACGCAATGGAGAGTCCCATCCGGACACGGGGGAAGGCCTTCTATCTTGTATCTTCACGGCCCATCAGTCCGGCCCATGTCGCATAGCCCGGATGCCCGGGGACCCCATAATCCAGGACTCCCTCACCCACCGCTGCCCACATGGGGGAGCAGCAGCCGGCAGGGGCAGGGGACGGCGTAGGGGAGGCGTGAATTGTGCAGGCCGCCTGTCAAAACTGCGCATGGGCGGGAGGGGCCAGCGCATGTGTCCGAGTTGCACCGGAGGGGAAGCTGCGTCTACGGTAAGGCCGCAGATCTGGAGCTGCCCTCGGTCTCCACCTTGGACCGCTCCAAGGCGATGCGGAGGGCAAGCTCATAGTCCAGATCCATCTCGTAGTCGGAGCGGCTGCCAGAGCTCGACATTGCACCGGGTTCGATCGGAATCGGAGCGGGGAGAGGAGAGGACAGAGCGAGAGAGGAGAGTGTGAGTGAGCTAAAGTTTCGGAGCGATGAGCAGGACGGAACTTTTTGTGGGACAGCCATGGGGAAGGTGGTGGGCCGGGCTTGTCAGGCAGATGCGCCCGGAGGTGCCCGGGCCACACCATATTCGCTCCATATTTAGGCTGAATATGAGGGGTGCCGGTTAGCCCGGACGCTTGAGGCCCGTTTGAGGCGTCTGTCTTGATCAAAAAATCGTGACTGGTTCGTCCGGTCGTTTGAGGCCGGTTTGGGGCGCCCGACTATAGATGCTCTTACTCAAATTTGACAAAGATGTTGCTTCAGAGACTATCAATGAATCAATGTACACCGGACCGGAGATCCCCAAAAGAATCAATTAAGGTCTCCAAAAATGCTATCCATTAATCTAATATTCATTGATACATTATGTTTGCGAAAAAACCTTGATTTTATGAACCAAGTTTCCATTCTCTCCTCAGTATCACATTTTCACACTATCATGTATATTGCACAAGATGTCCGATGAAATTACTTTGTATAATAAACAGTTGGATCCGTGGGTAAAGGACCATATATATGACTGTTTGTTTGTTGTCCAAAATTTGAATGATATAAGTATGAAGGTGATTCGACACTGTCTTCGGAGAAGAGGGTGTACAAGGGGAGGTCCGATCTTCACGGCGTAAGATCGACAAATGGATGGGGATAACTAGCTGCAAGCAGCCGAAAAATGGAAAATACTCCCTCCATTCCTAAATATTTGTCTTTCTAGAGATTTCAACAAGTGACTACATACGGAGCAAAATGAGTGAATCTACACTCTAAAATATGTCTATATATATCTGTATGTGGTAGTCCATTTGAAATCTCTAAAAAGACAAATATTTAGGAACGAAGAAAGTAAGAGATTATGACCCGACGAGGAGGATGCTCACCGAAGCTTGCTATTTGAACATTCACCGATCCACAACCCACAATACTACCCCACACAACCACACTCAAGTCGTGGAGCACGGGATAGGTGCAATCCGCAAGGGAAACCACGAACTCTAACCCACACAACATGATCTAGTCGTGGAGCACGAATTAGGAGCAATTTCTCAAGGAATCACGAGAATAGGGATAACAAGAGCTCTCCAATCTCAGGAGGAGTCTATGTCTTTGGTCTTTAATAGAAATGGCAAAAGTCCCCAACGAAGGGAAGAGCTAGCCTACGATGGAATTACTCACGCACGGCGGTGAGCATCATGAAATTGGTGATGGAGGATGGTTGATGATGACGACGGCGACAAATCCCCCTCTCCGGAGCCCCAAACGGACTCCAGATCAGCCCTCCCAAGAGTTTTAGGGCTTGGCGGCGGCTCCGTATTGTAAACGCGATGAATCCTTCTCTCCGATTTTTTTCTCCCCGAACACGAATATATGGAGTTGGAGTTGACGTCGGTGGAGCATCAGGGGGCCCACGAGGTAGGGGGGCGCGCCCCCACCCTCGTGGACAGGTGGAGGCCCCCCTGACGTGGATTCTTCTTCCAGTATTTTTAATATTTTCCAAAAATACGTTCCATGGAGTTTCAGGTCATTCCGAGAACTTTTGTTTCTGCGCATAAATAACACCATGGAAAGTCTGCTGAAAACAGCGTCAGTCTGGGTTAGTTTCATTCAAATCATGCAAGTTAGAGTCGAAAACAAGGGCAAAAGTGTTTGGAAAAGTAGATAAGACGGAGACGTATCAACTCCCCCAAGCTTAAACCTTTGCTTGTCCTCAAGCAATTCAGTTGATAAACTGAAAGTGATAAAGAAAAACTTTTACAAACTCTGTTTGTTCTTCTTGTTGTAAATATGTAAAGCCAACATTCAAGTTTTCGACAAAGATTATAACTAACCATATTCACAATAACATTTAGGTCTCATGTTTACTCATATCAATGGCATAATCAACTAGCGAGCAATAATAATAAATCTCGGATGACAACACTTTCTCAAAACAATCATAATATGGTATAACAGGATTTTATCTCGCTAGCCCTTTCTGAGACCGCAAAACATAAATGCAGAGCACCTTTAAAGATCAAGGACTGACTAGACATTGTAATTCATGGTAAAAGAGATCCACCATAGTCATACCCAATATAAATTAATAGTAATGGATGCAAATGACAACGGTGCTCTCCAAATTTGGTGCTTTTTAATAAGAGGGTGATGACTCAACATAAAAGTAAATAGATAGGCCCTTCACAGAGGGAAGCAGGGATTTGTAGAGGTGCCAGAGCTCGATTTTAAAGTAGAGATAAATAATATTTCGAGCGACATACTTTCATTGTCAACATAACAACCAAGAGATGGCGATATCTTCCATGCTACACACATTATAGGCGGTTCCCAAACAGAATGGTAAATTTTATACTCCCCCTCCACCAACAAGCATCAATCCATGGCTTGCTCAAAACAACGAGTGCCTCCAACTAACAACAGTCCTGTGGGGAGTTTTGTTTGCAATTATTTTGATTTGATTTGCATAAATCATGCGACTGGGCATCCCGGTGACCAGCCATTTTCTCGTGAGTGAGGAGCGGAGTCCACTCCTCTTGAGAATAACCCGCCTAGCATGGAAGATACGGACAACCCTTGATACATGAGCTATTCGAGTATACAAAACAGAATATACAAAACAGAATTTCATTTGAAGGTTTAGAGTTTGGCACATACAAATTTACTTGGAACGGCAGGTAGATACCGCATATAGGAAGGTATAGTGGACTCATATGGAATAACTTTGGGGTTTAAGGGATTGGATGCACAAGCAATATTCCCGCTTAGTACAAGTGAAGGCTAGCAAAAGACTGGGAACCGACCAACTAGAGAGCGACAACAGTCATGAACATGCATTAAAATTAATAAACATTGAGTGCAAGCATGAGTAGGATATAATCCACCATGAACATAAATATCGTGAAGGCTATGTTGATTTGTTTCAACTACATGCGTGAACATGTGCCAAGTCGAGTCACTTAAATCATTCAAAGGAGGATACCTCCCCACAATACCACATCACAACCATTTTAATAGCATGTTGGCACGCAAGGTAAACCATTATAACTCATAGCTAATCAAGCATGGCACGAGCAACTATGATCTCTAAGTGTCATTGCAAACATGTTTGTTCATAATAGGCTGAATCAGGAACGATGAACTAATCATATTTACAAAAACAAGAGAGGTCGAGTTCATACTAGCTTTTCTCATCTCTATCAGTCCATCATATATCGTCATAATTGCCTTTCACTTGCACGACCGAACGATGTGAATAATAATAGTGCATGTGCGTTGGACTAAGCTGGAATCTGCGAGCATTCAATAAACAGGAGAAGACAAGGCAATATGGGCTCTTGGTTAAATCAACAATAATGCATATAAGAGCCATTTCAACAGTTTAATCATGGTCTTCTCCTATCGACCCCCAAAGGAAAGAAAAGAAATAAAACTATTTACACGGGAAAGCTCCCAACAAGCAAAAGAAGAACGGGAAATCTTTTTGGGGTTTCTTTTTAATTATTACTACTACAGCAAGAAAGTAATCTAGCTAAAAGCTATTACTATTTTTTGAAGATTTAACAAACACACAAGAAGAAAGCAAGAAAAAGAAAATAAACTAGCATGGATATTACAGTGAAAAAGTATGAGCAACGACATCTAGCAATGAGTGTGTGAACATAAATGTAATGTCGGTGAGAAATATGTACTCCCCCAAGCTTAGGCTTTTGGCCTGAGTTGGTTTATTGCCATGGGTGGCCTAGCGGATATCCATAGTTGTAGCTGGGGTCATACTGAGATGAAGAAGACTCTGATTGCCACTGGTTGGCAATCATCACCGGATCCACTGGTAGTTAGACTGTCGTGGAGGATCAAATTGTGGTTCCGGCTCTGGCTCTGTAGCTGTTGCAGGGTTCCGGTAGGCGTATATGGCCGCCAACGGAACTAGATACATGTCTGCAGATAAATCAAACAAGGAAGGAGCAGGCAAGGTAATAGTCTCAGGGTGATGCTTATCAAAGAACAATTTGTATTTAAGCGCCCCTTCCCTATTCTTGACAATAAAATCATGCGCTACCATACTCTTATAATCTAAATAAGCAGTGGGCAGTAATTTTTCTTCTTTTTCATAATGCCTAATAGGTATGTTATAATGTGCAGCAAGGCGTGAAGTGTAAATACCTCCAAAGATGGGCCCCTTTGTACGGTTCAGACTTAACCGTTTAGCAATAATACCGCCCATACTAATAGAGTTGTCACAGAATAAACCATGGAACAAAATGATAATATCAGGAACACTAAGGTTTCCACAGTTTCCGCGACCAATTAGGCAACGACTAGCAAATATAGCAAAGTAGCAAAACAAGGAAATGTATGCTAGTGATTCTTGCATCGGAAACCTTCCTAGTTTTCCCCCACAGTAATAGTATCAATGAACCCGTCCACATCTTTATGATGTGGTTCCTCTAAGCTACCCTCGAAAGGTATTTTGCAAACCCTGCAAAATTCATATAGTGACATCTTCTTAACCACGTCATATAAATGAAACTCTACTGAAGGAAGTGATTCTTTAGGATAACAGTAGAAGTTTTGCACAAAAGTATTGGTGAGTAAGAGATACTATTCGCGTTGGTCGCGGAGGAAGTTGGTGAGGCCTGCATTCTCAGCCAATTCATAAAAATCATCATAAATCCCGTCTGCTCTCAAGAAATCATCAGAAGGCCATTCACACGACCGAATCTCCGCGGTACGAGGCAAATTATATTTGGGCCTCTCTGCTTCCTCACTTTGCTTTTCCTTCAAGCTTCGGCTGGATGAGCCCCTAAAAAATCTCTTCATTATTTTCTGAAAAATTCTGAAATATTTAGTAACTTCAAATAAAAGTGAGCCAAGCTAAACAAAATTGATAGCAACTACTCGTACAAATGCCTAGAGTCTATATCATGCATTAGAACTACTTAGAACCATATAAATTTGACATGCAAGCTCAATAACATGGTCACCTAGGCAGCACAAATTTGCAATGAATAAAGCACTAGAACAAAAACTAATTGGACCAATGGAGGAGTCACATACCAAGGAACAATCCCCCCAAGAAGTTTTGTGAGAGGTGCTTTGAGCAAGGAGAACGAAAATCGCAGGAAAATGAGCTAGAACTCGTGCTTGAGCTGGATGGTGAATTTTTTGGGAGGAACAAGAAGTGTGTGGGTGCAGGAATAAGTGGAGGGGAGCCACCATGGGCCCACGAGGCAGTGGGGCGCCCTATAGGGGTGTGCGCGCCCTGGACCCTCGTGGCCAGGTGCTTGCTCCCCCTGTTGTGTTCTCAGTGCCAGATATTCTCAAATATTCCAGAAAAAATCATATTCCATTTTCAGGGCATTTGGAGAACTTATATTTTCGGGGTATTCTTATATTGCACGGATAAATCGTAAAATGCAGGACATGAAAAAGCTATTTTCACTTTATTTCAACTAAATAATGTAAAGTAAAAGAATGGTACGAGAAGGTTGTGCTTTCTAACTTCATCCATCTCATGCTCATCAAAAGGAATCCACTAACAAGGTTGATCAAGTCTTGTTAACAAACTCATTCGAATAATATGGAACCGAGAAATTTTGAATAACACTATATTTACTAACGGGGATATGCACATCCCCAATAATAAGAATATCATATTTCTTCTTAACAGTAGGAACAGGAAATTCAAAACCTCCAAAAATAATCGATGGAATTTTTCCAATAGAATTGATACTATGAACTTGAGGTTGTTTCCTCGGAAAGTGTACCGTATGCTCATTACCATTAACATGAAAAGTGACACTGCCTTTGTTGCAATCAATAACAGCCCCTGCAGTATTCAAAAAGGGTCTTCCAAGAATAATAGACATACTATCGCCCCTCGAATATCAAGAATAACAACGTCCGTTAAAATAGTAACGTTCGCAACAACAACAGGCACGTCCTCACGAATACCGACATGTATAGCAGTTGATTTATCAGCCATTTGCAAAGATATTTCAGTAGGTGTCAACTTATTCAAATCAAATCTACGATATAAAGAGAGAAGCATAACACTAACACCGGCTCCAAGATCACATAAGGAAGTTTTAACATAATTTATTTTAATGGAGCATGGTATAGTGGGTACTCCTGGATCTCCAAGTTTCTTAGGTATTCCACCCTTAAAAGTGTAATTAACAAGCATGGTGGAAATTTCAGCTTTCGGTATCTTTCTTTTGTTAGTAACGATATCTTTCATATACTTAGCATAAGGATTCATTTTGAGCATATCAGTTAATCGTGACACGCAAAAAGATAGGTCTAATCATTTCAAAGAAAGCGCTCAAAATCCTCATCATCCTTTTTCTTGGATGGTTTGGGAGGAAAAGGCATGGGTTTCTTAACCCATGGTTCTCTTTCTTTACCGTGTTTCCTAGCAACAAAGTATCTCTTATCATAATGTTGATTCTTTGATTGTGGGTTATCAAGATCAACGGTAGGTTCAACTTCTACATCATTATCATTACTAGGTTGAGCATCATCATGAACATCATCATTAACATTTTCATTAGGTTCATGTTCATTACCAGATTGTGTTTCAAAGATCGTAAATAGAAATATCATTTGGATTCTCAGGTGGTTCAGCAATAGGTTCAATAGGCGCATGCAAAGTCCTATCATTTTTCTTTTTCTTCTTTTCAAAAGGACTAGGTGCATCAATATTATTTCTCTGGGAATCTTGTTCAATTCTCTTAGAGTGGCCTTCAGGATACAAAGGTTCCTGAGTCATTTTACCGGTTCTAGTAGCCACTCTAACAAAGATAGTCATTATTCTTACTATTCATTTCATTGAGCAAATCATTTTGAGCTTTAAGTACCTGTTCTACTTGAGTGGTAACCATAGAAGCATGTTTGCTAATGAGTTTAAGTTCACCCTTAACATTAGCCATGTAATTGCTCAAGTGTTCAATCATATCGGAATTATATTTCAATTGTCTACCAAAATAAGCATTGAAGTTTTCTTGTTTGACAATAAAATTATCAAACTCTTCTAAGCATTGTCTAGCAGACTTATAGTGAGGAATATCACCTTCATCAAATCTATAGAGAGAATTTAGCTTTACTACCTGTGTCGGGTTATCAACACCATGAGTTTCTTTAATAGGTGATGGTTTAAGATCATATATTTATTCAACAGGCGGTAAATTAAGACCATGTATTTCTTCAATAGGAGGTAAATTCTTAACATCTTCAGCTTTAATACCTTTTTCTTTCATAGATTTCTTTGCCTCTTGCATATCTTTAGGACTGAGAAATAGAACACCTCTTTTCTTTGGAGTTGGTTTAGGAATAGGCTCAGGAATTGGCTCAGGAAGTGTCCAATTATTTTCATTAGTCAACATATTATTCAATAGAATTTCAGCTTCATCAGGTGTTCTTTACACGAAAATGTAACCAAAGACAACTATCCAGGTAATCTCTGGAAGCATCGGTTAGTCCATTATAAAAGATATAAAGTATTTCATTTTTCTTAACAGGATGATCAGGCAAAGCATTAAGTAATTGGAGAAGCCTCCCCCAAGATTGTGGGAGACTCTCTTCTTCAATTTGCACAAAATTATATATTTCCCTTAAGGCAGCTTGTTTCTTACGAGCAGGGAAATATTTAGCAAAGAAGTAATAAATCATATCCTGGGGACTACGCACACAACGAGGATCAAGAGAATTAAACCATATCTTAGCATCACCCTTTAATGAGAACGGAAATATTTTATGGATATAAAAGTAGCGAGTTCTCTCATCATTAGTGAATAGGGTGGCTATATCATTTAATTTAGTAAGATGTGCCACAACAGTTTCATATTCATATCCATAAAAAGGATCAGATTCAACCAAAGTAATTATATCAGGATCAACAGAGAATTCATAATCCTTATCAAGAAGACGGAATAGGTGAAGTAGCAAAAGCAGGGTCAGGTTTCATTCTAGCATTAAGATATTTTTGCTTCCATTTAGCTAATAACTTCTTAAGATCATATCTATCATTGCAAGCTAAAATAGCTCTAGCAGATTCTTCATCCAGAACATAACCCTCAGGAACAACAGGCAATTCATATTTATTAGGGGGAGAGTCTTCATCATCACTTTCATCAATATTATCAGTTTCAATACTTTCATTCTCTCTAGCCCTAGCAAGTTGTTCATCAAGAAATTCACCAAGTGGCACACTAGTATCAAGCATAGAAGTAGTTTCATCATAAGTATCATGAATAGCGTATGGCATCATCAATAACGAGCGACATATCGAATGAATAGCGTAAGCAAGTTTAGGTGTCGCAAGCTTACTCAAAAGCAGAAGGTGAATCAAGTGCGAGCTAGATGGCAGTTCCTTACCTCCCTCATAGTTGAGGAATAAATTTTTGTTTTCTCGTCTTTCAAGTTCTTCATAGTGACCAGCAGATATAAATCCCAAGTGACTCAAAGAATAGAGCTATGCTCCCAAGAACGACGCCTTTAAAATAGTCTTGATAACCCACAAGTATAGGGGATCGCAATAGTTTCCGAGGGTAGAGTATTCAACCCAAATTTATTGATTCGACACAAGGGGAGCCAAAGAATATTCTCAAGTATTAGCAGTTGAGTTGTCAATTCAACCACACCTGGATAACTTAGTATCTGCAGCAAAGTATTTAGTAGCAAAGTAATATGGAAGTAACGGTAATGATAGCAAAAGTAATATTTTTGGGTTTTGTAGTGATTGTAATACAGTAATAGTAGCGACGGAAAAGTAAATAAGCGAAGAACAGTATGTGAAAAGCTCGTAGGCATTGGATCGGTGATGGAGAATTATGCCGGATGCGGTTCATCATGTAACAGTCATAACATAGGGTGACATAGCTCCAATTCATCAATGTAATGTAGGCATGTATTCCGAATATAGTCATACATGCTTATGGAAAAGAACTTGCATGACATCTTTTGTCCTACCCTCCCGTGGCAGCGGGGTCCTAATGGAAACTAAGGGATATTAAGGCCTCCTTTTAATAGAGTAATGGACCAAAGCATTAACACATAGTGAATACATGACCTCCTCAAACTATGGTCATCACCGGGAGTGGTCCCGATTATTGTCACTTGTGGTTGCGGATCATAACACATAGTAGGTGACTATAGACTTGCAAGATAGGATCAAGAACTCACATATATTAATGAAAACATAATAGGTTCGGATCTGAAATCATGGCACTCGGGCCCTAGTGACAAGCATTAAGCATAGCAAAGTCATAGCAACATCAATCTCGTAACATAGTAGATACTAGGGATCAAACCCTAAAAAAACTAACTCGATTACATGATAAATCTCATCCAACCCATCACCGCCCAGCAAGCCTACGATGGAATTACTCACGCACGGTGGTGAGCATCATGAAATTGGTGATGGAGGATGGTTGATGATGACGACGGCGACGGATCCCCCTCTCCGGAGCCCCGAACGGACTCCAGATCAGCCCTCCCGATAGGTAATAGGGCTTGGCGACGGCTCCGTATCGTAAAACACGATGAATCCTTCTCTCCGATTTTTTTCTCCCTGAACACGAATATATGGAGTTGGAGTTGACGTCAGTGGAGCATCAGGGGGCCCACGAGGCAGGGGGCACGCCCAGGGGGGCAGGCGCGCCCCCCACCCTCGTGGACAGGTGGAGGCCCCCCTGACGTGGATTCTTCTTCCAGTATTTTTAATATTTTCCAAAAATAAGTCCCTTTGAGTTTCATGTCATTCCGAGAACTTTTGTTTCTGCACATAAATAACACCATGGAAAATTTCTTTGAAAACAGCGCCAACAGGTTAGTTCCATTCAAATCATGCAAGTTAGAGTCCAAAACAAGGGCAAAAGTGTTTGGAAAAGTAGATACGACGGAGACGTATCAAGGCTTAATGAGGTAGCTTCTGGAAAACTCTCGTTGGAGGTGGTTGGCAGTTCCCGACCGAATATTGTTCACTGGAGTCAATGTTTCCTTCAGCAGCAAACTCGGGTTCTGGGAACCTTCCGCAAGTTAGGATATCCAAACTCATGCAAAACATTGTTTCGTCAGAATCAGAACAATGTTTCTCTAGCAGACAACTCATTTCTTCATGAATTCCTAACTTTGTTTCTTCGCCATAAAATATTGTTTTGCGCGGAATGAAATGTGTTTGGCCTTCTTCGATATCGCACCCGAGTTCAACCAACAACAAAGGAGGTGAAGGTACAACCATGTTTTCAAGGTCAAATGATATACTTAAGTTAGCGTTCACCTAATCATGTATTTGCATTGCGCGACTTCTTGTGATTGGACCGTTGATGATTGGTGGTGTGGTGCCCATGGTTGGGATGTCCTCATCATCCTCCCCTATTGAGAAGGAGTCGTCTTCGAATCTAAATGCCCAAAGTATGGGGAAAGATCAGAGACATTGAAGGTTGTGCTAACACCATATTCTTCTGGAAGATCGATCTTATAAGCATTGTCGTTGATCCTATCGAGCACCGCAAATGGTCCATCACCGCGTGGCTGCAACTTGCACTTGCGCTGCTCAAGGAAACGGTCCTTTCGAAGGTGTACCCATACCAAATCGCCTTTCTCAAACACCAACTTCTTCCTGGTCTTGTTTACCCACTTCGTATATTGTTCAGTCATTTTCTCAGTGTTCTCCTTTGCCTGGGCATGAAGTTTCTTGACGAAATTAGCATGCTTACTTGCATCAAGGCTGGTTCATTCCTGCAGTGGCAAAGGCAAAAGATTGATGGGAGCAATAGGTTTGAATCCATAAACAAGTTCAAATGGGCAAAACTTAGTGGTCGGATGTACCGCCCTGTTATACGCGAACTCCACATGAGGTAGGCACTCTTCCCACATCTTCAAATTCTTCTTGAGGACTGCTCGTAGCATCATGGACAATGTTCGGTTGACAACTTCAGTCTGTCCATCAGTTTGTCGGTGGCATGTTGTGGAAAATAGGAGCATGGTGCCAAGTTTTCCCCACAAGGTCTTCCAAAAGTAGCTCATAAATTTGGTGTCATAGTCTGACACAATCGTGCGTGGTACTCCATGTAGCCGCACAACTTCTCTAAAAAACAGATCATCAATGTGTGAAGCATCATCGCTCTTATGATATGGGATAAAATGTGCCATTTTGCTAAAACGATCAACTACCACAAACATCGAGTCACTCCCCCTCTTAGTCCATGGTAAACCAAGAACAAAATCCATAGAAATATCTTCCCACGGAGTATTCGGAATAGATAGAGGAGTATATAAACCATGAAGATTCAAGCGAGACTTATCTTTGTGACAAATCTCGCATCTCATCATGTAGCACTCCACGTCACGTCTCATTCGCGACCAAAAGAAGTGATCAACAAGCACACTTTCAGTTTTCTTGGCTCCAAAATGTCCCATGAGACCACCAGCGTGAGCCTCCTGCAAGAGTAACCAATGAATAGAACAATCTGCGATGCACAATTTGTTAGCTCGAAATAGAAATCCATCATGCAAATGAAACTTCTGAAGGAAATATGCCCTAGAGGCAATAATAAAGTTATTATTTATTTCCTTATTTCATGATAAATGTTTATTGTTCATGCTAGAATTGTATTAACCGGAAACATAATACATGTGTGAATACATAGACAAACAGAGTGTCACTAGTATGCCTCTACTAGACTAGCTTGTTAATCAAAGATGGTTATGTTTCCTAACCATAGACAAAGGAGTTGTCATTTGATTAACAAGGTCACATCATTGGTTGAATGATCTGATTGACATGACCCATTCCATTAACTATGAGAATATGCAACTCCCGTTTACCGGAGGAACACTTTGGGTACTACCAAACGTCACAACGTAACTGGGTGATTATAAAGGAGTACTACAGGTGTCTCCAAAGGCGGATGTTGGGTTGGCGTATTTCGAGATTAGGATTTGTCACTCCGATTGTCGGAGAGGTATCTCTGGGCCCTCTCGGTAATACACATCACTAAGCCTTGCAAGCATTACAACTAATGAGTTAGCTGTGAGATGATGTATTACGGAACGAGTAAAGAGACTTGCCAAGAACGAGATTGAACTAGGTATTGGATACCGACGATCGAATCTCGGGCAAGTAACATACCGATGACAAAGGGAACAACGTATGTTGTTATGCGGTCCGACCGATAAAGATCTTCGTAGAATATGTAGGAGCCAATATGGGCATCCAGGTCCCGCTTATTGGTTATTGACCGGAGACGTGTCTCGGTCATGTCTACATTGTTCTCGAACCGTAGGGTCCGCACGCTTAAGGTTTCGATGGCGGTTATATTATGAGTTTTGTGTATTTTGATGTACCGAAGGAGTTCTTGTCCCGGATGTGATCACGGACATGACGAGGAGTCTCGAAATGATCGAGACATAAAGATTGATATATTGGACGGCTATATTCGGACACGTAAAGGTTCCTAAGTTTCCGGAGAAAACCGGAGTGCCGGAGGGGTTACCGGAACCCCCCGGGGAAGTAATGGGCCTTATTGGGCCAAAAGGGGAGAGAGAGGGCTGCACCAGGAGGTGGCGCGCCCCCCATGGGGGGTCCGAATTGGACAAGGAGGGGGCGCGGCCCCTTCCTCTCCTCTCCCTCTCTTTCCTTCCCCTTCCTCCTTCCTAGTTGGACTAGGAAAGGGAGTCCTACTCCCACTAGGAGGAGGACTCCCCCTCCTCCTGGCGCCTCCTAGGGCCGGCCGGCCCTCCCCTTGCTCCTTTATATACGGGGCAGGGGGCACCCTAGAACACACAAGTTGATCCTTGAGATCGTTCCTTAGCCGTGTGCGGTGCCCCTCCACCATATTTCACCTCGGTCATATCGTGGCGGTGCTTAGGCGAAGCCTGCGTCAAGAGAACATCAAGATCATCACCACGCCGTCAGGCCGACGGAACTCTCTCTCCTCGGAGCTTTGCTGGATCGGAACTCGAGGAGCGCCACCGAGCTGTACGTGTGCCAAGAACTCGGAGGCGCCGAGTAACGGCTACCGATCGGTTGGATCGCGAGGAGAACGCATCGACTACTTCCTCTACGCCAGATCGCTCGCTTCGGTCTCACGAGGGTACGTAGACAACACTCTCCCTCTCGTTGCTATGCATCACCATGATCTTGCGTGTGCGTAGGGAAATTTTTGAAATTACTACGTTCCCCAACAAAGGGCATCTGAGCCTAGGTTTTTATGGTTTGATGTTTTGCACGAGTAGAACACAAGTGAGTTGTGGGCGATACAAGTCATACGGCCTACCAAAGATGTCATACTTTGGTTCAGCGGTATTGTGAGATGAAGCGGCCCGGACCGACATTACGCCAGACGCTTACGCGAGACTGGTTTCACTGCTACGAGCACTCGTGCTTAAAGGTGGCTGGCGGGTGTCTGTCTCTCTCACTTTAGTTGAACTGAAAAGTGTGGCTACGCCCGGTCCTTGAGAAGGTTAAACGGAGTCTAATTGACGAAGTATCGTTGTGGTCTTGATGCGTAGGTGAGATTGGTTCTTACTTAAGCCCATAGCAGCCACGTAAAATTTGCAACAACAAAGTAGAGGACGTCTAACTTGTTTTTGCAGGGCATGTTGTGATGTGATATGGTCAAGACGTGATGCTATATTTTATTGTATGAGATGATCATGTTTTGTAACCTGAAGTTATCGGCAATCGGCTGGAGCCATATGGTTGTCGCTTATTGTATGAAATGCAAACGCATACAGAATTGCTTTTACTTTATCACTAAGCGGTAGCGATAGTCGTAGAAGCAATAGATGGCGTAACGACAACGATGCTACGATGGAGATCAAGGTGTCGCTACCGGTGACGATGGTGATCACGACGGTGCTTGGAGATGGAGATCACAAGCACAAGATGATGATGGCCATATCATATCACTTATATTGATTGCATGTGATGTTTATCCTTTATGCATCTTATTTTGCTTTGATTGACGGTAGCATTTTAAGATGATCTCTCACTAAAATTATCAAGTAGTGTTCTCCACAGTATGCACCGCTGTTGCCAAAGTTCGTCGTGCCGAGACACCACGTGATGATCGGGTGTGATAAGCTCTCGTCCATCTACAACGGGTGCAAGCCAGTTTTGCACACGCAGAATACTCAGGTTATACTTGACGAGCCTAGCATATGCGAGATATGGCCTCGGAACACGGAGACCGAAAAGGTCGAAAGCGTGAATCATATATTAGATATTATAAACATAAGTTGTTCTACATTGAAAACTACTCCATCTCACGTGATGATCGGTTATGGTTTAGTTGATTTGGATCACGTGATAACTTAGATGACTAGAGAGATGTCTGTCTAAGTGGGAGTTCTTAAGTAATATGATTAATTGAACTTAAATTTATCATGAACTTAGTACCTGATAGTATCTTGCTTGTATATGTTTGTTTATAGATAGATGGCTCGTGCTGTTGTTCCGTTGAGTTTTAATGCGTTCCTTGAGAAAGCAAAGTTGAAAGATAATGGTAGCAATTACACGGACTGGGTCCGTAACCTGAGGATTATCCTCATTGCTGCACAGAAGAGTTACGTCCTGGATGCACCGCTAGGTGCCAGACCCTTCTTGATACAACTGACGACGTTAAGAACGTCTGGAAGAGCAAAGCTGATGACTACTCTATAGTTCAGTGTGCCATGCTTTACGGCTTAGAACCGGGTCTTCAACGACGTTTTTAACGTCATGGAGCATATGAGATGTTCCACGAGTTGAAGTTGATATTTCAACAGAATGCCCGGATTGAGAGATATGAAGTCTCCAATAAGTTCTATAGCTGCAAGATGGAAGAGAATGGAGTGCATCGGTGAGCACATACTCGTAATGTCCGGGTATTACAATCACTTGACTCAACCGGGAGTTGATCTCCGGATGATTGTGTCATTGATGTAATTCTTCAATCACCGCCACCAAGCTACAAAGGCTTCGTGATGAACTATAATATGCAAGGGTTAGTAAAGACTATGCTCGAGCTCTTCGCAATGCTAAAGGCTGCGGAGGTAGAAATCAAGAAGGAGCATCAAGTGTTGATGGTCAATAAGACCACTAGTTTCAAGAAGAAAGGCAAAGGGAAGAAGAAGGGGAACTTCAAGAAGAACAGCAAACAAGTTGCTGCTCAGAGAAGAAACCCAAGTCTGGACCTAAACCTGAAACTGAGTGCTTCTACCGCAAGCGTACCGTCACTTTGGAAGCGGAACTGCCCCAAGTATTTGGCGGATAAGAAGGATGGCAAGGTGAACAAAGGTATATGTGATATACATGTTATTGATGTGTACCTTACTAGAGCTCGCAGAGCACTGGTATTTGATACTGGTTCTGTTGCTAATATTTGCAACTCGAAGCAGGGACTACGGATTAAGCGAACAATGGCCAAGGACGAGGTGACGATGTGCATGGGAAATGGTTCCAAAGTCGATGTGATCGCGGTCGGCACGCTACCTCTACATCTACCTTCGGGATTAGTTTTAGACCTAAATAATTGTTATTTGGTGCCAGCGTTGAGCATGAACATTATATCTGGATCTTGTTTGATGCGAGACGGTTATTCATTTAAATCAGAGAATAATGGTTGTTCTACTTATATGAATAATATCTTTTATGGTCATGCACCCTTAAAGAGTGGTCTATTTTTAATGAATCTCGATAGTAGTGATACACATATTCATAATGTTGAAACCAAAAAATGCAGAGTTGATAATGATAGTGCAACTTATTTGTGGCAATCGCCGTTTAGGTCATATCGGTATAAAGCGCATGAAGAAACTCCATCTTGATGGACTTTTGGAGTCACTTGATTATGAATCACTTGGCACTTGCGAACCGTGCCTCATGGGCAAGATGACTAAAACCCCGTTCTCGGTACTATGGAGAGAGCAGCAGATTTGTTGGAAATCATACATACATATGTATGTGGTCCAATGAATGTTGAGGCTCGTGGCGGATATCGTTATTTTCTCACCTTCACAGATGATTTAAGCGGATATGGGTATATCTACTTAATGAAACATAAGTCTGAAACATTTGAAAAGTTCAAAGAATTTCAGAGTGAAGTTGAAAATCATCGTAATAAGAAAATAAAGTTTCTACGATCTGATCGTGGAGGCGAATATTTGAGTTACGAGTTTGGTCTACATTTGAAACAATGCGGAATAGTTTCGCAACTCACGCCACCGAACACCACACAAGAATGGTGTGTCCGAACGTCGTAATCGCACTTTACTAGATATGGTGCGATCTATGATGTCTCTTACAGATTTCCGCTATCGTTTTGGGGTTATGCTCTTGAGACGGCCGCATTCACGCTGAATAGAACACCGTCAAAATCCGTTGAGACGACACCTTATGAACTATGGTTTAGCAAGAAACCAAAGTTGTCGCTCTTAAAGTTTGGGGCTGCGATGCTTATGTGAAAATGCTGCAACCTGATAAGCTCGAACCATAATCGGAGAAATGTGTCTTCATAGGATACCCAAAGGAGACAGTTGGGTACACCTTCTATCACAGATTCGAAGGCAAGACATTCGTTGCTAAGAATGGATCCTTTCTAGAGAAGGAGTTTCTCTCGAAAGAAGTGAGTGGGAGGAAAGTAGAACTTGATGAGGTAATCGTACCTTCTCCCTTATTTGAAAGTAGTTTATCACGAAACCGGTTTCTGCGACATCTACACCAAATAGTGAGGAAGTTGATGATGTTGATCATTAAACTTCAGATCAAGTTACTACAGAACCTCGTAGATCAACCAGAGTAAGATCCACACCAGAGTGGTACGGTAATCCTATTCTGGAAGTCATGCTACTAGATCATGATGAACCTACGAACTATGAAGAAGCGATGGCGAGCCCAGATTCCGCAAAATGGCATGAGGCCATGAAATCTGAGATGGGATCCATGTATGAAAACAAAGTGTGGACTTTGGTTGACTTGCCCGAGGGTCGGCAAGCAATAGAAAACAAGTGGATCTTCAAGAAGAAGACCGACGACGGTAATATTATCGTCTACAAAGCTCGACTTGTCGCAAAGGGTTTTCGACAAGTTCAAGGGATTGACTACGATGAGACCTTCTCACCAGAAGCGATGCTTAAGTCTGTCCGAATCATGTTAGCAATTGCCGCATTTTATGATTATGAAATTTGGCAAATGGATGTAAAGACTGCATTCTGAATGGATTTACGGAAGAAGAGTTGTATATGATGCAACCGTAAGGTTTTATCGATCCAAAGGGAGCTAACAAAGTGTGCAAGCTCCAAATGATCCATTTATGGACTGGTGCAAGCATCTCGAGTTGGAATAAACGCTTTGATAGTGTGATCAAAGCATTTGGGTTTATATGCACTTTTGGAGAAGCCTGTATTTACAAGAAAGTGAGTGGAGCTCATAGCATTTCGATATTATATGTAGATGACATATTACTAATCGGAAATGATATAGAATTTCTGGATAGCATAAAGGGATACTTGAATAAGAGTTTTCGATGAAGGACCTCGGTGAAGCTGCTTACATATTGGGCATCAAAATCTATAGAGATAGATCAAGGCGCTTAATTGGACTTTCACAAAGCACATACCTTGACAAAATTTTGAAGAAGTTCAAAATGGATCAAGCAAAGAAAGGGTTCTTGCACATGTTACAAGGTGTGAAGTTGAGTAAGACTCAATGCCCGACCACCGCAGAAGATAGAGAGAAAATGAAAGATGTTCCCTATGCCTCAGCCATAGGCTCTATCATGTATGCAATGCCGTGTACCAGACTGATGTGTGCCTTGCTATAAGCTTAGCAGGAGGTACCAAAGTAATCCAGAGTGGATCATCGACAGCGGTCAAGAACATCCTGAAATACACGAAAAGGACTAAGGATATGTTTCTCAGATATGGAGGTGACAAAGAGCTCATCGTAAACGGTTACGTTGATGCAAGCTTTGACACTGCTCCAGACGATTCTAAATCGCAAACCGGATACGTATTTACACTAAACGGAGGAGCTGTCGGTTGGTGCAGTTCTAAACAAAGCGTCAGAAGCGGGATCTACATGTGAAGCGGAATACATAGCAGCTTCTAAGCAGCTAATGAAGGAGTCCGGATGAAGGAGTTCATATCCGATCTAGGTGTCATACCTAGTGCATCGGGTCCAATGAAAATCTTTTGTGACAATCTTTGGAGCAATTGCTTTAGCAAAGGAATCCAGATTTCACAAGAGAACCAAACACATCAAGAGACGCTTCAATTCCATCCGGATTTAGTCCGTGGGAGACATAGAGATTTGCAAGATACATACGGATCTGAATGTAGCAGACCCGTTGACTAAGCCTCTTCCACGAGCAAAACATGATCAGCACCAAGACTCCATGGGTGTTAGAATCATTACTATGTAATCTAGATTATTGACTCTAGTGCAAGTGGGAGATCAAGGAAATATGCCCTAGAGGCAATAATAAAGTTATTATTTATTTCCTTATTTCATGATAAATGTTTATTGTTCATGCTAGAATTGTATTAACCGGAAACATAATACATGTGTGAATACATAGACAAACAGAGTGTCACTAGTATGCCTCTACTAGACTAGCTTGTTAATCAAAGATGGTTATGTTTCCTAACCATAGACAAAGGAGTTGTCATTTGATTAACAAGGTCACATCATTGGTTGAATGATCTGATTGACATGACCCATTCCATTAGCTTAGCACCCGATCGTTTAGTATGTTGCTATTGCTTTTATCCATGACTTATGCATGTTCCTATAACTATGAGAATATGCAACTCCTGCTTACCGGAGGAACACTTTGGGTACTACCAAACGTCACAACGTAATCGGGTGATTATAAAGGAGTACTACAGTGTCTCCAAAGGCGTATGTTGGGTTGGAGTATTTCGATATTAGGATTTGTCACTCCGATTGTCGGAGAGGTATCTCTGGGCCCTCTCGGTAATACACATCACTAAGCCTTGAAAGCATTACAACTAATGAGTTAGCTGTGAGATGATGTATTACGGAACAAGTAAAGAGACTTGCCAAGATGTGAGATTGAACTAGGTATTGGATACCGACGATCGAATCTCGCAAGTAACATACCGATGACAAAGGGAACAACGTATGTTGTTATGCGGTCTGACCGATAAAGATCTTCGTAGAATATGTAGGAGCCAATATGGGCATCCAGGTCCCGCTATTGGTTATTGACCGAGACGTGTCTCGGTCATGTCTACATTGTTCTCGAACCGTAGGGTCCGCACGCTTAAGGTTTCGATGATGATTATATTATGAGTTTTGTGTATTTTGATGTACTGAAGGAGTTCGAGTCCCGGATGTGATCACGGACATGACGAGGAGTCTCGAAATGATCGAGACATAAAGATTGATATATTGGACGGCTATATTCGGACACCGGAAAGGTTCCGAAGTTTCCGGAGAAACTGAGTGCCGAGGGGTTACCGAACCCCCGGGAAGTAATGGGCCTTATTGGGCCAAAGGGGAGAGAGAGGCCGCACAGAGGTAGCGCGCCCCCCATGGGGAGTCCGAATTGGACAAGGAGGGGGGGGCGCCCCTTTCCTCTCCTCTCCCTCTTTCCTTCCCCTTCCTCCTTCCTAGTTGGACTAGGAAAGGGGAGTCCTACTCCCACTAGGAGGAGGACTCCCCCCTCCTTGGCGCGCCTCCTAGGGGCCGGCCGCCTCCCCTTGCTCCTTTATATATGGGGGCAGGCACCCTAGAACACACAAGTTGATCCTTGAGATCGCTCCTTAGCAGTGTCGGTGCCCCCTCCACCATATTTCACCTCGGTCATATCAGTGGCGGTGCTTAGGCGAAGCCTGCGTCAAGAGAACATCAAGATCGTCCCACGCCGTCATCTTGTGGAACTCTCTCTCCTGAGCTTTGCTGGATCGGAGCCTGAGGAGCGCCACCGAGCTGTCGTGTGCCAAGAACTGAGGCGCCGGAGTAACGGCTGGATCGGTTGGATCGCGAGGAGAACGTCGACTACTTCCTCTACGTTGTGATCGCTTCCGCTTGGTCACGAGGGTACGTAGACAACACTCTCCCCTCTCGTTGCTATGCATCACCATGATCTTGCGTGTGCGTAGGAATTTTTTTGAAATTACTACGTTCCCCAACAACTTCTCCCATCCCTTTCCCTTGTTACACTTTGAAAATGGTTCAGCAAAGTATGAGTCGTTAGCATACAATTCTTTGATGCTTTCTAAACTGAGGATTTTAACATCAAGTTGGGAGAGTAAAATGTGACGCCTAGACAATGCGTCGGTGACAACGTTATCCTTCCCTTTCTTGTACTTGACAATACAAGGAAAAGACTCTATGAACTCGCTCCATTTTGCATGCCTACGGTTTAGTTTGAGTTGGCCCTTTAGACGTTTTCAAGATTCATGGTCAGAATGTATTACAAACTCTTTTGGCCACAAGTAATGCTGCCATGTTTCCAAAGATCGAACAAGTGCATACAATTCTTTATCATAGACAGAATAATTAAGAATTGGACCATTAAGCTTCTCACTAAAGTAGGCAATGGGTTTACCTTCTTGCATTAGAACTCCACCAATGCCAACACCACTTGCATCACATTCAATCTCAAATGTCTTACCAAAATCAGGAAGTGAAAGCAATGGGGCTGATGCCAATCTCATCTTTAGTTCTTGGAAGGACTTGTCTTAGGCATCACCCCATTGGAATGGTGTGTCTTTCTTCGTTAACTCATTCATGGGTGGAGCAATGGTGCTGAAATCCTTCATGAACCGCCGGTAGAAACCTGCAAGTCCGAGGAAGCTACGTACTTGGCTCACATTTTGTGGAGGCATCCACTCACGAGTAGCCTTGATCTTCTCTTCATCGACCTCTGATACGCCTCCAACGTATCTACAATTTTTGATTGTTCCATGCTATTATATTATCTATCTTGGATGCTTTATATGCATTTATATGCTATTTTATATGATTTTTGGGACTAACATATTAACCTAGAGACCAGTGCCAGTTTCTGTTTTTTCCTTGTTTTTGAGTTTTACAGAAAAGGAATATCAAACGGAGTCCTATTGAGCTGAAAATTTTTGACGATTTTTTATGGACCAAAAGAAGCCCCCTGAAGCAAAAGAGTTGGGACAAAAGAGCCCTGAGCCAACAACAAGGTTGGAGGGCGCGCCCTACCCCCCGGGCGCGTCCTTCAACCTTGTCGTTGACTCGTGGACCCCCCCTGACTTGAAATCGACGCCAAAAATTCCTATAAATACAGAAACCCCCAGAAATAAACCTAGATCGGGAGTTCCGCCGCCGCAAGCCTCTGTAGCCACCAAAAACCAATCTGGACCCTGTTCCGACACCATGTCGGAGGGGGAAATCATCACTGGTGGCCATCTTCATCATCCCGGCGCTCTCCGTGACGAGGAGGGAGTGGTCACCCTCGGGGCTGAGGGTATGTACCCGTAGCTATATGTTTGATCTCTCTCTCTCTCTCGTGTTCTTGATTTGGCACGATATTGATGTACCGCGAGCTTTGCTATTATAGTTGGATCTTATGATGTTTCTCCCCCTCTACCTTCTTGTAATGGATTGAGTGTTCCCTTTGAAGTTATCTTATCGGATTGAGTCTTTAAGGATTTGAGAACACTTGATGTATGTCTTGCATGTGCTTATCTCTGGTGACAATGGGATATTCACGTGATCTACTTGATGTAAGTTTTGGTGATCAACTTTGCGGGTTCTGTGACCTTGTGAACTTATGCATAGGGGTTGGCACACGTTTTCGTCTTGACTCTCCGGTAGAAACTTTGGAGCACTCTTTGAAGTTCTTTGTGTTGGTTTGAATAGATGAATTTGAGATTGTGTGATGCAAATCATATAATGAAACTCGTGGATACTTGTGGTGTGATACGTATCCAACGTATCTATAATTTTTTATTGTTCCATGCTATTATATTATCTGTTTTGGATGTTTAATGGGCTTTATTATACACGTTTACATTATTTTTGGGACTAACCTACTAACCCAAGGCCCAGTGCAAATTGTTGTTTTTTGCCTATTTTAGTGTTTCGCAAAAAAGGAATATCAAACGGAATCCAAACGGAATGAAACCTTCGGGAGAGTTATTTTTGGAACAAACGTGATCCAGGGGACTTGGAGTGGACGTCAAGAAAGAAGCGAGGAGGCCACAAGGCAGGGAGGCGCGCCTGCCCCCTGGGCGCGCCCCCACCCTTGTGGGCCCCTCGCAGCTCCACCGACCTACTTCTTCATCCTATATATACCCATATACCACGAAACCCTATTTCCACCGCCGCAACCTTCTGTACCCGTGAGATCCCATCTTTGGGCCTTTTCCGGTGCTCCGCCAGAGGGGGAATCGATCACGGAGGGCTCCTACATCAACACCATAGCCTCTCCGGTGATGTGTGTGTAGTTTACCTCAGACCTTCAGGTCCATAGTTATTATCTAGATGGCTTCTTCTCTATCTTTGGATCTCAATACAAAGTTCTCCTCGATCTTCTCGGAGATCTATTCGATGTAACTCTTTTTCGGTGTGTTTGTCGAGATCCGATGAATTGTGGGTTTATGATCAAGATTATCTATGAACAATATTTGAATCTTCTCTGAATTCTTTTATGTATGATCGCTTATCTTTGCAAGTCTCTTCGAATTATCAGTTTGGTTTGGCCTACTAGATTGATCTTTCTTGCAATGGGAGAAGTGCTTAGCTTT
Organism: Aegilops bicornis; assembly: GCA_021605145.1. Classification (NCBI taxonomy): domain Eukaryota; kingdom Viridiplantae; phylum Streptophyta; class Magnoliopsida; order Poales; family Poaceae; genus Aegilops; species Aegilops bicornis. The sequence goes on along the minus strand of CM038671.1, from coordinate 657,229,643 downwards.
GGGTTCAATCTTGCGTTGCTCGATCCCGATGTGAAGGGGAAACGACACGTATTGTATTGTTGCCATCGAGTATAAAAAGATGGGGTTTATATCATATTGCTTGAGTTTATCCCTCTACATCATGTCATCTTGCCTAATGCATTACTTTGTTCTTATGAACTTAATACTCTAGATGCATGCTGGATAGCGGATGATGTGTGGAGTGATAGTAGTAGATGCAGAATCGTTTCGGTCTACTTGTCGCGGACGTGATGCCTATATACATGATCATGCCTAGATATTCTCATAACTATGCACTTTTCTATCCATTGCTCGACAATAATTTGTTCACCCACCGTAATACTTATGCTATCTTGAGAGAAGCCACTAGTGAAACCTATGGCCCCCGGTTCTGTTTTCCATCATATTAATCTTCCGTCAACTAGCTATTTCTGTCGCCGTTTATTTTGCAATCTTTAATTTTAATCTTTATCATAAAAATACCAAAAATCTTATCTTATCATCTCTATCAGATCTCACTTTTTCAAGTGGCCGTGAAGGGATTGACAACCCCTTTATTGCGTTGGTTGCAAGGTTCTTATTTGTTTGTGTAGGTACGAGGGACTTGCGTGTGGCCTCCTACTAGATTGATACCTTGGTTCTAAAAAACTGAAGGAAATACTTACGCTACTTTGCTGCATCACCCTTTCCTCTTCAAGGGAAAACCAACGCATGCTCAAGATGTAACAAGAAGGATTTCTGGCGCCGTTGCCGGGGGGTCTATGCACAAGTCAAGACATACCAAGTAGCCATCACAAACTCTTATCCCTCGCATTACATTATTGCCATTCGCCTCTCATTTTCCTCTCCCCCACTTCACTCTTGTCGTTTTATTCGCCCTCTTTTTCCGTTTGCCCTGTTTTTCCGTTCATCTCTTTTTCGCTTGCTTCTTGTTTGCTTGTGTGTTGGATTACTTGCTTGTCACGATGGCTCAAGTTAATACTAAATTGTGTGAATTTTCCAATACCAACAACAATGATTTTCTTAGTACCCCGATTTCTCCTATTACCGATGCTGAATCTTGTGAAATCAATGCTGCCTTGTTGAATCTTGTCATGAAAGATCAATTCGCCGGCCTTCCTAGTGAAGATGTCGCTACCCATCTAAACGACTTTGTTAATTTGTGTGATATGCAAAATAAGAAAGATGTGGATAATGATATTGTTAAATTGAAGCTATTTCCTTTTTCGCTTAGGGGTCGTGCTAAAACTTGGTTTTCGTCTTTGCCTAAAAATAGTATTGATTCTTGGAATAAGTGCAAAGATGCTTTTATCTCTAAGTATTTTCCTCCCGCTAAGATCATCTCTCTTAGAAACGATATTATGAATTTTAAGCAACTTTATCATGGACATGTTGCACAATCTTGGGAGAGGATGAAATTAATGATACGTAATTGCCCTACACATGGTTTGAATTCGGCCTCGGGAGGCACTTTTATGGAAATCACTTTAGGAGAAGCTACTAAACTCCTAGATAATATTATGGTTAATTATTCTCAATGGCATGCTGAAAGATCTACTAGTAAAAAGGTGCATGCAATTGAAGAGATTAATGTTTTGAGTGGAAAGATGGATGAACTTATGAAATTGTTTGCCAATAAGAGTGTTTCTTCTGATACCAATGATACGCCTTTGTCTACTTTGATTGAGAATAATAATGAATCTATGGATATGAATTTTGTTGGTAGGAACAATTTTGGTAACAATGCTTATAGAGGAAACTTTAATCCTAGGCCGTCTCCTAGTAATTCCTCTAATAATTATGGTAATTCCTACAACAACTCTTATGGAAATTTTAATAAGATTCCCTTTGATTTTGAGACTAGTGTTAAAGAATTTATGATTTCTCAAAAGAATTTCAATGCTTTGCTTGAAGAAAAATTGCTTAAGATTGATGAGTTGGCTAGGAACGTGGATATAATTTATCTTGATGTTGATTCTTTGAAACTTAGATCTATTCCACCTAAGCATGATATCAATGAGTCTCTCAAAGCTATGAGAATTTCCATTGATGAATGCAAAGAAAGAACCGCTAGGATGCGTGCTAAAAAAGATTGCTTTGTGAAAGCGTGTTCTTCTAGTTTCCATGATAATAAGCATGAAGATCTAAAAGTGATTGATGTGTCTCCTATTAAATCTTTGTTTTGCAATATTAATCTTGATAATGATGGGACTAGAGATGAGTCAACTTTAGTTAAAAGGCGTCCCAATGATTCGGAGTTTTTAGATCGTGATGCAAAAATTGGTAAAAGTGGGATTGAAGAGGTCAAAACTTTACATAACAATGAACCCACTATTTTGGATTTCAAGGAATTTAATTATGATAATTGTTCTTTAATATATTGTATTTCCTTGTTGCAATCCATGCTAAATTCTCCGCATGCTTATAATCAGAATAAGGCTTTAACCAAACATATCGTTGATGCTTTTATGCAATCTTATGAAGAAAAGCTTGAATTGGAAGTTTCTATCCCTAGAAAAATTTATGATGAGTGGGAAACTACTATTAAAATTAAAATTAAAGATCCTGAATGCTATGCTTTGTGTGATTTGGGTGCTAGTGTTTTCACGATTCCAAAAACTTTGTGTGATATGTTAGGTTTCCGTGAATTTGATGATTGTTCTTTAAACTTGCACCTTGCGGATTCCACCCTTAAGAAACCTATGGTAAGAATTAATGATGTTATTATTGTTTCAAATAGGAATTATGTGCCCGTAGATTTCATTGTTCTTGATATAGATTGCAATCTTTCATGTCCTATTATTCTTGGTAGACCTTTCCTTAGAACGATTGGTGCAATTATTGATATGAAAGAAGGCAACATTAGATTCCAATTTCCGTTAAGGAAAGGTATGGAACACTTTCCTAGAAATAAAATAAAATTACCTTATGAATCTATTATGAGAGACACTTATGGATTGCATGCCAAAGATGACAATACCTAGATCTACCCTTGCCTTTATGCCTAGCTAGGGGCGTTAAACAATAGAGCTTGTTGGGAGGCAACCCAATTTTATTTTTGTTTCTTGATTTTTGGTTCTTTTTAGTAATAAATCTTTGATATAGCCTCTGGTTAGATGTTTTTTCATGTTTTAATTAGTGTTTGTGCCAAGTAGAACCTTTGGGAAGACTTGGGTGAAGTCTTTTTGATCTTGCTATAAAAAACAGAAACTTTAGCGCTCATGAGATTAGCTACAACTTTTTACTGGACAGTGCTATTTAGTTGATTATTTTTGCAGATGATTAATAGATAAATTACTCACGTCCAGCAATTTATTTCAGAATTTTTGGAGTTCGAGAAGTATACGTTTGATACAGATTACTACAGACTGTTCTGTTTTTGACAGATTCTGTTTTTCGTGTGTTGTTTGCTTATTTTGATGAATCTATGGCTAGTATCGGAGGTTATGAACCACAGAGAAGTTGGGATACAGTAGGTTTAAAACCAATATAAATAAATATTGAGTTCATTACAGTACCTTGAAGTGGTGGTTTGTTTTCTTTCGCTAACGGAGCTCATGAGATTTTCTGTTAAGTTTTGTGTTGTGAAGTTTTCAAGTTTTGGGTAAAGATTTGATGGATTATGGAACAAGGAGTGGCAAGAGCCTAAGCTTAGGGATGCCCAAGGCACCCCAAGTCAAATCCAAGGACAACCAAAAGTCTAAGCTTGGGGATGCCCTGGAAGGCATCCCCTCTTTTGTCTTCGTCCATCGGTAACTTTACTTGGAGCTATATTTTTATTCACCACATGATATGTGTTTTGCTTGGAGTGTATTGTATGATTTGAGTCTTTGCTTTTTAGTTCACCACAATCATCCTTTCTGTACACACCTTTTGAGAGAGACACACATTAATCGGAATTTATTAGAATACTCTATGTGCTTCACTTATATCTTTTGAGCTAAACAATTTTGCGCTAGTGCTTAACTTATATCTTTTAGAGCACGGTGGTGGTTTTATTTTATAGAAATTATTGATATCTCAAGCTTCCCTTATATTATTTTGAGATTCTTTTAGAACAGCATGGTAATTTGCTTTGGCTATAAAATTAGTCCTAATATCATAGGCATCCAAGATGGATATAATAAAAACTATCATATAAAGTGCATTGAATACTATGAGAAGTTTGATACTTGATAATTGTTTTGAGATATGAAGATGGTGATATTAGAGTCATGCTAGTTGAGTATTTGTGAATTTGAGAAATACTTGTTCTAAAGTTTGTGATTCCCGTAGCATGCACGTATGGTGAACCGTTATGTGATGAAGTCGGAGCATGATTTATTTATTTATTGTCTTCCTTATGAGTGGTGGTCGGGGAGATGACGATGGTCTTTTCCTACCAATCTATCTCCCTAGGAGCATGCGCGTAGTACTTCGTTTCGATAACTAATAGATTCTTGCAATAAGTATGTGAGTTCTTTATGACTAATGTTGAGTCCATAGGTATATGGTGGGTGTATGATACCGGCGAAAGGTGCGCGGTATTAGAGAGGCTAGCAACGGTGGAAGGGTGAGAATGCGTATAATCCATTCCTCAAAACAGCCACCATACCTACCTATTATGGCATTTCCATAGCCATTCCGAGATTTATTGCCATGCAACTTACCACCATTCCGTTGCTATGACACGTTTCATCATTGTCATATTGCTTTGCATGATCATGTAGTTGACATCGTATTTGTGGCAAAGCCACCATTCATAATTCTTTTATACATGTCACTCTTGATTCATTGCATATCCCGGTACACCGCCGGATGCATTCACGTAGAGTCATATTTTGTTATAAGTATTGAGTTGTAATTTTTGAGTTGTAAGTAAATAAAAGTGTGATGACCATCATTATTAGAGCATTGTCCCCAGTTAGGAAGGGATGATGGAGATTATGATTCCCCCACAAGTCGGGATGAGACTCCGGACGAAAAGAAAAAAAGAGAAAAAAAAGAGGCCATAAAAAAAGAAAGGCCCAAATAAAAAAATGAGAGAAAAAGAGAGAAGGGACAATGTTACTATCCTTTTCGCACACTTGTGCTTCATAGTAGCACCATGATATTCATGATAAAGAGTCTCATATGTTGTCACTTTCATAAACTAGTGGGAATTTTACATTATAGAACTTGGCTTGTATATTCCAACGATGGGCTTCCTCAAAATGCCCTAGGTCTTCGTGAGCAAGCAAGTTGGATGCACACCTACTTAGTTTCTTTTTGAGCTTTCATACACTTATATCTCTAGTGCATCCGTTGCATGGCAATCCCTACTCACTCACATTGATATCTATTGATGGGCATCTCCATAGCCCGTTGACACGCCTAGTTGATGTGAGACTATCTTCCCCTTTTTGTCTTCTCCACAACCACCATTCTATTCCACCTATAGTGCTATGTCCATGGCTCACGCTCATGTATTGCGTGAAAGTTGAAAAGGTTTGAGAACGTCAAAAGTATGAAACAATTGCTTGGCTTGTCATCGGGGTTGTGCATGATTTGAATATTTTGTGTGGTGAAGATGGAGCATAGCCAGATCATATGATTTTGTAGGGATAACTTTCTTTGGCCATGTTATTTTGAAAAGACATGATTACTTTATTAGTAGGCTTGAAGTATTATTGTTTTCATGTCAATATTAAACTTTTGTCTTGAAACATTCGGATCTGAACATTCATGCCACAATAAAGGAAATTACATTGAGAAACATGCTAGGTAGCATTCCACATCAAAAATTCTATTTTTATCATTTACCTACTCCAGGACGAGCAGGAATTAAGCTTGGGGATGCTTGATACGTCATGATAACCCAAAAGTATAGGGGATCAATTGTAGCCTCTTTCGATAAGTAAGAGTGTCGAACCCAACGAGGAGCTAAAGGTAGAACAAATATTCCCCCAAGTTCTATCGACCACCGATACAACTCTCATGCAACTTAACGTTAAGCTTTACCTAGAACAAGTATGAAACTAGAAGTACTTTGTAGGTGTTTTTGGATAGGTTTGCAAGAATATAAAGAGCACATAAATAAAAACTAGGGGCTGTTTAGGCAAAGAAGCAATAAAGTAAATATAGCGAGTGTGGAAAATTGGTGGTAGGAGTTGTGAAACTGTCCCTAAGAAATTGACTACTTTACTAGATCGATAGCAAGTTTTATGAGGGAGAGGCCACTGCTAGCATGTCATCCCTGACTTGGAATTCTATGCACTTATGATTGGAACTATTAGCAAGCATCCGCAACTACTAACGTTCATTAAGGTAAAACCCAACCATAGCATTAAGTTATATTGGTCCCCCTTCAATCTCGTATGCATCAATTTCTATGTTAGGCAGAAGCTTCTATCACTCTTGCCCTCCAATACATAGTCCTATCAACATACAACTAACCCTATGATGTGATCCACGCACGCGCTCATACGATGGGCACCAAAGGACAGCAACATAACCACAGGCAAATTAAATCAATCATAGAAATTCATCAACCACTGATAGGACAACGAAAATCTACTCAGACATCATAGGATGGCAATACATCGTTGGATAACAATATGAAGCATAAAGAACCATGTTCAAGTAGAGGGTACATCGGGTTGCGGGAGAGTGGACCGCTGTAGATAGAGGGGGGAAGGTGATGGAGATGTTGGTGAAGATGGCGGAGGTGTCGGTGAAGATCGCGGTGATGATGATGATGGCCACGGCAGCGTTCCGGTGCCACCGGAAGAGAGGGGGAGAGGGGCCCCCTTCTTCTTCTTCTTCCTTGACCTCCTCCCTAAATGGGAGAAGGGTTTCCCCTCTGGTCCTTGGCCTCCATGGCATGGGAGGGGCGAGAGCCCCTCCGAGATTGGATCAGTCTCTCTGTCTCTCTCTGTTTCTGCGCTCTGTTATTCTGCCCTTTCACCGTTTCTTATATATCCGGAGATCCGTAACTCCGATTGGATTGAAACCTTCGCCCAGATTTTTCTCCGAAAATTAGCTTTCTTGCGGCAAAAGAATAGCAGCAACCGCCTTACGAGGGGCCCACGAGGGTCAGGGGCGCACCCAGGGGGGCAGGCGCGCCCCCTGCCTCGTGGCCACCTCGGGCACCGTCTCGCATTGATTCTTCCTCCCATATTTTCCAAATATTCCAAAAATATTCTCCGTCCGTTTTTATCCCGTTTGGACTCCGTTTGATATGGGGTTTCTGCGAAACATAAAACATGCAACAAAAAGGAACTAGCACTGGGCACTGGATCAATATGTTAGTCCCAAAAAATAGTATAAAAAGTTGCCAAAAGTATATGAAAGTTGTATAATATTAGCATGGAACAATAAAAAATTATAGATACGACGGAGACGTATCACGTCTCCAATGTATCTATAAATTTTTTATTGTTCCATGCTATTATATTATCTATTTTGGACGTTTAATGGGCTTTATTATACATTTTTATATTATTTTTGGGACTAATTACCTACTAACCCAAGGTGCAAATTGCTGTTTTTTTGCCTATTTCAGTGTTCCGCAGAAAAGGAATATCAAACGAAATCCAAACGGAATGAAACCTTCGAGAGAGTTATTTTTGGAACAAACGTGATCCAGGGGACTTGGAGTGGACGTCAAGAAATAAGCGAGGAGGTGATGTCTACTACGCAACCTTATTCTTGTAGACGTTGTTGGGCCTCCAAGTGCAGACGTTTGTAGGACAGTAGCAAATTTCCCTCAAGTGGATGACCTAAGGTTTATCAATCCATGGGAGGCGTAGGTTGAAGATGGTCTCTCTCAAACAACCCTGCAACCAAATAACAAAGAGTCTCTTGTGTCCCCAACACACCCAATACAATGGTAAATTGTATAGGTGCACTAGTTCGGCGAAGATATGGTGATACAAGTGCAATATGGATAGTAGATATGGGTATTTGTAATCTGAAAATATAAAAACAGCAAGGTAGCAAGCGATAGAAGTGAGCGTAAATGGTATTGCAATGCTAGGAAACAAGGCCTAGGGTACATACTTTCACTAGTGCAAGTTCTCTCAACAATAATAACATAATTGGATCATATAACTATCCCTCAACATGCAACAAAGAGTCACTCCAAAGTCACTAATAACGGAGAACAAACGAAGAGATTATTGTAGGGTACGAAACCACCTCAAAGTTATTCTTTCGGATCGATCTATTCAAGAGTTCGTACTAGAATAACACCTTAAGACACATATCAACCAAAACCCTAATGTCACCTAGATACTCCATTGTCACCTCAAGTATCCGTGGGTATGATTATACGATATGCATCACACAATCTCAGATTCATCTATTCAAACCAACACAAAGTACTTCAAAGAGTGCCCCAAAGTTTCTACCGGAGAGTCAAGACGAAAACGTGTGCCAACCCCTATGCATAGGTTCATGGGTGGAACTCGCAAGTTGATCACCAAAACATACATCAAGTGGATCACGTGATATCCCATTGTCACGACAGACACGCATGCGGCAAGACATACATCAAGTGTTCTCAAATCCTTAAAGACTCAATCCGATAAGATAACTTCAAAGGAAAACTCAATCCATTACAAGAGAGTAGAGGGGATAAACATCATAAGATCCAACTATAATAGCAACGCTCGCGTTACATCAAGGTTGTACCACCTCAAGAACACGAGAGAGAGAGAGTGAGAGATCAAACACATAGCTACCAGTGCAGACCCTCAGCCCCCAGGGTGAACTACTCCCTCCTCGTCATGGAGAGCACCGGATGATGAAGATGGCCACGGTGAGGGATCCCCCTCCCGTGATCTTAACAGGTCCCGATTGGTTTTTGGTGGCTATAGAGGCTTGCGTCGGCGGAACTCCTGATCTATTCTGTTCCCTGGAGGTTTCAGTATTTATAGGATTTTTTGGCGTAGGTCTCACGTCAGGGGGGTCTCCGGGTTGTCCACGAGGCAGGGGCCCATGCCTAGGGGGTGGGCACGCCCCCCACCCTCGTGGGCAGCCCGGGACTCTCCTGGCTCAACTCTTTTACTCCGGGGGCTTCTTTTGGTCCAGAAAAAATCATCAAAAATTGGCACGTCAATTGGACTCTGTTTGGTATTCCTTTTCTGTAAAACTCAAAAACAAGGAAAAAAATAAAAGCGAGCCTCTGGGCTCTAGGTTAATAGGTTAGTCCCAAAAATCATATAAAATAGCATATAAATGCATATAAAACATCCTAGAAGGATAATATAATAGCATGAATACTTCATAAATTATTGATACGTTGGAGACGTATCAGCATCCCCAACCTTAATTCCTGCTCGTCCTCGAGTAGGTAAATGATAAAAGAAATAATTTATGAAGTGTGAATGCTAGCAGGTGCACAAGTTTGATCAATGATAATTTCAATCACCTTTTCTAGTATCATTATATATCATAACAGTAGCTCAACTCATAAAGCTTCTCATGATCAAGTAACAAGCTATTCACAAATTAAAGTATAGATCATAAACTTTCTTGAAAACTAACAAACCGTGTTGTCAGTCATCAAACAATTACAATTCATCTTATTTTCAGGAAGAGTCTATGTTAGAGCTTTGATTTAGCAAACTCCACATACTCAACTATCATTTAGTCTTTCACAATTGCTAACACTCATGCGATATTTATGGGTTCAAAGTTTTAATCAGACACAGAGAAAGATAGGGCCTTATAGATTCGCCTCCCAACCTTTTACCTCAAGGGTAATGTCAACAATAATAGTCCATGATGCCTTACATCCAATTGGATATATATATATCAGAATCTTTCCAACACAATGTGCTTGCCAAAGGATAAAATGTAAAAAGGAAAGGTGAAGATCACCATGACTCTTGCACAAGAATAAAAGATAGGCCCTTCGCAGAGGGAAGCAGAGGTTGCCATGCGCTTTTATAGTTGGATGCACAAAATCTTAATGCGAGGGACGTCACTTTATATTGCCACTTGTGATAGGGACCTTTATTATGCATTCCGTCGCTTTTATTGCTTCCATATCACAAGATCGTATAAAGCTTATTTTCTCCACACTAAAAGATCATACATATTTAGAGAGCAATTTTTATTGCATGCACCGATGACAACTTACTTGAAGGATCTTACTCAATTCATAGGTAGGTATGGTGGACTCTCATGGCAATACTGTTTTAAAGGATGTTTGGAAGTGTAACACCCCCAGTGTCATGCTATAGTAATCCCCTGTTAATGGTGCCATTTCATCATGTTACTGTTGCTAATCTTCACTTGATCCAAATCACACTCCAAATTCAAATCCAATCTAAAGTCAAAATTTCATATTTGTCAGACATGAAATCTAAAAAGTTCATCCTATGGCAAATAATCCCTAGATAATTGTCATGTTGGAGCCAACATTTTTGGAATTCCCAAATTGCCCCCTGAATTTATTATCTAGTCCAACAGTATTAAGATGTCCTTTTCATTTTCTAAAATGCTTGGACAACTCCTGATGGCCCCAAACTCTTTGTGGCAGTGACAAATACTAGAAAGAATTTAAGTGGCCAGTCCCACCTTTTTTCAAAGTATTTTGGTAGCCCAAAATATTCCCTAGATTCCTCTGATTTTTATCATAAAAGAGAAATAAAAAAAGGAAAAAGCCCTCCCTCTCAACTGGGCCGATTGGCCCAGTTGGCCACCACCCCCCCCCCCTTGGGCCTCAGCCCACCTGGCCGACTCCAGCCGCCCAGCCTCCCTCCCGTCGTCTTCACTGTGCGGGCGATCGAGCGCCCGTGTTCATGATCGCCGCCTCGACCAGCTCGCCGCCCCACGCCGCGGCAACACTGAGGATAAGGTCACCGCCCCTGGACGCCTCGATTCCCCCCGCACCTACCGCTACGCCTCCTAGATCCACTCCTTCATTCTCTGCTCGCTCACTCCCTCTCTCTACGATCCGAGCGCGTCACTGCCATCTTCCGTCCTCGCCGGGCCACCGGCTGCCTCGTCCTCCTGACCTGTCCACCAGCACCGTCGACGTCTTCTCCCTCTTCACCGGCCTCGCGTCCGAGCCGGAGGCCACTTCATCGCCCGGATCGAGCCGACGACCACCGTGGATTGCCAGAGCTCCTCCACTCCGTCCGTCGCCGACTCCGTCGACCCGCTGCGCTCCTAAGCACTCGAGGGCCTCCGTGTGCCGCGCCGTAAGCCTCCACACCCTCCTCCTTCCTCTGATTCCTCCTCATGCACCGTAGACGGCTTGCGGTGCCTCCGTCGCCATTACTGTTGCAGCCTCGTCGGCGAGCTCGTTGCGCTCACCCCGTCCATCTCCGAGCCAAGCCGTGGCCTCCGTCGAGTTGCTGGAGGTCCGTAGAACTCGCTAGCGCCGTTTGTTAGCTAGAACGCAGCCCGTAGCGTGGTTTTCGGAGATGCCCGTATTCCGGCGCCGCCCGCGGTCGTCGTTGAGCTCCACTCCGGCCACCCCCGCACTTGGGGTCACTCTAGATCGACGCGGGACGATCTCCCCGTTCGAACGCGCCCGCCCGCGCCCCTTTTGGCCGCCGGACGGCTAATCCTGACGCACAGTCGCGCCCTCCGCCGTGGATTTGGTCGCCGGAGCTAGCTCGGGCATCACCGCTGAGCTGGCACACACTGGGCCACCACAGGTCCTTGCCGCTGGGGCCCCTGGCCCCTGTTGACCGATTGACAATCAGTGTTGTCTTGTGGCGAGCCCGACCAGCGACACGCTGGGCCCGCCACTTTTTCTAACTAAAATGTTTTAATAATTAAAACTAATTATTTTAGCTAATTAGTCTATGACAGGTGGGGTCCAGTAGCTAATTAACCTAGATTAGTTAGTTTAATTCACTGTTAGACTAACAGAGGCTGACATGTGGGTCCCGCTGGACCCATAGGCCAGGTTTGACCTGGTCAGCCGCCCTGCTGACTGTTGACTTCTCTATGACGTCATGCTGATGTCATAATTCCTTTTCTATTAATTTAAATAATTTCAGAATATGCTTTAATCTTTGAATAATCATAGAAATTAAACCGTAACTCGGATGAAAATGTTTTCTATATGAAAGTTGCTCAGAAAAATCCAACGAATCTGAATACGCGGTCCGTTCATTTGTCACATGCCCCTAGCATGCTGAACATGGGACATTCCCCCTCCGGTCATCACATAAACCGAATTAGGGCAAGAATACATTCGGTTGAATTCCCCCTTCACCTATATCGTGTAGCCATGCGTTAGGTCACACCCGGCGCAACATATTGCCATGTTACGCTTTGTGATGCTATGTTTGCTTTATATTTACTGTTTCTTCCCCTCTTCTCTCCGGTAGACCCCAAGACCGATGCCGATGCCCCAGTGATCGACTACGTCGACGACAACCCTCCTTGCCAGAGCAACCAGGCAAGCCCCCCCTTTGATCATCCCGATATCGCCCATTCCATTCTCTCATGCTTGCATTAGATTTTGCTACTGTTATTGTTTGCACCTATTCTGACGCATAGCCTGCTTTTGTATCTATTTGTTGTACCTTACACCTTATCCTAAACCGCTTAGTATAGGTTGCTTAGAGATCCATCGGTGACCCACACTTTGTCCCGACCGCCTTGTTGGATAATCGAAGACCCGATCAACGGGATCGAAGACCAGCCCCGACCACCGCACATCACTTCCCTTAGTTGCTCGACACTCTTTGGGTTACTATCGAGTACCGAGGGTGAGACCTCATCAGCACTTCTGATGTTAACTCTGTAGTGTAGTTATTCGGTCGTGGTCATCGAGGGTGATTTCCTCTTTAACCACTTCTGATACGACTCTGTCATGCAACCCCTCAAGTGTGGACCTCGAGGGTGAATCCTCTTACGTTCACCTTGATGACTACATCGAGTGGAATTCACCGGGGGTGATTCCTCGGGTTTTCCCTTGATGTTTGGACACACAGTTACTATGATTACTATGACTTTACACTGAGCCATGTTACTAAAGACGGGTCGACCCTGAGGGGTGCCCGCGCGAGCTTAATTGCGAGTGATGTGTAGTCGGGTTGACCTGGAGGGTGCCCGCGAGATAATTACGAGGCGTGGCCAGGCATTCCTAGCCCTTGCCGCAAGTCCTCGAGACGGGGCAACGGGGTCACATCTTTCGTGAGTCTCTGCTTGTTACCGCGCGTTCCTTATCCACTACGATTTGGATATTTGATCCGAGGGGCCTCTGGCCTGATAGCACTAACCATCACGTGGGCATAGTATGGGCGTTCTGCGTCGTATGCATCAGCCGAAGCTTAATAGATGTCAGCGACTGAGCGGCGCGCGCCGGGTTGGACTGTAAGCTCCTGCCTTTTTAGGAAGGTAGCTAGGTCTGCTCACCGGCCGGGTTATAACGTGCGTGAGTTTCCGGGAGATGGCCCATGACCCCGGGGCATAGGTTTAGTCCGGCGTCTTTGGCCTCTCTATTAAGCCTAGGTCGGGTTGCGGCGTATTGTTTGGCGAGGCCGGGCATGACCCAGAAAGTGTGTCCGTAGGAGTTAAGCGGCGTGGTGGGTAAGTTGGTGCACCCCTGCAGGGAAGAAAACATCTATCGATAGCCTGTCCTATGGTAACGGACACTTGGAGTTGTATCCCGATCGATACAACTAGAACTGGATACTTGTGATGAGAATTGGATGGTGATGAGGATTTGATTGTGATGATAACCGGATAGTATGGCTCTGGGATGCCTTTCTCGCAGGGAGTTGAGAAAGGATCTCCGGCCGAGGTTGATAACATTCTACTACTTTACTTTATGCTACTCTACTCCCTCCGGTTGCTGCAAGATGGTGGTTTCCAGAAGATGCTAGTCTTCGATAGGACTAGGCCTTCTCTCTATTCTGGCATTTCTGCAGCCGGTCCACATATACATCCTCCCTTTGATAATGTTGCATATGTAGTGTAGATCCTTGCTTGCGAGTACTTTGGATGAGTACTCACGGTTGCTTTGCTTCCTGTTTCCCCTTTCTTCTTCTTTCCGGTTGATGCAACCAGATGCCGGAGCCAGGGCGAGATGCCACCATCGATGCCTACTACTACGTGAAGACCGCCGACCGACTGTGAGTAGTTAGGAGGCTCCCAGGCAGAGGCCTTGCCTTTTTGATCGTTGCTACTTTTGTGCTAGCCTTCTTAAGGCAAACTTGTCTAACTCATGTCTGTACTCAGATATTGTTGCTTCCGCTGACTCTTGTGTATTCGAGCTTTTGTATTCGAGCCCTCGAGGCCCCTGGCTTGTAATATAAAGCTTGTATTATTTGTGTCTAGAGTTGTGTTGTGATACCTTCCCGTGAGTCCTTGATCTTGATCGTACACATTTGCGTGTATGATTAGTGTACGATTGAATCGAGGGCGTCACAAGTTGGTATCAGAGCCGACTACCTGTAGGTAGCCCCCTTCCAACTCCTTGGCCGAAGTCGAGTCTAGTCACTACAAAACTTTTACTAACATGGTTGTGTGTCTTACGGGCCCACGTCGCCATTGGGTGGTATTAGAATCTTTTATTCCTCGTCTATACTCTGGGACTCTAATCTCTCGTCTATTCGGGTTAAACATTTCTTGACTCTGACATTAGGTTCTCGTACCCACTTCCTCACGGAGAGCCCCGAAATTACCGATGATCGCTTGCTTCGCCAGAAGATTATGCAGATACTCCTCGAGGTTTCTCGAGACCCTGTGCCCACTGCCTTGCAGTTCCTGACCATAGATAATCCCCGTGAATAACATCCTTGCCGCTTGTACCTTCTGCTTTGCGGCTTATTTTTGCACTACGATGATTCACCGAACCCGTTTATCCCCAGTTGTTCATGTGTTTCACAAATTCTTTGGAATACTATTTGATCTACCGATAATCCTTAGTATCCTATTGCTCCTGTTCTTCCTTATCGTCTTACATTATGGTTAATTTCATATGTCTAACAATATTCTTTAAAATTCTTTGTGATTGTCATTCTGTTCCTATGGATTCAACGTGTGAGCGAATACTCGCAATCATCAATTAATCCTTGGAAATTTCCTTTCGGCTCCGACATCGCTCAGGATATGAGCTGGTTCTTTCCCAATCAAGGTTAGGTCGGGTGCACCTCTAAGTCTATTCAACTTACTCATCTTTTGATCAGAGCCTCTGCTTCTGGTCCTTCGTCTTGAAATCATAATTCCTTTGTACCCAAGCATCAAATCATTCAGACGTTTCTATAAGCCAATGCCTTTGCATCCCCTTCTTCATCTGATTGATTACCGATAATCGCATCAACTCTGTCGTGAATCGCCAGATCCTTTGTTGGATTTTCTTCGACAGTGTCCTTCATATTCTATCACCTTGTGAATTCTCCCCCGACACATAATGCCTTTGGTAAATTGTATCTTATGCTTTTGTCAATCATGCTATGCTTCTAGCATGTATTAATTGGTCCTAAAGTTTGTGGTATTTGTTCCTAAGATGCCCCGATGGGTTGAACCAACGCCTTCCCTAATCTGTGTGCACCCAAAAGTTTTTCACGGGTCATACTTATCTGGTATTGCACCATTTAAAACTTTCAACAACTAATGCCATTTTTTGAAAAACGAGAAGTGAATGGAAGGTTATACATTGAAGAAGTGGGAGTCGACCTTGAACTTTGTGTTCATGCCCGTGGACACGATGTAGATCTTATCATGGAAGCTTCTTGCGATATAATAATCCCCTTATATAAGTTCATACGGTATCTATGTTTGGTCCTTTGCAACCGTGGTTTTCACAATGATTGTTCCCCCTTTTAATTCCATTTCTCGGACAAGTTAAAGCACTTGACTTCTGCAGATCAATGCATCTCCGCAACCTCTATTTTTATCTTCCTTCAAGTATTACCCTCCGTACCTTGAGGATATCAAAGAACTGCGTTGCTTCCTATGAGTCTTCATCTGGTAGTGCTTCTCACCGATTTCAGATTCCCCCCGGGATCTGAGTTATTAATCACTCGAGGACACCGATAAGTGAGTCGGTTGAATCGATTCTGCACTCCGATTCTATAACTAAGTAAATTTCATTACTTACGAGTTTAATAATCCTTCTAGTCATTCCTAGCCTGGCCGGCTATGTCATTATCATGCTAAATTTTAACTGTGCTACCTGGTCCTTATTCCCGGAGCACAACTTTTCGACGATGAGCGAAGCTTATGTCGATCTTCCTAATTTTCTCAATTCACCTCGAACAACAAGCTTGATTTCGAGCTTGTGTCGTATCCGTGGTTCCAATAGCCTTTCACTTCATCCTTCCCGTTGCTTGATGTCGTCGCTCCTCGATGGCATCTTCATAGAGCCTCTCGACAAATGTGTCGTGATCAGCATCAACATTTTGACTTCTGTTGAGATGACAATTGAATTCATGGTGAGAAATGCCATCCTTGACCTTCGATGATTTGATTTATCATCGACAACCCCCTTGTCGTCTTTCTAACACATGTTTGATCATGTCTTGGATTATACCTTGGAATCCTTTCTATTCCTGCAATTGTTCCTTGAGTATTTCTTGTGATCTTCTACTCCAACCCCTACTTGGAACACCATGTTAATGCTACCTCGAAGCATTGCCTGAGGTATTCCGACTATCAACAAGAACATTGGAAGCACATTGTCGAATGTTTCTTGATCTATTATCCAAACACCGTTGTATGGGTAATATCATGATCCTTCCCTCACCCCCTTTATCTAAATGCTTTTGAACTTGTTGTCATATCATGTGTATCATGCTATCGCTTCCCCTTGGGAAGGATATACTCCCAAATCTTGTGTGTAAACACACTTTCCTTTCCATTGGTCTGATTAATCTGATAATTTCTTTTTCCTTTCCATTAGGTTGTTTAACCTTCTTGTGATCTATATGATATAAGCATAAATAATTCCCTGCTTATAAAATACCCCCGATGTACAGCCTTGTCAGTGAGACCCTGTTACTATTGTTGATGACATTCCAGTAACCACCGATGGACGAGAACCTTACCGATTGGTCCGCCTCGTTCAACGAGCAGGAAAATGGTTCTCTTTGTCCCTCGCCCTTGGTACCAACGTTGTTGCCGACATAATTGACAGTCTGTCATCTGACCTGCCTTGCTATCTTGACCATTCAAAATGTTAGCGCCTTCCTACTTTTAACACACATGGTGGGCCCATAACCCACAGTTCCACAGGATCGAAGCCTGACTCTCCTGTACAACCTTGATTCTGAAGAATCATTTGCTCTTGGCTTTGTATGTTGTCACGAGCCACCGTCCGAGAGATGATCTATTCCCGATGCTCCGAACCCCATTCTCACACTCTGTTCAGGTACCAATCGTTTGTCCATTCGCTTGAAACTTCCTATTGTACCTTCATACTTTGCTCTCGATGTTTTATTAAGTTTCAACTCAAGAGATATTTCTTCCTCATTCCCTGAATTGTTCACCAGATAATTAACCCTATAACGGTCAGTTCTCCCGAAGTTGCTCTTTACTTCCCCACTTAAATCTCGGGACGAGATTTCTTGTAGTGGAGGAGATTTGTAACACCCCTAGTGTCATGCTACAGTAATCCCCTGTTAATGGTGCCATGTCATCATGTTACTGTTGCTAATCTTAACTTGATCCAAATCACACTTCAAATTCAAATCCAATCTAAAGTCAAAAATTCATATTTGTCAGACATGAAATCTAAAAAGTTCATCCTATGGCAAATAATCCCTAGATAATTGTCATGTTGGAGCCAACATTTTTGGAATTCCCAAATTGCCCCTGGGAATTTATTATCTAGTCCAACAGTATTAAGATGTCCTTTTCATTTTCTAAAAATGCTTGGACAACTCCTGATGGCCCCAAACTCTTTGTGGCAGTGACAAATACTAGAAAGAATTTAAGTGGCAGTCCACCTTTTTCAAAGTATTTTGGTACCCCAAAATATTCCCTAGATTCCTCTGATTTTATCATAAAAGAGAAATAAAAAAGGAAAAGCCCTCCCCTCTCAATCGGGCCGATTGGCCCGATTGGCCACGCCCCTTGGGCCTCGGCCCACTGGCCGACTCAGCCGCCCAGCTCCCCTCCGCGTCGTCTTCCTTTGTCTGCAGGCGACCAAGCGCCCGTGCCCATGATCGCCCGCCTCGACCAGCCGCCACGCCGCAACGCCGAGGATAAGGTCACCGCCCCTGGACGCCTCGATTCCCCCCTCACCTACCACTACGCCCCCTCCCAGATCCCCTCCCTTCTGTTCCTGCTCGCTCACTCCCCTCTCTCTGACCCGAGCATGCCCGCTGCCATCTTCTGTCGTCGCCGCGGCCACTGGAGCCGTCTGCTCCTCCTTACCTGTCCACCAGCACCGTCGACGTCTTCTCCCTCTTCACCGGCCCCGCGTCCGAGCCGGAGGCCACTTAATCGCCCGGATCGAGCCGGCGACCACCGTGGATCGCCGGAGCTCCTCCACTCCGTCTGTCGCCGACTCCGTCGACCCACTGCGCTCCTAAGCACTCGAGGGCCTCCATGTGCCGCGCCGTAAGCCTCCGCACCCTCCTCCTTCCTCTGGTTCCTCCTCATGCACCGTAGACGACTTGCGGTGCCTCCGTCGCCATTATCGTTGCGGCCTCGTCGGCGAGCTCGTTGCGCTCACCCCGTCCATCTCCGAGCCAAGCCGTGGCCTCCATCGAGTTGCTGGAGGTCCGTAGAACTCGCTAGCGCCGTTTGTTAGCTAGAACGCAGCCCGTAGCGTGGTTTTCGGAGATGCCCGTATTCCGGCGCCGCCCGCGGTCGTCGTTGAGCTCCACTCCGGCCACCCCCGCACTTGGGGTCACTCTAGATCGACGCGGGACGATCTCCTGCTCGAACGCGCTTCGCCACGCCTTTGTCCACGGACGGTGAATCTGACGCCTTGACCGCGCTCTCCGCTGATTTGGTCGCCGGAGCTAGCTCCGCACCACTGCCAGCCGGGCACACTGGGCCACCTCGGGTCATCGCCAGTGGGGCCCCCCCTCGCTGACCTGACGATTGACTGGTCAATCAGGCTGATCAAGGCCCCCAGCGACACGCCGGGCCCCGCCGCTTTTTCTAACTAAAATGTTTTAATAATTAAAAATAATTAGTTTAGCTAATTAGTCTATGACAGGTGGGGTCCAGTAGCTAATTAACCTAGATTAGTTAGTTTAATTCACTATTAGACTAACAGAGGCTGACATGTGGGTCCCGCTGGACCCACAGGCCAGGTTTGACCTGGTCAGCCACCCTGCTGACTGTTGACTTCTCTATGACATCATGCTGATGTCATAATTCCTTTTCTGTTAATTTAAATAATTTCAGAATATGCTTTAATCTTTGAATAATCATAGAAATTAAACCGTAACTCGGATGAAAATGTTTTCTATATGAAAGTTGCTCAGAAAAATCCAACGAATCCGAATACGCGGTCCGTTCATTTGTCACATGCCCCTAGCATGCTGAACATGGGACATTCCCCCTCCGGTCATCTGTCTGACACAGGTCCGGAACCGGGAATACATTCCCGGTTGAATCCCCCCTTCACCTATATCGTGTAGCCATGTGTTAGGTCACACCCGGCGCAGCATATTGCCATGTTACGCTTTGTGATGCTATGTTTGCTTTATATTTACTGTTTCTTCCCCCTCTTCTCTCTGGTAGACCCCAAGACGATGTCGATGCCCCTGTGGTCGACTACGTCGACGACAACCCTCCTTGCCAGAGCAACCATGCAAGCCCCCCCTTTGATCATCCCGATATCGCCCATTCCATTCTCTCATGCTTGAATTAGATTTTGCTATTGTTATTGTTTGCACCTATTCTGACGCATAGCCTGCTTTTGTATCTGCTGTTGTACCTTACACCTTATCCTAAAGCGCTTAGTATAGGTTGCTTAGAGATCCACCAATGACCCCCACTTTGTCCCGACCGCCTGCTGAATAATCAAGACCAATCAACGGATCGAAGACCGGGCCCGACCACCGCACATCACTTCCCCTTAGTTGCTCGACACTACTGGGTTACTATCGAGTACCAAGGGTGAGACCTCATCAGCACTTCTGATGTTAACTCTGTAGTGTAGTTATTCGGTCGTGGTCATCGAGGGTGATTTCCTCTTTAACCACTTCCGATACGACTGTCGTGCAACCCCTCAAGTGTGGACCTCGAGGGTGAATCCTCTTACGTTCACCTTGATGACTACATCGAGTGGAATTCACCGGGGGTGATTCCTCGGGTTTTCCCTTGATGTTTGGACACAGTTACTATGATTACTATGACTTTACACCGAGCCATGTTACTAAAGACGGATCGACCACAGGGGTGCCGCGAGCATAATTGCGAGTGATGTGGAGTCGGGTTGACCTGGAAGGTGCCCGCGAGATAATTACGAGACGTGGCCGGGCATTCTTAGCCCTTGCCGCAAGTCCTCGAGACGGGGCAACGGGGTCACATATTTCGTGAGTCTCTGCTTGTTACGTGCGTTCCTAATCCACTATGATTTAGATATTTGATCCGAGGGGCCTCTGGCCTGACAGCACTAACCATCACGTGCGCATAGTATGGGCGTTCTGCGTCGTATGCATCACCGAAACTTAATAGACGCGTCGGCCGAAAGCGGGCCTACGGGTTGGACCGGTAAGCTCCTGCCTTTTTAGGAAGGTAGCTAGGTCTGCTCACCGCCGCGTTCACAACGTGCAGGAGTTCCCTGGGAGATGGCCCATGACCCCGGGGCATAGGTTTAGTCCGCGTCTGGCCTCTCTATTAAGCCTAGGTCGGGTTGCGGCGTATTGTTTGGCCGAGGCCGGGCATGACCCAGAAAGTGTGTCCGGCCAGTTAAGCGGCGTGGTGGGTAAGTTGGTGCACCCTGCGGTGAAAACATCTATTGATAGCCTGTTCTACGGTAACGGACACTTGGAGTTGTATCCCGATCGATACAACTAGAACTGGATACTTGTGATGAGAATTGGATGGTGATGAGGATTTGATTGTGATGATAACTGGATAGTATGGCTCTGGGATGCCTTTCTCGCAGGGAGTCGAGAAAGGATCTCCGGCCGAGGTTGATAACACTTCTACTACTTTACTTTATGCTACTCTACTCCCTCCGGTTCTGTTGCAAGATGGTGGTTTCCGGAAGATGCTAGTCTTCGATAGGACTAGGCCTTCTCTCTATTCGGCATTTCTGCAGCCCAGTCCATATACATCCTCCCTTTGATAATGTTGCATATGTAGTGTAGATCCTTGCTTGCAGTACTTTGGATGAGTACTCACGGTTGCTTTGCTTCCCTGTTTCCCCTTTCTTCTTCTTTCCGGTTGATGCAACCAGATGTCGGAGCCCAGGAGCCAGATGCCACCGTCGATGCCTACTACTACGTGAAGACCGCCGACGACTAGGAGTAGTTAGGAGGCTCCCAGGCAGGAGGCCTTGCCTTTTCGATCGATGCTACTTTTGTGCTAGCCTTCTTAAGGCAAACTTGTCTAACTCATGTCTGTACTCAGATATTGTTGCTTCCGCTGACTCTTGTGTATTCGAGCTTTTGTATTCGAGCCCTCGAGGCCCCTGGCTTGTAATATAAAGCTTGTATTATTTGTGTCTAGAGTTGTGTTGTGATATCTTCCCGCGAGTCCTTGATCTTGATCGTACACATTTGCGTGTATGATTAGTGTACGATTGAATCGAGGGCGTCACAGGAAGCACAAGTAGTATCTCTACTTGGTGCAAAGAATTTGGCTAGCATGAGGGCGAAAGGCAAGCTCAACGTGCCGGGCGATCCATGACAATATACTTTATTTTGGATATAAGAAAACATAACCTATTACGTTGTCTTCCTTATCCAACATCAACCTGTTAGCATGTCATATTTTAATGAGTGCTCACAATTATAAAATATGTCCAAGATAGTATATTTATATGTGAAATCTCTCGTCCTTCAATATTCTTTCATGAATTGTTCAAGTGACCAATACAATGTTTGCTAACCTTCAATAAATTTACCACCTTTACTTCTTATATGTAAAGTCATTACTCCCCATGGGATAAGCATATGAAACATATATAATTTCAGATTTATAATAGTCAATTCATTCAACCATTTACTCATAGGATATAAGTGAAGCACACGAGTAAATGACAAACTACTCCAAAAAGATATAAGTGAAGATTAATGAGTAGTTAAATAATTATTTAGCTATGTGAAGACTCTCTCCCATTTTAAGAATTTCAGATCTTGATACTTTATTCAAACATAAATCAAAACAAAATAAAATGACATCTAAGAATAGCAAACATCATGTGAAGAAGCAAAAACTTAGGCTCAACCGATACTAACCGATAATTGTTGAAGAAGAAAGGTGGGATGCCTACCGGGGCATCCCCAAGCTTAGATGCTTGAGACTTCTTGAAATATTATCTTGGGGTGCCTTGTGCATCCCCAAGCTTGAGCTTTTGTGTCTCCTTAATTCCTCTCATATCACGGTCTCCCAAAATCTCAAAAGCTTCATCCACACAAAACTCAACAAAGACTCGTGAGATAAGTTAGTATAAATCCACGCAAAACCTTATCATTCTCTACTGTAGAAAATCACTAAAATTATTATTCAACATTGCACACTAAATGCCTCTGCGTATTTAATGGTCATATCCTCAAATAGAATCATTAAAGAAGCAAACATATGCAAACAATGCAAACATAACAGCAATCTGCCTAAACAGGACAGTCTATAAAGAATGCAGCAAGATCCATACTTCCCTAGCTCCAAAAATTATGAAAGAAAATTCCCACTGTAGTAAATTTATCAGAGCTTATTATGCAAAAGGTTTAAACATTTTATCACATTCTGACTTTTCTAGGGAATTTTTGCAACAGCGGTAAACTTTCTGTTTTCAAATAGCAACATGTAGACTTGTAAAATAGGCATAGTAAAGGCTATCAATGCCAGTTTTATTGAAATAAAAGATGCAAAAAATTGTTCTAAATAATATCAGGCAAATCCTAACAAAATAAATTGACGCTCCAAGCAAAACACATATCATGTGGTGAATAAAAATATTGCTCCAAGTAAAGTTACCGATGAACGAAGACGAAAGAGGGGATGCCATCCGGGGCATCCCCAAGCTTAGGATCTTGGTCATCCTTGAATATTACCTTGGGGTGCCTTGGGCATCCCCAAGCTTAGGCTCTGGCCACTCCTTATTCCATAGTCCATCGAATCTTTACCCAAAACTTGAAAACTTCACAACACAAAACTTGACAGAAAACTCGTAAGCTCCGTTAGTATAAGAAAATAAATCACCACTTAGGTACTGTTTTGAACTCATTATAAATTCATATTGGTGTAATATCTACTGTATTCCAACTTATCTATGGTTCATACCCTCTGATACTACTCATAGATTCATCAAAATAAGCAAACAACACAATGAAAACAGAAGCTGTCAAAAACAGAAAAACAGAACAGTCTGTAGTAATCTGTATCAAACGTATACTTTTGGAACTCAAAACATTCTACCAAAATAGGACTACCTAGATAATTTGTTTATTGATCTGCTGCAATTGCAATCAGTATTTTATCACGTTCTGGTGATTTTTAACAATTGTTTTCGTGAACAGAAAGTTTCTGGGATTTTCAGCAAGATCAAATAACTATCATCCAAGAAGATCCTATAGGTATTACTTGGCACAGACACTAATTAAAACACAAAACCACATCTAAACAGAAGCTAGATGGATTATTTATTCCTAAACAGAACCAAAAAGCAAGAAACTAAAATAAATTTGGGTTGCCTCCCAACAAGCGCTAACGTTTAACGCCCCTAGCTAGGCACGATGATTTCAACGACGCTCGCATAAAAGATAAGAATTGAAACACAAAGAGAGCATCATGAAGAATATTACTAGCACATTTAAGTCTAACCCACTTCCTATGCATAGGGATTTTGTGAGCAAACAACTTATGGGAACAATAATCAACTAGCATAGGAAGGCAAAACAAGCATGACTTCAAAACTTTAAGCACATAGAGAGGAGACTTGGTATTATTGCAATTCCTACAAGCATAAATTCCTCCCTCATAATAATTTTCAGTAGCATCATTAATGAATTCAACAATATAACCAGCAACTAAAGCATTCTTTTCATGATCTACTTGCATAGAAATTTTATTACTCTCCACATAAGCAAAATTCTTCTCATGAATAATAGTGGGAGCAAACTCAACAAAATAAATATCATGTGAAGCATAATCCATTTGAAAATTAAAATCAAGATGACAATTTTCATGGTTATTTTTATTCTTTATAGCATACGTGTCATCACAATAATCATCATAAATAGGAGGCATGCTATCATTATAATAAATTTGCTCATCAAAACTTGGGGGACTAAAAATACCATATTCATCAAACATAGCTTCCCCAAGCTTGTGGCTTTGCATATCATTAGCATCATGGATATTCATAGAATTCATACTAACAACATTGCAATCTTGCTCATCATACAAAGATTTAGTGCCAAACATTCTATATATTTCTTCTCCTAGCACATGAGCACAAGTTTCCTTTCCATCATTCTCACGAAAGATATTAAAAAGATGAAGCATATGAGACAAACTCAATTCCATTTTTTGTAGTTTTCTTTTATAAACTAAACTAGTGATAAAACAAGAAACAAAAAGATTCGATTGCAAGATCTAAAGATATACCTTCAAGCACTCACGTCCCCGGCAACGGCGCCAGAAAAGAGCTTGATGTCTACTACGCAACCTTCTTCTTGTAGACGTTGTTGGGCCTCCAAGTGCAGAGGTTTGTAGGACAATAGCAAATTTCCCTCAAGTGGATGACCTAAGGTTTATCAATCCGTGGGAGGCGTAGGTTGAAGACGGTCTCTTTCAAACAACCCTGCAACCAAATAACAAAGAGTCTCTTGTGTCCCCAAGACACCCAATACAATGGTAAATTGTATAGGTGCACTAGTTCAGCGAAGAGATGGTGATACACGTGCAATATGGATAGTAGATATGGGTATTTGTAATATGAAAAATAAAAAAACATCAAGGTAGCAAGCGATAAAAGTGAGCGTAAACGGTATTGCAGTGCTAGGAAACAAGGCCTAGGGTTCATATTTTCACTAGTGCAAGTTCTCTCAACAATAATAATATAATTGGATCATATAACTATCCCTCAACATGCAACAAAGAGTCACTCCAAAGTCACTAATAGCGGAGACCAAACGAAGAGATTATTGTAGGGTACGAAACCACCTCAAAGTTATTCTTTCGGATCGATCTATTCAAGAGTTCGTACTAGAATAACACCTTAAGACACATATCAACCAAAACCCTAATGTCACCTAGATAATCCATTGTCACCTCAAGTATCCGTGGGTATGATTATATGATATGCATCACACAATCTCAGATTCATCTATTCAAACCAACACAAAGTACTTCAAAGAGTGCCCCAAAGTTTCTACCGGAGAGTCAAGATGAAAACGTGTGCCAACCCCTATGCATAGGTTCATGGGTGGGACCCTCAAGTTGATCACCAAAACATACATCAAGTAGATCACGTGATATCCCATTGTCACCACAGGTACACACGGCAAGACATGCATCAAGTGTTCTCAAATCCTTAAAGACTCAATCCGATAAGATAACTTCAAAGGGAAAACTCATTCCATTACAAGAGAGTAGAGGGGGAGAAACATCATAAGATCCAACTATAATAGCAAAGCTCGCGATACATCAAGATCGTATCACCTCAAGAACGCGAGAGAGAGAGAGAGATCAAACACATTGCTACTGGTACATACCCTCACCCCCAAGGGTGAACTACTCCCTCCTCGTCATGGAGAGCGCCGGGATGATGAAGATGGCTACCGGTGAGAGATCCCCCCTCCGGCAGGGTGCCGGAACAGGGTCCCGATTGGTTTTTGGTGGCTACAGAGGCTTGCGGCGGCGGAACTCCCGATCTATTTTGTTCCCTGGAGGTTTCAGTATTTATATGATTTTTTGGCATAGGTCTCACGTCAGGGGGGTCTCCGGGTTGTCCACAAGGCAGGGGCCCACGCCCATGGGGGGTGGGCGCGCCCCCACCCTCGTGGGCAGCTCGGGACTCTCCTGGCCCAACTCTTTTACTCCGGGGACTTCTTTTGGTCCAGAAAAAATCATCAAAAATTGGCACGTCAATTGGACTCCGTTTGGTATTCCTTTTCTATAAAACTCAAAAACAAGGAAAAAAACAGAAACTGACATTGGGCTCTAGGTTAATAGATTAGTCCCAAAAATCATATAAAATAGCATATAAAACATCCTAGAAGGATAATATAATAGCATGAATACTTCATAAATTATAGATACGTTGGAGACATATCAGGAGGCCACGAGGCAGGGAGGCGCGCCTGCCCCCTGGGCGCGCCCCCACCCTCGTGGTCCCCTCGCAGCTCCACCGACCTACTTCTTCCTCCTATATATACCCATATACCCCGAAACCATCCAGGAGCACCGCAAAACCTATTTCCACCGTCGCAACCTTCTGTACCCGTGAGATCCCATCTTGGGGCCTTTTTCGGCGCTCCGCCGGAGGGGGAATCGATCACGGAGGGCTTCTACATGAACACCATAGCCTCTCCGATGATGCGTGAGTAGTTTACCTTAGACCTTCGGGTCCATAGTTATTAGCGAGATGGCTTCTTCTCTCTCGTTGGATCTCAATACAAAGTTCTCCTCGATCTTCTTGGAGATCTATTCGATGTAACTCTTTTTGCGGTGTGTTTGTCGAGATCCGATGAATTGTGGGTTTATGATCAAGATTATCTATGAACAATATTTGAATCTTCTCTGAATTCTTTTATGTATGATTGGTTATCTTTGCAAGTCTCTTGAATTATCGGTTTGGTTTGGCCTACTAGATTGATCTTTCTTGCAATGGGAGAAGTGCTTAGCTTTGGGTTCAATCTTGCGTTGCTCGATCCCAAAGGATGTAGGAGAAACGACACGTATTGTATTGTTGCCATCGAGGATAAAAAGATGGGGTTTATATCATATTGCTTGAGTTTATCCCTCTACATCATGTCATCTTGCCTAATGCGTTACTCTGTTCTTATGAACTTAATACTCTAGATGCATGCTGGATAGCGGTCGATGTGTGGAATGATAGTAGTAGATGCAGAATTGTTTCGGTCTACTTGTCGCGGGCGTGATGCCTATATACATGATCATGCCTAGATATTCTCATAACTATGCACTTTTCTATCAATTGCTCGACAGTAATTTGTTCACCCACCGTAATACTTATGCTATCTTGAGCGAAGCCACTAGTGAAACATATGGCCCCCGGGTCTATTTTCCATCATATTAATCTTCCGTCAACTAGCTATTTATGTCGCCGTTTATTTTGCAATCTTTATTTTTAATCTTTATCATAAAAATACCAAAAATATTATCTTATCATCTCTATCAGATCTCACTTTTTCATGTGGCCGTGAAGGGATTGACAACCCCTTTATCGCGTTGGTTGCAAGGTTCTTATTTGTTTGTGTAGGTACGAGGGACTTGCGTGTGGCCTCCTACTGGATTGATACCTTGGTTCTCAAAAACTGAGGGAAATACTTACGCTACTTTGCTACATCACCCTTTCCTCTTCAAGGGAAACCAACGCATGCTCAAGAGGTAGCATGGTGGCATTAGGGTTTTGGTTGATGTGTGTCTTTAAGGTGTTATTTTAGTACGAACTCTAGGGCTGTTTGTGAAACTTATAGGATTGATAAACCTTAGGTCATCCAGGGAAATTTTTTGCTGTCCTTCAAAACTCTGCACTTGGAGGCCCAACGACGTCTACAAGGATAAAGTTGCGTAGTAGACATCAACCTCCACACCTTTTGCTGAAACAACAAAGCTAAGAAACACAACCTTGTTTGTGCAAAATGTGCACTTTACCATGTTAGCATATAACGTTTCCTCCCATAGGACAACAAGCACACATTTTATATGTCCAACATGATCCTCCAAGGTTTTGCTATAAATCAATATATCATCAAAGTAAACCACTACAAACTGGCCAATGAAGGATCTAAGCACATGATTCATCAATATCATGAAAGTACTAGGTGCATTCGTTAATCCAAAAGGCATAACCAACCATTCATACAAGCAAAATTTTGTCTTAAATGCAATTTTCCAATCGTCACCCTCTTTCATTCTTATTTGGTGGTAACCACTTCGCAAATCAATTTTGAAAAATATGGTGGAGCCACAAAGTTCATCAAGCATGTCATCGAGCTTAGGAATAGGGTGCTGATATCTCACAATTATGTTGTTAATGGATCTATAATCAGTGCACATGCGCATCATACCGTCTTTCTTGGGAACTAAAAGAATGAGAACAACACAAGGAGAAAGACTTTCCCTTACATACCCTTTGTTACGAAGATCTTCTACTTGCCTCTGAATTTCCTTCGTCTCCTCTGGGTTAGCTCGGTACGGTGGTCGGTTTGGTAGTGGGGTGCCCGGAACCAAGTCGATTTGGTGCTCAATGCCCCACTTCGGTGGCAAACCAGGTGGTACCTCCTTGGGAAACACATCCTTATACTCCTGCAAAAGATCAAAAACAACACTAGGAAGAGTTGAGGGTAAGTCGTTAGCAGCCAATAAAGTTTCCTTGTACATGAGTACAAAGAATGGAGTATTAGATTCTCTTAATTCCCGCATATCCCTTTTCCTAGCCATCATAACTAATCCCTGTTTTTCCCGGGGCTTGGTCATATTTGGCTGTGGAAACACTCCCTCACTATGTCGGTGACTCACTCGTTGTGTATGATCACTCTCTCCCTTTTTCTTTACTTTTCTTTTCATCTCATCAAGAAAGACTTCCTCGGGTGTCATGGGCAGCCAAGTGAACTTTTCTCCCCTATGGACAAAACATAAGCGATTCGCATGCCCGCTGATTTGCACATCACGGTCATACAACCACGGTCGTCCAAGAAGCAAGTGACAAGCGTGCATCGACACCACATCACACTTAACATATCCCGATACGTCTCTACTGAAATTGGTATTTGCACAGTGCTAATCAGCTTAATCACGCCACAATCATTCAGCCATTGCATGCGGTACGGGTGTGGGTGACGTTTTGTCTGCAATTCAAGCTTCTCGACCATCTCCGTGCTTGCAATATTGTTGCAGCTGCCACTATCAACAATCACTCGACATATCTTTGAGTTGATAAGGCAACGGGTGTGGAAAAGATTATGCCGCTGCCCCTTTTCCTCCTCCACAAACTTGGCGTTAAGTGAACGACATAAAACCAAAGCTTCTCCATCCAGTTCCTCATGAGATAAAATAGTTCCTCCTAATTCCCAACCTTGATCTTTTTCCACTTCATCATTGCTACCTTCAGGGTCACTTTCAGACTCCCATTCACCTCGTTCATTGATGATCATAGTTCTTTTGCTTGGACATTCCGAAGAAATATGACATCTTCCTTTGCACTCGTGGCATTGAATGTCGCTGCTGCGTGTATAACTCTTTTCTAGAGGGGGAGCAGAGGATACTCCTATTTTAGCTGATGACCTCTTATCTTGATTGCGAATAGCAGGCAAGGAAGCCGTCGAGGCATGTGGGTGCCTAGGTGGTGCACCCTCAAACTGAGAACCATATGGCTGTTGTGTTCGCTGCTATGAGCGTGTGGTGGTGTGGCCTTCGAAAGCACGAGTACGACCATTACGCATATTCTTATTCTCAACTCTTATAGCTGGATGTACCACATCTTGTAATGTATCATAAGGAAACATCTCCACAAAATCTGATATTTCATCATTCAGCCCATGTAAAAATCTCGCCATCTTCGCCTCATCACTTTCATGGGTTTTCGTCCGAATTAGCAGCACCTCCATCTCTTATAGTACTCTTTAACAGTGCGGGAACCTTGAGTGAGCCCCTGCAACCGCTTGTACAATTGCCTCTCATAGTATGATGGAACAAAACGGCGCCTCATGACTTCCTTCATCAACGTCCAGCTGCAAATATGATTATTGCCCGACATCAACCGATCGTCTTGCAGCTGATTCCACCATGTAAGAGCATAACCAGAGAACTCCATAACAGCAAGATCAACTCTCTTGGCTTCACAAAAAACATGGATGAAGAAGATTTGAACGCATTTCTCCTCCCACTCAAGATATGTATCGGGATCCTCTTTTCTCATGAAGGATGGCACATGTAGCTTCACTCTCGCTTGGTTGTCATGGTCATCTTGATCACGACGGTCATAATGATGACCGTTGCGACCAAAAACAGCACCACGGTGAGGCGGGGAGTAGGGTTCATAGTCCCCCATGCCTTCATCTTCGTCACCATGTTTGGAGAGATCTTCAAGGGATATGGCATCACCATCACGTGTCACTCGTTGCCGGTGATCAGCAGCAAACCCGCAGGGGTCATGGCCTCGCCCGTGTGCTTCTCCTCCATGCAGCCCACCCTCATGAGGGGCAGCAAATTCGCCACGCCTCCGTTCAACCCCAACAGCAGGAGCGCCGTGGGCAGCAGCTCCTGCCGCTCTTCCACGACCATCGTGGCGATCCTCATTTCCTTGGCATTGTCGGTTGTCAGTGGTCAGCGAGGCAGCGGGGCTGTGTTGATGTTGATCCCCATTACCCGCGATAGGAAGATGGCCTCCGAACAACCATCGCATAGCTGCAGCTATACTCTCCTCAATCATTTCACCAAGTGATGCGCGAGTTTTTGGGAGATCATCTTCGACATGTTGATGTCCATGTACACTCGAGTTGGATCCTGTCATGTTAACTCTCGGAAACAAGAGGACAAAAGAAAAAATATATGTGGAAAACACTCAGCTCACCTTCTTCCTTACCCAAATTCTAATGATTTCTTGGCGGCTCTGCGTGGCAGAAAATCAGGATTGGATGGGCGAATGAAAGGAAGGAAGCTGACGGTTTCTAGGTGGATCTGGGTGGTAAAACGAGGAGGGCTAGTGTCGAGATCCAATCGATGCAAACCAAATGAACAAGAAAAATTTGTAGATCCTTGCACCATGTTTGAGCTGCAACACTTGCCACTTCAACTTCTGAAATTTCTCGCCAAACTGAAAATGATTGCACACTTGCTCAACACTTTCTCTTCTCTTCCCCCCCCCCCCTCTTTTTTCTCTTTTTTTTGCAATACAATAGATCCAACAACAAGACTCAAAGAAAACATCATTAACTTTGGATAAAACTTGGTGCAAACACAAAGAGGAAAGCAAAACAACTAGATCTCAGCAAACAAAGGCTTGGATTTCTTTTGTGGATTTTTGGCTTTGGACTCTAGGATGGGGAAAACCAAACTAAAAAGGATATATCTAGCAACAAAGATACAGATCCTACCGTGTAAACCTTTCTCTGAATACCAGATGATGCGGCACCGTCTTCGGAGAAGAGGGTGTACAAGGGGAGGTCCGATCTTCACCACGTAGGATCGACAATGGATGGGGATAACTAGCTGCAAGCAGCCGGAAAATGGAAAATAAGAGATTATGACCCGACGAGGAGGATGCTCACCGAAGCTTGCAATCCGAACATTCACCAATCCACAACCCGTAATACTACCCCACACAACCACGCTCAAGTCGTGGAGCACGGGATAGGTGTAATCCGCAAGGGAAACCACGAACTCTAACCCACACAACACGATCTAGTCGTGGAGCACGAATTAGGAGCAATTTCTCAAGGAATCACGAGAATAAGGATAACAAGAGCTCTCCAATCTCAGGAGGAGTCTATGTCTTTGGTCTTGTATAGAAATGGCAAAAGTCCCCAACGAAGGGAAGAGTGATAACCCACAAGTATAGGGGATCATAACAGTTTTGAGGGTAGAGTATTCAACCCAAATTTATAGATTAGACGCAAGGGGAGCCAAAGAATATTTGCAAGTATTAGCAGTGAGTTGTCAATTTAACCACACCTGGAGATTAATTATCTGCAGCAACATGATCAGTAGCAAAGTAATATGATAGTTTTGATAATAGTGACAACAGCAATGGTAACGGTAACAGTGATAACAGTAATTTTGTAGCAAGTGCAACAGTAACAATAGCAGCAGTAACTTAGCAAGAACAATATAAGATAAATTCGTAGGCATTGGATCGGTAATTTGTTGGATGATATTCATCATGTGATAGTCATAACCTAGGGCGATACGGCACTAGCTCTAGTTCATAAATATAATGTAGGCATGTATTCCATAAATAGTCATACGTGCTTATGGAAAGAACTTGCATGCCATCTTTTGTCCTACCCTCCCGTGGCAGCGGGGTCCAATTGGAAACTAAGGGATATTAAGGCCTCCTTTTAATAGAGAACTGGAACAAAGCATTAACACACGGTGAATACATGAACTCCTCAACTACAGTCATCACCGGGAGTGGACCCGACTATTGTCACTCCGGGGTTGCCGGATCATAACACATAGTAGGTGACTATAACTTGCATGATCGGATCTAGAACATGGATATAATGGTGATAACATAAACGGTTCAGATCTGAAATCATGGCACCCATGCCCGTGACAAGCATTAAGCATGTCAAAGTCATAGCAACATCAATCTCAGATAGTGGATATTAGGGATCAAGCCCTAACAAAACTAACTCGATTACATGATGAATCTCATCCAACTCCTCACCGACCAGCGAGCCTATGAAGGAGTTACTCACTCCCGGTGGGGAGCATCATGGAATTGGCGATGGAGAAGGGTTGGTGATGATGAAGAACGAAGACCCCCCTCTCTGGAGCTCCAAACGGACTCCAGATCTGGCCTCCCGATGAAGAACAGGAGGTGATGGCAGCTCCGTCTCGTGGATCGCGATAGATCTTTTTTCTTGATTTTTCTGGAAAAATATGATTTTATAGCATCGGTTTCAGGGTCCGCGGGGCCACCGGGTGGGGACAACCCACCTGGGCGCGCCTGGAGGGCAGGCGCGCCCTGGTGTGTTGTGCCCACCCAGGTGCCCCCCTCCAGTGGCTCTTGGCTCCAGAAATTCTCTTTTATTGTATAAAAATTCCTCGCAAAGTTTTGTTCCATTCCAAAAACTTTTATTTCTGCACAAAAGCAACACCATGGCAGTTCTGTTGAAAACAGCGCGAGTTCGGGGTTAGTTTCATTCAAATCATGCAAATTAGAGTCCAAAACAAGAGGAAAAACATTAGGAAAAGGAGATACGTTGGAGACGTATCATAGAGCTAGCCTATTTATAATCGGGACAACCCCCCTGGATAGGTGTGAAAGAGAACCAGCTTTGGTTTGACTAAATGGCTTAGAGACATAATGAGGTAGCTTCTTGAAAACTCTCGTTGGAGGTGGTTGGCAGTTCCCGACCAAATATTCTTCACTGGAGTCGAACAATGTTTCCTTCAGCAGCAAACTCGAGTTTTGGGAACCTTTCGCAAGTCGGGATATCCAAACTCGTGCAAAACATTGTTTCGTCAGAATCAGAACAATGTTTCTTCAGCAGACAACTCATTTCTTCATGAATTCCTAACTTTGTTTCTTCACCATAACACATTGTTTTGCGCGGACTGAAATGTGTTTGGCCTTCTTCGATATTGCACCTGAGTTCAACCAACAACAAAGGAGGTGAAAGTACAACCATGTTTTTATGGTCAAATGATAGACTTAAGTTAGCGTCCACCTAATCATGTATTTGCATTGCGCGACTTCTTGTGATTGGACCGTTGATGATTGGTGGTGTGGTGCCCATGGTTGGGATGTCCTCATCAGAAGGTCTATCTTACTTTCCCATGCACGATTACAATCATATATAAATCTTAAGTACACGGCTGGAGCATACGGCCAGGAAGATTTTCTCTCTCCATGAATAGCGGTGTAATCTTTTGATAGGATCTACCAAACCATAGGCTGGATTGATTTATTTTGCTATGAAATGATGTTTATTTTTGGTTGTGTTGGGACTTGTTTTTTTTGAAACGAGGCAAAAAATTTGCCATTTTCATTGATTAAGAAGAAGAGAATTGCCCGGTTAATTGGCGGAAAACCGGACTAAAACCGATACAACTCAACCCACATGACATGGGCACTACCGGCCAACCTGGCCACTGACATCGGACAGAAAGCTGCAAAGAAGAAAGGCATTCGCCGAGGAGTCGCAAGCGTCATCGTCATCACCGATTGCCTCGAACGAGCGACTCCGACTTCACCATAGAGCTCCAACCTCGAAGCCAACCCGCAAACAGCTGCATAGAAGCCACGACGGCACATGCCACCAGATGGCCACACGCGCAAGCAACCGACAGCTCCGACTTTGACGACGAGCCTCACTAGGGAAATATGCAGGACTTGCGCCGACCGTGCCCTAAGAGCACCTCGGACACGCCGGGAAGAACCGACTACCGAAGTCCACGCCGCGACCCGAGCTCCTCTCGACGCCATCATCGTTGCCAAACAGAAACCAACGCCCCGCCTCAGCAAACCACACGGTGAAGATGCCGCCATCCACCAGTCTCCCAGTCGTAGCCGACTCCGAGACGATGCCCCCAAGGAGGAGAAAGACACGAAGACGCCTCCATCGCCCGATCCAGCGGATTTGAGGTTTCCCTCCGAAGCCCAAGCCGTGGGGAGGAGGAGCACACCTCCACGACGACGCTTCCAAGAAAGATCACGGCACCCACGGACGCCGCCGTCGCCGGCTTCGAAGAAGGCCGAAGCAAAGATTTCTCCCGGAGATGCGCCGACCACCTGCCACCACCGACCGCCGCCCACCCTCCACCACCTGCTGAGGCCGACCTCATTACGGCGCGGGATCCCACGATCCACCGCGACCAGACACGCACCACCCCCTGGCCGAAGTCGCCGTCCACCACCGCAGCACCACCGTGGCCACCACCACCGCAGCGACCAAAGCCACATCGCGAAGCGCAGCATCCAGATCGATGCACCTCGCATCACATCCAATCGGAGCCGCTCAGGCGAAGCAGCAGAGCAGCGAGCAGGCAGTCCCTCCACAGCACACCTCACACCCTAGAGAAGCCCACCCGCCACGCCACCGTCATCAAGGCCGCTGCGGCCGCCAGCCGCCACCGTGCTCTATGCGCACTAGCTGTAACCGAAGCCGCCGCTGGCGACGACGCCGCTCCACGCCCAAGCCACGCTGGAGCCGGGCCGAGGCCGCGCTTCGCGTCCCTTCCGCCATCCGCAGCCGACGCCAGATGCGCGCCGCCGAGCCATCACCCCACGGCGCCAGAGCCGCCGCTGCAGGCCGGCCACGCCTGCACACCACTAGATTCGGGCGGGAGGGCCCCGGATCCGTCGCCCCTGCCGGAGGAGAGGAGCTCCAGCCCGCCGACGAAGAGCTCACGACGACCATGCGCTGGCGCCACACGAGCCAGCCACGGGCCACCCGCGCCCTGGAGAAGAAGCCCCGCCGCCGCCGCTGCCACACGGGCTTTGCCCGGCGGAGCATCCCGACGACGGCGGAAGCAACTGTCGGTGGTGGTTCGGGTCGCCGCCCGTGTCGCTCGTGCGGAGCGACGTGGGGGCCGTTTCTCGTTGCCCGTTGTTTATCGCTGTTTTGTGTTGGGACTTGTTGGCTGTGTGTATCGTGCTAGGCAGAGGCCGGACATTCTTCTGATGTGGTTGTATCACCTCGATGTATCAATTAAATGAAATGTTCTCTATCGGGAAAAAAATCTTAAGTATCATTTTGAATGTTAAGACAGCCATGCATTTTAGTCCAGAAATACAAGTACTACCTTTGAAATCGGGATAAAAGTTGCATTAATGAGGGGATCCCCTACCTTGAGAATGGACGTTCAGAAAGCAGATTTTGGAGCATTGTCGCCTTCCAAAACGAAGAGTAAGAAAAGTACTTCCTCCGGTTTTAAATACAAGGCCACTATCCCTTCTAGACATAAAATGACGGTTGGATATCAGGTACGGCGGAGCTCAGCCTAGGCTGGAACTTTCCGCTATCTCTTTCCTGGAGAAGTTGATTAGATTTGTGCCTTGTATGATGATGCTTAGAGCCAACGTTGCATGCAGCCATGAAGAAGGAGGCACTATATGCAACATGTTTAATTAGCCTGAAACAAGAAAGGTTTTCCACATAATTCTTTTTTTTTCAAAAAAGCTTTCCACACAATTAATCATGTTACTAGCAAGGAGCCCGTGCACTGCAACAAAAGCACAATAAAATTAACTCTGCCATGGTTCAAAGTTTGTTTATTTTTTTTATACATGGAGATTGATGACATGGCATGGTGGAGGAGGAGCCAACGTGGAGGGCATATGAAGGGGACGGGAGGATGTTGCAGTGGGTTCTAGAGTCTGGACTCTATCTTCAGGAACCTTCGCCGCCGCCGGCAAGAATGCAAGGAGATGAACTAGAAATCAAATGAGGCTGGAATGAGTAGTTCCGTATTTTATACAGTGGCGGAGGTGGGTAAATATCGGCTACCTCCGGTGGCAAGGCCACGTCTGTATGCACACACATCTCAGCCGTTGGTTCCAGGTAGATCGAATGGCTCACGTTATCCAGAGGCAGACACACCATCATCACCAACTGAGATTTTTCGGTTGGTTCCAGGTAGATCGAACGGCTCACGTTATCCAGAGGCAGACACACCATCACCATCAACGGAGATTTTTCCGTTGGTTCCAGGTAGATCGAACGGCTCACGTTATCCAGAGGCAGATACACCATCACCACCAACTGAGATTTTTATAGGAGTAAAGATTTTCTTAGTTGGCTTTATTTTTTATATCTTAAAAATAGAGATAGTGGTTCGGCCGTGTTGCTTTATATATAATGCATGGTGAAAGCCTTTTTGGGTCAAAATGAGACAGTGCCCTTATATATAAAAATAGAGGAAGTACTTGAATTTGAGAATTTTGGATGCAATACTTTCTGGAGAGTTGATTGAGCAATCGAAGAGTACTCTGTTTTCTTCACATGCTTGGCAACAGAAACTCTGCTAGGCCAATCCGTTTTTCGAGGAAGCAGCGCACGGTGAACTTGAGAATTCCTAATTGCTCTTTGTAGTGATAAATAAAAGTCTTCGTCACCTTTTACCGCAAACAAAATCTTTGTCACTTTATCAGTTCATGCAGGGCGATGTCAATATCAGTTGATATATATACGTACCAACTGAAGCTATCCGATCAACATTCATTAGATCATTCATTTTTTCATTATGGCGACCAAACACGGGCCAACTTAAATGGAACGAAAATACTTTCTAGTACAAGCAGGTGCGTTTGGATCTTAGGCAAGCGCAGCTCCTAGCCTTATCGGGTAAGGATATACATTTGGTTAGGAAAATAAAACTAGCATCCGGTGGCAATTTACCCTTTTACCGCCACAAAAAGCTTGCCAACGGAGGGGAGCCAATTTGGCAACCCGCACTGGCAAAAAACACGAACGTGGGCACTTTGGCAGTTAAAGCCTTAATTTTGTGTCTTTCCAAACGCTAAGCCTTGCTTTTGACGACTCTAGCCGGAACCGGCAAGATTAAGCTGGCCTAGCTAAGCTAGCTGAGTTCGGAAACCAAACGTAGTACTTCCTTCGTTCTAAAAAGTTTGTCCTAAGCTTCCTTCGTTTAAAGGACAAACTTTTTCGGACAAAGGGAATACTATGTATCTAGCATTAACTTAGTGCTAGATTTATTAAATTAAGACAAATTTAGAACAAGATTTTTTGAACGGAGGGAGTAACTACTAGCATATGGTAGTTGTATACATAAGGTGGTCGGCTGGCCGGATGATCACTCTAACGGGAACATGACCTCGTTGTTGCACAGCGGCGGGAGAGTCCTTGGCGGGTTGCAGCGGGAGGGAACGAAGGGGCCTGTGTCAGCATGCTCGTCCTTCTACACCGCGGCCTTAGAGCAACTTTAGCACATCCCTAAAAACACATTCTGTAAAAATAGTATACAGGTCCCTCTAAAATGAATTTACGATACCAAGAGGCATCATATGAAACAACTCCTGTAAACTCATATGTAAAAGTTTTCTTCTTTTTCTTCCCACGCTTCTTCTTTTCCTGGACGCACATATGGACAAACTCGTACTCCGGCCGGC
Organism: Aegilops bicornis; assembly: GCA_021605145.1. Taxonomy (NCBI): domain Eukaryota; kingdom Viridiplantae; phylum Streptophyta; class Magnoliopsida; order Poales; family Poaceae; genus Aegilops; species Aegilops bicornis. Next base: position 657,191,587 of record CM038671.1, on the reverse strand, counting down.
CCTAACTCTGCCGCTCCAGCCCGCCGCCTACTCCGATGACACTCCGGCAACGCTCCGGCCTACCGTGTGCTCCGTTGATGCTCCAGCCAGTCGCTGCCGAGCTCCTCAACCTGCCCGCTGCTCGAGCATGCCGTCACCAGGCCCCTGCTCCGGCGTTGACCGGTTTACATGTTGTAACATCCTAAAATTCTAAATTTTGGAATGTTATGTTAAATAAATATTTATGATTGTTTGTTTGAATTTTGTGTAACTAATTGTGTGAAATTGAGTGGCATTTGGAAATTTCAGAGGCATTTGAATTTTACTTGAATTTGGATTCAACTTGGCATTCTAAATTTATTTCATATACCCCTGACAAATACTTGTTTAAAAGTATGAGAGGAGCCAACATGACACTCCAAAAAAAAAGTCAGGAGAAATTAATGCCAAAAAATTTTGAATTCAAATTGGAGTTTATTTGGAATTTATATAAAAAAATGTTTTTCCTTAAGTTTGGATTTTGCCTCTGGAAAAATGTACACGGTGTAGGATTTATTTTTTCTGATTTTATTGATATATATATGTCGTATATAAAAATAATATAGTTTTCTCTATATTTAGTTTTCTCTCTCTGTGATTTTCAATAAATAAATAAATAAAAGAAACCCCCGAGCTGGCCAGCTAACCAGCCCAAATTTAGCTAATCCCGACGCTGCCCATAGCCACCCGACGCTGCCCAGAATGAGCCGAGTCAAGAGCTCACCACACAAGACGCTCGAGCTGCCTCCGCTCGGTCGCCGCCTCCTCTCTCTCTCGCCCTTGTGCCCTTGATCACTGGGCCCCACCGCCCGATCGCCTCGCTCACGCTTCTTCTTCCTCTCCATGCCAAACCGCATCACGCCACCGCCGAATCCGTGATCCTCAAGATACTCTCCCGATCTTCCCTCCTCCAAGTCGACCCGCCCTATAAATACCCTCCCTCACCCTGCTCCGCCTCTTCCCGACCCCGAACCCCTCTCCGCTCGCCGCCATTTCTCATGGGAGCCAGGCTCCACCGCCACGCCATTGCCGCCGCAAAGACTCGACCCCTACCACCTTACCGCCACCGAGATCACCACCAGAACCCCATCGCCGTCTTCGCATCTCCCCGTGCCCTCGCCTCGAGTTCGAAACCCACCGGAAGCACCGTCATCCGCCGACGCCTTGAACGCCATCGCCGCCTCAACCTCACCGCCGTCCTCCTCTGACATCCCCGAGCTCACCGCCGACCACCATCGTCATCGCCGTTGTCTTCCGCATCGCCTGGGCGTCTTCACCGTCGTCTAGGACCATCGGAGGCCTCGCATGCGTCGTCCCCGAGCCGCCACCGCCGCCGACGACCTCGCCGGAACTCGCCCCACCATGGTGAGCCATTCTCCTCCGTCCGATCTGTTATTGACGGCGTAGATTAGATGTAATGAACGAGAAGGTTTTTTTAGATTAGATCGGTTCAGTTCGGTTTATTCTCTGGTTTAGATCGAACCGGCCTTTCGGTTTTTCTTTTAGTCGCACCGTATACCGTTTTTCTTAAGCAGTGGTCGTCCGCCAGTTTAGCTCCCTTGACGCCGCTGTAGCTAGTCAGAAAGCTGCCACGTAGCAGTGGCCGATCTGTAGCGCTTCTGTTTTTTTTTCTGTTTTAATTTACAGAAATAGTTCCCGTTTTAGATTGCTAATACTCCCTCTGTAAACTAATATAAGAGCGTTTAGATTACTAAAGTAGTGATCTAAACGCTCTTATATTAGTTTACGGAGGGAGTATCTTTTAGGTTTCAAATCCAGATTGAGTGATTCCTTTTTCATTAGATTCAAAATTTCTTGAATTTTCTGGTACTGCCATTGTATTTCAAATTTAAGTAGTTTAAAATCTAGTTTGATGAAATTTATTCAAATCACTATTTTGGCCGTATTTTGATTTTTATAAAATATTTTTGATTGATTCTTTTTGCTACGGTTTTGTTATTGTTTTATCTATCCAGTAGAAGAAAGTAATTTGTTTTTAGTTTATTTTAAATTAATTTTTGAGCAAAACAGTACTGTTTTAGTTCTAGTTTTGTTTTAGCCTTTTCTTTATAGTTTTAATTGTTTTAAATTATTTCTTTTTTTCATTTTTGACAAATTTAGTTTCGTTTCTGTTATTCAACAAAAGAAAATTTTATTTTTATTTAAAAAAGTATTTTTTTAGTTTTGTATAAAAACTTGTTTAGGTCATAGTTAGTGTTTTATGAAAGCTTTTTATTTATTTCCTTTTGCAGACAAAAGTTTATGAAAAATGCTTTCTGTTAACTTAGTTGTTTTAAATTTTATTTTTTTGTTAAAATTTATTAGTTTAGTATTTTCTTTTTTTAAGTTTTACTTAGGACAAAACTATTTTGTGTTATGTCTTAGAGTTTTCTTTAGTAGTTTCGTGGTGTAGTTTTCCTTTGTTTTTATTTGGTGCCCCTTGTTGATTTGCATTTTATTTTTTTTGGTTTTATTATGAGTGTTATAATTGCTTGCTAGTATGTTTGCTTATATGAATGCTATGTTTGACTATATAGATTTTCAACGGAGTGACGAATAGTTCTACCAAGTCATTATTCTGAGAGCGTTATTATCTTCATCAAGTATTACCAGGCAAGTTCACTTTGACCATGTTTTTCATACCTATGTGTTTTATTGCATCTAGTGTCATCTTCGCAACAATCCCTCCAGTAGTGTCGTGGATTGTCACGCAGATGTCCTTATTGCCAGGACTTAGTCGCGAGGCCAACGCATCTATGTGGTAGCTTGAGAGGGGTTGAGCGGAATCGAGAGACGCAACACAAGACAGGGATTTAGACAGCTTCGGGCCCCGGGAAACATCATCCGTAAAAACCCTACATGCTGTTTGAGGCTAGGTCTCATTATCATCACCGAGGAGTCGCCAGAACCGGCTCTCCTCTTTGTGTCTAGCCCTAAGATTGTTTCTTATTGCTTGTCGCCTCCCCTCTTTGGGGAGCCCTGCCCCTCCTTATATATGTTGAAGGGGCGGGTTACATGTGGAGTCCTATTAGGATTAGGATTAGTCTATCTCTAATACAAACCGGATACAAGTCCAGGTCTTAACTCCTTGTAAGACAAATATTCCTTATGCCTTTCCTCTTAAACCGGCTCACCAAAGTATGAACCGGCCTTAATGAACCGCCCGTTGGGCCACCAGGTCTTGTCGCTCCTCGCACCCGCCTGCCGGATTACCAATGAGTCATGAACCGCCAGGTCCAAACGGGTCGCCGGTGAACCGCCAAGTGTCGTGAGGTCTCAAATAAATCGCCAAGTCCGGCGGGTTAACTTCGGCGGTTTACACCATGAGGTATATCCCGACATTAGCCCCAAGTTTAGCTTGGATTTATCCATGGTAAACTTATGCTGCAAAATAAACACCGTAACAAATTTGGCAGGTTGTGCTCCGGGTTAAGAATTCTTGTAGACCGCACCTGATCGTCCTTAAGTCCTTTGTCATTTCCTCCTTCTAGAAAATCCGGGTCAATAACCAGCTTCATACTCAAATTGCTGATGTTGGCTTCTTATAGAAAAAATAGTGAAGAATAATCCACTTGAGTCGGCTTCCAAAACGCCGGTTTAAGAAATATTGGTCTTGAAATACTCATCTGATATTCAACCGGTTTGAAGATGCAGAACTTGCCGGTTTTATCATTGCCAAAGACTGTCGGGTTATAAAAACTTGATAATTTCGAGTCATGATTGTTGCGTATAACGGTTCATGATTGTTGCCAACGCCAGTTCATGATTATTAATGACGCCGGGTTGCAGCCACAGGGTCATAATGATTGGTGACGCTGGGTCAACCTAGTTTGCTCAATCAGAGAATTGGACAATATTTCTTCAAAAATAATATAATACCTGTAGCCCCCAAGTCTTTGAAAGCGTAACAAAGTGGTGGCTTAAGACTTTGCTTCAATATAAATACTGCCACTTTCAAAGAAATCCATGTTGTTCATCCCAAAGAACTAGTAAAACTGAATACTCCATACTATATAGCCCCCAAGTGTCGGGTTGTCATGCTTGCGAGAACCTAGGACTTGTAATTGTCTTATACTCATAAAAACTTCAACCAGTGTAGCCCCCAAGGGCCGGATCGTTATGCAATAATGAGCAGGGACTTTGTAGGTATAATCATGTAGATTTGAGCAATGATGTGTAGCCCCCAAGGGCCGGCTCAGTAAGATAATATTGAGCTGGGACTTTAATATATACTTCAATGAAAATAACATCATATGATGTAACCCCCATCATGGGACTTGAATCCACGTCCACAAGGTTAAGAGCCTTGTGCTTTACCAACTGAGCATTGGACCCTTCAATATAATGAATAAAAAGCTTTGTACCTTCAACTGTTGACAGGAGCAACTGGTAGCCCCCAAGGGCCGACTCATTATAATGTGATGAGTCGGGTCTTCAATAATATGAGCAAAAAATTACTTTGCATTAGCCCCCAAGTGTCATGGTGCATGCTTGCAGCGACATGAGACTTGCATATTTGATATAATCTCAACTTAAATAATGTAGCCCCCAAGTGTCGGGTCGTAAGCCTCTGACGACTCGAGACTATTCCCTCCATTGTAGAATAAATCATACCCCTTGATGAAATAATAGCCATTGCTTATTTGAGCGACTTTGAAAACCTCAATCATAATATTGGTTATTGATAACCATAATAAAAATCTAGCCATGTTGGCTTATTCAAGATAATATAATCTGGTATGAAAAACCTTATTCATTCAATATCATAATGAAAATTCAGCCAAGTTTGGCTATTTGAACAATATAACCCAATGATTTATAAGCGCATGATTTCAATGGCGCAATCCAAATATGTACTGGCGACTTATAGTCCAAGGCCAGGCCGGGTTAACAAACACCGGATAATTTCTCATCATATACTGGCGACTTATCGTCTTAAAGCCAGGCCGGTTTAATAAACACCGGATAATTTATCATCATGCCTTATTCAACCTGTCTCTGCATACAACAAGTTTAAAGTGTCCTGGCGGTTTACCGCCGGACGGGTCATAATGCCCAACATATAACCCAGGTTTATAACCAAGGCTGCACTTAGGAACAATCAATGAAATATATCATACCTGTGACATTGAATCACATCATTGGTTTACCAACTTTTTGTAGTAAGGGTGATAACCCCAATCTTGAGTAATGATAACTCCTTTCATACCGTGTCGGTTTATGATAAAACCGTGCGAGTTGTGATAAACACCGGTTTAACCATATATAATCTGGCGACTCGTAGTCAAACCGGACCGGCGGATAGTCTCCGGATTATGATTTGATCATGTATCGACAACTTGTAATTGAAAGTCAAGCCGTGTTAATGAACACCGGTTTACTCCATAATAAGATGGTAACATAAAATCAAACCGGGCAGATAGTCTCCGGATTAAGATTTGACCGTGTTCCGCCAATTTGTAATTGACAGTCGAACCGGATTAACAATGTCGGTTTAAAAAACGCAACAAAAATCAAATAACAGTTATGAAAAAATATGGAAGCAAAGGCAATGATAAAACCGTTTGCAAAAAGAGGCTTTACTGAGCCGATCAGATGGTGTTGCCATGGTCGGACACGACCAAGCTCCCAATAAGGTGTAGCTATGGTTCAAGTCAGCCAGGTCCCCAACTGAAACCGTGGCATTTATGCCGATCAAGTGGCGTGGCAATGGTTCGGGTTCGACCAAGCCCCCAAGTGACTATGGCCTTAGGCCGATCAAGAGGCGTGGATCGGTTCGAGACTTGACCATGTCCCCAAGTGATCTGGTGGCTTTCGCCTATCAAAAGGTGTTGCATTGGTTCGGACACGACCAAGCCCCCAAGTGATGTTGTGGCACTAGGCCGATCAAGAGGCGTGGCTATGGTTCGGATACGGCCAAGCCCCCAAGTGATCAATAATATGATAAGCCAATAAGGCATGATACCCATGTTTGGACCGTGCATCATGGCAGCAGGTCCTCTTTGGCACCCTTTAACTTTTTGCAAGAGATAAATCCTTCTTGAACCGGGATTTTTAACGGATATTGAGAGCTTCAAAGCTTTGTGGGAGACATCTTTCCCTTGAACCGGATTGTAAACCGGAATCTTCATTTTCAGCCGAAATTTTCTCGATGGCCTTTCAACTCGAACTTGCGAGAAGTTAATTCCTTTTGAACCGGAAATTCTTAAACTGGATTTGAGAGCTTGAGCTTTGTGAGAGAACATATTTCCCTTGAACCGGATTGTAACCCGGATATTTGAAAGCTTCAGTGAGACTGACTTCCCTTTAATCGGATTTTAAACCGGAATCCTTTCTGATGACCCGGAACTTCTTCATTGAGCCGGGATTTTGTAACTGTTATATACTTTCTAAGCCGGAAATTTTCTGACCTCCTTTAATTTTTCATCAATATGACAGTAGCCTCTGGGACCGGGTTATCTTTCCCTCCATCGTCCTGGGGTAACTTTGCTGAAACTGGCAAGATTTGCTGAGTTATGTCATCGTAGCCCCCGAGTCTCAAAGGTGACTCGAGGAGTTGGCTTGAGGTTCTCCATGTTTGACCGTGATATAAACCGGCATAACTTGTATATCATTAGTGTTGATAGCACGATGTGAATCCACAGAAGGTTGAGGTGACTGCGGTGGGTTATAAATGATCCCATATGAGACGTGTCAGCAACTCGGCCAATGGTTCCTTCCAACTGGTGATTTGAAGTTAACCAAACTGTAGTGGCGGCGACTTGTGCGCCTGCCCATTGAGCCATCCAAAGGTCGGGCGGCGGTTGATAGCATATGATAATTTGCCTCCATTTTGAAAGAAAACCGGGCTACCTAAGCTGTGACTTGCTCATGTAGATAAAAGCGCCTGGTATGTTGATGTAGACCAGGCCGCAATAAATGGACGGTAGAGACGTCCACAGTATTAGAGGTGGCTTGGACAGATGAACCGGCCGCGGTTTTGTAAACCGGCGCGGACGGGCAAGTCAACCACGTCGTTTTGATGTAGTGAACAATTGTCCTGCATCAACAATACTGCAGACCAAGACAAAGATAAACTGCTCTTTGACAAAAAATACTATGTACCAATAAAATATATTTTAAATATCACCTGATGTGCCAGGCCAGAAATAATCCGCCATGAATTGATGATCGCTAAGTGAAGTTGAAGTCGCTCACGGGTGAACCGGCCGCGGCGTGGTAAATCGGTGCGGACGGGTGAGTCACCATGCGGCACGCTTGTGCCAGCGGACAGCGAAGTCGGCCACGGCGTTATGGTGGCGGCGCGGACGGGCGTTTCGGCCAAGGCATTGTAAGCCGGCGCAGGAACCCGTTGAGCAAGGATGACCACTTGTGCCGAATGATGTTGGCACGCCTCCATCTCCGCAGTATAATGGCATAAAAACCTTATCCTGATAATTTTTTCCGGATGAACATGATACTGGTATTGGATGATGCTAGACGTAGTCGTCGGATGAAAAAGACAACTCATACATATATTCGTATGATTTGATGTTCCCCTAGCACTCAGTAGTCTTGATCCATACGTGGATTAATATTGCCAGCACTGTTTTGGGAACGAGCTAGCGCATCTTCACGTGGACCTTCTCCTTGATGTTTTGAAAACTCCATATAACTTTTGCTAATGGATCTTCAGGGTGGATGTAGTAATTGAACAGAAAATAAATCTTTGATTTATTCCTCCCAGCACGTTGAAACTGACAGGGACAACCAGGGCGGCGCCCGGCGAGCGATGCACGCATCCATCTGGCAGCGACTTGTAGCCAAACACTTAGGCTGCACGTTCGTCCCCCGGGTCTCCCATTGCAGACAGATGTTGGTGCAATCTTGAAAAAAAACAATCTTGTGCTTATTGTGGAGATGCAGCGGACTGCCGACCACACACGATATATTTTAAACAGCCGCTGATTGGGACTTGAAACGCCAGGTAGTCTTCTGAACTGTATCTGACAGCCTTGGCTAATAAATATCTTAGCTCCGAACCTCATACGAACACGGTCAGACGGTCGGACACGGAGAGCGCTCGCACCTTTGATTTGACGGCCTTAGTGCCAGCATCTAGTACTACGTCGATTTGATGTGATGGCTTGATGGATCAGTGATGCAATGCTCAACAGCCAATGAAAATATGAACTATAATACTCTAGCCGTGCTGCCTCCACGTGAGTAGTAGTACTTTATCACAGGAACATGTTTTTGGCCTTCATCCGAAGGGAATATCACAAACAGACAAGAGTTAATGCCTCGGAACTTGTAGTATGTCCAATCAGCAACATAAACGTATAGTAGAAACCGTCTCGGCGACTTGATGATCTGACGGTGTTGCAGCGGAAATTAACCTGTTTAGATGGATCACCTCGTTGCGCGTGGCCGTGCACACATATGAAATCCTAGTTCTCATCTTGATCCAATCTCGTATATGCCGTTCCGATTATCCGTCAACAACGTAAATCCTTCGATGCCAGCGGCAAGAAACTTCGTAGCAACCACATGGAATCTGTTTGTTTGATGTGGAGCTTTCAGCTCCGGCTCTTCATCATCCGGATGATCGTGAGCTTCTCGATCCTTGAGAAACATCCCTCCAAGAACTCAACATCATCGTGCGCGAGCCCCACGGTGGGCGCCAACTGTCGTGGATTGTCACGGTAGATGTCCTTATTGCCAGGACTTAGTCGCGAGGCCAACACATCTATGTGGTAGCTTGAGAGGGGTTGAGCGGAATCGAGAGACGCAACACAAGACAGGATTTAGACAGCTTGGCCCCGGAAACATCATCCGTAAAAACCCTACATGCTGTTTGAGGTTAGGTCTCATTATCATCACCAGGAGTCGCCAGTAAACCGGCTCTCCTCTTTGTGTCTAGCCCTAAGATTGTTTCTTCTTGCTTGTCGCCTCCTCTTTAGAGCCCTGCCCCTCCTTATATATATTGAAGGGGCGGGTTACATGTGGAGTCCTATTAGGATTAGGACTAGTCTATCTCTAATACAAACCGGATACAAGTCCAGGTCTTAACTCCTTGTAAGACAAATATTTCTTATGCCTTTCCTCTTAAACCGGCTCACCATAGTATGAACCGGCCTTAATGAACCGCCCGTTGGGCCACCAGGTCTTGTCGCTCCTCGCACCCGCCTGCCGGATTACCAATGAGTCGTGAACCGCCAGGTCCAAACGGGTCGCCGGTGAACCGCCAAGTGTCAGCGGGGTCTCAAATAAACCGCCAAGTCCGGCCGGGTTAACTTCCGGCCGGTTTACACCGAGGGGTATATCCCCGACAAGTAGTGATATTGAATCCTTGTAGTTGAGTAGTATGCATGAGGTAGGAATCCATCACCCTGTTACAAGCCCGGGACGTTATTTATTTTAGTGCT